>CM024712.1:5498866-6698866 GCA_014182895.1 Angophora floribunda
GTCATTGTTGTCCAAAAATAAAAGTAAAAAAAATGCTGCCCCCGTTGGTGGCCAATGACAATGGCCAACATCTCAAGCATATTATATACGTGCCAACTTCAAATAAATGATGCTTGATTTTCGACAAAAATACCATCTATATAGTAAATTTATTTTTTCAATTTTTTGGTTTTCTTTATGTCGTCTATCGCTACTTTTCTGTTCTTTTTTTCTTAACTTTTCTTTTATATACATTGAGATGAGGGTGCATTTTGAGTGGTCTATGTATTGAATTAAAAAAGGTGATGTTCACAAATTGCTTGAGCTTAACAGGCGATGTTTCGATTCCTAAAAGAGAAATTCTGAAAATGGATCAACTCAATTATACATGTGCAAGATCTTAAAAAAAAAGAAAGGGAAAATGGCGCAAATAGTTATTGAACTTTAGCTTAATATACAACATCATCCTTGGACTCTTAATTTGGTCAAGGTGATCCTTGATCTATTGGTAAGTGTTCAATACAATCCTTCGATGTGCTCAAATGACAAATTGGACGTTATTCGATTATAAGAATGATCATATGTTGAGTTGGATATTTATAATGATAAGTCAACATGTTTATCCTTTTATCCATCTACTTCAAAAAAGGGAAAAACAAAGAAGAAGACAAATCCAGGTGTTAACATACCTAACAATGACTTGAATAATTATATCCTCATTTGATATGATTATTTCACTCAGACAATCCCTGTGTAACTTTTCTTTTGTATTAAATTCTGGTAACTAACAGAATGTGGACATTGAATAATTTTGAGCATTTTTATTAATAGTTTATGGATTACGTTAAATAGATTAAAAGTTGGACCGAAGTTTAGGGGAAAAGGTTTTGGGGTTTTTGGGCTTCATTTTGCTCCACAAGTACATATGGGCATAAGTGAGGAAGGCTCACTAATTGCACATATGGGCCAATTCTGTGGGCAAAGCCCAATAAAATTATACGAAGTGGAGTGTGCTTTTGAATTTATCTGCCTGTGTTTGTCCGTTCGTCTGCGTCTCATGGAAAAGAAATCCATGTCCGTTTGGAATTAACTACACAGGTCCATCGAAACAAAGGTCGCGACGACATGCGGGTTGATTCATTATCGTCTTTGAATCATGATTCGTGTTTGGATGAGTGCCCCAATGTTGCCTGCCTAAGCACGCTTTGCGGATTCCTTTTGGTCGGAGTCAGTTCTGGAAATCGAGAGCTCCTTAATTTGGTAGCCAAATGCGCGCCCCTCCTAAAAGAGTCCTCGAAGGGCCGATGAACGCAGCGGTAGTGTCCGGGAACCGAAGGCGGGTGATTAGGGGGCTCGGCGATGGGTAGGCCCAGAAACGATGGCCCAAATAGATATCGTGGGTTGGATATCTAGCTCAAGCATAAAAGGCCCAAGATGAAGCTCCCCATTCCCAAAGCTGGAACCAATGTGTGTGTGTGTGTGTGACCCAGGTTTCTGACCCGAAATGGTGTTGGCCCTATACCGGGCGGATGCATGTTTTCGATCCACATCATGGTACAAGAGGAATCCGGACAGAGTCGAGTTAACAATCTAGAACACGAACTGCATGTCACGTTCGGTCCTCGAAATAAATCGACTCTCCATCTCTTTGTCAGCGCATTCGGATGAAAAGGAAGGAAGGAAGGAAGGAAGGAAGGAAGGAAGAAGAAGGAAGGAAGGAAGAAGGAAGGAAGAGGAAGGAAGGACGAGAGTGACATTGAATTTCTTTGTCAAAATTAATTATAACTGACCCTCCCCTACTTATATTATTGGAAGGTAGGGTCAATCAACAATTAACTTCTTGATTTGGCTATAAGGCACCACTAGCCTGATTGATGGGCCCGGGAGAATTTAGGGTTCTTCCCAATAGCTTAAAACGCAAGCGAGGGTGCCCTAAAAGGTATTGGTCTCTCTTTGTCACTCGCAAAGATAGACAATCCAAGGGCCTTCTTCATCTTTCTTGTGAAATGCCCGTCTGATTAGGTATTTTGACTCGAGAGCCTGCTCTTGGCAAGTCAATAATCCACAAATCATCATGTCTGGTCTCGCCTTGTTATTGAAAACTTAAACATCGATACTTGCATGTATGTATGTTTGCATACGGACTGAGCAACTCATATAATTCCCTTCAGACTACATCGGAGCTAGGCTCGGCCCCGTGTCCATCGCTAGCTAGGTTTAAGCCACGTGCCTTTCACCTACGGACTTGATGCATATTGGAGAGAGCTGTGCTAATAATGAGAAGGACGAATTAAGCCAGCATGATTGGAGAAGACTCAACGTCGGGAGCAGAAGAAGAAGAAGAGAAGAAAAGGCTAGTAGGGACCGAGTCAAAGTGGGGAAGGGACGAGACGTAGGCGGAGATAATAACAGTAGGGGAGTACCCTTCCCCGGAGAAAACCCTAAGGAACTGGAAGGGGGGGATGGTCCCGTAATCAATCCATGCAAAGGCAATGTCTCCATCCGTCTCAGTTTCACAAATCTCATCGATGGGGGGTTTGACGTGAAAGCTCATTCACAACCCCACTTTGCACTTTGCCACTCAGCCCTTTGAGTCACTGATGCTGACCACCTGTGTATTTTTCATTCTTTTCCTTTTAACCTTTTTTTTCCGGGATTTTTTTTAAAGATTTTTTTATTTTTGGGGGCATCGGGTGTCGAGATCAGTGAGAAAAGGAGAGGGGGAGCAAAACCCAAAAGTCAAAAAGACTAAAAAAAGGAGGAAACTAAAGGCAAGAGCCCAAAAAGAAGGGAAAAAAAAAAAAGGAAGAAGAGGAAAAGGAGAAAGAACAGCAATTTCACCTTAAAGAGAGACAAGAGGCTATCAATCAGTAGCCCCCTAGATAGCCCTTCTTTCCTGTGTCAAAAAAGAAAGCCTTGGAGTTGTTGATAAAGTGTCTCTCTCTCTCTCTCACATCTTTCAATCATAAAGCCATCGATTGCAAAATCATTTCTTCCCTCATTTACTGATGGGGTTTCCTGTGCTATCTGCTTGCTCGGTTGGACTCATCCCCCTCTTCCTTTTTACCTTCTTGTCCTCCTCCCTCTGGTGTATTTGCAGAGATGGCACTAGTTCCATGGAGTGTGTGCTTTTCATACGGTTTTTCTATATATATAATTTGTTCTTCCTCTACTGATACTTTCTGCGTAGCTTCTGTTTTCAAACTGGTGTGCTTCAGCCAGCTATGAACACCTCATTTCTGTCTTTCAACAGTGAAAATGAAATAGTAGTTGGATAGAGTTATATGAGTTGAATTTGTGGTTGTTGAATATGACTCAAAGTTAGAGCGAATTTGGTTTTAGAACAGCTTGAATTGGATCTCAAAACATACGGAGCGGCCGAGATGATTTAGAGTGTGCAATGACACATTTCGGACATTGTAATTCACATGGCGGTATCCGCAATACACGGCTAATCAAGGCAAGCTCATGTGTGTCCGAATCAATTTGACATAATTAGAGAAGCATCACAAGGAATTAGGGGATGAAGATTTTCTTGATTTTTTCTTGTGAGGCTTATTCGGGGGTAATCGAGGTTGAAAATCCTTGTGATTAAGTGTGAATGAGTCCTTATTTGCCGATTATAGCGGAACAATCCTGTTGATCTCTCTCCATGGACTAGGCACACTGTTGAACTATGGAAATTCGTTCAGTTGGGTTTTTCTTTCCTACCTTCATTCTCATTTGAACCGTTTTGGTTTTGTCTATGCTTCCGATTTTGCGTGACAGATGCAGATCAAACTTATTTGAAGTTTCGCTTTTAAAATTTCCCACAACAAATAAGAATCATTTCCAATTCTTGGGAAAAAGAAGGCTTCACAATACCTTAAATTTAGATGTTACGATTTTTTATTTTAACATTTGAAGCGTCCTATATTAAATATATCACAAATCTCTACCTCAAAAGTAAAACCTCGGTGATCTTGTTTGAAAAATATAAGTCACAACAGATACATAGTATGTGTTTTGTTGGAAAGTGAAATCTTAGTATCTATCTTTGGGAATGGTTTTGCCCATTCGCCTTTTGATTATACTTTTCTCTTTTAGTATTTGGCCTTTATTTGAGTTGCAAATGAATTAATTTTTTCAGCCATAGCGGGTAAGTGAAAAATCATCCTATACCATCATTCAAAAATGGTACTTGTAATGAAATGGAAATCAGGGAGGAATAAGGCGAGGAAATTCCGGGATTTGAATTGTGCTCTAATACCATATTAAATAAATTGTTTGATTTAGTGTACATCTAGCATGTCTCTCAATAATTATGATGCGTTTTAAGGTTGTACGAGCAAAAGCAAATATTCATGAAAACCCTGGTCTTAATGTAAACTTAGATGTTCAATTAGTCTTAAACCAAATCAAGGGGCGTATTAATTATTGTCCAAAGTCGGCTGCAAATACTATATGGTTACAAAGCTTCAAAAAAGAAAAAAAAGGTGACGGAGCCTGTCGTCATCCAATTTTTAGTAAAATCAAGATATTTGGCATGCCTTTACATATCACATCACGCATACATAGGCATGATCACAAGCCTTATCAGAACCGAGTATAAATAAGCTTAGCATTGAATTTTTTTCTCCAATCTTTTGGTAGGAGCTGTTATCAAACATTTGTCGCATCTTAGGATTGCGATCTCTAAATGACATAGGCGACACAAAAACATGCCACATTTTTCACACTAATGTTCGTCTTTTTCCTCAATATATAAAGCATGAAATTCATGGTCAAGAGCAATGCTCCCCCTTCGGTAGTTCAAACCCTAGAGTGTCATAATCACTGCAATCCCATTTGCTTGCTGTGTCCATAAAAAAAGTTGGTGGACGAACCAAGTTATTTGTATTTAAAAAAGGGTTTACATCAGTCGATATACTTATCTCAGCAAATGCCCCAATTAAACTTGTTTAGTACCCAACGTTTCCCAACCACATCTTACCATAAAAACCCTAAGCATTGAAATATTTCAATTATTCATTCGTTTGTTGCATTTCCAGTACGTCAAGGCAGTAGATGAGAATCCGCTGGAAATATCTTTCTCGACAGATTTAACCGAGATGAAATGAAATGCAAAATAATTTCATAGGATGTGATGAAGAAAATATCTTGTTAACATACATTTTTAAGGCATTCCAGATAAGTTTAGTGCAACAAATTCACTTGTAGCAAGAAATTAAAACATGTAAAATGATTTATTTTTTATGTGCGGACCATGTTAATAAATGTATTGGGGCCACTTGGACAGCTCATAATATACTTAATTTGAAATGATTCGATTTTCAAAATAGAGATAACACATAACAAGAGAAGTATAGAATGTACAATGTATCAAAAGCTAGTCTTCTTAATTAATGGTTGACAGGCATTTCTTGAACACACTCATTCACGCCATCATTTTTATTTTTATTTTTCGGAGCACAACGAGTATGATATCGCTGCCGGCCTCTGGATCTTGAAGTGAATCCGAACCAGTCAAAGCGGGGCGCCCAGAATTTGTCCGTCAATTAGGTTCACCGAATAACTAGCCGAACATAATTGCCCCAATCGAAAGGGAACCCTAAGATTATTCAGCAAGAAAAGGAGGGAGGAAGCAAGTTTTGCGGGAGCCTTGACCTGCAAGGTGGACTACAATAAATAGGAGTGTGCGGTAGCTTGAATGTTATAAAACTCAAGACAGATGCCGAATCAATGAGGTGTCATGTCACTGTTATTACCCCTTCTCCTCCTTCATATTCCAAAATTCCAAAATTCCATTCTTTGTTTCTTTATTTCTTCTTCTTCCTCCTTCTCATTCGGTGGTGCAATTAAATGAAGGGCAACAGGGAAAGACAAGCAATTAAAGTCACTGCAGGTAATCCTAGTTTTCCGCTTTAGCTGACCGGCGTGGGAAGATTCAAAACCCTAGCAAGTAGCTACAACTACTATGCTAATAAAAAAATAAATATAGAAAATTCTCATTCAAAAACTTCAAATGTATTTGACCCTCAGAAGAAAGAAGAAACAGAAAGAAAAGAGGACCTGACACGGGCACATTATTTTTACTGAGAATGGCCATGATTTTATCAATGATGGAATTGGAGAGCCGAGCACGTTACCTCCCGGAATTGTAGTGAACATGCCGGCGAAATTCAATTCTATTCCCTTGGGGCGTTCATGGTGACAGGTACTTGTGGTTTGTTCAAATTCCATTTGTAATAAATAATTTAAGCAGAGGAAAAAGAGTGACTTTTGGTTAACAAGAAGGCAAATTTACCGAAATTCGTTTTCCGTTCTTTTTTTTATAGACTCTTGACCATCTTTTCCTTTCGAATATAGAGTAAATTATCCATTTCTTATATTTTCAGACACATACCATTTTCCTATTGGTTTGTATATAATACTAACTTAACGAGTTTTAAATGCTCGATTTCCTTTTGCATGCTCGGGATGAAAAAATTGATGAATTGAGATTAAAGGAAAATTGAAGTAGCCTTCAAGATGAGACTATTTTTGTCTTGTCACATTTACCCAATTTTTAAATTTTCAATTGAATCAAGGAGAAATTGATGGCAAAAAATTCGACCAAAACACCGACTTAACACGGCCAATGCCATTGCTGATCTCATACTTAAAAGGTGGTACGTACAAGCTTCATTATCATTTTGATTACTCACGAAGCCACATTTTTTCCATTTACTTTTATTGGTAGAAGAGTAAGGAGAAGCGATCAACATAACTATTTTCTATGGGTGTTTCCATAAGGATCATATCATCATTGTGGAATATCTAGTTCGAGTCATGACTATGTAATGCACCTGCAGGTATAGGCTCGTCATCACAATCCTTACAAGTGTGACGGAAGTTGGGTAATTTCTTTACATGATGCAATGGATGCCTAAGGCACAAATTTACTAGCGGTCCATTCATGGTATGATTTGTCCTCATGACTTCGTCTTAAAGACAGTGTGAACGGGCTGCCATACACAATGCCAACGTCTATTAAGAACAATGATGCCCCCAACATCTATTAAGAACAATGATGCCCCCAATAACTTATCCTACATCGAAAGACTTCAAAACGATAAAATTGTTTTATGTGATCAAGATCAAACAAAAAAGCAACACCGGGCCGATATTTATCTATTGGCCCGAGATGCGAGGGAAAAGAAAGAACACAAGCTACATTTAATGAGTTAGAAGAATCTTCAGTAGGAATGGGTTGGAGGGAGAGGCGTTTTCACTGCCTTCTAGGCTTCTAGCAATTAAGATGTCTGCTTAGGACCTTGCAATTCGGATGAAAGCAAGAAAAGAAAAGGTATAAGCATATTCAATCCTTCTCTCTCTCTCTCTCTCTCTCTCTCTCTCTCTCTCTCTATTGTCGTGTCTCCAATTTTTTTGTTTTTTTTGTTTCGAAATTTCTAGATGTGATTCCAGGACTTGGGTTGAACTCGAGGTACATATTCAAGTCTATGTGTATTTAATGCAGTTCAGGAAACAAACAAAAGTTCGGCAAAAGAAAACGAGAGGGGTTTATTTTGTCTTTGTGATTAGTTTATGGTTTGATTTGCTCTAGAATTTTGAAAGAAGAACAGGAACGAAATAAAGAAACAATTCTAGGGTTTTGATAGTCAATGGGGGTGCAGAGGGACGGTCATGTGGGGATGGGACGACAATTAATGAAATGAATATATCAATGGTAGACAATGTTTGCTGAAGGATTTAGAAGGGGAATATTTGGGAGAATGATAAGGAATATATTAGAAACTTAAAAAGGTATGTGATGGAATTAGGGTTTTCTTTGGGAGCAATGGTCACCGTATGAAAGCAAACAAACGAACCTTTTAGGGTTCTCTCTCTCTCATATACACATTTAGGTCAATGGGTCCATTGAGAAATCAATATCTGGTGACAATCACACCCAACCCTATTACTATTCATGCCCGAAAAAATTATTGTACCTTCACCAAAGATGTTTAAATTGCTTGTCCTCATGATAGCCATGTCAACTCTTCTGACATGTGTCCCAGGGATCCCATATGTCAATGATATATTTATTATTAAGCAAGAAATTTGATTGCACCCATTAACTCTCTTTGTCACATAGGGAGGATGAGCTTTCCTTATTATCTAGGGACCCAAGAACCCTAATTTTGACCAATGCATTTGAGAGAATAGTGATCGAATGCTCCAAGTTACTTTAACACCATACCTATGATCAGGAAAAAAAACATAAACGAGGAATACTGGTAGGTATATTAAGTTAATACATATGTATATCTTGGTATACTAACATGGATGCACAAAATTGGTGATGAAGTATAATGAGTTGACGTGTCTTGGCTTAGGTTGGGAATGCCCTGTTTATTGAACATCCACTTACAATCTGCCATGTTACTAAACACACCAAAATTTTTAGCCCATTCTTACTACAATTAACATTACTTACGTCAAAATCTATATGTTGATCGCTTATATGTGGTGGTCTACTAAATAATGTTGCACACTGCAGGTGAGCATTCCAATTAAGAAGAGATTGATAGATATTTGATTCTCAATATAAGTCTAACACATTATATAGTATACCAATTTTTTAAATTAATTTTAGATAGTTAGCATTATTTAAAAAATCGAAAGACTAATAAGAGCAAGATGGAATAATTTGAGATGAGGCACAAATGGGTTAAATTCCTTTATTTTAAAATTGAAAATTTGATTTAACAGAGAAATGTTGTCTTTTACGTGCATCTCTAATTATTGATTTTGTTAATGTGCAAGAAGAGCCTAAAATAAAATACTTTATTGAATACGGAGCTGATGGTATGTTAAGTTGGATCAAAACTTAGTGGCTCAAGTTTTTATTGAAAGTTTCTTTGACCACAAAAAAGAAAGTTTTTATTGAAAGTGGACCCAATAAAGATGTTAATGAGCTTAGATTTGATCTCTTTTTTGTGTGTCTTTCTATTATTATATGTATTAGATTTTTGTTATGGATCTCAACAAATTGGTACCAAAACAATAGTAAATTGCATAAGTCCCCAACATGCTATTTAATGAAAATCTCAAGGAATGAATCTTGCATAGGATCATGGATCTGAGGGGAGAGAACATGAGCAAAGGCGGACATTGTAATCATTTTTTTTTCCCGAAATCTCTCATTACAAATTGAATAAGTTCTCATAGTGGATAACCGGTTGAACCAATTTAAACAAGCGAAAACTAAAAAAAAAATATTTAAATATTTAAATAATAAATCATATTTTTATCTAAAAACTCAAGTTTTTAGGAAACAAAGTGGGTAATGGTCCTATAAAATTTTACATAGTATTAAAACTGGAAGTCCTGAATTCGAATATTTCTTGGCTCTATTTGCTTCCCAAATTAAATTTTCACGTCTAGTACTGGACAAAAAAACTAAGTATAAAAGGGAGTGTTAGAACATTTAAATAATAAATCACGTCTTTGTCACACGAGTCAATCCAAGGTGATTATAAAGGTGTAGTGGTCAGTAAAAATCAATCTTGTACTGCACAACAAGACCTGTAGTTGGGTTATAAACTCAATTTTGTAATCTTTTTTAACGAAGGCAATTCCAATAAGATATATTAATACGCTTGTACATGAGCTCTGATTTGACAATCTCCAAATGACATAGTAATATTAACAATCTTATATATGCGATGATGCAACACAAATTGCATTGCATATTATAAAGATAGATAGTCCATTTCTTATTGGGCTGGTCTACTTTCCCGAGAACTTTGTACCCCGGTGCAATTTATCGCACTTCATACACAAAATGTCATACCACCAAATACTTCAGAGGTTATCAAAGAACGATCAACAATCACTGACCTCCGATGATCGTATCCTCAGGGGTTTTTATATAAAACCGCCCCTTCTTTATACGTATCACCATGCGAAGATCTATGTGAAGTCGGAACATTTTGCTATTTTACTGTCAACCCGTCTTCTCCGGAGAGAGAGAGGGGTACCAAGTTGCCTGATCCCATGCTGTTTTGACTATTGCACAGAGAGGGAGAAAGAGAGAGAGGGGGGCCAAGCTTCCTTTGTTGCAGTGTCGTTTTCTTATATATACTCTCGAGGCAGCAGGAACACACAGCCCCCCTTCATTTCCTCCCACTTTTCCCAATCCTTTCCAAATATTTCCCATCTCTTTCCTTCTCTCTCTCTCTCTAAAAAGTCTTTCTTTTTCATTTAGCTCTCCTTTGGACTTCTCTCTCTCTATCTCTCACAGCTATAACCTTTTCAAGCTCATCATACACCATCTCTTTCCAGTAATCTGCAACTCTCACAACCCACCCACAAAAAAGAAAAACAAACATCGCTGTTCTTCTATTCCCAAGAAGTGCAGAAACCCAACAAAAAGAAAAAAGAAAGACAAAGACCCCAGGATTTCAAGATTAAAGGCTCAAAACAGCTTCCTCTCCTTTTCTACCCCTAGTTTTCAGCTGCTTGGGAGAGCACCAATTGACCCCTTCATCTTTCTTTCTTCAGAAGACCGGAAGAAAGCTAAGAGATAATTCCTAGCTCTTACTTTTGATCCCTGCGTGAGCTCTAGGTTGGTGTCGGATGGAAGAAGAGAGCTACTTCCCTGATCTTTCGCTCCACATAAGCCCACCGAACAGCGCCCCCTCCTCGATCTGCGGCGGTGGGAACAACGAGGGGGACTCGAACTCGAGCTTCGACATTTGGCAGCGAGGCGCCGAGGATGACGACGACTATCATTATGCCCTAAAGTCCCACAGCGACAGTTCCGTTCTCAAGGCTGATGTCGCCGCCGACACCCGGCTCTCCCTATCGAATTTCCCGGCCACCGTCGAGGCCGTGAACAACCCCTTAGAGGCCGAGAGCCCGTGGCGGAGGAGCATGGGCGACACCCACAACGGAGATCATCATGTGGAAGATTATTTCAAGAGGAGGCATGTAATTGGCAACGGAAGTCTCGGCCACATAAGCAGCGGGATGTCGCTCCTCGGTGTCTCGGACAAGCTTCGACCGATCAAGGGCATTCCCGTGTACAACACTGGCTCCTGTAACAATTCTTTCCCGTTCCCTCTGCAGGCAGATCGCGATTTCCCCAGAGATGTGATGACAACGAGGGACAATAATCCTAAGTTATGTTACAACTTCCCTCGGCCTAGCAACCACATGATGAACATGAACAATAGTTCTAGTAGTCCGAGCAATTATTTTGAGCCCATGTGCGTGTTGAATTCCAGGCGGCGGAAGCGGTTCAAGATTCAACGGGATAACGATGGATAATCTGAACCAAAATTTCAAGTCAAGGCAGATGATGATGATGCAGTACCTCCATCACCACCACCAGTACGGATCGTCGGGCGAATCGAATGGGTTGGTCTCGAGATTCAGGTTCGTACCCAAGTTGCAGAGCAGCAAGAGGAACATGAGGGCTCCGAGGATGCGTTGGACTAGCTCTCTCCATGCCCGCTTTGTTCATGCCGTCGAGCTTCTTGGTGGCCATGAAAGTAAACTCTCTCTCTCTCTCTCTCTCTCTCTCTCTCACGTGCTGTATCTTCTTTCTCCTTATCTTTTAATGAGGCTGTCTGATTGAAAGACAAGTTCTGTGAGGATAATTGTTGGGTATGTATTGCTTCTGGTTAATTTTTCATTTTCTAGGGGCTACTCCGAAATCAGTGTTGGAGCTAATGGATGTGAAGGACCTAACACTAGCTCATGTGAAGAGCCACTTACAGGTATTCTATATTGCTGCATTTCTTCATCACTGACATAGCCACATTCATCTGCTAAGTATTTTTAATTTCTTCAAGAAAATTAGCAGAATGATAAGGTGATGTTGAAGAAGAGATCAAAGCATCAAAAATCCCCAAAATAAGAAGCACAAAGAACCCAAAAAATCAGTTGCTCATCCCTCTCTCTCTCTCTCTCTCTCTCTCTCTCTGAGAGTTTCTGAAGACTGCATCTCTCCGACTGGCACGGGAGTCGATGAACGTGCAGTGAATGAACAGTTGGGAGTCTCTCTCTCTCTCTCTGGTCTTTCTGATACACAGGACAGAAACTGCTTTTTAGAGAGAGAGAAGAAAAAGTAGCCATCATTTCTCAATAATACAAGCAATTACTGACCTTACCAAACATCAACCTCGTGGTTAATAAACAAACCCAAGAAAAATCCAGAAAGTGGAAGCATCTGATTTGATTTTCCTTGACTAGGAGTGGGTTTCTTTTAATGTTATTTCTATATAGCTCCCTTCTTTTAAGAAAGGAAAAAAATAAAAATAAAAGGTGGACTTTCTTTTCATTATCTTTTGCTCTTTTTTGCTTTTATTCATTCTCTGTTCATTTCCTTTGTCTTGTTTTGCTCCTTTCAGATGTATCGGACTGTTAAGAATACTGACAAAGCAGCTGCTTCCTCAGGTAAACATTAATTAGTGTCTTACCTTGTCTTAAGCTACTGTATAGATTTAATTAATTAACTAATAAATCAAATAGCCACTTTTTTTGTGTGCCTTTATCATCAATCTTTTGAAAATTTTAGGAGACCCTCTCTCTCTCTCTTTCTCTCTCTCTCATAATTTAGTCACATGCATTTTCATCCGCAAGATCGTATATGTTCAAACATGCACACATGCAACATGCCCAAGCACTTTCTTAAATGCTCTAACCTCTATTCTTGTGTTCCTCCTTTTTTTTTTCTTTAATTTTTCGAGTGGAAATCAGATGGATCTGCTGATGAAGACTTTTTGCCCCCATTAAAAACATACCAGCAAAATGGAAACCAGAGAGCTGATGGTTCTAATTTAAGTGCTTCCGCTGGACATAAAATGTGGAGTAGCTGTTCAAGGTAATGGAAAACTATCATATTGTATCTCTCCTTTTTTATTTTTGGGTGATGAAAACATCATAATTTCTGAATTTGTATGTCTGCATTTGATACTTCTGATGTGAAATAAATCAACTCAAACCCTTTTCTGGAGTTTCTTTTTCTTTTTCTCTTTTTTGTTTGGATGAAATGTCTTTTCTTTAACTCGAAAGTGCTGACACAGCTTTTGTTTTTGGCTTTTGACTTAGCTTTCCTTTTTTCCACTCTTTCTTGTTTTAATCTATACGGAGTTCTGCTAAGAACTAAAGGAACTTTGTTAGATCATGCATGCATAATAAAGAAAACATAATGCATGCAGTTGAAGAAAAGCATATTCATCACATAGTTTCACAAAGTTTTTGGCTTTTCTCTTCATTCACCTGCAATGCAATCGAAAGTGATGATAGAGCTGCAATATAGTCTTTAGTTAATTCCCATCGTCTAAAAAACTTCAGTGACCCTTAATGCTAAAGGATACTGAAAGGTTCTGGTGTTTAAAGAGTTCATGTGGCCATACACAATTTGTCATTCGGCCTCATCGTGGTCCATTGTTCCCATCAGACATTTCCTTAGGCTTTCTAGTAGTTATTCCTCATTTATCTTTCAATACCTAATTCTAGTATGCATCATCATAACTTTCAAGATGAGATGAGATGATTATAAATATGGACTGAGAGTAGATCAAACCAACTCAAATTTATGCTCATGATTGACAAAGAGAAGATACCGAAGCCACATGACGATTTGCATATGTAGGTATTGTGATTCAACCTACACATTATATACACAGACGAAAAATGGTCCGCTTTTTGCAGTCACTCCTCTCTAGAAATCTCTAAATATGTTAGAAAATATAGTAACCGCCTCTTTTCCCTTAACTTTGGCTTTAGATAATACGCTTATCATTAAAGCCCTAATGGCACCATTGACTTGGATTCGTTCCGAGTTACTTCTCTTTCAGTTACCACACCTTTGCCAAGAGATTTTTATGCATGAATCCAACTAGATTTACTTTATAATGTATCCAACTTAAGCCAAAACAATGAAGAGTCAATAGGCATAATTAAAGTATTGGAATCGTATATAGTTAGTGTAACTGGTGTGAATGCTATATTGTCATTGTTTTGTTTTCTCCTTTTCTTATGGAACCATTTAGCAATTCACATCAATTGACTCACTCCTAGATCTGTAGTCTTGGATTCCCCCATCGTTCAGAGAACAAGTTCTTTAACCTTCAAGTCAACTATTTCTCTGGTCCAAGATCCTCCTAAATAATATAATGTACGAGGGGACATGCATGGAACAGCGCCCTCGAAGCACTCAAAAGCTGAATTTTTTTCTAGGGACATTAAGCAATTAGTCAATCATTCTCATTACAACTTGTACATTAGTCAATGGAGCTATTCCAAAGTCAATTACGAAATCTGATTATGTAAATCTCTTTTTTATTTTAAATAAAATTATTTGGAATCTTTTGAAAGTTGAAGGAGTTAGCTGATTGTGATATTCATTGGTTTCTGAAGTAAGCTGTTGCGTCACCTTTGCGCAACTTCTCTAGTCTTTTCAAAAGAAATTCGACGGTCCAGAGTCTGTCACAAAGATATAAGAGTTCTGAACTGTTTCTCCAGATGTATTTATCTTTGTAATCCTCTAATCGTACAAAACTTCGAAGAAAGAAAACTTTGGCGTTTGTTTTTAGTGTACTCGTTACTTATAATTTGTTAATATGTAGCATATAATAGTCTCTCGTTTATGGAATGGCAGGACTTTGATATAACAAGAAGAATGTTGCTACGCATGCGTTAGATCATAATTAACATAGCCAAAAAAAACATGGGTACCTTGATTTTAGCTAGTCCCAAAGATTACTTTTAGCTCATGTTATTTTGAGGCCCTTAAACATGGTTTGATTGTAAATAAGGTAGTTTAAATATAAGCACGAAAATTGATATAGAATCACAAAAGATAACCTATGGTGCTTGTTTCGAACAATGTTTTTGCAGTAAAGGAGAGTGGCCACACAGCGGCAATTCTAGAGATGTGGATGGGATAACAAGGCCAGAAACCATTTCATCCCAACATAACTCTGAGGTTAGAATCCCGGTCCCTCAAATACATATGGATACATATATACTTATTTATACTTATGTATGTCGATCATGTGCATAAATCATTGATATACTAATATATGGTGCATGCTACAGACCGAGAGTGATCTCGTCATGCCCTCATGCAAGTTTACGTCATTGTATAGTCTCCATTGATCAGATAAGGCAAGCCAAGCGTGTGTAGAGAAAGAAAAATTATGGAGTGACCTTAATCTTTGGCTGACATGCACGATAGACATGTGTTTTATTACCCTTTATTATGAAAACTAGGTTAATTATATTATCGAATGATCTATTTATTAATTTAAAAGGATGATTTAGACAGTAAATTTTCATTTGCAACACACTAGTTGTATAAAGAAACCAGGTGAGGCAATAATAATATAGGTATGCTTAGACAAATGAACTGCTCAAATGCAAGTCGCAGAGTTGATCCTTTTCTTCCGTAAATTTTGACAGCTGAATGGTAAGGATCTCTAGCTTTTTTTCTCAAGATATTTTCATTAGTTAATTGTGAAATAATACTACAACAGCACGAGAGTGAGATGCGAGCTGCTATCTGTCACTAAGTTCAAGTTCAAAAATGAAAAGTCGAGACAAACCTTATTCTGTCTAAGTAAGAACATCTTAACTGACTAAGATTAATAGAGTATATATTACAGCAAACGAATAGATGAACAAATTATTAATACAAGTAGGTGAATTTCCTTTTGTCCCTCTTGCAAACTCTGGATGCATAGACAATGCCATGGTATTCGACACATTCATGAGTCATGAGACAGTAGATAGATCCTCTGTCGATACACATACTCATGATATATTACTAGCTTGCCAGAACCTCACTCTTTACCATAACGACATTTACTGTACTACTAATTGCTTAATGTTTATGAGGATAGATCAGCACATTAAGCATCGACTCTTGGGTTCTTTTATGATCTTGTCAAGATGAAGATGTCACCGATGTATTTGTTTTGCCGATGTGGTGGAGGTTTTGCCTCTGTCACCTCAACGCTTGGCACGAGAATGCAACTCATTGCTGGATTATATGATACAAATTTCAAATAGTGCAACTGCCCGAAAGAAGGGCCCGATTTTTTTTGTTCCACAAAACATGCGCAAAGTCTGCTTGAACATCTAAATGAGTCGACTTATGTATTATATGTACCTTTTAGTTGTAACTTGGTTAGTAAACAAATTCGACATAAGTTAAGTATAGAAGAATAGAGAGATCTTGAACAAATGATTCTGTACACCATGAACTTATTATGTTTTTCTATAGTTTGGCCAATCCATTTAAACACAACCATTGAAACTATAATTTCATAACATGACATAGTTTTCCATATATATGCAGGTGGAGTATATGGGTCAGCAGAGAGATTGTACGAGATCAGGCTTGAATATGAATACTCCAAGCTTGGAATTCAGCCTGGGGAGATCCGATTGGCGTGGCAATGTATATGACTCCTAATTAGACGCATAAAAAAATGTTTTTTAATGCATATAAATGAGAAATTGTGTAGAGCACATTAATTATCGATAAAGTTTTGATTTAGCAAAGTCTTTTTTTTCCGCAAACATTGAATCTGCTTTCCTAGTTTTTTTCCCCCGGCTTCCCTCTTTTTCTAGTAAACTTAGGTCGCTTTCTTTTGAAATTAGGGTTTTGATGGTTCATGTCCAATCGAAAAGGGCAAAAGTAGATGACAAGGATAAACGGTGGAAGCATATCAATTTCCACAGATTGGTAATTGAGTTGTTCCATCTAGGGTTTTGCTTTTTATCTTTTCTTGATTTATTTATGAAGACATCTTGGTTTGTTTGATTATCTAGGATGAGCAATTTGAGGTGAACTTGGTACGATAAAGTTTGTCTTTATCAACGAATTACTTGGTGTTACTTGCCCTCGTGTATCTAAATACATGCGCAACCGTTTTCTCCTAACATTTAAGCTGTTATAATATGGCGTGGAATCAATCTTATATCTTAGCATACCTGAAAAAGAAGCTCGAGGAGTGCCCAAGATTACTGTCCAATGATCAAAATTATCTCTTCAATTCCAAAGCATGCATTTGGTGCATAATTAAAGGAGATATCCATATGCGAGATAGAGATCGTATTGTCTCCATCGATTCTCGTTACAATTATGAACTACCCCCTAACTAAAACCCTAGATTGTTCGACTAATAAGTATCAGAATTTTTGGGATCATGTCTTCAATTGAATGTCATGAACTGTTTCAATGTCGTGCGCTTGTTAAAGCTAAAAAAAAATCTTGAGGACATATTAGTAGCGTTGGTCTAAATTACATACAAAACTTAAGCTGTATTTAGTAGTTCAAATTTGAGTCTAGATCTAGTGTTTGGCAGTGTTTTTTTGGATCGAATAAACCTGGATAAGAAATTTAGGCTAAGGGGTGGGATGGATCTAGAGACCACTGTGCAATCATCATCACTGTCCAACCAATTGTCCTTCATTGGCTATCGCGCAAGGACTGTTGCCACAATGACCTACCACTCCTGACCATTGTGAAACCGTCATTGTCTCTAACCAATGCCAATGGTCATCGTTGTCTAATTGATTGTCCTCCAACGACTGTCGAACCAAATCCGCTATTGTTGATGAATGACCGCAATCGATGGGCTGACTTGAAAAGTGGTCTTTGAAAAAAAAAAAATTCTCTCTTCCCTCTGAAGAGCTCCCTCTACCTTTTGTGGTAGCTTCACTAAATCCAAAACCCTAACATTTCTTCAGCTCCGTCTTCTGGATCCAACAATGGAGGAACACACCCCCTCCACAACCCATCCCCGTTTCCCTCCTTAGTTCCAACCCATCTACACTTCTCCTTGATTACCTCTGCATCGTTAATCTCTATCCCTCTTCTTCCATCGTACCACCCAGAAAATCGATACACCATTCCCTTTGTCCAGACGTAACTACCCACACACCTTCCCCCACTAATCTCGTCCCACCCTACCCTATAATTTGCTTCATTGACCCTGTCCAATTTCACCATAGCCACTCGCACCAGCTGCAATGGAGACCACAAAGAGGAGGAATTCAGACTAGCAATGTTGTGCAAAAGACTGGGGAAATTGTGGTCACATCAAACAATAACGTCAGTAGATGATGTAATTTCAGCAAGTAAGGTAAGGGAATGTCAACAAACTCTTATAGGGCAGCTATATCAGAACCCTAAAATCAATTTCCAAGCCTTTCAAAATACAATGAGGAGGGTTTGGAAGCTTGAAAATGTTGACATTGACCTACTAGCCCTTGGTATCTTTGTTGTTCGATTTGCATCAGAAAAGGATAAAGAAAGAATAGAAACAGTGGGACCTTAGTCCTTTGCAAACCACCTCCTGTTGTTGAAGCTGTGGCAACCCAATACTCCCCCAGCATGCTATAAATTTGATACGTGTAGTTTATGGGTCCATATTCACGGTTTACCAGCATAATGGATATCGGAAGAAGTAATATCACGTATAGCAGACTATATTGGGCCAATAATTGAAGTGAAAGTTGAGGCAAAAGGGTATACGCCCTATAAAATAGGGAAGGATTTAGTCTTGCATGCCTCGTTCGAATTATGTTAGTTCTCGTCTCTTATCCATATCTTCTATTTTGACACGCGGCGCTTCTTAATCTCCCTCCGCCGTTCTTTGACCTTTCTTGAGATTGTTTGTCTTTTGCTTTGTGCCTTTCGTGTCATTGTTATCCTCGTACGCGTGAATGATAAGTCCTCCAAAATCTTCGGACATGTTTACTTGTCATGATCGCTATATATTGGAAAGTCGATTCCCATGCTCGCATATTATCTCGAGACCATATTCAAAGACACGTGCTTGTGTGTATTCATATTCACATTGATCCACGAGTGTGTCTATAGCAAAGAAAAATGACACAAAAGATTCATCGACTTTAATTTAATATGTAATATTATCTTTGAACTTTTAATTTGTTCAATATAGTCCACAAACTTTTGATACATCACTCAATTTAGTCCTTAAATTATATGAAAATGTGTAATATTGTTCTTTCATTGATTCAAGTTAATGGAATTTGCTAATTTAGGTTCTAGTCCGATACGTTTGAACAATAGACCCAAAAAGAAGAAGTTATACGTGGATTATCCACATAAAATATTCAACTCAAATGATAATATGATAATCTTTTTGATCTATTCAACTTGGAAAAATGATAATTCATGTCATTCAACACCATAGATTATTATATTTTGATTTGACTCGAATATCTTATATAAATAATCCACTCATGACAATTTCCATAAACTTGAATCAATAAAAATATTGCTTATTTTCATACAATACATGAACTCGATCAAATATATACAAAAAGTTCACGAACCACATTGTATATTGGCCAAATTTCAAACACCGTTTGTATAATCATCCCTATAACAAGCGACCCTCTCTCTGTTTTTTTTTATAACTAGTTTTGACTTTTGGGGAATTTCGTCGTGCACCTAATACGCGCTGCACTTGTTAGCAACTTTTTGCGAGAATTTGTGTTATCTTAGCTTTGAATAGATGAATCTAGTGGCATTTAGATCTATCCTCGACGGCCCGGTCGCAAAGTGGTCCAAGATTCGGAACCAAGATCGTCGCCAGTCGCTCCTGATTCCGAGCTACGAGCGGACACCTTCGCGCGACACGACTGCCAAACGACGTCGGATTGGATCCGACAATCGTCGTTGCATCCGCTTTAAATCGAGCTTCGTTCGATTTTTGTCGTGGGAACTGCGCGTCCGGATCGAATCAACACCACAATACATATATCCCGCAAGAAGCCAAAACGCCACCCACCACCCCTACCACCACCACCACCACCACCACCACCACCACCACCATCTCGACCTTCGCCGTCCCGTCCCTCACCAGATTTGCTTACGCAGGGCCATGTACGCATAGCCGGAGAAGTTTCTTGACGGAGGGAGTCGGAGTGGTGGTACCGCGGAGATGGCGAGGCAATCGGAGAAGTTCTCGATGGATTTCGCGATGGGCGGGGTGGCCGCCGTGATATCAAAGAGCGCCGCCGCTCCCATCGAGAGAGTGAAGCTTCTGCTGCAGAATCAGGGGGAGATGATGAAGAGGGGTCACTTGAGGCGACCCTACCTCGGCATCGCCGATTGCTTCGGGAGGGTCTTGAGGGAGGACGGCTTCTTGTCGTTTTGGAGAGGCAATCAGGCTAATGTGATTCGCTATTTCCCAACTCAGGTAAGAGCTAAAGCTTCGTCCTTTGCCCTTTTTTGAATCGTGGGTTGTCGTTCTGTTGGTGTCTTCTTGAAGTTAAAAAGAAAAGTTTGGCGCTTTATAGGTAGAAGAACTCTCATGTCTCTATGTTAGTTTTGATTCTGCGGTAGCTCAAATGATTCTTAGGTTTTTGGTTGGTTTTGGGTGAAGCGGCTTAAATGGTGTTTTAGTGGGAGGATTAGAGGTGGGTGTTCGATTTGGCATGGCTTAGTTGGTTCCAATGGAGAATGTTCCATTTTGAACTTCTCACAACGCATGCTGTCTTTCTTTTCGAATATTGGAGTCTGATTTGGCTAGCGAGGATGGAATATGGAATGTGAAAGTGGATGGAATCAGCCGAACTAGCCTGCTTCTTTATCTACAATTTTATAGGTGAAGGGAGATATGAAAAATAGAAGGAAAAAGGCAAAATGATAAGCAGTATGTCCCAGTTAAGAGTCTGTTGCAATCTTTGTTGGCTGCTTTCGGCTTTACATTTTGCTTGACAGAAGTTCTTTGGTTGTCTTTGGAGATGATCATGTCATATGCTTGTTACATTTTCATTCATCCTTCCTAGGCAAGAGAATTGCTTTCTCAGATTTCATCTTGAGTGGTGACTTCGGAAAAGTAATGCCCACTTATCTTTCCAAAATGCCAGTCATGTGAATTTTTAGGACGAAAACAGGGGTCCACAGCTTGTGATTTGGAAGGCTGCACTGTGGTTCAAGCCTGTGTTTTTAGTTGAGACAGGCTAGTGGTTGCCTTAGTGATAATATGTCTATTCCATGATCTTAATTGCTGGGTGAGCTTCCCCCACAAGCCTTAGAATCTCCTGCTTAATTATGCTGTATATTAAGTACTTCCTTTAAGAGTTTGCGAGACAGCAATGGATTCTTAGATGAACAGCCATATCAGGAGCTTAAAAGAGATGAGAACTAGCAAGCACTACTGCTGTTCTACTTCAGAATCAGTGCCTTTGATTGCCCCCCCTAAGTGATAGATGCTGTCGTGTAACTGCAAGAGGGCATGGTTGGGAAATTAATGTTTTCCATTCCACTAATTCATCTATTTGAGTGACCTTCTAAGATGTTGTGGATGTCCGACTCCTGATGTTCTTTTGAAGTTTCATGTGCTTTCATCCTTGTGGTAGCAGGTGCAGTTCATGATTTCCACATGACATAATAAAAGATAGATATGCCTAATTATATCTATCAATATGTTTGTATACCTTATTATTTTTGCAATTTTTATACTCCAAGCTCGGATTATTAGTTTCTTTGGAGTGGTTCCTGGTGTTGAATGCATTCTGTATATTCATCCTGATTTTAATCATTTGACAGAGCTTTCACTGTCCCTAGGCCTTCAACTTCGCATTTAAAGGCTATTTCAAAAGTTTCTTGGGCTGTTCAAAAGAGAAGGATGGATATATGAAGTGGTTTGCTGGAAATGTAGCCTCGGGAAGTGCTGCTGGGGCTACCACATCAGTGTTGCTATACCACTTGGATTATGCACGGACACGACTGGGAACTGATGCTAGGGAGTGTCCAGTTCGTGGTCAACGGCAGTTCAAGGGATTATTCGATGTATATAGCAAAACTCTATCCACTGATGGAATAGCAGGTCTTTACCGCGGATTTGGTGTTTCAATTGTGGGAATTACCTTGTATCGTGGCATGTACTTTGGGATCTATGACACGATGAAGCCTATTGTTTTGGTTGGTGCTTTTGAGGTATGCAGCTCTCCAGATTTTCTTTCTGATGCCAAGAATCTCGAATAGATGCTAATGTGACTTGAAGATTTATAATTACCGTTTGTCTGTTTTATCAAGATATCTTCTACTTGATGCTGTTGGAAGTGACCCAATTCATTTTTAGTTTCACCAATGGACAACTTATTTTGGGTCCTCTGTTTTTCTGCAGGGGAATTTCTTTGCCAGCTTCTTGCTTGGCTGGAGCATTACGACCGTCTCTGGAGTATGTGCTTATCCCTTTGACACTCTAAGGCGAAGAATGATGCTCACATCTGGACAAGCCATCAAGTACCGAGGCACTGTGCATGCATTTCAGGAGATTGTCCAACGTGAAGGTCTGAGGGCCCTCTATCGAGGAGTCACCGCTAATATGCTTCTTGGTATGGCAGGCGCTGGAGTTCTCGCAGGCTATGATCAGCTTCAGAGAATCGCTTCTGGACACAGTTATTCCTATGAGCAGCACCGGGGCGTTCTGAAGTGAAGGTTGTAGAATATGGATACGTACGTCATTCTTAAAAGCTTCTGTTTCCCTCCACGGATCATGTACATATAATTGAAATGAAGGAGATAGCTCCCTCAACTGTACAGTGTATTTAATTAATTTATGAAATTCATATAGATGATCGACAAGGACAAATGAAAATTCAAAATTTTAAGAGTTTGTTAATGAGTGTCTCAGCACACTTGTTAATCAACCAATTAAAGAAATTTTCAAAGCATGGATTATACTCGTATTATGCATAATGAGTACCTTGAAAATTGATGGCTCGTGTTGTATCTTGAAAATTAATCAAATTATCCTAACTAGATCCTTTCAAAAATAAGAAGTCTCGTAAGCCACACTAGCATTATCCTTATAAAGGGTACGCTGAACACGACAGGGGCACTGATACACAATTCTCAGATAGAAATTTACAATACAATTCTCAGATAGAAATTTACAAACAGAAGCAATATCTCTTTTCACATCCACCAAGGACTTCTGACCGAGACCAACTTCTTATGGACAATGATCTTAGTGGTTGGGGCCAAGAAGCGAAAGCAGGAAAGTCCTATAGTGGCCTGATGTTTCGGAGTGAACTGCGTCATTTAGAGTCTTCTTGTACTTCTTATGGTATTCTGCTTTTATATACTGCATGTCGATTTCGGCCCTTGTCACAATCACCCTAATCAGCGTCGTGTCATTGGTCCCCAGACCTTTCATCGCCTTGCGTAGTACCTGCAAAGTAAAGTACGTATGCATGAAGAATGCAACTCTGATGGACTTCAAATTTTTTAGCTGCAGCTGTGCGAGCACGGCCTAAGGCTGAGATGAGATTGAAGAAACATACCTTTGCAAAATACATGGCAGGGTTCTGAGAGCACTGTAAGATTGTCAAGAGACCATGCTCAAAATATCCCGATGTTTCGCTCTTCACAGCCTGATTCCGTTCATATTCTGGTTAGGCATCATGCTTAACAAAAGGATAAATAAACTACATATAGGAAATATGCAAGTATATCTGAGGAAAACTCACCTTCTTTAACGAGTTGCCGTACATGTTATGATAAGCAGAATCAATGGCAGCCAAATGTGCCCTGCTTCTCTCGCTAAATATCTTGATAAAAGTCTTCTCATCGGTCCCCAGCCGCTTCTCCCCAGCTTTGAAAAGAGCCTTTGCATCCTGTTCCACGGCAATCCTATCGACTTCAAAGCCTTCGTAGCGTGGCGTGCCGACATATTTAAGCAGAAGCTGCAGAAAGCCTTAAAGTTCAGAAACTGATGACTTATCTAGTTTGATATACTGTCCTCTTGACAGCTTGTCTCTATCGCAGAAAGATTCCAAGAGCTAGTACAAAATTTAAATCATTACATTCCGTATGCATCTGTTTGTATTGAGTAGACACACATTTAGAAGTTGGGAAATAGCTTCGTCTTGAAGATGTTTGAAGCAAAGGATGTAATAGCTATTATAGAGAAGCTTCTTGATACAATCTGAACAGAGGTTCTCATTAACATGACCTACCTTTCATTACCGGGAACATGCTTACCACAGCATGCATGAACAAGGTGGGTTTAGAACAGAATGGGTCAAATAAAAGTCCTCAACTAAGAAATCAAAACCAAGATGATTTCTGTGAGATCAAGAGCGATATCCCAAGGCTAACTATGCACACTAAGAGCTAAAAACAGAAGAGGACTACAAAAATGGAAGAGTTCTCACCTTCTTATGGTCCCCGGAGGTATGTTTCTCAATGTCATGCTCGAGATGAACCCCAAAATTGGAATAGTAGTGTTGCTTAATCATCTGTATCTGAGATGGAGTTCGTGAACATATTACTTCAGTAGCAGCATGAATATTTGTTGATGACGCCATGAAGGCCTGCCTTACAACTATGGCATCTCGTCTGGCCGGGTCATGCATCCATAGCAAAACAGCCGTCTGGGAAAAGGAAATGGACAAAACAAAATACAGGATCAAAAAACACAATAGCTCTCTACAAATGAAAAGATAAAAAGAAGAAGAAAAACGGTAAAATTGTATCTAAAAGTGCAGAGCTAACTATGAAAGAAAGAGTAGAATTGAGACCTCTAATTTGCCAGTCAGTTCCGATGCTAAGCGTTTGAGAAGATCCTCAGAATACATGGTGCGATATTCCTGCTGAATAAGAGCACGTTGTGTGACATCCCGATGGGCAAGAATATTGACAACCGCCACAGTATCACATCCCAGACCTGGAATACGAAATAGAAAATGTCACTTGTCACCTACCAAAGCTCCTTTAGAATGCTTCTTCCTGGAGATATACTAATATCCAATATCTTCTTCCAATTATTACTTGGAAACATAGAACTGGAAAAAAAGAGAAAACGAGGGTTACAGAGCCCAGCAAGCCCAATCCCCTCCTGAGGCTACTTGACTTTTAGAGCTGTGGAAACAGGATTATGCACTCTAAAGCAGCTACATGGATAGGCAACGTGAGACAATCCCAAGGGGTGATAACTATGTCTGGTAAAGCTGTTGAACTCCCCAATGTAAATTGCATATGCCACATTTTAGTCATAAATCATCCCAATCCGTAGACACAAAAATCAATAATATCCTCCAAGAAAAAGCCAGCAGCAAAGATTTCTCATCGCAAGTCCTCCCGTCGGTAAACAGATATCAAGATCCAGAGCGTCCACTCTCTCCACCATCACCATACCAAGATTAGGCACTCCTAACCTCAGGCTGATGAAGGATCTATGGTGCTATCAAGCTAAACTGCCACGAGATCAATGTGCCTAAAAGCTGAAATTTTAGACCCCAAACGACCAAAGAATGAGTAAACCCAATTCCCGAAAGGACAGCATGCCACCCTGAAGAACTCTCCATCTTTCGTTAGCTTATAAAACAAACGAAACCTCTCGTTCGATAACTATGAAAAGAACAAAGAGCAAAACGAAACAGATATTGAAAGTAAAACAAAAGGGTAAACAACCCTTGAAATTGGCACCGGAATGACAACCTTATTCATTGCAAAACAAATCAATCAACTTGAGAGAGAGAGAGGGAGGGAGGTACCCTTGAAAGCACGGTAAAGTTGCGTAGCATCGTCCCTTGGGGAGGTGAGAACCGGAGGGACGGTCAAAGTCGACATTTTTTCCCTCTTGTTCCACAACCAAACTCAGTCTTCCCCTGTCTTCTTCTTCTTCTTCTTCTTCTTCTTCTTCTTCCGCCTGAATGAATTGGGTCCGGGAGAAAACCACCCAAAAACAAAAAGAATGGCAAGAAGGAAGATAAGATTGGAAACTGGGTTTTTATCTTTCCTTGGAATGGAAGAAGCGTTTCAACAACCTCGTGGCACATGGTCAATGGCGTTTAAAGCGACGTTGCTTTCCTCGAACGGTTACATTGATATTTTTGCGCGTTTGAACTCTCACCGACCGTCCTTTCCTGCGTGTGGCCGATGAACGTGAGACCCACCTGCCTGAACTTCCCTTCTTGTCAATCCAATCTCCTCCCAAACCAATTCATGATAACACTTTTCAGCCACCTCAACGCGCTTGCTTCTCTCATAGCGGATTTGGTGCAACCGCAATGTTTGACTTTTCGTCAATTACCCAATTATAAAAATTACATTTTTGTTCTTATTTAATTAGAAAATAGGCGTTTCAAGAGCACCCGTCAATGGAATTCGTCAATTCAAACCATGATTGCGATTCCTCCGTTCAAATTTCAAATTTTAATCCGGCCGTCCACATCATTTCTGTAAGTGGGTTTTCATTAAAATCACTGTTGAGGTGTGATTAGTGATTATATTATGTATTTAATCCTGAAGTGCCACGTGGGCTTTTATAGGCCGATTGTTTTGTGGACTTTCGGCTGCTTGACTCAATCGTTTTCACAGGTGTCACGGAACATGTCAATGGACTTATCACATGAATAGATAGATTGTGGATTCGAGTATCAGTCAGATATCGGCCTTGCTTACGCAAGAAACTTATCCAAAGAGTAGGTTCGGAACAAGACATTTAACTATTGTTCATCATGAACAATAAGAGGAATTGTAGATGGAAATTAACTTGTCATATCGGTAGGTATCTAGGTTCTTCATCATATGTTTTAGGGGAGAATTGCCAAAAAAATCATAAACATATCAGGTTGTCTTAGCGCAATTCGCTTCTAAACCTTTTGTCAATTGCGAATTTAGTCATTCTCCAAATTCCGCTAACCTGAAATGACGCTGACACCTACCTAAGAACAATATTTTAATAATATTTTAATTATTTTTCGAAATTTTTTATTATTTTTATGTTTTTTTTCTTTGTTTTTTTTTCTCTCTTCCTCCCTTGCCCCTCCCCCCACCGACGGCAATGGCCGGCCAGCTTCGACAAGGCTGCCGGTGAGGGTGGCCGGTCTGACGGGGGCCGCGACCCTTGCTAGATGCCGGCAAGGGCTTCACGGCCCTCGCGCAATGGCCGATAGCCTCGTCGGAGCTAGCCAGCCACTGCCACCAGTGGGGGGTGGGAGGGGCAAGGGAGGAAGAGAAAAAAAAAAGGAAAAAAAAAAAAGAATTTTAAAAAATAATAAAATTCGAAAAATAATAAAAATATTATTAAAATATTGTCATTTGGAGCCGCCAAAGATCCACGCGCCATCCGGCCGGGCCAAATTTGGTCGGATGGACTAAATTGACATAATTGCAAAAGGTTTAGGACTGAATCGGTAAAAAAAAAGGGTTTATGACTAAATTGGCACAACTGCAATAGGTTTATGACTTTTTTGGTAATTCACCCTATGTTTTAGCTCATAATAGACATATAACTTCCATTGACGATGTTCAGAGAACCTTAACATCAACAAAATGCCTAAATCATATGAAAACACAATGCTACAATTCTTGATCATTGCCCTTTCGTTGCACTTGCTCTGATCTGTCAATACTTCCTGGCGTCTTTACGTACGTGTAGCTAGAGAAGGAAACGAAAAGCTCGCGAAACCTGCAATTTATACCGACCCCAAAAAAAAAACCAAGCATATTTTATCCACTTGAAGAACAGAAATCCTTCACCAAGATTGCTCGAACTCGAGAGAAATTTGTAGAGCAGAGTGCAAAAAGGAGGAGACTCTTTTGAGAACGATGTTAGTGGTCTTTCTCGAATTTGAAGTCGATGCAGGACGGGACAGGATGCATACCCAACCCATTGACTCGAGTGTTGCGACATAGCGATATAGCTCCTACGAGGATTCTCATTCATTAAGCAATAATGCACTGACCCACTGGGGCTACGCCAGGCAAACGACGTGGATATCCAAAAATCAACTGGTCCCTTATGCTTGCGTAAGAAGCTGGTATTTACCTGCAAAACAGCAAAGTTATTGAGGTAACATACAACACTGTACATCATATCCTATCCAAGACAAAAATAAAACTAATCATTTGACATTTGGCAGCTGAATTACAATCTCGCAGAGCGATGGTACGATATCAAACTAACAAAATTGTCCATAAGTAAGTGACAAGAACTGTCATTTGAAGTGCTGAACGGTGAGAAAATAAGACATAGCAAAGGAAAGATAACATACAAGTTCCCAGGCCTTGATATCACTTTGTGCCGTCTCTTGGAGGAGCTTCCTGCACACACCAGAATGTCATGAATAGACGAATAAGGTTAATTTATAAACATTTTAGGTATGCCATAGTTAAAGAATTGCGGCTGGCACAGATCAATCTCCTTATTAGCAGTGGACAAACCAATGTCAAGGTGAGTAATAAAGTTACCTCACACGAATTCAGGACAACACTGGAAAATTTAAAAGATGCACTGATAGGGAAAGACAAATAGATGAAACGTTTCACTAAGCAAACCCAACAATGCACATCAAGATGGTTGCAATGGCCCGAAACACCATAGTCATCAAAAGTAATAACCTGAGAAGCCCATTTGATGAGTATCATCCTATAAGCAAGGTCACTCACTATGTTACTAGCGCAAATAGAATTCTCAATTTGACATGGTGGACAAAGATGCTCAGTGCTTACAATGCAAATGAAGAGATTTCATGGCTGCTAGCATAAATTACCAAACGTGATTATGGAAACAGGGGCGAAGAGCATCTAACTTCAGAAAGATTAATTAAAATGCCTACTTTCAGTCAATATCTTACCACATGAATGCCAAGAGCAAGGACTTCCTGTTCTATGATCTTGGATAATTAGTTATGATTCCATTTGTTGCCAAACCCATAATAGCGATTATAGATAAAACTAAAGATAACTCAAGCCCACATTTCTGATAACATGAAGATGGAAATAATAAACTTCACTGATCAGGTAGTACCTGCAAATCTGGATGGTCCGCAACTTTTACTTGTTGGCGTGGCACCTTCATACAAGATTCCACATTAGACAATTTAAGATGTGGACCAAATGTATGGACAAGTTCTGGAAACCACGTTCAGAGACACAAGCTTGGTATAGGTCATCTTTTCTTATATTTCCTTTGCCATCAGCATCACCTTAAACGCAAATGAAGCTAAGCTAGAGAAGCACGTGCACAATAAATTACAGGGTAAAGAATACAACTTTTCTAAGAAGATCCTTGACAGAAAGGCACCATGAGACGATGTGCTAGAAATTCCTATTACTCCTAAGTAATCACCCTATGAGATGACACAAAACAACACTACTTAAACAATTATCAAAACATTTTGGAAACTCGCAATGTGATGCATGAAATTCTATTCCGATAACTGTTTTTTTCTAAGATCATACTATTATTGCTCTCGAAAGCACATAAGCTTCAACTACAGCTCATGGTTTAGACCATTTCGGAACCTTTCCATTTTAATACTTAGACAACAGCGAGAGCATCTGTGCTGGTCCGACACACCAGAATGATGCAAGAAATCAATCAAGAATCTTAATAAGAAGAATCCTAATGAGATAACATGAAGAAAATATCAGATTACCAATTGACAAGCATAAAATATGAGTGTTCTGTCCCCTTGAAGTGACATAACTTAATGTTGGCGAGAAAAAACTACAATTGAATGATAGAAAAAATCTTCAATACAGTGTGAAAAATCATCTCATTATTTAGCAGCTATATTTATAAGCTTTTTTGCCATTTAAACAAGTTGGATTGTGGGACAACTATAGTATAGTCTTGAGAAGGGAAGAAATAGACCTTGGTAATAGTAATCTCAAAACCCATGAATACCTTGAACCATAAATGGAAATTATCAATATAAGCAGGAAATTTTTCACAGCTCACAAAAGGCACTATAGTACGTCCTTCGAAACTGGGGATGTTTGTTGCTCAAAATACATTATGGGTATTCCTAGATTATCAGCACAAGTGATAGGTGACTTTCGGTACGAAATTGTTGGCTAAGTTCTTTAAATCGACGTACCCTTCTTCTTTTTTCAGCATCTTAGTCATTCCTTTTGATTTCAATTTTAAGAACAGATATAACAGTGAGGGTAATTGAAGACAAAATTACTTAGGACGTGGAGAGATTACCATGGAGAGCCCAAATCCCGCTTCGAGCCCATGCATGCATCTTATTGGATTCATTTTCACTCAAAAATATAAGTTAATAAATTATGACTCAATTTAAATATATTAACTACTATGCAACATGTCGCATTTCAATGCTAGACATTGGCCTAACACCCTCGCATGTGCACATCGACAAAATAATTATGGCCCAATTCAAATGTCTGATTTTTTTTTCTTTTAAGTCCTTTCGTTGAGAAATGCATTAATGAAAGGAAACCACCTTATAAATACACGCAACCTCAAGTTTAATAATTAGAATAGCAAAGATGGATACGGATGTTAGTGACGGGAAAAAATATTATACACAATCGTTATTAAGAAGATTTTACACAAGCCGTCTTATCTACCATCATTTGTGGATTCCAATTATCCAATCTCTTGTACCAGTGGCATATAGGGAAAATTATCAAAATAGTTCTAAACCTATTGTAATATTTCAAATTCAGTTTTAAACTTTATTTTTTGTCAATTCAATCTATCCAGCTAATTTTGGTTGGCCGGTGCCAACGTGGATGTTGACCGGTGCCAATCGTCTGGGCAAAGTTGACATGACCAATATTTTAATAGTATTTTATTTTTTTGAATTTTTTATGTTTTCTCTCTCTCCCCTCCCCCCTTGCTCCTAACTCTAGCTGCCATTGACCAGCTAGAAGCAAGGCCAGCGAGGGACCTTGCCAGCCTCGGGGAAGCCTGATTGTGGTTGGGCGGCCTCACCCAAGCCACTTACTGGGTTGGCAAGGGTCAACCGTCACTGGCTATGAGGGCAAGGCCTGACCTTGCCAAACGCTATGAGGTTGAAGGCCATGACCTCACATGGCCTCTACTGAGGGCTACCAATGGCTGGGTGAGGCTTGCCCTCGCTGGCCATGGGCGAATTGTTATTCACCTCCTCAAAAATCAATTGCAGCAGCATGTTTTCCTCCTCCGTCTTTGCACACCCATGGCCAGTGAGGCTCAACCCTCATCGGATCTGCTAAGGGTAAGCCTCACTGGAGGCTACACGAGGTTGCGACCTTCGACCTTGCAGCCTTTGGCATGGTCGAGCCTCACCCCATGGCCAATGAGGCTCAACCCTCGCCAGCCCAACAGGTAGCTTGGGCGAGGTCGCTCAACCACGACTAGGTTTCCCTAAGGCCACGAGGTCCTCGTCGGCCTTGCCTTTGGCTAGTTGCGGGTGTCGGAGGGAGGGAGGGAGGGAGAGGGAGAGTGAGTTAATAAAAAATTCGAATAAAATAAAATATTATTATAATATTGGCCACGTCAGCGTTGCTCGAATAGCCGGCATTGACTGGCAAAAATTGATTATATGGACTGAATTAGCATAATTGCAAAAGGTTTATAGTTGAATTGGCAAAGAAAAAAAAAAGAATGTCTAAACTATAAAAATTGCAATAGGTTTAGGACTATTTTGGTAATTTTCCCATAGCGTATAAGATTGCTTTTGTAAATTTTATGTTACAATTATTCGAATTCACAATAATGTTAGTAAAAAAGGATTGTGATGATAATCTATCTAAGGATTTATGATGATTTTCAAGATGATGGAATAATAAATAAATAATAATATGGTGATAGGGGTGAAGTTGCCACTCTCAAATCGGGAACTACCCATGAAGGACCACTTTCACGAATTGGGAATCAGGATTCACCCACTAATTTCTACACCCACCCAAGAGTTGAACTACCAGTTTAGTCCGATTCTTGGATGAGTCCATGAACTAGCCATGGGATGCTTTTTGGACAACATTGTAGGCAGAACTAAAAGATCAGCTGGGACAATAAAGACAGGATATAATGAAGTTTGTAATTCATCATAGAAGGCATTTTTGTGACTTATATATCAACGAAGATGGAAAACAAATCACTTCAAGTCTTCGGGTCATAAGGCTAATATTCTGAATTTAGAGACCTCACACTAGAGAAAAACGAAGCTCAAAGCACGTATGTGCCAATTGCAACCGAAAAATAGTGAAACTGCAAGGCTCATCTTCTGCAGATAACTATCCGATTGAGCACGGAGCATTACGGCGACACACGAACTGAACTGCATAGACGAATCACAAGAAAACCGACGCTCCGAGCATAAAATTGGCAATTACTCTCCCCTTCGCTGATCTTAAACTGCGTAAACAGAAAACGAAGAGAACGACAACGAGGCCCACACCTTCGGCTTGAACGACAGGGCCAGGACTGGCGCGGCAGAGAGGCGTCGTGAAGGACGGCACGCCGACGGCTAAAGAAGAAGCTTGAAGGGTCATGGTGAGTACCGTTCTGCAACCGAAGCGGTGGAGGAGGAAGAAATGAAAACTGGCTAGAGAGCGTGAGGACTGAGGACGAAGGAGCGCGAGAGGAATTCCTGATTTTAGGAATAAGTTTTTTTGAAAACATTAAAATTACATATATATGTTCAACTGGCCAAATGGACGATTCCACGCCAAGGACTGAGCATTGGACCGGTACTCATCAATCCCAAAGAATTCAAATAGGCTACGACACCAATCTCCATGGGAACCCCACTTCGATCTGGTTCGGGGAGATTCCTAGTTATTTTGCACGCCTGATTATTCAAATTATAATTGATTCATTTTTTTTCTTGTGAGACACATTTTAATTTCTCGACATTTTGATATTACGAATGCCCTCAATTTCAAACTAGTCCAAAATGAATAAAATTTTGTGCAAATGCATCACAGAGTTCGATGGCTTGAATGGATGATAGTAAACAGATGGTAGCATTATAATTGATTAACTATTTGTGTGGATTTGGATTCATTCGACCATGCCTAACCATCTATCACTGTAGATGATTATGAGGGGGCTCAAATAGAACTGACGTGATTAAAAGTGGTGAGGGACCTGATCTTGAGATCCAATGTAGGTGAGAAATTCTCTCAAAGCGAAATATCATTAACTTCACTTTGTGTAGATTCGAGTCAATCGAAGCGAAATATCGTTAACATGCTGTAGGATGTGGTCTGATCAAATGATGCGCACATCCATCTTCATAAACTCAAAAATTGATTGGACAAATTCATAGACCATGCGATTAATCTAAAGAACACTTTTAACCTTAGCTTAACCAATGAGAAATGATGTCCTCAATCCTTGGCTCGTCTTTATTGCTCTGGACCTAGCGCTGCCCCGTGCCCTACACCACAGTTCATCACTTTTTTTTCTTTTCTTTGATCGAAGAATTCGGCTATCAACAAATTTATTGAAAAACCATTTTCCCTATCTTGCTAACATCATTGATTTTCTTTGGGAACTTTTATGCAATATCACACCACGAATTTTAAAAACCTTTAACCCAAAAAGCAATCGAGGCACAAACACTTAGCGTCATGAATCCTAAATTTTTCAAATCTAGTGCAATTTTTTCCTTCAACCGACTTCTTATCCACTTTTGCTAATGTAGTAGAATCGGATTTGCTGAAGATCTGATGTGTCTTTTTCGGCGCGCCACTTATTAAATACGGCACTGTAGATAGATTATTATTAAACGTGAAATTCAATCGTTAACCCAACCTACATAATTTTTAAAGATGAAAATAAGACAAAAAGGTGATCGACCAGCAGCGCCCATTTAACCCCATAAAGCAAATGAACGGGCTAGGACAATACCATGAATTGCCCAATTTTGAGCTGAGTTTGTCATGTACGTAACTCTTCCTTTCATGGGCGGGGTTGGGTGATACATTAGGCTTGATCTTTGGCCCCACCTCGCTCAATAAAAACTTACTCGGGAGATAATATTTCCCCCTATCTTCCTTCGTGCTTGGGTACAACAGAGTAGCCCATTAAATAAGGGACAAGAAAACAAAAAGGCATATTGAGTTGGTCCAACATAACTAAGGCTAATCAGACTGCTTTAAAGCAAACTTGAGGATATTTTGTATAGTTTTCATTTAGCATTTATGACCGTGAAAATGGCTAATGTGCGAGTTAGTAATGCTCCATATACATTTGCGAAAGTTTTTCTATCACCAACAATAATAAATAAATAAAAATTTTAGATAGGTTTGTAATGTATGCATGAGTAACTACTCCTCGACAGATAACTTCTATCATTAAGGTGGTTAAATGCTTAAATTGCGACTGGTTTTGCATCATCAGTAGGAAAATTGCACAAGCGTTAGTCATGAATACATTAAGAATTTCCATGCTACCATTGCCATTGTCTAAGTTTCAATCCACCTTTTGAATCCAAGACTTTAAGTCCAAATAGATGACTCCGCTGCTTATCACACCGGCACGAGCATAGCAAGCTTTCAGCTGTGCTGTTTTCCATCTAATGTGAACATTTGCATGAGCATATGGGTAAGCAAATCATTTTTTCAGTGTTTTGAAACAAATTAATGGATATACACTATGTTTTACACCATCTTATGTGTTAGAGGCTAATGCGTATATCCACTAATTTGCTTCAAAACACCGGAAGAATGATTTGCTCACACATATGCTCATGCAAATGTTCTCATTAGCTGGTGGTTTGTCAACTCACAACCCGACAAAGACCTTCCTTTTGTATTAAGATTCTAAAACCTTACTCCTCCCACTCTTGGGTAGACCTTATCCTTAGCCACCCCACCACTCAAGTACTCTGTCGTAACACTAGTGTGTACATGTTGAAAAATAAGAGACGGTTGCTATAGCGCTTGACTACTTATAGAGAAACAGTAATCACAAGAAAGTCTTGTCATTAAGCTAACGAAATCCAGCACCCAAACAAAGTCTTGTCATTAAGCTAACGAAATCTAGCACCCAAACAACGTTTCGAGGATCAACCCACCTCTTGGTATGCTTCACTGGGTGTTTAAAGCAAGATCATGCCAAGAATCTCCATCAGCTTGTTGAGCCTCCTGATCTGGATAATGCAGCAAACAGTAATCACTAGCCAGTCAATTCACAGGAATTTACAGCAAGCAGCTATGTCTAATGCCATCATCCATTTATTCAGAAAAAGCATGACACTGGTCAAAGCATCAAACATGCCACATAAGCTTATCTATCAAAAACAAGACATGAGAGAATGTTTAGGAGAAACATACAAAGCAACTGCTTCCACATGTTCTTCTATCTATGATTTAGCAGACTTACCATCAAACAATTCCCACAAATCATGTACATGTTCATTTGTCTCTTCTTCAAGCAACTAAAGGTATCAAAATACTTGCAGCCGCACCACCTTAACACTAGAGACTTCTTTATGATTGTTAGAATTGTGATCCTCATGAGAACAAACAATCAGCTAAAAAGGCTTAAGGAATTTATTGCAGTGTTCTTGCAGTCAGATTAACTTATACATATTCATGTCAATTTGATAGAAAGGAAGCAATTCTCTAGCCTCAAGCTTATTCCCTTCAATGGACCAAACTATAGGCATCACTATAAACAACAACAGCGACAATGGATGCATTCAATGTACAAGAAAAAGGATGAAAGAGCTCTATCTTCACAGTGCAATAGAGAGATAGAGAAACTCCAAGAACTAGCTTAATTAAAACTAGAGTGCAGTAATTTGTCTCCAATGTTGGTCAGCCTCTTTGTTGAATTGCAAGCATGTGGCATCTATACAGATAAATTATAACAAAGTGAAAACTTACCATCAGATCAAGTATCAGAGGATAAGAATACATGATCCATTTTTGCAAAGAAAAGTAAAAGCAAGAGTCCGTTAAATGAGATACATACTCGAATCTTCAACATCTTCATTTCGAACAAGCAACACAGGCGGCAAGGGAAGATCTGCAACAGCAACGCGATCATGTGGAAACCAATTCAGGCATTGAATTCTTAACAAAGTGGCAGTAGATATTCATTTACCAAGTTGATGCCAAGTGAGAGCAAAATTCAGGAAAGTGAAGGCAGAGGAAAGCAAAATACCGTCATTAGGCAGAGTGTCTCTCATCCATTCCTCATCCACAATATCTATGAGTATACCCATGTTTATTTCTGCCATAATTTGCCCTTCAATTCCACCACTACCCTACATAAATGTACAAGCACAACAATGGAGATTGTTAATTCCAATCTCTTACTTAGGTCAAAACTCAGCCCTCTCAAAATTTTACTCATATGAAATTCCACTTCCCTCTTCCCCACCCGGTCTTTGACCACAATTAGCAGAAATTTCTCGTGAAAATAACAAAAAACCACTATCTTGTTGAGTGAAACCAAGCGGGACATAACGTCAAACACATAAGATGCAAAGCCGAGACGGATAGGAAAGCAACCGTAACAGCGAACAGATACGAGTACCCTTTAAAGCAAAGAACCTAAGCAATGTTCCGATTCAGGAATATAACCTACGAATACAGGAGCAACAAAGGACAAGGAAAAAAAGAAAACGCCATGACCACAGAAAGGGCAATATAAAAAAGAAAAAGAAAAAAGAAAAACAGAGTAGGCAGGTATCACCGAGAGAGTACCGAGTCTTGCTGTGAAGAATGGCTTACCCCCTCGAGCCTAGACTAGACACCAAGCTCCAGATCCGATAAGCACCCTCGAGGAAGCACAGATCGAGTGAAAAGATTTGAGAAAGTAACAGTAAACTCACGGAGCAGAGAAGCCCAAGCCGACCTGATGTGTTGTTTGAAGGAGGAGCTCCGGAGGCAGCAATCGCCTGTATATGTCGCGATTTTAGTGGGAAGGGATCGTTGATGGAATTGCAGATGAGGAACAGAACTGGGGAATTTCGTGGATTTGGGCTTATGGATATTGACCTCGGCATCACGTCATCAGCTGACGTGGCGAGCATTTTTTAACTTCCATCCAATGATAGCTTGACACATATTTGTTGACATGGAATTAAATAAAAATAGAAATTGACTCATTCTGTCACTTTCTCTCTCTTCCTCCTCCGTTCCTCCTCCGTCCGCACCACCCCTCTTGAGCTTGACTCTGCACCTCCCCGCCGTCGCCTCGTCCAGGCCAAATGTGCATCCAAACCGAGTCACTCCCTCCGTTTGTCTTCGTCTTCGTCTTCCTCTATTCGTTTTCGGCTTCGTCTTCCTCCAAGCATCTATTAGTCTTCACCTTTGGCCTCTGGCCAGATTTGGTCGATTCGTCTTCCCGCCGTCACCATGCCTCTAGATCTGGTCTTCAGCTTCGTCTTCCGCTGTTCGTCTTTGGGTTTGCCTTATTTTGTGCGTCTGTTTGTCTTCAACTTCGTCTTCCATTGTTCGTTTTCCTCGATGTCTGAAGGCGTTCGACCACGGTTGGCCAGATCTGGAGATTTGGAGAGCGACGCCAGTGAAGCCATGGACGAAGGACGCGATGCCAGATCTGCAGGTTGGGGAAAAATAGAAAAAGACGGAGCTCGATGCTGAACGCGTTCGACCACGGATGCCCAGATCTGGCGACCACGAGCAGCGCTGGAAGGGTTCCTCCATCATCCATGGCCGCTTGCTTGTCCATGGCTCCGAGGTGCCTCATTCACAGATCTGGCCACCGCGAATCGTCCATGGCCAACACGGAGGACTCAAAAAGGGAGATTGCGGCGGCTTGAGCGGCGGCGACGATCGTGCTAGGGCGGTGGCTACGGTGGAGGAAGTGAGAGAGATGAAGTTTTTAGTTTTTTTTTTTAATTCCACATCATCGAGTTATTATTGGACGAGAGGAAAAAATGCTCGCCACGTCAGCTGATGCCACGGTGAGAGCACCACTGAATATTTTTGGTAGGTATTATAATATATGACCCAACTTATCATACATAAATTAATAAATGTGTTTTCAACCCATTTTGGTAGGTATTATAAACTCTCACGCAACATCATGCAACTTCATTTAAGTTAAAGTATTTCTTGCAAAATATGTTTGTTATTTGTCGCGGAGAAGTTGTTTACAAAACCCTTTTATTTTCAAAATTACCTTAAAACAAGCTCAGCTAATCATTTGAATCTTCAAAATTTGTCTAGTGACTTCACACAGCAATTGTAATGTCTCGCGAATAATTTCCCAAATAATCATAATGTGACCATGCAGGGTGGAAAGTTAAAAAATAAAAAATCCTATCCCGATGGCTGTTTCATCTTTGGATATATGAATTTCTATATTTGCACTTTTGATTATGGCGAAAAAATTTCCAGCGACACTTCATTTCTCTTATAACAGCAAAGATTTGCTTCTTTTTCCAAGAAAAAGTCAAACCCTTGGTTTCATTCTCGTAAGATAGTAAGTACTAGAACTACAGATACCCTTCTCGGGTGGTTCTTATTGTGTTGCTCATCTGATCTAATTTGATCTCATGCTATATAAGTACCATGGCAAAGCTAAAGTATGTATTAACAAAGTTGTCTAAATGGAGTTCATTAAGTTTTCTTTTTTAAGTCGACCTCTTCGAGCTCGAGATTGAGCCTTGAGCTTGAGTATTAAGGTCGGGATATTTAAATGATTCCAACTCATGTATTAAACTTTATCGACTTGACTTGACTATTTTTAGTTAACATTACGACAGAGGTTGTTTAAAGATTTACAAAGTGTGTCAAGGTCAATTTCCGAAAGTAACAATTTCCACTCGTCATTCACGGCAGAGATGCCAAAAACGTGTACATTTTTGTGACCAACTTAAAATAAGATTCCTATAGCAACATAAAATAAGCAAATCTTACCATAAATAACTTAAAATAGAAGGCTACTTCAAAATGTTTAGTAATCCTGGTTGAACTTGGTCCATTGATATAGCGCAACAAACCTCGCAGCTACATTAGAAACTTGTTTCCACCCATAGAGGCGGAGAAAAATGATCATAAGATTTTCCATCAAAAACCAACTCAATTCTTCCATCTTCCATGTGGTATATTCTCATGTCCTTGCCTCCTCCATGCTTAGTATGCCTATGCATAAGATTGCAATCATCAGTAAAGTAAATACAAGTCAGCTTGATGGCATGCTGGTTCATATTAATTTGTACTGAAAAAGAAGAGTTCAAACCCACCAAAAGGGGTGCGTGCCCCATGCTCTCGATTTCCGCCCACTATCACTGATCTTGTCGTCCCCATAGTAAGACCAGCAACAGACGGCCTGCCAACTCCACCAAATACAGCTGCGAGAAACCATCTTGGCGAATTTCTGGTGAGTTTTTCCAATATAACTTGAGCCGTGGGATTTGGTCCATCCACATCACACGCTGATATCGCCACCGGGTATACCAGCTGCTGCAGTTGAGCCTGGAACCACCCCTCAACAACAGGTGTTAAGCTAATATATCATTCATATATGTTTATTGTGTATAAATGTCTACTTTGCGGAGAGCAAATGAGAGTATTATCTGTTAATTAGTGATGTCAAACATGGTAGTAAATCTTCATGGAAGCATGGTGCCTGATTCTGTATGAAGCAATTGGATGCCCCATGGAATTAAAAGCTTTTTGTCCGGTTAAATCGATGGAGATCTCGGTTCCATTGTGCAAGAGCATGGGCACAATGCCTGAATTTGGCGCAAGGGAATGGCCAACAATTGCCCGGTCCGATTTTTATTTTTTTCCTATGCGCATCTACTTGGACTACTTCGTACTGCGGTAGACCCTGTCTTCAATTTGACCCAGGGACGTCATCTCCAAGAGGAGGGTCGTCCATGTTTTTCCATGCAGTCGGACGCCGCCACCAGCTTCGTACCGCCTGAAAGTGTGTCGGACAGGTAATCGAAGCTTTGCCAGGAATAGGCTTCATTAGAACTCGAACCAGAATCTTCCCAACAAACAAGATTTCTACCGGACCCCGGATGACTTGGGAGACCCAAACGACGACGTTTCCACAAGTCAAGAACAGCTAGATTGCTCACACTGCTAAATGCAAGAATGCAGTTATGATCTGCTAGCGGGTTGTTTCTATTTAACAACCCCACACAACCGTGTTGGGACCGAACTTGGACCATATTACCCGGGTAGCTCGTACTCGAGTTGCTAGGAGTAAAGATTTCTAGCTCAGAGGTCAGGTCCGAATGAACCAATGTTTCTCCATAACTGATGGACCAATCAGTATCCAAAGTATTGATAACAAGTGACAAACCGATCGCGCATGGGGAGGATAATGAAAATGGAGAGTGCTTTCAAGATTTAGGTTACATTTTCCTCATTTTCCATTTGATTCACTAAGGAAAATGAGTCAAATTTAGGAAAATGATTTTCTCTTTAAAAGAACCATAAAATGTTTTCCTAGTCTTGTGGTCCTTAGTTAATGAAATGTTTATTCTTGTGAAAATAATTTTTTTTTAAAAAATCGAATTTTTAGTTATCAATAAGAAAATTCGATATTATTTTCTTTTCTTTTCTATTTCCTTCTTTCATTCTCTTTCTTTTCCTTTCTCCTTTCTCCATTGATTACGTACCTTGGCGACAATCGGCACATCTGCGACTGACCATAATGCGGGCAAGCGAGTTCGAGCTAGCCAAGGCCATCGAGCTTGCCTATGGCACTCGTTGACCAGGTGCGGTGGAGGAAGGAAAAAAAAGAAAAGGAAAAAAAAGAAAATTTCTATTTCAAAATTAATAAAAATATAAAAAATACTTAATGAAAACAACTTTTATTTTGCCTAAAATAAAATCATGAGATTGAAATCATTTTTCAATAAGATCCAAATATAAAAAAACGTTTTCAATTATATATCATCAAACAAAGGAAAACTAATAATATTTCTAAAAAACACTTTCCTAAAAAACATTTTACTTTATCATCGAGCTTTTCACAAAATAAATGCACTCTTGTGAGATTTGGTTTGCACCAAGATCAATTGTATAATTTGTATTCCGTGTTAAACTTGGTCATAAGTCCGGTGAGGGTCCTTGATATTTGATTGAGAAGGAGAAAATTGCAAATAAATTCTGCTTTCTCTGAACAAGTGTTACTTAATTCGAATGATGAAAAAAAAAAGAGATTCTAAATCAAGAAACTCCCTACCAAGTACTAAGGTCCATTATGTGGAAACGAACCCAAATGAATTCATTCGACAATGCTTTAGCCGAAGGAATAATTGAAGATGGCCAAATCATACAATTGAAATTCATTGCGTTCGCATTACTTTTAGACGTTGGAATGTATCATTCCACCATGTCAGCCCGGCAAGTCGGTTTCGAGCAAGATCTCTGAGACAAAAATGTATCAGATAAATACACCAGTAAGAGAGACCTGTAAGGAGCAAAGAATTTAGCTTATGTGCCTTATTCTAAGATCGTAAATGTCGTACTTACCCAGATTTATAGTTAAGGAATTTGGCTGAAGGTTGAAGAAATGGCACTGGTGTCTCTTGATTCTTTTAAATGTCTTTATGATAACGATCAACATGCAATGATTAACTTGAGTTCATCCATGCACAATTATAAGTTTAGTTAATGCTTGGTGATGTATTCGACCATGGCCAGGTCATGGTTAGGCTTGTCAAATGGATCGGTGGGGTTGGGTAACTTGGATCATAAATAATCCGATCCAAATTGATACATTACCTTGTTTATTTATGTCAAAAATCTAATAACTCATATTTAACCTAATCAATATTGCCAAAATATTTTCATATTTAATCTAATGTAGGAACCCAAATTGAAATGATAGTGCTATAAGAGAGAGAGGGGGGCGTTATATAGATACATTGAGTTTGAGTAATTTGTAAATTTTTTGATTCATATATGCCTCACTTAATATTCGTATTATGTTTTGAAAAAAGATATTCATATCAGTTATAATCCACCGAATATAATTAATCTATATGAGTCAATAAATGGATATATGACTCGTTTTAACATGTCTAAATCTGATCGACATGCTTGTGACTCGTAAAAACTTATCAATGGCACGGTCAGATTAGGGAGGGATGCTGTCAAATTTATTTACTAGGCCTTGGAGCTCCACGACGCCAGCGTGTATTTGCCACTTTTTCTTTGCTGCACCCAATTTCCTGAAATTGGCGTTTCGTGTCTGTTGTCAGAAAGTTGGGTCAGAGGGAATGATGCGGTAACGATGGAAGAGCGCGGAAAGCGCTTAGCTGGAAACGCGGTAAAGAATAATAAGTTTTTTTTGTCCATGAAAGAATAATAAGTTGTTGCGCCACAAAGTACAAGAAAGTGCAGGAGACAACATATTAGCTATTACAAATTTTTATGATCATGGCGGATGACCATACTCCAACCAAATACGCTTATTAAATAGAGATTAAGCAAAAAACAATATTAGCTATTAAAATTTTTTGCACATTGTTATAGAAAATAAAATTAACACTAAAGATGCCTTAGCACCTTGAAATCTACTAACTAATACAAAAATTAAATAATATTTTCACAATGATAAATACGTCTCATGGTCACATGATTATTATTCATTAGTACCTTGAAATCAATGGCTCAGGATTCATTTCATCTTCATCTGCAAAAATAACCTACTAACCCACAACAAGAAAAGTCCCTAATCCCATCTTTCTCTCCCAACTTAGGTTTTGTCAAATTTTAGTCGTTGTACTAATTTTCCAGATCATGCATATCATCAATTGTACTTTATTTTTGTAACAATATTAGTCCTAGTACTATTTGTTGCTGAAGATATGAAGTACAAATTTTATATTTCTGTTCCAAGGAAAGTGGAAATGATGATGGCTATTAATAATGTGATTAAGTTATTCTAGACAATAGATAGATGCCTTAATTATAATTCAAGGGACTTATTTGTCCATCAAACCCCTCAATACTGAAGATTTTCTAAGGAAGAAGTACAAGAGAGAAAAAGAAAAAATCCGAGCTATACCAAATAAAAATTTAAATCAGACCTTTTTATTTACTCAACCAAAAAGAGAAAAAGCGAACATAGGACGAGGATGATTGTAACTTCTGGGATATAGGCTCTTTTTGGGAGTGGGTCGGTGTCCTTTCCTGTTACGATGCCACTTCTGGGAAAGTCCCGGCTTCTAGCTCATAAAGTAAGAGCTACTCTCTAGCAAAAAATGAGAATACGAATCACATATATGTTGGAAAGTGGATTGCTTATGGTTGATCTTAATATGGAAAAGTGCAACACATGATGGCCTTGTGACATTTCATTGTCTGATTTTTTTTCCTAATCTTTCCAATGAATAAGCTGTCTTGTTTTCCATATTGAAATCCAATAGGATATTAATGAACTAAGTGATGTGATTTGGTCCATTGGATAGCATTATCCATCGGCTGAGTCATGAAATTCTTGAAGCCGTTTTGGCCACTTATGGTACGAGAGATCATCCAGGCTGAAGTGTGGTAATGTGTCACAATATGAAGACAAAGTTGGCCCTCAGGATGGATATAAAAACTAGGGAAAATTATCAAAAAAATCCTAAATTTGTTGTAATTGTGCAAATTTAGTTCATTCGGTTAATTTAACCACTTGTTTGATGTTGATATGAATAATTTTTAATAATATATTTTTTTTTCTGGTCTTCCTTCTTTTGCTTTCTTTCCCCACAATGGTTGGCGAGGCTTGCGGGTCACTAGGCAAGTGTCACGGGCCGTGTGGCGACTTAGGCTATATTTTGAATCGCTTAGGATCGTTGGGGTCTAAGCCAAGCTTTCTTCGAATCAACCGATCACTCAATTGTAGAGAGAGAAACTAGAGAAAGAAGCTCTGAACGAAAGAAATGAACTAAGATTGCTAAATGGTTGGATGGATACAAATGAGGGGGAGGACACCCCTTCTTATACTTGAGGCTCTCGGATTACAACCATTGATCGAGTTTCGATCTGGTGGACGAGATCGTATCGCCCCACTTACCACCTACCGGCATTTATGCCAAGAAAATTCTAGACTACAGCATAATTACGAGATCGCCCATCCCTGAAAATGTTCCAAAAGCACTTAGATTCTTTTAGGGGCGTTTTGGTTGTTCTTCCTTGATCATGAACACTCCATTGACCATGGAAACTTCTGCTCCATGACACAAGGATCGTGAAGCCCTCATCGACTATTAGCTAACATTGCGACCTTTGCTCGGCCTCACCCAGATGTAGGCAAGGTGTGGGGACCACTTGTGAGGCAGGACAACCTTGCCATGGCCTTGCTGACCACAGGTGAAAGCGACCTTGCTCGTAGCTGGCAAGGCCATGGCTACCTTCGCTAGTTGGCTGGGCGAGGTTGAGTCTTGCCAAATCTCACCAGCGGTTAGGCAAGTTTGCTCTCGCTTAATGATGGTAAAGTGAGCCTTGCCATTGGCCAGGGCCAAAGGAAGTACGGAGAGGAAAAAAAATGAAAAGAAAGAAAAGAAAAAAGAAAAATATTTCGAAAAAATATTAAAATATCATTAAAAATTGTCAATGTAAGTGCTTGTCATGTCATGTCAACACTAGTTGTGCCATGTCAACACTAGTTAGCCAAATTTTGTCGAATAAACAAAATTAACATAATTACAAAAAGTTTAGGATTTAATTGGCCAAAAAAATAAGTTTATGACTAAATTGATACAATTACAATATGTTTAGGATTTTTTAGTTAATTTTTCCCAAAAACTCGAACTGTGTGGGAAGGGTGAAGGTCGTGGAGGATGGAATTTCGCTATGTCCTCCGTTTACAACCCAGCGAGGGGCGATGCAAACACAACTTTGGTCGACAAAGCGTGCAGCGGAGATTCGTAAAAGCCATACGATGGCATGGTCATACTAAGGAATCCATAGTTTCATGTTATGTCGTTCGGATCATAAATACTAGCATGTTGGACTTGCAACTATCAACATTTGGGGCCTTGCGGCAGCAACTATGGTAAATTCCCCCAATCGATCTGGCGTGCAGTCTAATGAAGCCAATGAACAAAAGCATACTTATGCAAAGGGCAATTGGGAGCAACATTTCCCAAATCATTTTAACGACGTCAACTTTGACACAAAGGCCAGCCTGAAACAATGGCCTTCTCTTAATAACCTTTGTGCTATTAAAGCTCACAAAATGGGATACAAGTCCGTGGCCCATCTTCTGATGGATGAGCTCCGACGAGCCGCAAAGCACAGGAGTTGATGGCTTGGTAGGCCTCGCAAAGCAATGGATTCCGAGGTCAAAATGCGGATAAAGACCAGCAACGCGAGAGCCCTGACCTAGAACATCTCGGTGACGGCATTATGTATTGGATCGCATATTAGACTTTCGACGCGAACAGCTGCAGTTCTGCTGAGCGTGTCTTGCAGATTTTTCTTCGTCCAAGTTAAGACAGCCGTGCGCTCTCCAATGAAAGTACGGTCCTAGCACCTTTGTAACCAGGTTAAACCGTCGGGCCTTATCATTATTTTTGGGACACCATCTCCTTACTCGAGTGAAATTTGATCAAAACCCTTTTATCAGCACAAAGAAGACTTTTAATTTGTTGGCAATTTAAACAATTGCTACAATCCATTCATTGCACAATTCACTTACTCCACGTTCTTTCATGATCATTAATTTGACAATTATTCAATTTTCAAAATTTAATTACCGGTCAGTATGTCCCTCTCAAATAAGGGCTCTTTCATTTATGCATATTGGATATAAAAACGATAGTGTTGTAAATTGATGAAAGCCCTATTATCAGCACAAAGAAGACTTTTAATTTTTCGGCAATTTAATCAATTAATGCATTCTATTCATTGCACAATTCACTTACTCCACGTCCTTTCATGATCATTAATTTGGACAATTAATCAATTTTTAAAATTATAATTACTGGTCAGATGTGCCTCTCAAATAAGAGCTCTTTCATTTACACATATTGGATATAAAAACGATAGTGTTTTAAATTGATGAAAGCCCTATTATCCGCACAAAGAAGACTTTTAATTTGTTGGCAATTTAAACAATTGATACCATCCATTCATTGCACATTTCACTTACTCCTCATCCTTTCATGATCATTAATTTGGACAATTGATCAAATTTTAAAATTATAATTACTGATCAATATGTCCCTCTCAAACAATAGCTCTTTCATTTACACATATTGGATATAAAAACGATAGTGTTGTAAATTGTTTCCATGATCTTTCTAATGACAGGTGCGAGAAGTCTCAACATACCTACAAATCACTTGTCTCCTCCTTCGCAATTCCTTCTTTACATCGGAACCTCCACGAATGTCCGTAGTGAAAAGTGGTGCGTCAGTATGATTTCCTTCAACCGAAATCCGGAAAAGCCACTATGGGGGAGAGAGTGCTGGTTTATAGTGGAACATGGAGATAATACAAGTAGCCAGAGTTGAAAGAACAAAGAACCCAAGGAATATGCACACAAACCGGTACAAGGAACCGATAAATCTCATAAGCGGGAAATGGGTAAAAAAAAATTTAGACTTTAAGACTAAATTGGTATAAAAAAAAATTAGGATTAAATTGGCATGGTTGAAAGGTTTAAGACTAAATTTAATATCGTACAATGGATTTAGGACTAAATTGAAAATTTTAAGACTAAATTAACCACCATACAATAAGTTTATGACTTTTTGGATAGTTATCCAGCTTCCACACAAAAATCTTTGGGTGGGTCTTGCCACTTTTCATTGACTTGTCTCATCACGTATTATTGATGGGAAAAGTACCAAAAAAGACATAAACTTATTGTGTTGGTATCAATTTAGTTATAAACATTTTAATTGGACTAATTTAGTCATAACATTTTCACATTGGTACCCATTCATTCCATCTGGTCAATTTAGGCTAGAATTTGCCAACATGGATACTGGTCGGCCATTGGCGTTGAGGTGGATATTTATAATAATATTTAATTATTTTTTGATTTTTTTTAAATTTCCCTTTTCTGTTTCCTTTTTTGTTTTGTTCTTCCTTCTCTTTGGTGAAATGTGGCCTCACTCAGCCCACCTAGCCCTCGCTAGGGTCTAGTGAGTGTTGGCAAGCCCTTACATGGACAAGGCCCCTCACCAACGCCAAAGGCCGGCTAGGGCTGGTGAGGGCTGGCCTCACCTGGACAAGGCCCCTTACCAACGCTAGAGGTTGGTGAGGCCATCCCTTGCTAGATCTAGCGAAGGGACCCTATGGCAAGGGTGACCTCGTTCAGATGGCAAGGGGCCTCGTCCAAAAAAGGGCTTCCTAGTGTTCGCTGGTGTCTGGCAAGGGCCAGGGCTCGCCTAGCCCTCGCCAAAGGCTGAGAGGGTGTCTTGGGCCTCGCCCTCGCTGGCCATAGTGGAGATTGGCATAAGAAAATGAGGAAGAAAAGGAAAAAAAAAAAAGAGAAGAAAAGAAGGAAAAGAGAAGGAAAAATAGAAAAAGGAAAAGGAAAAAAATAAAAATCGAAAAAAATTGTAAAAATAAAATATTAATAGAAATGTCCATGTCAATGCTGCTCGATCGGTCGATGGGCATCCACATAAGCATATTCTGGCCTAAATTGGCCGAATAGACTAAATTGATACCGATTAAAAATGTTTAAGACTAAATTAGTCCAATTGAAATGTTTATGACTAAATTGTGTACCAATGCAATAGGTTTATAACTTTTTTTGGGTACTTTTCCCATCAATAATACGTAATGAGACAAGTCAATGAAATATGGCAAGACCCACCCAAAGATGTCAATGTGGAAGTAAGATGATTGTTCAAAAAGTCCTAAACTTATTGTACAGTGGTAAATTCAGTCTTAAAATTTTCAATCATGGTAAGACCCATCCAAAGTTCTCTCCTATCTTCGAAATTTTCTCATTCTTATTTTAAATGAGTTTCATCAATCTGTCTAGTGGGTTCGAACTGATAATGTCCGAGAGTTTTTCATTCATGAATGTTCTTCATTGTTCAATGTAAATGGCATTCTTCATGAGAGTTGATCCCCCCTCTCCCCCCCCAAAAAAAAAAAAAAACGGGGTCGTCAAAAGAAAACATCATCACCTTAGCTCATGCCCTTATGACATGGCTCATGTGATCATGGTATGACATAGCTCTTGTGATTATGGTATAATGTTAAAAAATGATCATCATGCGGATGCATAATGGTATATTTATCCTAGCTGATGTAGAGGATACCCATGATGTATGGTTGAGGTGTGGTAAAGGTTATGTATGATTCTTTCCCCCATGAGTTGGTGGTGAATATGCTTCATGAATCGAGGAGGTTCTAGCTAGTAACATGTATGAATTCACTTATGTGTATGTGCGGAAGTGAGCTCCAATGACAAGTATGGACTCACTTGTGTGTGGCTTATGAGCTTCATGATAAGTGTAAATTTACTTATGTATATTCTTGTGTATAGCGGTGACGATTACGTAATACCGGTGCATTATAAAATAATATCTCATTTGCTTGCTTTTAAGTAAATGGACTTACAATGTTGTTAATTGTTTCTACTAGCATATCATGATGGTAAAGATAGAGCATTTGTTGTACATGGTTGTTTTTATATTGCTTTAATCTCAAGTTGTTTGTTCCAATCAGGTCAAGTGATAAACTGATCTCTTGCCTTTTACTTTAAAGATTTCATTTATTAGGCTTTGGCTCACCCTTTTTTTTCAGATTTGTAAGATAGTTTGCTTGAACATGGTGACGGAGGGGACAAATTGATATTGGAGGCCATTAATCCTTGAGTTGGATGATAATTTGTTTAGTGTGGGTCTAGTGGTGTTAGTGACCTTGACTCTTTTCCTGATACTTTGTATTTTATTGTGATAATAACTACCGGTATTTGTATAAAGTCAAAGACATGTATATATCCAAACTCATGCAATTTTCTTGTAAAGGATGTTGAGAATGTTTATTGTAATTACAATGATGAGATATAATTGGAAAATAAAAAGTGCCACGCATGACGTTTTGGAGCATCACAGAAGCTATCATTGAGCATTGACTAAATTTGCAATTGTATGTGGATGAACTCATGCTAATTACCGCTTGTTGATTGTTTTCATAAAGAAAGTTAGAAGAATCAGTAGACCAGTCCCATTTCTTCAAACTTCGCCCAAATTCCTCACCTAAAAGCTCGAGTAAGTTTGACATTTATTGTCTTTGAGCCAAGGGTTTTAGACGTAGCTGGAGATACGAGAGTAGAGGGGAATGTTAGGTTTGGAATTATGATCTGATTAGCACCAAAGTAAGTGTCCTCCTATCATCATCTTGTGCTTGGAGATAGCAAATAGAAACTCCTTCTCAATACCTTAAATTTGCCAAATCTTTTATGAATTATCAATTTTCATTGAAGTGATTTGCCAAATTTTAAAATAAATTATCAACTAGTCTTGGCTTTGGGTTATATAAAATAGGAATGTCTTCTCCTTCTTCTTCGGCTTAGGGGTAACGAAAGCAATTGGGGAATTTTATGAATTTACTACTTTCCCCAAATTATAGTAGCGACTAATGATAATTTCAGTTTCCTGTGGACACTGGTATTGTAGTCATTGGAAGTAAAACAAATAGCAAGAAATAAAACAGATGAAACTAATTTATATTAACTAAGGTAAAGTAAGTTAAATCGATAATCGGGTCAGTCTCGTTCGTTCACTGATCCCTATTTTCTCTTCTTGGATGGTTCCTCCTTTGTTGCATATCTAATCCGATATCAATTTAATCAGTTACTGTACAAACATTGGGGTAAATTTTATTGGAGTTTAGTTTATTGATTTTTAATTGAATATAATTTGGATAATATTTTCATATAACATGTCAAGAACACAATCTCTATGGACTATGTGCAATCTAAAAAGCAATGCTTTAATATCGTAATACACTGCATGGTAAGATTAATGAAACACGCACATTTTCTTGACCAACTTAAAATACAAAGTCCTACAAGATAAGCAAAACTTACCACGAATAAGTATTAATAAAAGGCTACTTCTAAAAGTCAAGCAAGCTTAAAGTTGTGTGAGATCGATATGGTGCTACCTCAAAATCTTGGTTCAATCCATAAAGGTGGAGATTCAATCCATAGAGGCAGATCAACATTACAATCAATTATTTTACCGAACTCAATTCTTCCATCTTTCATGTGATATATTCCGTTGTCCACGCAGCTGGTAAAGTAAATACAGTTCGGCTTGATAGCTAGTTGGTTCTCATCAACCTGTACTGAAAACGAAGAGTTCGGCTTGATAGCTAGTTGGTTCTCATCAACCTGTACTGAAAACGAAGAGTTAAAACCCACAAAGAGGGATACATTTCCCATGCTCTCAAGCTCCGTCCATTTTCTAGCATCTATATCAATGGCCGAAACCTGAAAACTGGAGGTTTCACCTTTTTGTAGTCCGAAATGTGAAACCAGCAAGAGACAGCCCGACGACTCCACCAAGTAATGCTCTAAGTTAAAACGTTTGCGATCTTGAAATTCCTGAGGCATCTCCAGTATAACTTGAGTTGTTGGATCTGGTCCATCCAGATCACAAGTGAATATACTCCCATCGTAGTTAACTGCAACAAATTGCCCCCGGTAATGTATGACATCCAGAACCCCATTATCCGGAGTCAACAATTTCCACTCCTCGATGCCGGGTTTCCAAAACGCCAATGGTCCAGAGGGCGCATGAATGGCCATGACCGTATAGTTTGGAGATGAAGCGGGGCTTGCAGACAAGACAAACTTGCTGAAGAAAGTCCGGTACCTGTCCACCCACTCATCTTCTTCGGGATCCGAGCCTTGTTCCGGATCCGAGCCTTCTTCGGAATCCCGGCCTTGTTCCGGATCCGAGCCTTCTTCGGAATCCCGGTCTTGTTCCGGATCCGAGCCTTCTTCGGGATCTTCGGGATCAGAGCCTACTTCCGGATCCGAGCCTCCTTCGGGATCTTCGGGATCCGAGCCTTCTTCGGAATCCCGGTCTAAATCCCAGCCGGGGCACTTGTCCAAACTAGGGAGCTTAATGATGTCGTCGCTATAGCGACTGGCGGCACGGGACAGGGCACGGGAGAGGGGATTTAGCATGTAGATTCCCAAATCTTTGCCGATAGTGAAGATCCAACCCCGGGAAGAGAAGCACCTCTTCTTTCCCTTCACTTCCGGCAAGAGAATTCTGTGAATTTGGCAACTGAAGGGGCTGTAGAACTCAGCCCACTCAGTCTCAGTGCTCTCATCGTCCTCAAGCATCCACCATGGGTAATCAAACCTCTCTTCGAATGCGGCTGTACGCCACTTCGAGCACACGGACCGGAATGCGAACCAGTCCTCTAGAAGAAGTCTTCTCGAGCTCAGTTCTAGCAACTCCGGGTGGAGATCGGACCATGGCGGGGATTGATATGGCGGACCATGGATCAATCCCCACCGTTGTTTCTTTTTTGGTCGGAAACCCCTCGGCCATTGTTGTTGTCTCACGGATTTGAGAGGAGAAAGCAGAAGATCTGCAGGTTGTGCAGAGAGAGGGGGAGGATTTATATGATTCATAATTTCAGAAGGGCAGAGAAAATATCTATATATTTGCTACTCATAAAAAGATAGACTCATACCAAATATGAAAAGAAAAAATGGAAATAGAATGCCCGTTTGAATTATGCTTATTAGATTACAACTATCTTTCCAAATATACATTGCTAAAATAGATAAGTGGGGAATATATGGTCGAGCCAAACGAGTGAATCAAATAATATATTTCTTGTCAGATTTTGGTATCATGAAGTGGGGAAAATTGTAAACCGGATGTCTACGGGGAAGGTTTGTGTAAAAGTGGGAAAATTGGCGGAAAAATGTTTATTTTATTAATTTTCTTTTGAAATCATATGCTCTTGGATTTATAAAAAAAAATCGATTTTATTGTCAACACACTTTATAAAAGAAGGAGAGATCTAGTTACTTTCGTGTAATTATATGCAAAAGATATCTATAATTAATAAATATGTATTAAGAATAACTGAATCAATTTGTGCTTTCTCAAAGAGAAAAAGCGTGCAACACTCTGAGTAGTATTTCTAAATATACTTAATAGTGTGTTTTGAGGAACAACATGATCACCAGCTAAAACGGAGCAATCGCGTGGATACTAAAGGGGCAAGTCCTAGGTTGCGTGATACTTAAATATATAAGTATTCTATCATTGAATTGAATGTCATGATATGCTTCTTAATTATTGAATATATTGTCGCGTTATTCAAGTAGAGAATCTTTTTAAGTGTAGATATTTATAGTTAGAATATATTTAATTTCCTTTATTTCATTCGCTATTATTAATTTTTATTTTATTTAGTAGATTCCTTGTTTGGTCAAGATATCGCGACTTTGAATAAGTGATGCCGCGTACATGAATCCGATTCAGTTTTGAGATAATTTTACCCAATGAAAATCATATTGTTATTACAATCTTTCTTTCGATTTTGTTAGGGTGGGCAGTTGGTGACACTTAAAAAAAAAAATCTAATATCCTTCCAAAGCATTATTTTCCTCGGTAAACGTGTGACTAACAATTTAAGTCGAAGTATTTCTTGAGAGATATGTTTGTTAATTGTCACAGAGAAGTTGTTTATGAGACCTTTTTTTATTTTCGAAATTACCTCAAAACAAGCTCAACTGATCATTTCAACCTTCAAAGTTTGTCTAATGACTTCATGCAGCAACCGTAATGTCTCTCGCAAATAATTTCCCAAATAATCACATGCTTCATGATGTGACCATGCAGAGTGGAAAGTTAAAAATAAAAGAAATTGGGCATTGTTTCTTTGCAAAACTAAAGTATAATTGAATTCTAAAACTTACAAAAAGTGTAATCGAGTACTAAATTTTATCATATTTGTACAATCAAATCATTTCGCTAACTCTGTTCAATTTGACTAATAAAAAAATACTAATGTTAATATTTCCTCTCTCCTACATGGCGTTGACGTGGCTAAAACACAAAAAATAAAGTTAAAATCACTTCGTTTTGGTCTAAATATGATTTTTAATAAAAAAAATTATTTAAATTAAATTCAAAAAATAAGTTCAAATTCAAAAAAATAAAACATGGAGGAGGAAGAACCATGCGATGAGGATTTTGAAGCCCTCACCACCACTGCCCCACCATCATCGAGAAAGTTGGGGAATGGTCGGTGGCCCTTGCTAGGGGTGTTAAAAAACTTGAGATGACCCAACCTAACCCGACCCAATTTGACCCGGCTTGACTTGGTCCGAGCCTAAAATTAGGGTATTTTGGGGTCAGCATTTTGTGGTGTTGGTATTGTTTGAATTTGGATAGTGCCGGGTCGAGTAAGCTCAACACCAGTATTTTTGCTCTCAACGCATGCACAACAAGGATGAAACTTGTTGATTGGCACTAGCCTGACTTGACTTGATCCATTCTTTTTGATTTTATGATATTAGGATCAGGTCAAACACATCCTATATAGTTTCAAGTTGGGTCGGGTACTTGACCTGACTTGACTCATCCCATTGACACTACTTTTTTAACCAGCTTAAACCATTGGGCCTTTTTACCTTGATTTTATTATTTCACTTCTCCTCAGTACTCAAGTGTAATTTGATGAAAGCGCTATTATCATCATAGAGAAGACTTTTAGTTTGTTGGCAATTTAATTTTTCTACGAAATTTCTTTTGATATGTGGGAAAATGGGAAAAGGGAAATGCTTCTTTGCTTGCAACATCGAATCTCCTCCCTAATTTCCTAGGAGGAAAAAGATTACCTTTCCGAATCAATGATCATTGAATGACAAATAAATAAATTATAAATGTCAATTAAAGTTTTAGCAAAAAGTCACCAAAAATCTGAATTATACTTACTGTAATGCATTTATTTTAAAAAAATTTCAAGACTTAATAAGCTCAATAACAGATTTATCCTAAAATTTTTCTGACTTAAATATCTTCAAACTTGTACCTGATACATTTGCCTTCTATTAAGATTTTATTAGATAATTTGAGGTGATTTTTGGAGATTTTTTCTCAATACTAATTTATGACAATTTCCTCAACAAAAAAATAATGATAATTGTGCAATAACAATTAATTGATGTATATAATATAAGCCTCCCCTTGCTAGTTGCTAATAAGGTCGTCCGTGGTCAAACCGCAGTCTACTTCCCCATGGCCGCCATCTTTCAGCCGTAGATGTTTCTTCCCCTACGCTCGCGCTTCAGCTCGATTCACCCAAAGAGGCCAATGCTCCCCCGACGCATGTAATAAGCCAGGACCCCACCGCTTCATCGCGGTTCCATCAAGTCATGCCTTAACATGTTCACATCCGATTCCTGATCCTGAGATCAAGCCGACCCGATTCCCAGATCCTAGAAATTGGAAACCGGTCATCTAGATCCGGTTTCCGGTTTCTTGGTGAACTCGAACTGGATTGGAAACTAATCATCCTTACTCCAAGACTTGTTCAATCAAAATCCTATTTATGTTCCTCACTTATGCCAAGCCTCAAGATTTGAGATGGCACATTTTTCTATTCTTTGGTATTTAATGCTATTCATTTTGTGGATTATTCTCAAATTTTCATTAAAAGTAAAATGTATGCCAAGCCTCATGATCGTTACACAATTGGCTTTCTCATTTCACCTAGACCTTCCTTCATAATAGTGTAATAATGGACGATACATTAATCTTGTGATTCTTTTCATATAAATAAATTAGGCTCCATGATAACTTATCAATGCACCATAACTACATGCTATATAATTTCATCTATGAATATCGTGTGGCATTAATCCCAATGTGGCTCACGTATCAATTTTCTTTTTAATCTAGCTCTACTAATCAAAGTCATTAGCTAAGGCCATTCATTTGCTAGATGACCCACATGGATATCTTGTTGATACTATTATACATGTCTCAGATAATTATAAAGCAACTCACCCTTCAAAATAATATTGCAAGTACTTCTAAATTTCAAGAGATAGTCCAAACTAGGCAATTAGTTGTGAAATTAAATGAGAACTACCATCATGATCATCCGTAACAAGAAATTTTGCTACCTCAAGTACAGTTTCTGGGATTGGAAGACTTCGGTTTATAAGAAGGAAATAACCAAAATTGTCACGGCATTGAATTATTTGTGAAAATCTACTGATCTCTTGCCTAAAGGAGATGCAAATATTCCGAGGTGAAGAAAATGACCACCTCACTTTCAGAAAAACTTGGTCGAGGAAGATATGGTGAGGCCTACAAAGGGAAGTTAATTGATCTGTCTTGTGTTGGTAAAATTTCTTAGGAACTCTAAAACTAATGGAGAGGACTTCATGAATGAGGTTGCAAGAATTAGTAGAACAGCCTGTGTGAAAGTCATCACTCTTTAGGTTATTGATTTGAGAGACATAAAAGAGCCTTGATCTGTGACTTCATGCCCAATGGATCTTTGGTTAAGTATGAACCTTCGGAAAAGATCGTAGTACAAATTGTTCCTTGGGATGGAAAGTTCTGCATCAAAATATAAGTTGTGAATTGGTGAGCTTAAGAGAGCCTAGGCTAAGTCTTAAAATTTTAGTCGAGCCATTAATCTTTGGGATGCGAAAAGGAAGTCCCGACAGAAAAAGGAGGTTTCACATTTCGGCATGGCTCAAGGGGTAGAGCACACCCTCGAGCTGCCACCCAAGGATTTTGCACTTCGATGTCAAACCCTCGGAACATTTTGCTTGATCGGGATTTCATTCCGAAGCTTTTGGATTTTGGTCTCGCCAAGCCTTCCCAAGGAAACAAGAGCATGAGATCGATGTTCCGCACGAGAGAGACGGTGGAGGAGCTCATGTTGATGCCACTAAATCTTTTCCATCTTCTCCGGCGAGACCACGCTCTTATTCTGAGCAGGCCTCATTGTCGAAGTTCACCGGTAGGACCGCAAAGAAGTGGAAGCTATAATTGTAAATTTAGAATGAAGAAATATATGGAACAAAGATTGCATTGGGTGAGGTTCAGCTAGTATTAAAAGCTTTTTAGGTTCCATTAATTTCGTAAAAAATGGATGATGTGGAAAATGTTTTCCTAAAAATAATGACTTGTGTTAATTTGAATAATTAGTCAACAAGAAATGTTTTCATTGTCCACCAAAAATTATGTTTCAATATTTTCATAGACGATCAACATATTATTCATTTATTCATATTTTGTATGCGATACAAATGGTTGTTTTTAGGAAAATATTTTCTAAATTATTTCACAAAACAGATGTTACTAAGGTTCATATGAAGTATGTGAAAGATACCAATTAGTCTATTTGTTTGGATTCTAATTTATGGTTATTTTGTAGACAATGAATGATTTGAAAAATATTTTCCCAATAACCACTTGAATCAATTAAAATAATTAATCAATAACAAAAATTTTCATTATCATCAATAGTTTATGTCTAAATATTTGCATGGTAGACAAAAAAATTTCATTCATTCATTTCTTTAAGAGATGCAAGAATAATTTTTTAGAAAATATTTTTCAAATCATTCATTTCTCCCAAACAAACTCATAAGCAGTGGATTTCAAAGCTTATAATGTTTGTCTTCAATCCAATTGAAGTTTGGTTGTATTAAACAAGAAATAGCACTTTGTTTGGCATGATATATTGTCATGGTAATCGTGCCTCTATAGCTCACCTGTGAGAAGTCACAATGATCTAAAACGTACACGATTATGGGAAATCAAAAGAACGCTAAAACTGTACCTTTACCTTTATTCCAACTTGTCATAACATAGAATCGTAACGGCATGGACTTCTTAAGTTTGATGGACTTTTATTTCGTGATAAATTGTATTAAAAAGTCGCTTATTTTTTTCTTCATTTCGTCGGTTTTACTTTCATGGGCATGATTAAATTTACGATATTTTTGCTTTGTTATTTTAAGAGTCAAATGCCGGTTCATCATACTACCGATGAGTTGCACTCACGCCAATGAAAATTATATTAATGCACTCGATGTCTTCTTCACACTTTATATGAACTGAAACAATGTATAATCATATTTTCTATTTGGGTGTGATTGTACGTGAATGCATTAATTAAATTCCAATGTTTTGGTATATTTGAATGGACACGTGTGCCCATAGTGTCGCGAGATAAATCTTCGAGTGGCAATCTTATTTGTTGTTTTATTAAGACTTCAGTGGGTAATTGAACAAATTATGATAAATCGCAATTGGCCGATTGATTAGTTGAGCCGAAGATGAATGATCAAACGATGAAAAAAAAGCATAAACTCAAATAATGAGGACAAATAAGATTGCAGTGGTATGGGCGGTGCCACCAGCCCGTCTTTGCCAGCAAGGACCATGGACCCAACCCCAGCACCAGAGGAGGGCCTTATAAGCCTTACTTGTGATGCCGCGCTAGTAACTCGCCCATGTCGCTGCACTCTCTCTTAAATTATTATTTTTAAAACATCCTCTCTCTCTCTCTCTCTCCGTTTTCTTTTTTTCCCTTTTTTTTGGCATGGCACCGCACCAGTGCCATATCGAATTTATTAAATACACGTGAGATCTCTGGCAAGTTCAACTTCACCATCTTAGCAAAAGGGGTAAGAAGTTGCCTGAAGAAAAAATTGTAGGAATCATTGCAAATTCCTAGGTTAACTTATGTGGATTAGTCACGTGCACTTGTTACGGATCAATCAAAAGAGGAAAAATCAAGGTACTTGGAAGCCGTTGGATCGGTACGACATTCAAACTCTACTTGAGATCAAAGTCATGCGGATTGATTCCTAACACTATTAGATCAAATAGATCTCCACTGTTGGATCTCTTAACGCCGTCGGATCAACTCAATCTCATCCATTAGATTGATGTGACGAGGATTGAGCCTTTATACTGTTAGATCGATATAAAAATTAATGGCTAAGATTAGAGAGTCTTTTGTATAAATAGGGGGGCCCTCCCCTCATTTGTATCATCCAATACTAAGCAATACAAATCATTCTCTCCCAAAATTTCTCTCTAAACATTTTCTCATTTTCTCTCTATTCGAGTAAATTAGTGAGCAAGATCCATCCTTGGGAAAATGCTTGACTTAGGAAGCCTAGGTTTTGATCAATATTTAGGCTAGGTTTCGATCTCAAATATTGACCTGTGCCTCGTTCTAATCTAGTGCAACACATGAACCTATTCTAGCATTAAAATCACTTCATGAATTTGCTTGAATTTCCTAAACATATCATCTAATGAACTTCTAAAGCACTTAGATTTTTAGATAAGATAAATTATAAGTTTTCACATGAATCATCATGCACTTACTTGGTTGAAATTCAACACGAACTCGACGTGCAAAAGTAGTTGCCTCCCTAAGTCATTAGCTCTATAATACATTTTAATTATTATAATTATTTATAATTTGGCAGTATTTTCAGAGGGTGAAGGAAAACTCATAGAGATACGGCTCAAAAGAAACATGTTGGAAGTCAACATGCACAACTCTTTTTCCCGACGTTCATGACGGCCAATTCAAATGAACCTTTTAAGCAAATGAAAGTACCATTGTAATTATGGTGGTTAATGGATCAATGAAAAGTGAGCAAAACGGGACATTTTTTTTTGTATATCATTAATTTTCCTATTTCTCAAGTTTATGTATCTCTTAAATTCATGTATCTATTTAATTTATGGTTAATGTAATGTCTAGATTCTTGTATTTATTTAATTCATACTTTATGAACCGTTTTTGTACATGAATTCAAAAACTCTATAAATAGACTTCGAAATTCTTCATTCTAAGAACAATTGAAAGAAGCAAAAATCACCCACATCTCATCTCTTCAAGTTTTCTCCAAGTGTGCCGATTTCAAGAAGTGTTCAACAAAATCATGTTCGTATAATGTTGATACCAATACATTTGAGGTGTTGTACTTGGATTCTAATTTATGATTGTTTTATGGAAAGTGAATGATTTGGAAAATATTTTTTTAATAATCACTTGAATCGATTAAAATAATTAATCAATGACAAAAGTGTTCATTTTCGTCAACAATTTATGTCTAAATATTTTTGTGGTCTACAAAAAAAAATTTCATTCATTCATTTCTTTAAGAAATGCAAGGATCATTTTTCTGGAAAATATTTTTCAAATCATTCATTTTCACGAAACAAACTCCTAAGCGGTGAATTTCATAGCTTAGAATGTTTATCTTCAATATTAAACTGGAAATAGCACTTTGTTTGGCCTAATATATTGTCATGGTAATCGAGCCAATATAGCTCACCTGTGAGAATGTCACAATGATCTAAAACGTACACCATTATGGCAAATCAAAAGCACGCTAAAACCGTACCTCTATTCCAACTTGTCATAATATAGAATGGCATGAACTTCTTAAGTTTGATGGACTTTTTTTTTTTTTTATGACCCAGGGAACCCCGCACCCCGACGATTGACAAATGGGAATAAACCCTGGGCCACACACGTCTTGCCACCACACACGTAAAACCAGGTTAAGTCACTCTATGACGAAGCTGAGATTCAAACTTTCGACCTTTTGCGAGAGGAAGAGAGCGCGAACCAGCAACGCCACCCAAGTGGGTGGTTTTGATGGACTTTTATTTCGTGATAAATTGTATTAAAAGGTTGTTTATTTTTTTCTTCATTTTATCGGTTTTACTTTCATGGGCATGATTAAGTTTACGATATTTTTGCTTTGTTATTTTAAGAGTCCAATGCTGGCTCATCATACTACCGATGAGTTGCACTAACGCCAATGAAAATTATATTAATGCACTCGACGTCTTCTTCACACTATATGTGAACTGAAACAATGCATAATTATATATTCTATTCGGGTGCGATTGTACGTGAATGCAATTAATTAAATTCCAATGTTTTGGTATATTTGAATGGACTCGTGTGCTCATAGCGTCACGAGATAAATCTTCGAGTGGCAATCTTATTTGTTTTTTTAATTAAGACTTTCCTGGGTAATTGAGCAAATTATGATAAATTGCAATTGGCTGATGATCGAACGATGAAAAAAAAGCATCAACTCAGATAAAGAAGACAAAATATACGGCAATTTTGAAATGACCAAAGAACGAAGTATGGAGTTTTGCTCGAGATTCAGCAATGTCTACCATATTCTAAATATAGCTTGAAAAAAAAATTATATATATATGCGTGTAGGACAAAATTAATCACATTTTTCAAACAAACCAAAGAAAAAGCTCATAGGTTTTTTTTTCCCCTCGATGGACAAAGATTTTTGCCCTTTACTTGACTTACAGGCCAAAAAACACAAGCGGGATCTGTCTAGACTAACGGCAACGACATGTACATAGACTTGTCAGTTAAGCCAAACTGATACCGTATTAAATCAAAAAATTATATTGAGTAGAGTTTTGGCGCAGTCTTTTAAGACAACAAAAAAAAAGAACTAATTTGTGGTTTAAGTAGATTGTGAATTTCGAAGCAGAGTGAACAAACAAATTCTTATAATTAAAGCGAGATGAGGTTCTTTTTGGCTAAGCTAATAAGTTTGTTGTTCACGTCAAGGTCATTAGCCAGATCAAATGCCAAATAAGCTTCTCTAGCAGGAAAAATCAACAGCTTTTATTTTCTTTTCTCAAGGAAAAATTCATTCCAATTTTTCTGTTTTCGTTTGAAAAGTGGAGTTATTTTTGTGACGTAGGTGAAAATATCATTTATTTTGTGAGATCCAATAGATATTTTAGTCCATTTTTAAATTTTGGGGTCGATTTGTGGGATTATTTTTGCCCTAAATGGATTAGTACGTGCTTGATTTGTTTTCTCCCTCAAGCATTCGACCAAAGATAAATTGATTTGGAGTAGAATCTGGATATGAAGTGTGTTTCTCGGCCTTGGGCCCACGCTTTGCATCATAAGACATATTGCCTTCTCAGCCATGGAGCCCAAGCAAAGCCCAAGCCCACTCATTTTCAAACCTTTTGGCTGATGGTACATCTCTATCTCACGACAGATGAGTTAGGTGATCTTATTGATGTTGTTATCATTTTCTAGAATATAATTTTCTGGTAACAACAAACAATGTTATGTATTTTTCCTCCAATATGTCTTCTCCTTCTTCTCCTCCCTCCTTATATTTTTCTAACAAGTACTTGTCACCCTACAATCAAAAGAATCATTTCTGGTTAGATTGAATCGAAAAAAATAAAGAAACTAAAACTAAAATCATGCACATACTGGGTCCCCATCCAACCTGCCACAAACTGTGTATACTCTAGGAGAAGATCTCCCATGGCTCTACAAAGCATTGATGTTGTTATTTATAGTGCAAGATTGTTCAGAGTGGGGAAAACTCATTGTTGTTCTTGGTCAACCTCTTGTGCGACCTGGGTCTCATCACTTGAAGATCCCGATTCTTGTAGCAATAAATCAAAATCATTCTCTATCATTCCCCAATCATAGTTGCGATACAAAAAACTTACCATTAGAACTTGAAAAAGCCAATGAAAAAAATGAAAAATGCGCATGACCTCACTTCTCTTCATCATCCATGACCAAGGGCTGAAAGACATTTCAGAGAGATAGAGAGGAGTTAGTGGTTGGTTGAAAAGAAATTTGTTTTCTTTTTAATCAATTTTCTTTGCCAACCTTAATTACTTTAGGACATACCTCAGAAAATAGCTAGAGAAATCTATGAAGAGCGAATTAGGTCTCAAGAAGAAAATCGGTGTTTTACTACCAATCACAAGTTTCATGTTGGACGCAGTATTCATACTGGAAATTATGATCAAGGATTACTCTATCAATCACCATCTACTTCAGAGATACCTCCTGAAACATTTTTCAAATACAAAAGTTCAGTATCTTTCAATATATTTTCCCGGTGAACTGGTAAATACTTTTGCTACGAAAAAGGGTTGGGATAAGAAATGCTCAATTTTTCATGCTCTTGCTACGGTTAAGTGATCCTCTTCGGATAATTTGTCCAACCCAAGATAGTCTTGAAGTTAGTTATAAAGTTTGCTTAACTCTTTGCGCAGTTTCATAATGTTCCTCACCAACGATTCGAGGTTGGAGCATAGTTGACGTTGAATCTAAAGGATCTACTGCTGGATATTCATAATGTTCCTCACCAACGATTCGAGGTTGGAGGATAGTTGACGTTGAATCTAAAGGATCTATTGCTGGATAGATTCATTTTATCCTCTTTCAAGGATGGTAAATCTAGAGGGAAGCAATCATTTGTCTTTGGAAGTCCCCCATCAGCGATGCAACACAAAAAACTTACATTTAGGACTCAAATACAATTGAAGAAAACGGAAAAAAATAAAATAAAGAAACTTGCATTACCCCAGTGGTCTAGTTCATCAGATATTTTCAAGACGGAAGATGGATTGAGAGTCAAACACAAACTCAGATTAAAATGCTAGGCAAATTATAAATTGTGAAAGCATGTTTCTCTTGATGTAAATAAACAATTAACTTTTGAAGTTCTCCACGTATATCATACAAAAGAAGGCAAAACATATTGCTTTGCACACACCTCATCATCACTCTTTGTTGAACAAAATAGTGGCATTGCAATAGAAATTTTTGCAGGAGGGTGATTGGATACAAGTAATTGATATGCTTTCGGATGCTTCACTTAAAATTCCAGAATACAAATGCAAATGCTGGCATAGATTTTATCCAGGCACTGCAGCATATAGACCATCAAGACTTTTGGTATCAATACTGATCATCAACAGCAACAGGCCAATAGGGAGCCTTGCACGTCGGGTTCATGTTGAATTCCAACCAAGTAAGTGCATGATGATTCATGTGAAAACTTATAATTTTTCTTATCTGAAAATCTAAATGCTTCATAAGTGCATTAGATGATATGTTTAGGAAATTTAAGCAAATTCATGAAGTGGTTCATGTGTTGCGCTAGACTAGAACGAGAGTGTGTCACAGGTCAATATTTGATATCGAAACCTAGGCTTCCTTTAGGCTATTGGATTGCCTAAGTCAAGCATTTTCCCAAGATGGATACTCGCTCACTAATTCACTCGAATAGAGAGAAAATGTTTAGAGAGAAATTTTGGGAGAGAATGATTTGTATTGCTCAATATTGGATGATACAAATGAGGGGAGGGCTCCCCTATTTATACAAGAGGCTCTCTAATCTTAACTATTAATTTTTATATCGATCTAACAGTATAAAGGCTCAATCCTCGTCACATCAATCTAATGGATGAGATTGAGTTGATCCGATGGCGTTGGATATCAATCCTCATCTAAGAGATCCGACATTGGAGATCTATTTGATCAATAGTGTTAGGAATCAATCCGCATGACTTTGGTCTGCCGGTGAAGTTTGAATCTCCTACCGATCTCACAGCTTCCAAGTACCTTCATTTTTCCTCTTTTGATTGATCCGTAACAAGTGCACATGACTCCTCTAGTACTGGGGAGGGTCCATGGCCCTTGCTGGCAAAGACGGCCTGGTGGCACCGCCCATACCACTGCAAACCTCACCACTCGGCAAAGGCAAGTCCTAGTTTCTTCCCTTTTTTTGGCCTTTTTTTTCTAATTTTTTCACCGAAAATTGACTTTTCTTCTTTCTTTAATTTTTAATTTTTCTTGGGACGTGGCACCTCATGTTACATTGTGAAGGATTACGTCCAAGAACAATCGATACAGTGCCTAAGTGGCACAAAAGAGAAAGGGACTGGCCCTTCAGACAGAGACTAATTTGACTCTCTTGACACGAAATGTGAAAGGAATAAATTGAAGAAGAGAATTTCTTTGGATTCTCGCTCGATGATTTCATTACATTCTTTATATATATATATATATATATATATAGTAGAGTGCACGAATTTAATGAACGGAAATAATGAAAGATGCAGTATCAATTGTCATCAAGTCCTACTGATGGATGCAAATCAACAAGGCAAAAGTTATTTGCAACCGACTTGATAGGGGTAAGTACACTAGGAGTGCCAATACTTTCGTACGGCGTTCAATTTAGTGCAAAAACTTGATTTTTGCTCACTTGAGTGCTATAAGTTTTTAAAAAAATTCACTTGAGTGCCACTCCGTCGGAAAAGCTGACGTGGTCGCCGGAAAATAATATTTTAATATTTTAATTAATTTTTTTGATTTTTTTTTTGCTTTTTTTCTTTTAAGGCCGACAAGGGCCACCATTGAACCTCGCCGGCTACGGAACCCTCGCCGTCGGCCGCAAAGGCCTTAGGTGAGGCTGTCGCGGCCTCCTCGTGGCTACCGAGGGCCGCCTGGCCCTCGCTATACCCGCTGCGAGTGAGGCCGTCGAGTCCTCACCGACCGCTGGTGAGGCCGCGATAGCCCTCAGCAACCGTGGGGAGGCCGCAATGGCCTCACCCAAGGCTTTTACGGCCGATGGTGAGGGTCAACAGTGGCCCTCGCTGGCCTTAAAAAAAATCAAAAAATTAATTAAAATATTAAAATATTGTTTTCCGGTGCCACGTCAACTTTTCCAGTGGAGTGGCACTCAAATTAATGTTTTTTAAAACTTATGACACTCAAGTAAACGAAAAAAAAAATTGGCACCAAAGTGAACCCTGTACGAAAGTATTAGCACTCATAGTATATTTACCTCGACTTGATAGCATTGGAAGTTATCGATTTGAAATTTGAGGAAGCCTTTTGCTAACTCCTCTTTGGTCATGTACATTTGAAGTGTACTTTTATTCTGGGAAAAATGTGCCAATTCTTGCATTGGTTTTTTCTAAAATACTAAAATAGTGGGATGAGTGGCTTCTGTGCCTTACTATAGACAATTTATGTGTTCAGTTGACATCTACAGCAAGATATTCGTGAACGATTTTCCATTTCGTAAAGCAATATTATACTTTCCTCCTCCATCTACAGATCCAACTTTAGTGAGCCAAAGAATTCTGCTTCTCTCTCTTTGCTTTCAACTTTTGGACAGTTGATTTTTGTTTTTTCACTAGTTTTGTTCCCAGTACTGGCGTAAATCATTTAAGCTGGCGAACATGGTTAGATCTTTAGAATGGATCTATGAACAAATTTATGTATATCTAAATGGTGGTGATGTTCATATATGTGTAGAACCAATTAGCTGAATAGTTGACGCGAGCAAGCAAGGGATTCCAAAAGATAATGTTATTTGAATAATGAAGTATGGATTACAATATCTCAGGTGCCTATTTATTGGCAGATCACAATCAAATAATTAAAATCAAATAATAAAATAAAGGAAAATTATTGTTACAGGGCAAAGTTTTCAAAACATGTCCTAAAAATCTGCAAAACATGCCTGAAATCTTCAACATTCAAGTGCGTGAAGTGCCAATTAGCTGGATAGTAGAGGTTTATCCGACTTGACAATCATAGATGACAAATAAGTTAGGTAAATGCCACCAAAAATAAAAAACTAAGCTCACTATGATATATTTATCACAATTTTATTTTTTGTAATACAAAAAATCCCAAACTTGTTCCTATCTAAAACATTTACCCCAAACTTATACAGTATAATCTCCTTCACGCTAAGGGCGTGAAGGAGACTAGCAGATGCTACAATACAAATAAATCAGTTGAACTCAAGCATTTGGTTTGGCAAAAGCACTGGCTCTTTCCTACTTGCTTGAGGGACATCTGATTCATATTACTTGTATTTTAGTTAGATTAGGTGCATGGTGGTAATCCATATTACTGGTAAGAGCCCCTACTTGAAAAACCAAACTTCATGTGACTTCAAAAACCCCAAACTTATATCAGTGTCACATATTTACCTCAAAATTTTGGTGTCCCAGAAAAGTTTGAGATAAATATTTTACACAAGTAAAAATTTTGAGTTTTTTGTATCACAAAAAAAAGAAGATAAATGTGTACAAATTTGAAATTTTTAGTATCACAAAAAAATAGTTAGAGTAAATCTATCACACTGGGCAATTTCTTTTTCTTTTTTTTTATGTGTGTGGCTATTTCCCGATAAGTTATGTTGGATCACCTAACTTATCTATCGTGAGATGGAGATGTACCATCAGTTTGAAAATGAGTGGGCTTGGGCTTTGCTTGGGCTCCAAGGCTGAGAAGGTAATATGTCTAATGATGCAAAGTGTGGGCCCAAGGCCCAGAAACACACTTCATATCCAGATTCTACTCCAAATCAATTTATCTTTGGTCGAATGCTTGAGGGAGAAAAAAAATCAAGCACGTACTAATCCGTTTAGGAAAAAAATAATCCCTCAAATCGACCCCAAAAATTAAAAATGGACTAAAATACCTATCAGATCTCACAAAAAAATGATATCTTCAACTTTGTCACAAAAATAACTCCACTTTTCAAACGAAAACAGAAAAATTGGTATGAATTTCTTCTCGAGAAACAAAAATAAAAGCATGATCTTTCCTTCTAAAGAAGCTTATTTGGCATTTGATCTGGCTAGTGACCGTGACGTGAAGAACAAACTTATTAGCTTAGCCAAAAAGAACCTCATCTTGCTTTAATTATATTAATTTGTTTGTTCACTCCACTTCAAAATTCACAATCTACTTGAACTCCACAAGTTAGTTCATAATCGATGATAGGAATCTCTAAGTTGCAAATTTGTTGGGGGCAAAATCCAAGCCATCCAACTTTGAAGATCTGGTTTGAGGTTAAACTCTTTTCTTTTTGTCTGTTGTCTTAAAAGACTGCGCCAAAACTCTACTTAATATCGTTTTTTGGTTTAATACGGTGCTAGTTTGGCTCGACTGACATGTCTATGTACATGTCGTTGCCGTTAGTCCGAACAGATTTGACTTGAGTTTTTTGGCCGGTCAGTCAAGTAAAGGGCAAACATCTTTGTCCTACGTGTATGTATATATATATTTCAAGCTATATTTAGAATATGGTAGACATTGCTAAATCTCGAGCAGAACTCCATACTTCGTTCTTTGGTCATTTCGAAATTGCGATAATTTGTCCTCATTATCTGACTTGATGCTCTTTTTTCATCGTTTGATTGTTCATCTTGGGTTAACTAATCAATCAGCCAATTGCAATTTATCATAATTTGTTCAATTACCCACTAGTCTTAATAAAAGAACAAATAAGATTGCCACTCGAGATCTGTCTCACGATGCTATGGGCACACGTGTCTATTCAAATATACCAATACATTGGAATTTAATTAATCGCATCCACATACAATCACACCCAAATAGAAGATATGATTATGCATTGTTTCAGTTCACATATGGCATGAAGAACACGTAGAGTGCATTGATATAATTTCACTAGCATGAGTGCAACTCATCGGTAGTATGATGATCCGGCATTTGACTCTTAAAATAGCAAAGCAAAAATATCGTAAATTTAATCATGCCCATGAAAGTAAAGCCAATAAAATGAAGGAAAAAAAAAGAGCAACTTTTTAATACAATGTATCACGAAATAAAAGTCCATCAAACTTAAGAAGTCCATTTTGATTTGCCATAATGGTGTACGTTTTAGATAATTGTGACATTCTCACAGGTGAGCTATAGAGGCACGTTTACCATTACAATATATCATGCCAAACAAAGTGCTATTTCTAGTTTAATACAACCAAACTTTAATTGGATTGAAGATAAACATTTTCAGCTTTGAAATTCACTACTTATGAGTTTGTTTGGGAGAAAATTAATGATTTGAAAAATAATTTCTGAAAAATTATCCTTGCATCTCTTAAAGAAATGAATGAACAAATTTTTTTTTTGTCAACCATGAAAATATTTAGATATAAACTGTTGACGATAATGAAAACTTTTGTAATCGATTAATTATTTTAATTGATTCAAGTGATTATTAGGAAAATGTTTTTCAAATAATTCATTGTCTACAAAACAACCGTAAATTAGAATCCAAACAAATAGACTAATCAGTATCCTCCACATCCTTCATATGAACCTTAGTCACACATTTGTTGCAAAAAGCTATCTAAGACTACATTTGTTTCATGAAATAATTTAGAAAATATTTTCCTAAAAACAACCATTTGTATCGCATACAGAATATGAATAAACAAATAATATGTTGATCGTCTATGAAAATATCAAAACATAATTTTTGGTGGACAATGAAAACATTTCTTGTTGACTAATTATTCCAATTGACACAAGTCATTATTTATAGGAAAACATTTTTCACATCATTCATTTTTGGCGAAAATAATGGAACCTAAAAAGCTTTTAATACTAGCTGAACCTCACCCAATGCAATCTTTGTTCCATATATTTCTTCATTCTAAATTTACAATTATGGCTTCCACTTTTTTGCGGCCCTACCGGTGAACTTCGACAATGAGGCCTGCTCAGAACAAGAACGTGGTCTCGCCGGAGAAGATGGAAAAGATTTAGTGGCATCAGCATGAGCTCCTCCACCGTCTCTCTCGTGCGGAACATCGATCTCATGCTCCTGTTTCATTGGGAAGGCTTGGCGAGACCAAAATCCGAAAGCTTCGGAATGAAATCCCGATCAAGCAAAATATTCCGAGGGTTTGACATCGAAGCGCAAAATCCTTGGGTGGCAACTCGAGGGTGTGCTCTACCCCTCGAGCCATGCCGGAGTGTGAAACTTCTTTAGCCTGTCGTGACCTCCCTTTTGCTTCCCAGAGGCTAATGGCTCGACTAAAATTTTAAGGCTTAGTCCAGCTCTCTCAATCCCATCAATTCACGACTTATATTTTGATGCAGAACTTTCCATCCCAAGGAACAATTTGTACTACGGTCTTTTCTGAAGGATCACACTTAACCAAAGATCCATCGGGCATGATTACTGGTTGGTAGGGGTGTTAAAAACCAAGCTGAAATTGAAAATCGAATCGAATCAAACCAAAATTTCTTGCATTTTTGGTTCAGTTCGATTTTAGTTCGATTAACAAAACCAAACCGGAATTCTCAATAAAAATTGAACAATCCCTTTTTTATTATTATTTCTTCTTCACTTAGGTTTCAATAAGCAAAGTAAAAATAGGAAAACCAAAAAATTGTCCCTTCGGTTCGGTTCACATTTGGTATGGGATGGTTTCGGTTCGGTTTTTCCAAGAAACTGAATCGAATCAAACTATTTACACCCCTAGTCTTAGTTCTTCACATTTGAGATGAGGTGCTCATAGTAATCGCCCATCGCTAGAGATTGTCCCATTTGCAGCGTCGTTAACTAAAAATAGCTAGCTACAAAGAAGACGAAACCCATACTACTTTTAGCATCACCCGCGTCTTCTTCTTCTTCACTTTATTTTTAATCTTCGCCTCACATGCAATGTTGTAGGTGTGAAAACACGCTCTTATTCTATAACCACAAAAGTTCTTGGATCTAGTCTTCCCAACAAAGGCCTGATTATTGGTTAGTAAGGGTGTCAAAAACCAAATTGAAAACCGAACTAAGCCGAAATTTCGTGCACTTTCGGTTCGGTTCGATTTTAATTCGGTTAACCGAACCAAAACGGAATTCTCAATAAAAATTGAACAACCTCTCTTCTTTATCATCTCATTTTCACTTAGGTTACAATAAGCAAAGTAAAAATAGAAAAACCGTCTTAAACCGAAAAGAACCGAACCGCATTTTTGGTTCGATTCACATTCAGTTTGGAACGGTTTCGGTTCGGTTCGATTTGGATTTTCCAAGAAACTGAACCAAATCGAACCATTTACACCCCTAGTCCTAGTTCTTCAGGACTTGAACATGTGAGATGAGGTGCTCAAAGTAGTCGCCTGTCGCCGGAGATTGTCCCATTTGTAGCGTCGTCGACTAAAAATAGCTAGCTACAGAGAAGACGAAGCCTGTGCTACTTTCAGCATCACCCACGTTTTCTTTTTCTTCACTCTATTTTTAATCCTCGCCTCACATGCATTGCTGCAGAGTGGTTCACTGCAAGAGGAAGGATGACAACGCCCTAGAATCTCCCGTGAATTATTTGTTTCCGATTAAGACAAATCAAAAAAAAAAAAAAAAAAAAGCCACAACAATACTGACACAAATATTCTGGAAGTAGAATAATATTGCCTAATATAGGCTTCCTTTATTTCACGAAAAATAAAATGATTTCCTCTAAAGATGATCCCTTAAAATAATATTGAAAAATGTTCTTATTACCGACAACAATCTAATACAAAACATTTCATGACTATGAAAATCATTTTTCGTTCATTCATTCTTGTAACTGATTAAAAAAATGCATAGAAATAAATTGACCAAATCAAAAAGTTTATAACTGAATTGACCTCTTTATATAGGTTTAGGACTTTTTGCAATTATCCCTATTCATGAAAATTTTACAGCACAATAATAAGAGAAGGCCATATGTTTCAGGTAGAAGTGTACCGATTTTTGGTAAATTTATCAAAGATGTACAAATTTGGAGTTTTCGATAGTTAAAAAATTAATTTGGGGTCAATATATCACAAATGCACATATTAACTTAAGGATTCGAAACATGCGTTTTCAGATACAACAATGATCATGCGATTTCTATGGTAGGTTGCCAAATTTCCATATTATTAAGAAAGAAAAAGAATTTTTCCAAAAAAAAAAGTTATGTAAAACAAATAAGAAAGAACAAAGGATCATGACATTTTCATGCCTGAGAGTCTGAGCAAGCCTGTAAGGGATGCGGTCAATTAATTGTGATATGGGACGTAATGTTAAAGGGTGTCAAGAATTGTAAAAAAATGAGAATAATCCAAGATCTTCACAGTGCCCTCTAAGTTTTGACAGATCATTGCTAGTTGTCCTTTTCTTTTGATTTCTGAGTTTTATATTTTAGATATAGAAATTAAAACCGTGTCATCAATAGCTCTCTAGCAAACCCCTTTTTACCCATTTCAATCAGCTGTGTGGGCTCAATTCTTCTCTCGAGGCTTAGCTCTCCTCTCCCCATTAAACTAGCCTGAAAGAGTTAAAACATGGCCTGAATTGGAGTATGGATTCAACATCCTTGAGATGGTGCCAAAAAAATAGTTTCCATTGTCGGAAAAAGTCCACACTAGAATTAAAATTTTTACAATGTTTGGAATAAATCGTGAGATAATTAATTATTCCTGAGAATTGCTGCACTTGCTTCATGGTAAAATTCTTTTCTGGAAATTTTAGTAGTTCCTCTGAAATGGTGGCCCTAGATAGTACGTACCTTTACTAAGGTGCATACTAGGGAACTCAATTTCAGTTTGGGCAATTATCATCTTTATTTGGGGCCATGTTTTTTTTTACAATTTTTGTAAATTTCTCTAAGAGTTGGTAATGAGATTATTCATCTAGGCTGTAAAGTAATATGTCATCAATGTAGGCAGCCACACTAGCCAAGATTGGCCAAAAGATGTGACACATAACTTTCTAGAATAGCGAAGGAGCTACTTTGAGGCCAAAATGGAACTTTCCATTGGAAATGCTGGTTTAGAATTCAGAACCCAATTTTGGGCCTATCTTCAAGATGGATGCCTAGTTGCCAAAATGTAGCTTTGAGATCGAATTTAGAATAGATATTGGCTTTGGCTATAAAAAAAAAGGGATTTGGAGAGGGTAAAGGGAACTTGTCATTTTGGAGGAAAAGATTAAGGGGTTGGTAATTTATAACCAATCTAGTCTTTCCCTATTATGCTTTGCTCATTTGTTAACATAAAAGGCCTCACAAGTCTATTGAGAATATGAGATTTCGATAAGGTCTTGCTGTAACAGTTCTAAGCATTCCTTTTGAACAGAAATAAGATGTTTTGGATTCATCTCAATATGACTTGCCTTGGTAGGATTGATATCCTTATTTTTCTTAAAAGAAAGACAAATATAGAATTCTAGATTTTTCCACAAGGGATTGGAATATTTTTGGGAGAATTCTAAATGGGATTCAGAACAGGATTCTAGCAAAATTTGCATGATAGGATCTAGCAGATTCATCTGGATTGAAAAGAGTTGTTGGATATCGTCTTTATATTTAAGCCATTCTCCAAAGAATGATTTTGAGATCATAAAATCTAATTCATGATGTCCCAACCAATATGGGTATAAACAGTTCGGTTTCTTAGAAAAACCGAATCGAATTAATAAGGGATGATACCGAACCAAACCGAATCAAAAATGTAGTTCGGGACGGTTTTTTGGTTTTCTTATTTTTACTTTGCTTATTAGAACTTAAGTAAAGAAGAGATGATAAAGAAAAGAGGTTGTTCAATTTTTATTGAGAAAACCAAACCGAAAAAGTTAATGGTTATTTTTCGGTTAACCAAACCAAATCGAAAATGCACAAAATTTCGGTTCGGTTTGGTTCAATTTTCAGTTTCAGTTTAATTTTCTGTTTGGTTTTTGACACCCCTAACTAGGACCCCTCTCCTTGCAACAAACTGCACATTTCGCACATTGTATCATCTTACAGTCTAGTTGATATCCTGAAAAAGAAGGAGGAGGAGGAGGAAACATAGAAGCTTCTGCCATATTTATAGGTGGGAGATAAAAATCTTCCGCCACAACACAAAAAAAACAGATACAAGCAAAATAACCCAAACCCGATGTGGTCGCCACCGAGCAATGGATCGGCGGCATGCCTTATCTAATACTGGAGTCGCGAACGCAACATACATAAAAAAAAAAAAGGAATTAGAAGATCCCCACCACGCTGCTTCTTGGGAAGCTGAGTTATCGCAACTCCAGGCCTCGGCACACGCCCCCGTGGAACAGCTCCTAATGGGTCATTAGGTCAGACTCGCTGAAGAAGGGCAGAGCCACATTGGCCGCACTTGTACTGGATATGCTAGTGCATGGTATTCGTGTGAAATTTGATCCCTTTTTCACCTTTGCATGTCTTTCCACATCTTGTGCATGTTATTCGTGTGAAATTTGATCCCTTTTTCACCCTTGCACATCTTTCATCTTTCCACACCCAGGATGGTGGCACTTCGGGAGTCAATCCCTTTCTTTTTCTTCTTCCCTTTTTCTTTGCCCTTTCCTCCCTTTTTCAGTTGGGGGCTCGAGGGGAGCAAATAGGAGTGTTAGTGGGCTTGTTGGCGAGTGATTTCTTAACAAGGACGAGCGTGGGTAAGGGGGAAATTTATAGCGACTCTTCCTCATCAATACTGGCACCGTTCTTGCTAGGCGTTCGATTGCAAGTTTAAAACTCCGTTCGTTTCACGGAAAATATTACTTTTCTGGAAGATATTTTCTAATAAGCTATTTTCCAAGAAAACGTAATTATTTTCCGATGTTCAGGTGAAACTTGATTTTGAAGCAGAAAATATTTTCCGATATTCGCTTGGAAAAATATTTTACTTTATAAACTCTTTTCAATATTTTTTATTTATTTATTTTTAAATCGTTATTTATTATTTTTAAAAATTGATTATTAATTTACTTTTTTTTTTTTTTGTGTGTTCTCTCCTTCCTTGGCCGGTTGCCGGCCGGTGGCCAGCCATGCCTCGAGCTTGTCTTGCCAGTGAGGCTTTGAGGCTTGCCTACCTTTGATGAACTCGCTCGATCAGCTCACTGGTGAGGCGAACTCAAGGCTATCTCCCACTTATAAATAAAGGTTTTGTTCATTGTATTGTAAAATGTAAAATGTAAAATGTATAAATAGAAAGTTTATCGGATCTCATCTCCCACTTGTAAATAAAGGTAAATAAAGGTTTTGTGCATCGTATTTAGCCTTTCTAGGGATTGATTGCTCACTCACTCACTCGAGTCAGAAGTTCTAGATCACTTGCCCACCTGAATCAGAGAGAAAACTCTTCTGAACTTAGATTGTTGAAATGACTTGAATGGTTACAATGAGAGGAAGAGCACTATTTTTATACTTGAGGCTCTTCAATTACAATCGTTGATCGAAATTACATTCGGTGGATGGGATCGTGCCTCCTAATCCACCACTCACCTCGCACCTCCCTATTATCCAATCATCGGCACCCTTGGCACAATTACCATCTCACCCATTCCTAGAACATTTTGGAACCCTCGGCGGAATTACCGTCTCGCCCGTTTCTAGAATATTCCAGAATCCTCAACGTAATTACCATCTCATTCGTCCCTAGAATATTCTGGAAGTTCTTGGGGAAACCTGCTTGTTGTCTTTCTCATCTTCACTTCCATACAAAATATTCATAGATGTGCCCGCTTGTAAGAAGAAGAGTTAACTAGCAAATATGCACACGCTTGTGTGCATGAAAATTGACATTTAAAAGATGTTGTATGATTACTTTACTACGAAAGATTTGAATAATTAGTTGATGAAAAGACGATATTGACATAATACGAAGAAATCGTACACATTCATGTGAAAAGGTTAACATACTTCAAGATTTGAATTTTATTTTCCTTTGTAAGATAGAAAAGATTTAACTTCAAAAATTAAAAATAGGTAAAGATAAAAGAGAGTCATTTTAATGATGCATCCGTCCATTAGTGATTTATCGTTAAAACTGATTAATTGAAAATATTTTGGAAAAGAAAAAGGGATTATTATCTCTGAAGGATTGTAATATGTATTATAGTAAAATGCATATCAAGGCACTGTTCTTGTGCAGTCGAAGGTCACTAATAATGGAGAAAGAAATAATTTGTTACATAATTTGCATTGCTGCATAGAATTGAATGTTCTTAGTAGGATCCTTTTTCATTTTTTTTGGTTGGACTTAGTAGGATCTTTATGAAGTGACTTATGTGTGTGTATATATTACCCACCTTCAATAGTCTCGAGCTCGGGTATGTTTATGAAAATTAAACTTAATAAAATATTTCTTCATGCCCAAAACGATGCATGTAGATCAAGCAAATGCTTCCAAAAGAGGTAACACGAATGGCAATTGGAGGAAAATTAATAAGCAATGAAGAATTAGCCTAAATAATTAATTAGGTGTTCCAAAGTGGAAATAAGATGTGGTGAGTAGGGGTGTTAGTAACCAAATCAAAAACTGAAAATCGAATTGAACCGAAATTTCGTGCGTTTTCAGTTTGGTTCGATTAACCGAAAAAAATCAAATTATTTTTCCCAATTCAAAATCTATCTAATTCGGTTAACCGAACTGAACCGGCAAAATTAGTAAATCAGAAATTCTGATTTAAAATTTCTCTTGAGCTCAATGTCTCCGTTTCTCTTGTGCTTGGTCTATCTTGTCTCCATCTTTGTCACGATCTGCCTCCATCTCTGGTGCGATCAGCCTCCGCCTCCACTTCCATCTCCAGCTGATCGGCCTCCGCCTCCATCTCCGATGCGAGCCATCTACATTTTGTACAAGGTTTCAGAGCCGTTCTGCCGAATGGGTCTCGCTCGCTTCCTACTGCTGCTATCGCTCTCCCTCCTCTTCCGTGTCTGCGGGTCGCGTGCTGCAGAGCTCAAGTCTAAGCCCTGGCTCCGGTCTTTGACCCGAGACTTGCTGGATTCAGCCAAGGACCCGGAGTTGTTCTGGTGGATGCGGGACATCCGGAGGAAGATCCATGAGTACCTGGAGCTCGGGTTCGAAGAGCAACGGACGAGTCAGTTCATTAGGGACGAGCTTGACTCGCTCGGGATCAAGTACAAGTGGCCTGTCGCCAAGACTGGCGTCGTCGCTTTCTTGGGGTCCGAAGTGAAGCCCGTGTTCGCTCACAGAGCCGACATGGATGCTCTGTTGTTGCAAGTGATCCATCTTTAATCGCATAGAACGGTGGGAGTTTGGGATTTCATGTCGCATTGTTCCGAAGCCCAAGAAGTTTGTCCGTCAATGTTATGGGTTTTGGGTTATGTTCTTGGGTATGCAAAGAAAACGGAGGTGAAGTGTTTGTTCTTTTGTTAGAACGAGAAAAAAGCATGCGAATTGTGGGCAAGCGCTTGAGGAAAAGTAATTCATCGGTGATGTCTGGAAGCAAAAACAGGATCACTTGTTTCGGGTATATACATGTGGTAGATGCGATTCATTTACCTGTAGGAATCATTGATAGGCCTGGAGCGGATGGGGTCTTTGCTAACGTTTAGTTATTTGAAGGAGGGTGTTGAAATTCATCTGTTGATTCAGTCATCTGAATGTAGAGATGATGATCAGGTGGTATTGCCCAATCTATGTCTTTCAACAGAGGCACTCTATAACTTTGCTTTTATCTTGCTAGCCATTAGTGACGACAGATGAAATAGTTCAATCTTTCTTGTTCTTGAAAGTGATGGGGCTGGTGTTGCATCTGGGGTTGTCATGGGATTGTTCAGCTGGTATGTTCATCTTTTCAAAGTGATGGCTTGCTTCTCCAGATGTTTTATATTCAGGCTTTAGTTCCCGTAATTGATGTTATATTTGAAAAAAAAATTAAGGAAAAACCGAAAAACCAAACCGAAATTGGGTTCGGTTCGGTTCGGTTCAGTTTAGATTTCGGTTCGGTTTATTGCATTTCCTTATCGGTTCGGTTTTCTACCGAACCGAACCACTTACACCCCTAGTGATGAGGGGACTATATATTTAAAATTAGACAGATGAGAAAATACACATCTTGATTTTGTGTGATTAATTTTAGATGAGAAGTTGGCCTATTTGAGTTCTTTAACTTGTTTCCCAGCCCCGTTTTGGTATGTAAGAATGAGGTAACCAGAAAAAAAATGGGATCAATTATAGCGAATAAGAATAGCAATTGATTTGAAAAAATTACTGCATTTGGCAAAAACATTGGAACAGAAACATACTTAGGAATGGGCTGAACAGCATCGTTTCAAGTTGCTATACATAATAGAAAATTTAGGCTCCGTTTGTTTCGCGGAAAATATTGCATTTCTAGAAAATATTTTCCAATAAGCTATTTTTCAGGAAAATGTAATTATTTTCCGGTATTCGGATGAAACTTGATTTTGAAATGGAAAATATTTTTTGCAGTTTGTTTGGGAAAATATTTTCCTTTGTAAATTATTTTTCAATAATTTTATTCATATTTTATTTTTTTAAATCGTTATTTATTATTTTTAAAAATTGATTATTAAATTATTTTTTCTGTGTTCTCTCCTTCCTTGGTCGGTCGTCGGCCATGGCGACGACCGATAGCTAGCCACGCCTCGAGCTTGCCTCGCCAGATTAGCGACGCCCAAGCCTTGGCACAGTCTGGCGATGCCCGGGTGTCGCCGATCAGGATGCTCGAGCCTCACCACCATCTGGCAACGCCCGAGTGTCACTGATCTGCAAGGCCCGAGCCTCATCACCATTTGACGGGGCTTGGGTGTCTCGATCTAGCGAGGCCCAAGCCTCGCCACCTCTGGCGACGCTTGGGCGTCATCGATTGGTGACTCGCCGATCGCCGGTCGTTGCCGAGGCTGGTGGTGACTGAAAAAAAAGAAAAACAGGAAAAAGAAAGACAGAAAAAAATCGATTTTATTAAAAAATAACAAAAAATATCGAATTTATGAAAAAATAAAAAATTAATTTAAAAAATAGAAAGAAAGAAGTAAGGACTAATAGGGGGTATGAGATAGGAGAGAGTGAGTGTGGAAAATGTTTCCCAACTTGAAAAGTGGAAAACATTTATTTTCCCTCACTTTAGAAGACTTTTTTTCCCTTATGGAAAATGTTTTTCCCAATAAATTTATTTTCCGTGAAACGAATATCGGAAAATCCGGAAAACACTTTCCTATAAATTATTTTCCATGAAACAAACGGAACCTAGGTTAGGATGCTTGCCATATTTATATTTTGTCCAAACAATAGTTACCAAACACAAGGCTTAGTTGATAATCCACACGTATTTAAGTCATTCGCATTGCTTATCACTCATTTCCACTTCCCGCGTGTGAATGAGAAAGCAGAAATGAGGCAATTTTTATTATACCCGAATTCCATTTTCATCCATGGTTATAAAAGTACAATGGGAGTAGAGAACTTAATTTGAAGTGTCGTACAATGGTTAGAAGTGTTCATGACTTCGAGTTAAAAAAGAAATGAGGCTGCCATCCTGGATGTTGTACTCAACTAGTAAGAAGTGGATGTGCATTCGTCCATTAAATGTATATTAATTTGATGACTAAACATATCCATATAAAAGAATCTCCATTCTAACTAAAATAAATCTAAATTGGTTGCAATCAAAACGAAATTTTTATAACTATTATACCATTAAAAAGTTTAAGACTAAATTGATATAAATGCAGTAAGTTTATAATTTTTCAGATACTTTTCTTAGTAGACTTGCGTACATAAGGAAGTTTGACCAACCTTACTTGGCCTAATTATGACCTGAAAATTTTTACCTAACTTTTATGTTAAGGGTAGGCTTGGATAAATATTAAGCTCAGCCGTTAGCCTCGGCCTACCCAATAATCGCTAATTCTAGAGAGAACATTTCCCTCTACCATCATGCTTGGGGACACACAATAAACGTCCATTATATGCAAATGCAAATTACAATGACAAAAGTAAAAAAAGCAGATTAAATCGGTCTAACGTAACTAAGGCCAATCAAACCACTTTACTTGTAAATTAACTCAAGGGTATTAGGTACATTTTTCACTCACTATTTGTAATCGTAAAAAAAAAAAAAGTTTTAGTCTTTGAAAGATATCTAATAATCGTTTTACAGCTGTTGTGAGAGAATCATCCTGCCAAAGTTTGAAGAAGCTAGTTTCAAAGGGTTAGTAACATAAGTTAGCAGTGTCCTATACACACATTAGGCTACGTTTAGTCGTTTGGATTTCTAATCAAGATATGACTGGATAAGATATGATAGGTATTTTGCTATATACTATATTATTTGGTGAATTGCAATAATAAATTTGGATATATTCACATTATATCATGTGCATTGTGTGGTATAAACAACATATCAGTGTAAATAAACCTAAAAGTTACACAAATGGAAATAGTAAAAAACTCTTGCCACACTCTTACCTACTTCATTTTTATTTGCTTTTTGTTCTCTTTTGTTATTATTTTATTTTTATTTATTTTTCTCCTTCCATCATTTTCTAATAAAATTTCATTAAATAATAGTTTGTACTAATTACCCAAAATATTAGAATCCTAAATTTTTATTAATTATATATTTATATTTATATGTTGAATTTATATTATAAGATAGGATTAAAATTAAATATATAAATAACAATAAGATTAAATTTATTTGCCTTTATTTCGAATTTCTTATATTAGAATTCAAATCTTATTTATATTGAAAGATTATTTTAATTTTATTAATTTAAAATTTTTGTTATTCGAGAAAAACAACCTTCCTATTATGGATATTAAAATTTCTATTAACATTTATCTCACTTTTCACATGAGATAGTTTTTTTTTTTATATCCTTTTATATCCAACATTATCTAATCTTGAGCAGACACCAAATGCATGATATAATAACTATTATCTTAATCGCCAAGCATAGCTTTTAGGGTTTTTTAATGTGTGACATTATAATTACGACATGGTCCATCTACAAAATAATACCAAGCAAAGTCACATCCTTTTTTACGCTAACACTCACTCTAATTAAACAGTCACCAACCAATCATTTCCAACACAAAAATAAAAATAAAGAAAATCACCCTTTTGTTAAAAACCCTTTTAGAGCTAAGAAAAATGCATACTAATTAAGCCAAGATTAACTCTTGATTGGCCCGCAATTACTAGTGCCAACCCTTTCTTGGAAAGTGTAATATAAGTGTCATAAGTCAAGTTAGATAAGCTAAACTTAATTTAAAGTCAATGTACATGTAAATTTATACATGTTGAACGCCCAAGCGATGTCTCTTTCGTGCAATGATGCCTTAAAGTACTCATTTTTCCACCTTCATTCGCTTGGACCAACCAATGAACTATTTTGTACGTCAGCATGAAAATATTTTCTATTGCATAAATTGTGGATCACGAGTGCAATAAATAATAGCTCTTCTTCCGTCCTGCAATGATGACATTCGACTTTACCCTTTTTTTTTTCTTTATTTCTTTTTTCGTTTAGGTCCCCATGCAATCGGACTTCCATGAATCCGAGATCGATTCAGTAGAGAAATGGAAAAAAAAAAATCCAGAAAATTACTTTCTTCACGCCATCGGGGACGTCAGCTGCTCTTTAAATTTCACATTTATTTTCGCTTCTCATGGCGATCATCGATTGGAAGCGACGAGCGTCGGCTCGAGAGGAATGGACCTCCTACGCGACATCCAACCATGATAAAGACATGCGTCAATGAATCCCTAGCCCGGTACTTACTGAAAAATTGCGAGCTCATTTTTTCTTATGAACGGTGTAAACCCAGTCTCGTTCAAGTAGGAAAATTTAAACTTGATCAAGCTCGAATCGAGCTTGATGCGCTTATGCGAGATTGAAAGTGAGGGCTTGCAAGCCCTCCATAGCAGTCAGCGCATTAGCAGTATTCACGATGTTTTCAAACTCTAGAGCAAATGATTTAGAGATAGTTTTTTTTTTTCCAAAAATATAACTAAATGTAATTAAGAAAACATGAATCGCAATAATTTGAAATTTTCATCCATCTGAAAAATTAGAAACAAGATTTCGAATAATATGATTATGAATATTTATGGATAAATTAAAATATTTATAGGTATCCTTATGAAAACTCTTGAACATGAAATAGCAAGAATATCTAGTCGAAGCTTTACTTTTATTATTATAGAGTTCATATTTTTTTTTAAATTTCATATTGTCCTATAAAATCCAAAAAGGTGAAAAGGGAATAAAAATAACTTGTTTCTTTTTATCATTTAACATATGAATTGAAATGAAAACATATTGCGACATCTCAGTAATAGTGTAATTACAAAAATTCTGAACAGTAGATTGATATGACTTTGTTACAAAAAGTAAATCAACAAGATTGAACAAAATTGAAAATTTAAGGACTAAGTTACATATTTCATAATAGATTAGGAACAAAATTGCATATTTTGCAAAATAGTTCAAGACAGTTTGCCCAAATCAAACACCCGGTCCGTTGGATATAGTGATTTCGAATTATAGCTATCCAATCTCGATGATGTCAGGAAAATTACAATATCAGTAAATCAAATGATGTTGACACCTCAAGAATTGACTTTGATCGGAAAATTTCTTTGGAGAAAGATATTGTGAATTTTATGTCAGTCGTCCGGTTAGCTCGACTCACAAGAATCTACAATTTCGTCACTTTTTCGAAGACTGAACTGCCTTTCCCGAAAGCTTGGCCTCCAACGCACAAATGATGGACGAGAGAGAAGCGGCGATCAAAGATGGAGTCAAACCTTAAAAAATATATGAGCGATGGCTCGCGTGGACCAAGCCAAGGCCCTAACCCAACGTGGGCCAACCTAGGGTCATCGCTCAGGCCCAATGCTCAATGTAGTTACTCCAGTGGCCCATTTCATTATTTTCGGCCGGTTTGATTCGGTCCCACCCCCATTCCCATGATTTTTAGGTTTTCCTATCCCCTTTTAATGGTATTAATTCAGTCATAAATCTTTTAACGGTGTCAATTTAGTCCTAAACATTTTAACTTAGTACTAATTCAATCCTTTTGATTAATTTTGACCAAATTTTGCTGAAAGAAATGGATGACTTGATGCTATGTGAAATAAAATGGGCCACATGCCCTACATTTGACCAATTAGTATCATTTCATAGATATCTACCTCAGAAGGTCTATCAATTATCAAAATTTAATTTAATTTAAAAATAAATGAAAAAGCATATTCAAAAGTATTATTAAATGTATTGATCATTAAAAAAAGATAAAGTAATTTGAAATAATTTTCTACTAACCTTTTCAAATATTTATCTCTTTCAACTTATCTTATTGATTTTAAATTTGAAAGATGAAAAAATCTTTATAGATCTAATTATCCATTTAATTTAAAGTTCAGTTAAAACAAGCAACATATCTTATTACCTGAACAATGCTCATAAAAAAATTATAGTTATGTAATATGTACTTTAACATAGTACTCATGGAAAACAACTTGGTGACATTTCATTAAAATAATCCAACAATGGTATTGTGAATCTAATTTGCAGAATCACATGAATTTAGCTAGTTGGGTACATAAAATTACTTTACATACACATTTAATCCGGAGTTCGTCTATTTTTGTGAAATTAAACTTTTAAGTTGTTTCTTCATGTCCAGACGATGCATGTAAATCAAGCAAATGCTTCCAAAAGAGGCAACATGAAGGCCATTGAAGGAAAATTAAGTAATGAAAAGACCAAACTTTTCAGTTTATGGCACCATGCACTTTCAATGATGCTAACAAAGCATGTAGTAAAAAGTAAAAGTTAGTTTGAACATCACATGATCGCTATACAAATCATGAGTTAAAGCGTGTTTATATAATATATGATAATAGTCATCCCAATTCTTCAGTTGAGTATCAACAAATAGAACTAAATATCAAGTTTAAAGAGCAACAAAAGACACACAGAAGGCACTCTGATTATGGGGCATTTTCCCGTGTCACTTACTATTTTCTACATTATTTACTGCAAAACTAGACAGCAAAACACCTATTTGCTACCCTCGAAAGTCATGTCGAGCTCTGAAAAAGAGCAAAGAAAAAGGGATTGACTTCCAGGAGTACCACCATCGTTGGTGTGGAAAGACTAGCAAGGGAAAAGGGGTCGAATCCACATTAGTACTGTGCACCATGGTGTTCCCGGCATAAGTGCAGCCAATGTCGCTCCGGCTTCCTCAGTGAGCCTGACCTAAAGGCTCATCAATAACTGTTTTGTAGAGGCGCGTGCCGAGGGCCCTTCGGTTGGAGCTACGGCAGTCAACCTCCCAAGTAGTGGCATGCCGCTGCCGCCTCCTCCTCAGATGGTGGTGGGGATCTTCTACTTTTAGAGTGCCATTTTCTTTTTAAAGTTCTATGTGCACAACCCCTAGTCGTGCTTCACCGGACATTTGTACCAGTAGATATTTTCTTTACTAGTATCTGTTTTTCTGTGTTGTGGCGGAATATCTTATCTCCTACTTATAAATAAAGGTTTTGTTCATCATATCGTATAATGCAAATATAGAAATTTTACCGGATAATTTGGGATTATCGGAGCATCTAAACCAAGCCTTTCTAGGGATCGATCGCTCACTCGCTCACTCGGACCCTAGAGAGAAAAAGTTCTAGAGCCTAAGCCAAGTAGGGATCAATTGATTACTCGTTCACTTGGATTGAAGAGAGAAAGTTAAGCCAAGCTTTTCTAGGGATCAATTGCTCACTCGCTCACCCGGATCGTAGAGAGAGTTATAGAGAGAAGAGAACTTAGATTACTAAAATGACTTGGATGGTTACAATGAGAAACGAGCACCCCTTTTATACTTGAGACTTTCCAATTATAACTATTGATCGAGATTACATTCGGTGGACGAGATTGTGCCTCTTGATCCACCATTCACCAGGCACCTCCATATTGTCCAAAGAAAAAGGAAAGAAAAAAAAAAGGGATTGACTCCCAGAAGTACCACCATCCTGGGTGTGGAAAGACATGTAAAGTGAAAAATGGATCAAATTTCACACGAATATCGTGCACCAGCATATCCAATATAAGTGCGGCCAATGTGGGTTTGCCTTCTTCAGTGAGCCTGACCTAAGGGCTCATCAGGAGCTGCTCCACGGAGGCGTGTGCCGAGGCCTGGAGCTGCGGCAGCTCAACTTACCAAGAAGCAGCTTGGTGGGGAATTTTCTAATTTTTTTATTTTTCTTTAAATGTATGTTGCGTTTGTGGCTCCAATACTAGATAAGGCATGCCACCGATCCATTGCTCAGCGGCGACCACAGCGGTTTCAGTCATCTTGTTTGTATCTGTTTTTCTGTGTGTTGTGGCGGAAGATTTTTATCCCCCACTTATAAATTTGTTAGAAGCTTCTATTTTCCTTCTTTTTTTTTCTTTACGGAATATCAACTAGACTATAAGATGATACAATATGCGAAATGCACAGTTTGTTGGAAGGAGAGGGGATCCTAGTTAGGGGTGTCAAAAACCAAACCAAACTTTTCGTACATTTTCAGTTCGGTTCACATTCGATTTGGGATGGTTTCGGTTCGGTTCGGTTTTTCCAAGAAACCGAACCGAACCGCTTACACCCTAGTTCTGGTTCTTTAGGACTTGAACATCTAAGATGAGGTGCTCATAGTAGTTGCCCGTCACCGGAGATTGTCCCATTTGCAACGTCGTCAACTAAAAATAGCTAGCTACAAAGAAGACTAAGCACGTAACTTTCAGCATCGCTGGCATCTTCTTCTTCACTCTATTTTTAATCCTCGCCTCACAAGCACTGTTGAAGAGTGGGTGTGAAAACACGCTCTTAATGTCTTCACTACAAGAGGAAGGATGACAACGCCTAAAATCTCCCGTGAATTATTTGTTTTCGATTAAGACAAACCAAAAATATTTTAGCCACAACAATACGACACAAACATTCTAGGAAGTAGAATAATATTGCCTAATATAAACTCTCTTTGTTTCACGAAAAATAAAATAATTTCCTCTAAAAATGATCCCTTAAAATAATATTGAAAAATGCTGTGATTACCGACAACAATCTATATATAAAACATTTCATGGACTATGAAAATCATTTTTCGTTTCGTTCATTCTTGTAATCAATTAAAAAAATGCATGGAAATAAATTGACCAAATCGAAAAGTTTATGACTAAATTGACCTCTTTATGATATAGGTTTAGGACTTTTTGCAATTATCCCTACTCATGAATATTTTACAGCACAATAATAAGAGAGAAAGTTAAGTCAAGCCTTTCTACAGATCAATTGCTCACTCGCTCACCCAGATCATAGAGAGAGTTATAAAGAGAAGAGAACTTAGATTATTGAAATGACTTGGATGGTTACAATGAGAGAGAACACCCATTTTTATACTTGAGGCTTTCCAATTATAACCGTTGATCGAAATTACATTCAGTGGACGAGATTGTGCCTCTTGATCCACCATTCACTTGGCACCTCTCTATTGTCCAATTATTGACACCCCCTAGCACAATCACCATCTCACCTGTCCCTAGAACATTCCAGAAGCTATTGGGGAAACCGCACGCTGTCTTTCTCATCTTCACTTCCATTCAAAATATTCATAGATGTGCCCGCTTGTAAGAAGGAGAGTTAACTAGTAAATATGCTCACGATTGTGTGCATGAAAATCGACATTTAAAAGATGATGTATGATTATTTTACTATGAAAGATTTGACTAATTAATTGACGAAAAGACAATATTGATATAATATGAAGAAATCGTGCACATTCATGTGAAAAGAGTAACATACTTCAAGATTTGAATTTTTTTTTTTTTGGATAAAGGTTCTTTGTAAGATAGAAAAGATTCAACTTCAAAATTAAAAAATAGGGGAAGATAAAAGAGAGTTATTAATGATGCATTTGTCCATTAGTGAAATATCGGTAAAACCAATTAATTGGAAATATTTTGGAAAAGAAAAAGGAATTATTATCTCTGAAGGACTGTAATATGAATTATAGTAGAATGCATATCAAGACACTGTTCTCGTGCGGTCGAAGGTCACTAACAACGAAGAAAGAAATAACATGTTACATAATTTGCATTATGAAGTGACTTATATACATACAACCACCTTTAATAGTCTCGAGATCGGGTATGTTTATGAAAATTAAACTAAATAAAATATTTCTTCATATCCAAAACGATGAATGAAGATCAAGCAAATGCTTCCAATGAAGAACTAGCCTAAATAACTAATTAGGTTTTCCAAAGTGGAAATAATATGTGGTGAGACCATATTGGACTATATATTTAGCATTAGATAGATGAGAAAATACACATCTCGGTTCCGCATGATTAATTTTAAATGAGAAGTTGGCCTATTTGAGTTATTTAACTTGTTTCCCGTCCCCTGTTTTGGTATGTAAGAATGAGATAATTAGAAAACAATGGTATTAATTATAGCGAATCATAATAGCAATTGATTTGAAAAAATTACTGCATTTGATAAAAACATTGGACCAAGAACGTACTTAGGATTGGGCACTCACCCTTGGCCTGGCGAGGCTGACCATTGCTTGTGACAGCAAGGGCCACCTTTACTCAGGCAAGGCCAGCCCTCATCAACCATGGTCATGGAAAGAGATGAAAAAGAAGAGAGAAAAAAATAAAGGAAAAATAAATCAAAAATAAAAAATTATTAAAAAATATCAATGTCCATGCTAACCGTGCCACGTAGATCGGCCGGCATCCAAGTTAGTAATATTTGATCAAAATTAACCTGAATGACTAGAACTGAAATGGCATTAAATCAAAATGTTTATAACTAAATTTATACTATTAAAATGTTTAGGATTAAATTGACATCATACGATAAATTTATGATTTTTCAGACACTTTTCCCAATAGGCTTGTGTACACGAGGAAGTCTGACCAGCCCTACTTTGGCCTGAATATGACCCAAAATTTATACCTAACTTTTATGTTAAGGGTAGGCTTGGAAAAATATTAAGCTCGACCGTCGGCCTCTGCTTACCCAATAGTCACTGATTCTAGAGAGAGCATTTCCCTCTATCATTGTGCTTGGGGATACAAGACAAAAGTCCATTATTTGTGAATGCAAAATACGAAGACAAAAGAAGAAAAAAAAAAGCATATTAAATTGGTCAAACATAGCTAAGGTTACTTTACTTAGAAATTAATACAAGGGTTTCGCTCACTATTTGTAATTGTAAAAAAAAAAATATCTGAGTTTCACAGCTATCATGAGAGAATCATCCCACCAAAGTTTTTAAGAAGCCAGTTTCAAAGGGTTATTAACATAGGCAAGTAGTGTCCCACACACACCTTAAGCTCATGTTTGGTTGTCCAAATTTCTAATCAAGATATAACTAGAGGAGATATGATACGAAATTTAAAGATTTTTGCTATATCCTATCTATTATTTGATGGAATTACAATAATAAATTTGGATATATTCACATCATATCATATATATTGTTTGGTATAAACGGCATATCAGTATAAATAAACCTAAAAGTTATACAAACGAAGATAGTAAAAAACTATCACTCCACTCTTACCTACTTTGTTTTTATTTGTTTTCTTTTTCTCTCGTTTTCAATTATTTTATTTTCATTTTTTCCCCTTTCATCATTTTCTAATAAAATTTTATTAAATAATAGATTGTACTAATGACCTAAAATACTAAAATCATAAAATATGTAATAAATATATATTTATATTGTGAATTTATATTATAAGATAGGATTAAAATTGAATATATAAATAAAAATAAGATTAAATTAAAAACTTATTTTTTATTTTTTATTTTGAATTTTTATATTAGAATTCAAATCTTATTTATATTGAAATAATATTTTAATTTTATTAATTAAGTTTATTATTTGAGAAAAATAACCTTCCTATTATAGTTATTCGAAATCCTATTAACATTTATCCTGCTTCCTTCATTAGATAATTTTATCTAGGCTATATCCTTTTTTTTTATGATAGTATCCTATATTAAGTAGACACCAAATGCATACTATGATAACTATTATCCTAATTGCCAATCGCAGCCTTTAGGGTTTTTTAATGTGTGGCATTATAATTACAACATAGTCCAACTACAAAATAATACCAAGCAAAGTCGCACAATTTTTTACGCTAACACTCTTAAACAGTCACCAACCAATCATTTCCAACATAAAAAAAAGAAAAATCACCCTTTTGTCAAAAACCCTTTTGGAGCTAAGCAAAAAGCACACGAATTAAGCTAAGATTAACTCTTGATTGGTCCCCAATTATTAGTGCCAACCTTTTCTTAGAAAATATAATCTCAGCGTCATGCGTTGAGTTAGCTAAGCTAAACTTAATTTAAAGTCAATGTACACGTAAATTTTTACATGTTGAAGGCCCAAGCGATGTCTCTTTCGTGTAATAATGCCTTAGAGTATTCATTTTTCCACCTTCATTCGCTTGGACCAACCAATGAACAATTTGTATACATCAGCATCAAAATATTTTCTATTGCATAAATTTTGGATCACAAGTACAATAAATAATAGCTCTTCTTCTGTCATGCAATGATGACATTCGATTTGACCCTTTTTTTCTGTTTTTTTCGTTTAGGTCCCCATGCAATCGGACATCCATAATTCCGAGATCGATTCATTAGAGAAATGGAAAAAAAAGAAATCCAGAAAATTACTTTCTTCACGCCAATCGGATACGTCGCCTGCTCTTTAAATTTCACATTTATTTTCGATTAATGGCGATCATCGATCGGTAGTGACAGGTGTCGGCTCGAGAGGAATGTACCTCCTGCGTGACATCCGACCATGACGAGTAACTCCAAGCCCCGTGCCTACTGAAAACTTGCGAGCTCATGTTTTTCTCATGAACGATGTAAACCCAGTCCAGCTCAAGGGGGAAAATTTAAACTCGATCATGCTCGAACCAAGCCTGATGCGTCGAGTATGTGAGATTTAATGCGAGGGCTTGCAAGTCCTCCCCAGCGATCTGCCCATTAGTGCTATTCACATGTGTTTTCAAACTCTAGAGCAAATGATTTAGCGATTTGTTTTTCCAAAAATATAACTAAATCTAATTAAAAAAACATGAAACGCAATAATTTGAAATTTTCATCCATCTGAATTATTAGAAACAAGATTTAGAATAATTGATTATGAGTATTTATGGATAAATTAAAATGTTTATAGATATCCTTATGAAAACTCTTGAAAATTAAATAGCAAGAATATCGAGTCAAAGCTTTACATTTATTATTATAGAGTTCATATATTTTTTTTAACTTTCATAATGCCCTATAAAATCCAAAATGGTGAAAAAGTAATAAAAAAACACGTTTTTCTTTTATCGTTTAATATATGAATTGAAATGGAAACATATCATAAGATCTTGGCAATAGTGTAATTACAAAAAATTCGAATAGAGGTTGATATGACTTTGTTACAAGAAGTAAAGCAATACGATTGAACAAAATCAAAAGTTTATGGACAAAGTTACGTGTTCCACAATAGATTAGGAACTAAATTGCATATTTTGCAAAATAGTTCTAGATGTTTTGATATAAGGACTACGATTAACATTAAAGACTGGTTTGAGTGCTCCATAGAACCAATTAAAATGTCCAACGATGACATCACATTCTGATTCTAAATTTATGAATTATTGGTGTCATTTTGAAATAAATTATCTCCCCTTGTACAGAAAAGTCAAATTGTGCCATTCTCATCTGTCAGCTGCAGTGCCTTAGTATAGTAATTTTATGGACAAATCTTTTGCGTCTATTTAATCTCACCAACTTGAACGGGTGTATTTATCAATATTTATGCCCTAATGCCTCAAGGAGTCTTAACTAATTCTTATCTTTCAAGATATATTTCGTGAAAACATATATCCTATATAATATGAGAAGAAAAGAGGATGAGAAAATAAAATAAAGGTGATGAAAGTAATAGATTAGTAACGATAATATGATTCTTTTTATAAAAATAATAAGATAATTATGCGTAAACATTATCCAAACAACAGAAAGTGCGTGCCGTGTGCGCGCACCACCCCACCCTAATCTTACCCAAGGGGGGCTCCACCGCCATGATCGCCGCCACCAGTGATGGTGTTGCTGGCTTGACCGTCTCCTTGGCACTTGTGGCCAAAGATAGAAGGGTGCTCCTCAACCTCTGACTTACGGCGGAAGTGGGAGCCGCAGCGGTGGCATTTCTCCTCTGAGTGGCGGTGCACGTACTTGCTGTGGACCTTGAGTCCCTTCTTCTTAAAGAGATGGCCGCTACCGGGATGGTGACAGCGTTGCATGGTTATGGTAGAGTTGAGCAACGGAGAGTGGAGGAAAGGAAAGTGAAGGAACGAGAGAGTGGGTATTTTTCTCATTTGTTCTTTTGAACTTACGCTCCAAAGAGATTTGTTTCCAACACTTTATGCAACACAGTGTTAACTATCATTCTTTTTTGTGAGGTCCGATAGATATTTTTGTCCATTTTTAATTTTTCGGGTCGATTCGTGGGATTAATTTTTTCCTAAATAGATTAGTACGTGCTTGTTTTTTTCTTTTTTGAGCATTCGACCGAAGATTAACGCACGAAGACCTTGTTTCTAGGTACGAAGTGTGTTTTTGGGCCTTGGGCCCACGCTTTGCATCATTAGGCGGTTTGCCTTCTCAGCCGTGGAGCCCAAGCAAAGCTCGAGCCCACCCATTGTCATACAGTTTGACTAATGGTACATCCCCATCTCACGACAAATAAGTTAGGTGATCCAACATAACTTATCGAGAAAAAGCCACACACAAAAAATAAAAAAACTTTGCTCACTGTGACAATTAACCATGAATTATTTTTTATGACACAAAAGATCCTAAATTTATACACATATGATATATTTATCCAAAACTTTTTTCTATGACACAAAAAACCCAAACTTTTATCTGTATGATACATTTACTCCGAACTTTTTCCATGATACCAAATTTTTGGGGTAAATGTGCCACACTAACGTAAATTTAGGGTTTTTGATGTCATTAGAAGAAGTTTGAGACACATTACATAGGTTTGGGATAAATGTGTTATTTAGGCACAAGTTTGGGATTTTTTTGTGTTATAATAAAAAGTTTGGGGTAAATGTGTCACATTAATATTAGTTTAGGATTTTTTGTGGCACTTACCCTGATTTATTTGCCATCTATGATTGGCGGGTTGGACAGACCTCCAACTATTCAGCTAATTGGTTATTTTTACGTAAATGAACATCACCCACATATAGATATAATTAAATTTGTTAGTAGATTCACTTTAATGATCTAACCACGTTCGCCAGCTAAATGATTTACTCCAGTACTGGGAGCAAAAGCAGTGAAAAACAAACAAACAAACATCAACCGTCTAAAAGTCGAAAGCAAAGAGAGAGCGTCAGAATTCTTTGGCTCCCTGAAGTTGGATCTGTAGATGCAGGAGGAAAGCATAATATTGCTTTGCGAAATGGAAAATCGTTCACGAATATCTTGTTGTAGATGTCAATTGAACACATAAATTGTCTACATTAGCCATTGAAGCCACTCATCCCACCATTTTAGTATTTTAGGAAAAACCAATGCAATAATTGGCACCTCTTTCCCGAAAGAAAGAGTATACTTCAAATGTACCTAACCAAGGAGGAGTTAGCAAAAGGCTTCCTCAAATTTCAGATCGATACTTTCCGATGCTATCCAGTCGGTTGCAAATAACGTTTGCCATGTTGATTTGCATCCATCAATAGCGCATTCTAACATGAGCTCAAAAGAATCTAATGATCATTACAAGAAGAAGACATGAAGTCCAACCAAAGAATAAAGAAGCAAGACCTTCGGAACGAGGCCATGGGGAGGATGAAGAAGAATGATGGATTGTAGATTGGCTATTCTTACCAACTCCACTTGCTTCGCTGAAAATCTGAGAAAGATATGAACTATCGACACCATGTACAAATAATCAAAAATCAAAAATCACCATTTGATTTTGAGATTCTAGAGATTTCTTGTTCTTCCTTGTCATGGCTAGATCATTCCAGGGGAGAAGATCTATCATTTCTTTAGTCATAAGTCTACTTAGTCTCCTGGGTTTAAAAAACATGGCCAATCTTGGACTCACCATGAAGTTTCCACATCAAGGCCCTGCCTCAGCAGTTCGCGCAAGGCTGCAAGTGCTCCCCGTCTCTGTTCAGCATTTTCAGGAGAGCGAGGCATGCCTAGCAATTTCAAAGTGCGAGCATCCAAAAGATTCTTCAATCTATATTATTGATCAAAGAATTTAAAACAACAAGAAGTCTTGACTTAAAGGAAAGATGAGATACGGCATAAGGTAAATCTATTCAAAAGGAGTCTATCTTGCCCAGATAGAAATAATATCTTATCTAAAGTTAACTATCTATTCAATGCATATAACCTATTAAAATATATTCAGAGTTTGAACCCGTTAAACGAACCCAACACCAGATTAATTACATATATATGGACATTTGCCGTGGAAATATACATATCTTCTGTTCGGTGTTAAAGTCCAAGTTGAATATTTCCTATTTTGTCTCAATATCGAGTTGGAACCGACCAAGCAAAACAGGGAAGAAAATATATTGACAGATGTATACTCGGATTGTTCTTTGTACTAATATTGGAAAGTCAGTCCAATGTGGATTTGATTTGGATAATTATTCGGTCAGCTTGACCAATATGGGCTGACTGCATTATGCACTTCTTCAGGCGGTGTACATATGAGCGTGTATACATTTGGCTCATGCATTGACTGTTGTCGACATAAGTAACAAAGCGCCCATTCAAGCGAGTGATTGGCATGGGTTATTTGTTTGTGAGTAGACTAAGAATTCAAGTGTTGAAACCAATTAAATTCTTTCAGTAAGAATTAGTGTATAATTTTTTCATGAGATTGAGAGATTTTTTTTTTTTGGTCGAAATGAGATTAAGAAATTATTTTGTGAGGAATTGGGAGCTAAACGCAATATAGATTTGGAAAAACTTAGGAGTGTTTTGAGTGATTCAATGTGATTGTAATATTCATTATATTACTTAATTTATAATGGAATTTGCTGTTACTCTCTCTGTGGATGTAAATTACTACCATCGAACAACATAAATGTACGAATTCTACACACACAAAATAGATTTTTCCACTATCATTTTACAGAAGACACTAGTTAAAATGGCATATGATGTTACCTGAAAGGGTAGTTGCATTTTTCCAAGGGAAATCCTAGGGACACTTTGTTCTTCTCAAAGCTAGACTTGGCAATTGCACACTTCAAGAAAGCACCTAAGATAAGACGAGGAAGCGTAACAAGGCTGCTACAAACTGATGAAACTCACTTTTCTCTTGGTGATTTTTCTCACCTCGGCTAGTGCCATAGATAGAAGCGGATCATGAACATGTGGCTTTGCATCTGGATGTTGAAGAGCCACTTGACCAATATTTACCACTAGTTTTTCTTCTCCAACCTGCCATAGACAATATAAGTGACAACATTGCACCTATCATCCGAAGCACTGAGCGAAACGCAGAAGAAACAGCAAGGGATTCTACTTGAGGTCGTCATAGCCGCACAAAGATGAACACAGATGACCAAGTAGAGACATCAGCCAGCAATGCCATAAGAGCGACGATTTTCCAGAGCTCGGGTCTTTATGGTTGGAAAAACCCAATTATCGGACTTATAAATAAAAGGAAAATTCTTTCTCAATTTATATCCAAATAATTTATTTATAGTCATGAGATCTTGACTTAATATGGAATCTACCTAATAAATAAAAAATTAATAAATTAAATATTCCTTCCTAATAAGAATTACATTATTTGATTTTCTCTTTTGCCTCAACCATATATTCCTCAATTATCTATTTTAGCAATGTATATCCGAAGAGATAGTTGTAATATGATAAGCATAATTTAAACGAGCACTCTGTTTCCTCTTTTGTTTTCCTAGTTGGTATGAGCGTATCTTTTTATGAGTGGCAATTATATAAATATTTTCTCTTCCTTGGTGGAATTATGCATCATATAAATCCTCGTCTCTCTCTCCTCAACCCACCAATCTTCTATGTTCTCTCAAATCCGTCAATCAACAATGGCGGAGAATTGGGCCGGTCTCCTCCCAAAGCTGCTAGAACTGTGCTCAAGACAACTTCTTCTAGGGGACTGGTTCGCCGTGTGCTTGACATGACATACTGCCGCATTCAAATAGAGGTTCGATTACTCATGGTGGATGCTCGAGGACAATAAGAACACCAAGACGGAGTGGCCTGAGTTCTATAGCCCCTTCAGTTCACAAATGCACAGGGTTGTATTGCCGGAAGTGAAGGGGAAGACGTGCTTCTCTTCGCGGGATTGGATCTTGACTATCGGCAAAGATTGGAAAATCCACACGCTGAATCCCATGTCACGTGCCCTGTCACGTGTCGAAGACATCAATGAGCTCCCTGGTGGGGACAAATCCCGCGGCTGGGATCCCGAAGTACAAGAAGAGGAAGATGACATGTACCGTGTTTTCTTTAATTAATTAGTCTTGTCTGCAAGCCCCGCTTCATCTCCAAACAATACGGTCATGGTCATTCGCCCTCTGGACCATTAGGCTTTTGGAAACCCGGCAATGAGAAGTGGAAAGAGTTTACTCCCCCGGACCCAGATAATGGTGTTTTGGATGTCATACGTTACCGGGGGCAATTTGTTGCCCCTAACTACAAGGGTAGTATATTCACTAGAAATGTGGATGGACTAGATCTAACAGCTCAAGTAATACTGGAGATACCTCCGCAATTTAAAGATTCCATTGATCTTTCCGTGCACCAGTACTTGGTGGAGTCGGTGGGCTGTCTGATGCTGATCTTACGATTTGGACTACAAGAGTTTGGAACTAGCAGATTTCGGGTTTTCGCCGTTGATTTAGATGCAAGAAAGTGGACGGAGGTTGAGAGCATGGATAACGTGGCCCTCTTTGTGGGTTTTGACTCTTCCTTTTCAGTACAAGTTGATGAGAACGAGCAAGCTATCAAGCATGTTTACTTTTCCAGCTTCAAGGACATCAGAATATGCCACATGAAAGATGAAAGAACTGAGTTTGATAAAGAAACTGATTGTAATGTTTTTCCGCCTCTATGGATTGAATCTCCACCTCTATGGATGGAACCAAGTTTATGAGGTAGCACTACATTGAGCGGGACTGATAATTTGATAATTGTTCCACAAGTTCAAGTAGGATTTCTAGACATTTAGCCATCTATTATGATTTGCATATCTAGGACTCGTATTTTAAGTTGTCACAGGAATGGTATATTTTGTTAATCTTTCTATGCGTTGAATGACAAGTATCAAAGTTGAGATTGCGCATAGTCAATAGAGATTGTTCTACATATGTTATGAAAATATTATCCGAATTATATTCAATTCAAACCAATAAAATCAACTTCAATAAAAATTTAATGAGCTCAATCGGCATGGCATGATGTTCCACGATATTTGTAGAGTATCAGATTAAATTGGATTAAATATGCAACAAATGACAACAGGGACTAGTCCAAATGAGAGATAGTAACCAAGTCAGGAAATTGTATTCAGAATTCGTAACACTTGCATCGTATAGGAATTCATAAATGAAACATGAAACGGCCCTCCTATGAGTACGAGGAAAGGAAACGATGCTTCTACCAAAATTTCCAAAGGCCAATATTCTCTTTTGTAACCTTCCACCCGCTCTGTATGGTCACATCATGAGCTTATGTTGATATTTGATATATAATAATTAAGGAGCTAGACAATATATTATTCAATCTGCTTATGAAGCAAAGGGTTACTTGGAAATTGTTCACAATCGCTTCATTTTGATAGCATAGCATGACATGATCAATATGGCCAATAGTCCCAATTACCAGCAAGCAACACCCTTCTTTCTGCTACCACCCTGCTTATGACCCTCCAATGACAGGGTGCCAATTTGAAAGAAAATATATGAAGATGGTTCATTACAATATGAGAAGAAAAGAGGATGAGAAAATAAAGGCGATGAAAGTAATTAAGTAGTAACAATAATATGAATTTTTTTTTCTTTTTTGCCAATTTTTACATTTAGGTTTTTGCTCACAAAGTCATTGTTTCATTTACAACGCGTTTGAGTTAGAAAAAGTGCACAGGATTTCACTTAACCAACGAAAATGTGCACTAAAAATAGTAGCTGATGATGCACGTGTTGACACTAGAGTTTCCTGAATCCACTAATCCATGCCCCATGTCTTGTTCCATCCAATTCAAACCGGAGAGTGACAGCTTTTTCGAGAGTTAAAAAAGGCCAACACAAGACAAACTAAGTGAGATTGGACCGTGTCTTATAATTCAATAATCTACTCTTTTGCGTCTCCAATCATCCTGATTTTTATTCAAATCCGTCGCTATTGCCAACCCCATCTGTTGGACTGTTCCTACGAGTTTCATATGCAATTCAAAGCCTGATTTTTCCATTTCTTAAGTGAAATTTTTGCAAGAGAGAAGACCCTTGTTGTCCAAAAGCACTTTGATGCGAATTGGAAGTTTCAACTAGAAGGGATTATGTCACTTGTTTTTAAAATTTTTCCCAGGCGGAAAAAAATAATGAAGTAGACCAGCAGACCCATCATTTCATTTGAGTTTCCAAGAGTTTGATTGGTTCAGTCCACATGCCTATTGCCCCCTAAAGGCCCTTTTCTAACAGTTGATTGTGAAGGGTAAGGTTTCTTTTGCTTTAATTTATTCAAAACATGTCGATCAAGCAACTTGTAAGGTGCAACTTGCTAAAGAGACCCATGCTGTTCTCAACTTTCATATCTTTTATGTGGTGAGAGACTATTCTAGACTAAGTTCGCCTCGAAGTCACTATTATCGATGTTTCCTTTATATTATTCCGCCCATCCAATTAGATCTTTCAATCAATATTGCGAGAAGCATAAATTAATGCAAATTCTCAATTAGAGGAAATAATCAGAAAAAAATTATGTGGAACCGACGTCAAAATGTCATGAAATGGACAAGGATTTGGTATTGTGCACGTCTTTAATCCTTAGTTTAATTGTCTCATCTTTTGTGCTAATAATAGGATAAGTCTATCTAAAACTTTTTAGGGTGGGCCATGTTAATCAATCGGAAAAAAAATCCAGATTAGTCACTTTGCTTGCACTAAACCAAGACCATAGAATTCTTTAATGCATGCACATGGAATTGAGAGATCTTTGAAACCTATGATAAACAAATTTTCAAGTGAGCAATGAGTTCATCAATGACATCTTTAATCCCTAGAAAAATTAAACGATAAGGTGGAAATCTAGATGGTGCAAATTCTGAATATGATTGTTTAGGGAATGGTTGGTGAATGTTTCTACACACTTCGGAAGTATTATACAACCTAACGCTGAACTCGTGAACAAGGATATTCATTTTAATTGCCTGACAATAGCTAAAAACTATGTTGCTTCAATCGATTGAGTAGAAGTTGTTCGAAGTGGCTCTGTTGTCTTCGGTAGTCCCTAGGGTTGGCACCATCAATTTCGTCATTGGAAATTTCCAACCTAGAAATGAAGGCCGTCTACTTAAATTGCACCAACAGCGTGGAAACTCTTCTGGATCAAGGTCGCTATTTTAGTAATATTAAAAACAAAAACACTACTACATTTTAGGTTTCGTGGGGAAGTTTTAGTCAATGCTATCTTGATGAGTATCATCTAATTAATCTCCGTCCTCTCCAACGTCCAGTTTTGACGAGGTTTATACTGTGGAGCATATTACTCAAATGAAAAAGCTTAGAATACAGCTTATGATAAGAGATACAATACAGCGGTTCCCACATACTAGGAGCCAACTATATTTTCCCCGCGAAAAGGTCTATGCGTTTGGTTCAACATTTGCAAGGGGCTTTAAGTCCAACGCAAATGCTGAAAGCCCAAAGCTACTTGGGGAAATGCAATTGTGTTTGGTAAAAAAAATTTGCGAATGGATTTTGAGTTGAACATGCGTTTGGTTAAAAAACTTTCACAATGGACTTTTGAGGGGTATTATATGTATATATAGATATATTTTTTTTGGCAAATTGGATTAAACCCTTCGCCGGACCGGCGAAAGGCTACGGCCACCAGCGAGCCAGATCTAGCATCGGCAGCCGTCGGCCGAGGTCGCCCAACCTCAAGTGACCTCCGGCGAGTGTACACATGTGTGTATGCATATAGATATATCTTTTTTGGAAAATTGGATTAAACCCTTCGTTGAACCGACAAAGGGCTACGGCCGCCGGTGAGCCAGATCTGGCGTCGGCGGCCGTCAACCGAGGTCGCCCAACCTTAGGTGACCTCCGGCGAGGGTCACACGACCCGGCCAAGGGCCACCGGAGGTCGCTCGACCCAGGTGGCAGCCGCTTGGGTCACTCAAGGTCGGGCGACCTCCGGCGGCCCTCGGTTGGGTTGCGTGACCCTCGTGGGAGGTCGCTCGACCTTGGACGACCTCAGCCAATGGCCGTCAGTGCCAGATCTGGCTCGCCGATGGTCGTAGCCCTTCGCTGGTCCGGCGAAGGGCTACCCCTTTCTCAATTAAAGAAAAAAATAGGGGTAAAATCGAAAATATTAAGAACTAGCGAGGATAGTTTTGGAATGAAAAAATTAATATTAAACTTCAGCTAAATGCTGAAAGCCCAAAGTTAGTCTCTACTAGCTTTGGGCTTTTAGCATTTTGAATGTCATTTGAAAACTGAAAGCCAACTTCAAAATTGAACCAAACAGTTCAGCATTTCCCCAAGGGGCTTTCAAGCCTAAAAGCCCCTTGGAAATGCTAAACCAAACGCATCCTATATAATCTCGTACGGAGCAATGTTGGCATTTAATAATTCCCCCAAATTATCTTGTAGATCCTTAGTTAAGGGGTTTGAAGGTACTGGTTGTCTTCTAGTAATGTAGTCATCCCATGGTTAATTATCCCATATCTATAATTCATACGAATGGAAGATGCAAGGTCGGATCAGAGAGACCCTATAGTTATGCCTGAGTTATAAAATAAAATAAAAAAAGGGACGTTTTACACATAATTTGAGACACAATGGTCTAAATTCAATTCTTGATTGGCAAAAAATTAAATCTCGAGATGGGATCATAAAGATATAATTGACTCCCGTGATCGAACTTTTGAATCCGAATTAGGACAACTCTATCCCTAATCAATCCCTAAGCCGCTACTTATTGCACGAAAGGTGGTGAAAAAAATCATAAGATCGCCTTAAAGAAGGAATCAAAGCCAAAGGTAAGGTAAAAAGATCGCATGCTCTAACAATTTATTCATCATGATCTGTTTACAAAACTCGAGCTTGAGGATGATTCTGGAGCTCATGACTAATGCCAAACAAGTTTCGAAAGTTCATCTTTCATTTTCGCTTGGTAGGAGAATATATAACCCTAGAATCTTAGCCTACTAGAGAAATGAAAGATCAGCTTCTCCACTCAAGCTATGACCAGGAGGGCTATGGAATAAATTCGTAGGATTTGGGGTTTCTGTCTTCTAAAATCTGAAAAATTCCAAGAGGGTATCTAGCTTGAAGGAACTGCAGATTTAGGGGAAGAAAAGGGAAATCTCATGCCAGATGAGTTTCCATCGAGAGAAGAAGGTTCTGTGCTATCTTTGAGACCCCTCAAATTGAAACAAATAAAAGGACTTGTCTACCGTAAAAATAAAGCCATTTCCAGATACAGGGTCGAAAGATCAAGTTTTCCTATCCTGCCTGCAAATGTTAGGAAGTATAGGGACAATAGTCGTGGCCTGTTGAACTACTCTTCAATCTAGGTATGTAGTAAAAGAAGTACAACTCATCCTAGTAGATTAATCCCATCACGAGCGACAGCAGTGAAATCCTCATTTGGCCATGAAAAGAAATACCCCCATGCGCATTTCTTACAAAGAAGATACCTCTAATCATAACACTATCCCTAGAATGAATTTCTATGTATTACTTCTTTCGGTGTCGTTTTATTACTATAGCGCAGGATAGCTACCCAGAAAACGCATGGAGTTTTCCCTGGAAAACCAGCTTTCTAGGCAAGAAAGAAACTCCATTAGGGGCAGGTTGAAGCAAACATTCCTTGATGGACCCAACCCTAGCTTCTGTAACTTGAGACCTAACTCTCTTAACTGTATTGAGAAAAAGAATGATTCAGATAGCCAAGAATAATCAGTAAGCTTTTAGCCCCATCATAATACCAGAAAGGGTTTCAGAATCTGGACTGGCTCGCTTTCGTCTGGTAACGCAAGTGCCACGTGAATGAATAAAACAAGCAAAAACGTCCTCATCAATTCAACTCTAGATGCTAAACTAATGGTGGGGGACCAAAGCTTGCATCTATGCAATACTACTGGCCAGAAATTTGGCAAATCCTTAGAATGGTCCAATCAAATTCTTTGATCAATGCTAAATGACACGCACAAGAAGATGGTTGTATACATCAGATATGGAGCAAGTGGAAAATAAATAATTGCAAGTCCAACCGGGCAAATTAGAATAAGGGAACATAAGGAGGGGAGACACGCCATTTGGATATAATTATAGCTGCTATCACCCTAATAATTATTAAGCAAACGAAACGAAACCCTAATTAGAATAGTTTATGTACATGGACATAAGAATTAAACGACCATACGGCACGTAGCTATCAAGCACAGCATAAATAAAATTTTGTTGTTTTAAGTACCTTTCCTTTTGCCGGCCGATAATGTCTCAAACAACAGTACCCTCCTGAAGTGAAATACTTGTTCCAGTCCCGACTCTAGAAACATTTGAGTTTGCATGTACCTAAAGAATGAATAACCCAGTCGTGATCTCCTCATTTTATCGTAATAATTACTGTAAACAAGCGATTTTTTCCTTCCCGTGTTAAGATATTAAATTGCTACTATTTTAAAAAAAATCAATGCATGATAAGGTTAATGTATGAGATCAAGAATAATGATTTTTATTATCGAGTAATTTGTTATGCTATAATAAGGTCAAGTTTGCAACTCTATCAATATGCACAAGCTTTGACAACTACTCAAATCTTATTTATCATGTGAAAAGCAAAATAAACAAATTTGCAAGAGTCTATTATCAACATTAAGCCACCCTAAATATATGCAGACATCGTCTTTCTTTTGCTTTTTGTATGAGTGATGAAGACATCTTAATTTACAAAGCATTTATTTCTTACATTTTGGGGGGTGGTTTCTTTGATGGGTTTAGTTATATATTTTGAGTCGTCTCTTTCCTTGTCCTCCTCGTTAAGTAGGAACTATTCAAAGAAACTATTGACCTGCATGAATACTGCACCACCATTAAAACCTTGAAGTCATCTTCATCGATCCCGACTTGCAAACTGTATTCTCCTCCTTCATATTTCTTCCATTTCGATATTCTCCTCTTAACGCTTTCTTAAAGCCCCTCTCCTCCTCAAACCTCCTGAAGCCACCCCCCCCAAATGCAAGTGATATGAACAGATTCTCATTAAGAACCTTTTCTCTTCACCTTGCCAGTACAACTCGTTGTGCTAGATACACACACCATGCCACGAGAACAAAAAGAAGTATAGCTCTCTCTCTCTCTCTCTCTCTCTCTGAGGCATGATTTATCAATATTATTGTCTTTTCTTGTGCAGGTTATGTGGCCTAAGCTGGTGCTTAAAAAGGTCCATAGAAAAAGTTTTAGCAGCAGTAATATCGTTGCTGACTCACCAGAGTCAAGAGAGATCATGCCCGAATTTCATAGTTCAGATGCCAGCACCATGAGAGCATGCAATCAGCAAACTTGCAAGTACTGTATATAGCAACTAAGATTCAAACACTTTGCTTCGCTTTTAATGAATCTAACTTGAAACTTACACATACCCAATCAGGATCTTTGTCAGCTCTTGGAACGTTGGAGGAATTGTTCCACCAGAAGAAATGGATATCGAATATTGGCTCGATACAAAGAAATATCCTGCCGACATATACATTTTTGGGTAACCATTATGCTTCTTTTTTTGCTCTTGAGCACTTATATGCACAAATTCTCCGATTCTTTCATCTACATCAAGCGATTTTCCAATTTTGTACATATATAATGTATGATTGTATTTGCATACCAGGTTCCAAGAAATAGTTCCACTGAGTGCCGGAAATGTTTTGGGTTCAGAAAACAGCAAGATTTCTGGGAAATGGAATGCAATAATAAGCAAAACTCTCAACAAGTCAAGCTCTCACGCAAGGTCAGGTCATATTTCTACTGTGGGAAGCCAATCGAAAGAACATTTCCAATGTATTGTCAGTAAGCAGATGGTTGGAATATTCATATCCGTTTGGATCAGAAGCAATATCTGCAAATTCATCAGTCATCCAAGCGTTTCTTGTGTTGGCTGCGGGATAATGGGTTGCTTAGGAAACAAGGTATGTGTTAATCATTTCTCTATTATGTATGTAGTACATGGTAAGACCAACCCAAGCATAACAGGTCATTATCGTCACCTTTCATGAGACGGAGACTTTATGCTCTTTGATATTTCTTTAATTGATGCTGATATTATTAGATGATCAGTGATTGATTCGTTCCCTAAATCTCGGTTACACAGGGTTCAGTGTCGGTAAGATTTTTGTTGCAGGAAACAAGCTTCTGCTTTGTTTGTAGTCATTTAGCTTCTGGAGGGAGAGAAGGTGATGAGAAGAATAGAAACGCAGATGCAACAGAGATATTGCTGCGGACGACATTTCCACACGGCCCCTTGCGCAATTTGCCAAGAAAAATCCTCGACCATGAGTACGTTGCAAGACCGTGAATTCTACACTTCGTAACTCATTGTCTTTCATTGATCTGTATCGCCGCATACTTCCTCCTCGAAGTATGTTTATATTCCTCACGATACTAAGACTCCTATACCAGTAGAAACATGCATATTGGTCCAACAAAAGATCATAGAAAACCCTAGCAGTAAAAAATGTGGCTTCATGAATTTTTTAAGAACGACCCCTCTTTCCCTATTTGCATTTTTCTAAATTTGTAAGTGATGTAAGCAGAAGTTCTTCTCCGCTATTTGTCAATCCATTTGAGTATTCAACCAATTGTTTTCTTAGTAGGTGGGATCAATATGAACAGTAAATTATTAGTTAGAAAGGGAATCTCTCTGTAGGAATACTTTGATTCTCAAGCGTTTGTTTCAACAAGCAGTCACTCACACCATCCTCTTCACAAACACCTTTATTATTGCCACTCGCGGATTCAAAAAGAAAAGCACTTATCTAACCATCAATATATTACTCGTTGTGCAGCCGAGTGATTTGGCTGGGCGACCTAAACTACAGGATCCTCCTTCCTGACACCACGACTCGATCTCTAGTCGAGAAAAGGAAGTGGGATTTACTATTAGAAAAAGATCAGGTATTCTTGTAAACTATGTGCTTTGAGCATTAGAGGTTTTTGGTTTACAAGGTTGGATCTTGAGATTAAAGAATTTGTGAATATTTAATGAAGCTGAAGGCCGAGCTCATGGAGGGTCATGTCTTCCAAGGTTGGCAAGAGGGAGTGATCAAGTTTGCGCCAACCTATAAATACTTCCTGAATTCGGAGGCTTACTATGGTGGAAACCCTAATACCAAAGTCAAAAAGAGTCGGGCCCCAGCATGGTAAGTAACCACACGACATCATGTGAAAATTGCTTAATTCACCGAAAGAAACCTGAAAAGATATGAGATTTATTAGAGGAAATTTTTCAGGTGCGATCGGATAATTTGGTTTGGGGAGGGTTTGAAGCAAAGCCTGTACGACAGAGGAGAATCGAGATTGTCCGATCACAGACCTGTCCGAGCAATTTTCACGGCAGAGACCGGGTTTTACACAGTCCTGCAGAAGTCAGATGTTTCTGGCAAGAAGGGATTAATTGATACAAGAACAACATTCGGAAGAGTTCTCGAATAATAAAGATTTAGGTGGTACTATATATCCATGGCTCTACCAGATCCTTGAAACTAAATATCACAACCATACAGGAAAGAGAGATTATGAACATACTGTTATGCAATAATACTAATCATTTTCAGTGTAAAGAGGCTTTCGAATATCGTAAATACATACAATACAACTATGAGAATCGAACTATATTCAGCAAACTGACTCCACGCATGCCAGCAGGCACGAATAATGTGTGTATACAAAGTTAAAGCACATATGACACAAGCGTTGGCAAGTATTTCTCAAACACACTTGACGCACAAAAGAAGAACAGAAGAGAAAAAGATGATATTCAATAACGTTTATCCTGATAAAATAGAGAGAGAGAGAGAGAGAGTATTACAAAGTTAAATTGTACAGTGAAGGAGGACAAAAGAACTACATTGACCTTTACTACGGTATACTCGAAGATCTTTGGTGTTTTGTTTGTGTAGCATCCTCTCTATTTTAGGAGGTAAAAGAAGATGGCAAATTAAATCCAAAAGTTATAACTCATTGTCTAAAGAAAAATCAACAGCTTAAATTCTCGTTTTGACTTGCATCTAAAGATTATAAAATGTCACAAGCGCAAATAAGCTAAAGAAAACTCAAGGCCAAATTAAATCCTAATAACATTTTATTCCATAGCCATATGTTCAGAATATTATGATGCAAGTCAAATCCAGCTGAAAATGCTTGTAACATGTTTTTTGTTTTGATTAGAAAATTTGTAAAAGTAGAAGAACTTGATTAGACAAATTAAAAGTTAAATGACTTGATTAAAAAACGCATGAAAGTAGACGAAAAGTAAAATTTATCTGTTACACCATGACAGGAGAAAAAAAAAATACAGCCTTAAATTCAGAGATCGTCCGTTTGTTACTATCCCAACCCAAAAACATAGAGCATCAAATGCTGGGGATTCCCTTCAAATATTCCTATCATTGATGGAGCTCATCAGGGGAAAGGCTTCCTTTTTTCCATCTCCCTAACTCTCACGCAATCATGACACAAATATTTCCAAATCTATTTCATCTCTAAGAAATCGCTCATTTCACTTCAGGTCACCTCTGCCAGAAATATTTAATAGTTGAAGTCCCAAAACTGAAGCCTCACGTTGGCCTTGATGGAGGCAATGGGAGACTTCTCTTCTCTGCAGGTTTCCTCGGGGTTTAATTCATACGGTCTATTCACTTAGGATTTAAAACTAAGATGTGAAACAACTTTTCTCTTTTGGCTCTCCCCGACTTACAAATAGCACAAACTACAAGCAGACCCCCTAAATTAAACGTTCTGGAAATTGGCAGTGACCGCATTTAAGTCCATCCGTGACATTCATTCAGACTATATTTGGAATCAGACAAGCAGAAACCTGACGAAAAAAAAAATCATTATTGAACTTTAGAATACACTGATAGAGTACAAGACGATTGCATTCTAGGCATACAGGGAGGACAAATAGACAATTTTCAAGAAGAGTTTCTAGACTAAATCAGGCAACAAATTATAAGAAGCATCATTTCAGGGTTCTTTTTGTTACATATAATGTAAAATATGGCACGGGAAACATCATATCCAGGACAATTTGGACACAGTTCCCTCCACCTGGTTGGATACATAAAATTTATGGCATTTGTAATAGATGTTGAAGAATTAGCATCATGCAATGCATGAGCGAATTCAGCCAGAAATCAGAAGAACGATGTCCCTCATCACTTAATAGCTTCAATGCAAAGCAAGAAGACAACACGGGCCTCAAACTTTTCAAATGTGCTTCATGGCAAAGATTTCCACCAGAATTTCAGCAAGAACTTGCAATATTCTCAGTGCCAGAAAATAATAATGCCTTTTATTTCTCCTAAGCAGCACTGGCCTGACAACATGATGACATTTTAACACATTCAGAGCAGATATTACTGGGTGAATTGATCTAGGACACACAACAGAACTGTAGTCCTCAACCTAAATCACATGCATCTTGGTCAAGTGAAGTAACATTTTCAATATACCTCAAGTGTTGACAAATGAAATGAGTGATCCTACTATATAGATTACATCAGTCCAATATAAGTCACCGCACGCAAAATTTTATGGGGGTAAGGAGATGAAATCAGAATCTTGACAATTCCCTCTCTATAAGTAAGACAAAACCATGTAGACTTTAAAGATTATCCTTTTACGCAATATCAACACTTATAATGCACAAAATTTCAAACCATGACTGCACATGAGACAGGTTGATGTACAATGAAACCAACCTGAATTGATCTAAATAAGAGGGTGGCTCAACAGTCATTGTCAATCACTTCAATCACCTTCCTGATAAAGAAAGAGTAATCATCGCTCACATAAATGCAACAAAGCAGATATCATCACATACTTCCTTCTTCATAGAAGCACAGAATGCAAAAGGCAAGTATGATTGTCCATAGCAAGTAAAACTCATTGCTTCAGAGGTTGCAACTGATGCATGTTTTTCATAGTCTACTGTCTAGTTTTAGGAAACTATAGAAAACCTCCTATAGCTTACAAGATACACCAGACACAATCAGATAGTGATGTTTTCTACTTATGTTTAATGTCCAAAACAACTAGTTTCACAAGCAAAAATATTGAAAAAGATAGGAGAAGATAAAATTTTAAACAGGCAATATCTGCAGCTGCAATGAGTCACTGACAATATTGTAAAAGATAGCCTTATCAAGGAGCATGAAATCAAATATAAAGTCAGTTCCATTGTGATACAAATTCCACAGCTATAAGGACCCTGTCTGACATCTCAAACAATAATCACATACTGGACCAACTAGATAAGTTTATCTAGACAGTGAGCACCACGGAAGACTAAAGGGGTTTGAGATACCATGCCTCCTACAGAAACAACTGCTTTTTGTCAGTTAACTATCATAAGCATTTACAAACCATCTCATTTTACACCTACACCTATAATCAGGCCAAGTGATTTTGTAGCTTCAACTGCCAGACATATGCTAAAAGTGGACCGAAAATTAATGAGCAGTGACAAATCGCCATTGACAATTAATTTGGATTAAAATACATACAGATGTCAAAATAGCAAACTTCAGAATTGACTCGAATGAAGAGTTTTCACTGAACCACACACTTAAGAGAGCTGAACAAGACCAGTCGACACCAATAAATCTCACCCAATCCTGTTCTTAGTAATCAATTATACCTCCAATACAGCTTTGGCTTCAGGTTCAAATGCTTTGCAAATAATTTCATAACTTGCCTCACTGCCCAGCTATAACAAAGGAAATCAAACATTACAACAAATTGATTAAAGTAAACTTGTGAATCTGTGATACATTGGCCATTAAGTAGTAAAAGAAAACATACCAATGGATTGACTCTTGATGGTGAAATTGATGATATAATGTATCTGCAGATAATCAACAAGTTACCAGGTATTGATTGCAAGATGAATGTACCTACCATAGCTACTTATTTGATGCGCTTTTAGTTAACACGGCATTAATATAAGAAGACGCGATCTCTTACTTACTTGGTTAAACTATCAAAACTATCAACCTTACTTAGTTTTCAACAGCAAAAACCTATCTCTAACTGGAAAAATAATTGCTACCAGTAGAAAAACATATTGCCAACATGCTACTTGGTTCCAGCTAGAAAAATAATTCCATTCCATCTCTGTTTGCAGATAATATTGCAACTTCATCTAAAAAGCCAAATGGGATTTGCACCAGCTAGTAACTACAGAAAGATACGAAAGGTTTACCTCAGCTTACTAGTATAGAACGTCATAGCTGACAAATTTGTTTTCTGTACGGTAAGTACCACAGCACCCATGCGATTCTTCAGAAGATATGCAAAGGAGGGTACAAGAGTAGAACTATCCATTAGATTAAGCAAAAGAATACATAATAGGAGTAGATATTAAGGTATCTAAAGATCGACTCTTGGTTCTGGAAACTAACAAACAATTACACAAATAACTACAAGAATGACTAAAGATGCAAAGACATTTCCATACATGGATCATTTGTCCATCCATCCCCCATCACTCCAAGAAATCTTCTTTTAAGAAATGAGAAAGCAGAGATATATAACAGCATACCTTTCTGGCAATAAGCTCGATCAACTGCATCAAGAATTTACCCAGCCCCTTCCCTTGGACACGAGGCTCAAGCTGTATCTCATATACGTAGAGTACAGGTATTTCTTCCTCCACAAGAAACCGGAAGTGGACAAACCCAACAATGCTTACGATCTCCGACATGCTACCAGCAACATCTTCTTTCGCTTCGACCGTCGATGGCATCCCGTCAGCACCGGCATTCGCAACATCATGAACAAATATATAGCGTGCTTCAGAAGCAACCATTTCCCGGCGCTTCACCTTCTCCTCTGCAGGCCACTCAGCTCCGAAAGGGCCCTCCATGTTGGCCTGCAGACTCGAAGCCAACAAAGCTTAATCCGTAAGAAAGGACTTTTCGCAAGATTCAGTTGGAGAGGCAAGGAAAGAGAACTCCTTCCTTTGCATTTCGGAGAATCGAAGCCGAGAACTTAAAAAGCCTTCAGCTTCCAGTACCTTAAGCAGGTTGCACACATACTGCTTGACAGAAGAAGACAACCTATCTCCACGCCCCGAATCCAAATAAACAGAGACACCTAAACAATTAATCCGACACCGTCACTCGACATAGCCATGACCCATATATTGTTGTCCCAACTTCAACATTTAGAACGAACAACGGTCATCCAGATTCCAGACAACATTCGACAAACAAATGCAGCAACGAACAACGTCGAGCCTCGGAGAGATGACGAGGCGTACCGTTGCGGTTGTAATGGCGGAAGGCCCGGAAGGAAGCGAGGTGGTCGGTCTCGGAAGAAGCCGCCCTTATCAGCTCGTCGACCGCCTTCTTCTTCTCCAGGACCTGCGCGTCAGTGAGGAAACAGAAGAAATCGAAGAGTCATTTTCGTTCGTTCGTTCCGTCCATGGACGATTTCCATCGAAATCTGCGAGAGGAAGATCGCGTGTGTATTACTTGCCTCTTTGCGTTTCAGCTTCTTCTCCTTCTCCTTGGGGCGCACGCTCTGTCCCTTGGACTTGGACTCCATTGATGGGGAAGCTCGTTCGCTTTCCTCCGTCGAGCAGCGACTGTGCAAAGCTGAAGAAGCCGCGTCTCTAGACGGAGAGGGAAAAGAGGGCTGAATTAGATTTTGCTTCCCATGCTGTAGACACTTGCTGCAAATTACAACCACAACTTTTTAGTTTTTACACTCTGGCCCCTAAAAACTCTTGAAATTGATAAGAGTGCCCGCTCTCGGCGTCGGCAGCTCCAGCCATCTTTTGACCGGAGCTCCGGACATGTGCTTGTTACATGAGTAGCTAGGAAGGGAAAAATCCATCCAAGAATAAGTGCGAGATTGCATTTGGCCCCCAATTTTGGGACTTAATTATAAGTCGCATTTTGACTTGTTTGATAATTTTCCCCGATGGAGTTGTGAAATTGATTGCAATGGCTCCCTTGCGGTGACTTTAGCAAATCTTCATGGAAGGTATACACTTTCGATAAATCTACCTGTACTTTCGAATTTATTGTGTAATCAATTGAAGTTAGTATATCGTTTTTAAAAAAAATGGCCTATTAGGATGTAATATGAGGCTAGACATGAAGAAAATAAGAAATGAAGAGAGAAATCTATCAGTATGAGACAACAATAGAAACAACTTGCTTATTAGCTTTTGTGTCTACTCTGCAAGTCAATTGCTCCGCTTGTTAAACGAGAGATGCAACACTTTAATGTCAACAATTTTGTAAGAAACATAATAAATGTATCAAATATTGATGGCGAGTATCTTTGGCGGCCTAAATCGATATCCGCTGGAGATTAGATGAAAAGGTTGGTCGAAATCAATGTGAATGTGAATTTAAAATTATTTTCAGTATTCTAAAAAGAAGATTGAAAAAATCGAAAAGTTAGCCATCGACTTGCTACATGTACCAAAATCTAGAGGGCTGAAATGTAATTTACTTTTTGTTGTTGGACAGATTTACTGTGTGTAATGGAGCAACTTCATCACGTGACAAACACGTAATCGGGGCTTCAATTGAAAAATAATCAGAGTCAGCAATAAGGGAGACATCATAATCGATTTCTAGATTTCACAGGGAGACCAAAGTGTGGCTCATTAAGAAGAAAATAGGAAGAAGGAAATGTCATTTAATCATGCTTTTAAAATTATTACAGAATAGCACCTTCTGAGCAAATTATGTTTTGTTTGAGCTTACGAGGAACAACTTTTGATAAAATCATAACTCTAAGTGAGTGCATGTTTAAGAATTAGACGTTCGTTTAAGATCATAGAATCAAATTATTTCAGCAGTCTATTTGGTTCATGTCATTGGATTGGGCATGTTTAATCAGGCTTAGTTAACGTCGAACACGATTTATGTCTATATTTCTTACATTGTTATTGGGTTCAATGTTTGTTGAGTTTAGCGATTTATGTCTATGTTTCTTTCATTGCTATTGGGTTCAATGTTGGTTCAGTTTACCTTTCAGCGATTCATGTGTTGAATCGAAAAATTTTAATGTACACCGCTGAGCATCCCAATCAAGTGATCAAGTCAACTTGCTTTGGGCCAGAGGAGAGAGAAGGATCATTTTGATTACAAGGAAACAATATCTAGAAGATCCTCAGAAACGGATGGCCCGGTGATCTTCCATAACTCCCATAGCAATCTGGTGCGGCAACTGGGTCACGATTTCGACTCTCACAAAGATGCTTGCCAATCAAGAACGCGGGCCAGACACATTAATGGATTCAGTCAAGACGAGGAGGAGAAATTACTGGATTCAGAGAACTGATCGGAAGACTGCATAGCAAGTACAAAGCAGTATGGAAACCATCGGCTGAATTATTATGTTAATGAGCAAAGGCATCATCCATACAGAGCAAGATCGCAATGCAAAAACACATCATCAGAAAACCCCCATCAGAAGCTCTCTCCATATTACACAAATGAAGACAGTCTTAGGAGAATGCACTGACTGTTTTCCTTACTAGCAAGGTTACTCTTCCCGTATCCTTCAAAAGAACACAAACCCAATTTAACCTTGGATGACAACTATTGGTTTGCTATACATTCGGTAATTTAGTCGCAGTTAAGAGTGACTGTAGCTTCAGCATCCATTGCACATGTTTCCTGCAAAAACCATGGATGGTGCCTGGTCAGGAGAAGGCAGAACAATAACGAAAGCCAAATTGGGATTCAATACTCTGGCTTCAGAACCAGCAATAGGCAATTATATTTAAAACAAGCCGAAGTAATTTGAACGATAAATGCAGGATCCTTTAGTAGTATATGTAAAATCAGTCATGCATAAAATTTCATGATCTGTTTAGAATGACTTTTAGATTTTTCGCTTTTTTGAAATCTTGTGGGGCACACTTGACTTTTTCAATCTTAAAACAGCTAAAACTTTCACAGTACCTGACCATTGACACAGATCCACATAATTTTTCATAAATTCAGGAAAGTAAAAAGGTTTCTTTTTACTCATGAGATATCAAAACAAATGAGCCTGTAACTAATAAACATCAAGAGAAATAATAGAGACAAACATGATGTCTTTTTAAAGGTTCTAGACACTCATTTGGCAACACTAACTCATGAAACACGATGAACAAAGAAATACTATCAACTTACAAGCAAACAAAGTTGGCACCTCCACATTGATGTAGTAAACTAGAGATATCAACTCAATATAAATTCAAAAACAAAAAAAACTGATAACTACAAGGTTAGACCATGAAGAAGCCAGAAGAACAGCAGCAAAAACTAGCTGCATCATCAGTCGAGAAAGCTAGCCTGCTAACGTTACAAATAAAATGCTCTTAGACAAGTTCGGATTAATGATGCCTCCTTTCCCAGTTTGTCTCACAAAAAAGGTGATTCTCATTAATATACCATTCATGTTTCCATGAAAGGAGAGCGCTGTCATAGCAGGACATTGGTCATCATAGTTCCACAACGCTGTAAGATTAACACCACAAGTTAAATAAAGCTACGCACTCGTAGGAGTGAGAGACGGGCATCCAACAAATACTACATCCAAAAATAGCTCACTGCAGGTGAGGCTACCCTGCATGGTATAAAAGGAAGGACAGACCCAACTCATTTGTCAACACATGACCTACTAAGATTCAAGTTTCTGCTACTTCAGAGTAGATCATTCACATGATTGACGGAAAAAAGAAAAATTCGTCTTCTCATTCACCAGAGAAAGACACTATTCTCACCAAGCTAACTACTACTATTTATCATAGTAAAAACAATGTACCATCTATACACATATCCACATATAAGTTATAGACATGATTTTATGAGAGCCTGCGGACCATCAACATGTCCTATTGGGAAGAGCACCTTTTTTTTTTGGACATTTTAAGCATTTCTGCTTTTATTGGGCTTTGAACCCTGGTCTGCATCCCCACCCTACCCCTCCCTTGCACCAGGTCACATTACCTTGAAAACCACAAGAATTCCAAGTTTTGCAACAGCTTACTCTGAAATAACTAGCTCTTTATCTCTAAATGGTTTCCGCAGTACAACATTAAAGGATAAACCCACAAATCAGTCAGTTGACCATATATGTCCCAACCAAATAAAAATAAACTTCCCTCTCCTATAATTCAATCTAGAGCTAACAAAGTAACATCTATATTAACTGCAGCTAAAGCACATCAGTTGAGAAAACAGTCAGTTGGATACCCAACAAGACAGACAGCAGAGAGTGTCAGAGACTATAAAGTAGAATTGGAAGTTTGCCAACAGAACACTCACGCATGATATATCAAGGCTCCCGCCTAAAGCCAATTCCATTGCAAAATACTCGCTTTACAAAGAAAGACAAGGATAAACAAGGGATAAGATGCTACCAGGCAAAAAGAAAACAGGACAACAATGTGGACTGATTAAATAATTCAGACAACCCCCGGGGGGGAGGGGGGCGGGGGGGAAGCACACATTGATCCAATCAGCTCAGACAAAACTAGGGATCAAAAGCACTGGACAACACCAACTTGATATTCATTTCACTGAAATGCACGACTCAGTCTTCCTCACTGCTCACAGCACTGCAAAGATATATGATCGCAAACACATCCATCTCTCCAAGTAAATGTTACTGCGATGCAAGAAAAAGAGTATTCCTATCCTGATTCATCCCCAAAGCGCAAATTCAAAGAGTCACAATAGCTTCAGGAGCCAACAGATAATTCAAGACACGATCCTGACAACTTTTCTTGACGAAATTCATCCCATAAGAACGAACGACAGATGTTAAATCATACACTCATCACTTTCGTCTTTCCAAATTACACACCTGAAGCTACTACACGAAGCGGACAATCGACAAACCAATGGCCGACAGTTCAAAATTAAACATCCACATGCCCTAAAAATGCCTAAGAACTACTACTCCAGCGATAGCAGGCAAAAAGACCAGACCTGAATCTCGAGACTCGCTCGACGGGCGATTCATTTGCAGTACCGATCCGCCTTCTTCTTCACTCGGTCGTCAAGCGCGTCCTCCACGGTCTTGGCTTTGAACTTGGGGTCGTAGCTGAACTTCTTCGCCTCCACGGGGAACAGCTCCTCGTACTTCATCTTCTTCGCCGCGTCGATGGTGTAAATGTCCTGGCCCCCAGCCGCCGCCGCCGCCGCCGCCGCGGCGCCGCCCTCGCCGTCCTCCACCTGCGGCTGCTCGATTTCGCCGTCCTCGATGGCGGCGGCTGCGGCGGCGTCGGCGTCCTTGAGCTTGTGCTTGTGCTTCTTCTTGTGCTTCTTGTCGATGGACTTGCTGCGGGACGCTAGGGCTCCGCCCTTGAAGGTCAGCCTCCCGCCTTTCGCCCGCTCGAAAGGGTCCGACATCGGATTGGAATCTGCGTTCTCTCTCCCTCGAGACGAATTTGGAACCGGCGCGAGGACGAGACGGGCGCTCCTTTTCCCTAAGTTTCCGCCGGCGTGCGAGCCACGCGCCACCGCCTCTAGGCTCCGGGAGCTAAGTTGGTGAAATGGTGGGCTATCAGATATGGGCCTGGGTCATTCTGGAACTTCCACGCTTTATATAAAAGAGAAAAAGGATAGATGCTTATACTTTAACGTAATACAAGAATTTTCAAGCTTTTTGTACACGTTCAATCTAATCTTAAATCATATAAAGGTGACACATCGAACAAATTTAATGTTTACAAACAACTTTGCACGTGAAGTTAAATTTTAATGACTATATTAAATAAATTAAAAATTCAGAGACACTTTATGTGTTGGGTTAAAATTAAATATCATGTGTTATTATCTATTATAAAAGATATATATGTATTATTCCGACTCTTAAGAGGATTTTACTCCGGCATTTTCTATCTATTTTATCGCACTTATTGCTAAAAATCAGTTCATATAGAGGAATCAACCTCTTGCACGAAATTTTAACAAATGGACATCGTCCTGCCGCAGGACTCCTGCGTGGGGTGAACCGACCTGGCTGCATGGGGCTCAGACAATCAACGGCCGAGATGGATCCTGATTTGCCGAGATGGATCCCGATTCGAGGGACTCGAGTCCAGACAAGATTTCTCTCGTGTGAAGCATAAAAAATGCCAAGGATGCTTGTGACCCCAAAATGGGAATTGAGTCTCGTTCGGTAAAGTGACTTCTGGACTCAGTGGACTGTTTGGGTTACTTCGATACGTTGTGTTTATGGTGAATTGCATGCATCCCATCTCAGGAACTCCAAACCTGCAGTGATATCCGCCTGGGTGTCTGCTTTTTCGTTGTTTTATATGCTGCCTTCACATGATTCATCATGCCTGATTTGCTCAGAAACCGAACCAGAATGGAAGTCAAAACATAGCATTTGAGCAAAAGACAACGGATGAAACAAACCCAGTCACTCACGCAATCAGCGGTATCACTGAGAGGATAACCACGCCGTGTGTCATGCTCGTGCCATAATTAACAGAAAATTAATTAGTAGTTGTTACAATACAAGGGCACTTCTCAGGATCACGATGCAAAGGGCGAGTTTCGACTTTGAGTGACGCCAGCAACACGAAGAGAGAGCTGTGGGTTAAGGGACATGAACCAAGCTTTTGACTCTGCTTCCTGTTCAACACATTTCTTCTGTAAAGCTGAGCTGAGAGCAAGTTTTTCCACATTCCTGGAATTCATGGCAGGAGCTTAATTTCCGCATATGTTAAAAGCAATACTTAGGATATTAGGGATGTGCTTAGTAACTTCATTAGGGACTGCATATTGAAGTTTTGAAAATTATATCCAATCACCTTTAGGTATAGGCAACTTAATAGATCGATTGGAGAAACCTTCCAGCCCTACAAGACAATATATAAATTACTAATATCCTCGCATTGCTTGGAATCCCCTGCATTCTATTACTCAAGAATTGACAATACTGAGAAGGACTGAGAGTTAGCTAAAAGGGCAGATGACTAGATCAAACACATATCCACTACATCTGCTAAGTTCTGAGAGATAATTGATTCCATAATAATATCTGGACCAATTATCACCAGCATAAATCCTTGAATACCCTCCCTTCTAAGTTGACAATTACAAACAAACCTGATCGTGTTGCCCACAAACAGTCATCCTTAGACAAATCCTGCACTGAACCACAAAGGTGAATTAGTTCAATCTGATTCTGCCACATCAAGTTCATATCCGAAGTAAATTCCCATTCCAGCTGTAAATGAAGCAACCCCATTAAAGGACACTGGAATGGTAAACACTGATGACAACGACATTACAAAATTTAGACAATAACTTAGATTAGTGAGATACTGAGAACCATAGATTTCCAGCTTGAGAATGAACCCCAATGTTCTAACATGCTCTATCATGGGGATCAACTCCTGCAATAGACTTGATGAGGATAACAGTCATGTCTTATGCATTGTATTGACAGCAGTTGGATATATATAACAGATTTTTGAGAATAACAACAAATTCTTCCAAACATGATGTAGACATTTGTGAGTTGGACACGAGAATTATGGAGAATAACACACACTTGTATAGTTACATAATTAACTAAATAACAACAGTATTGCCTTCTCAACCTGCTCTCAGTTGAATCAATTCTCGATTCAACCTTCCGAACTTACAAAGAAGACATTCAGAGACTTTCCCCTTACTCTCATGCTGTTAAAGTCGACACTTTCATTAGCACCACTATAGAAAGAAAGACCATGTTGGCTACATCTTATAGTCCTAATTTACAGCAAAGTTATATTGTCCTTGGATATCAGGGACAAGATATAAAAGCAACATTTACTTTCTGCTGTCACTACAAAAAGAATGTGCATGGTTACTACAAAAATGAAAATGTTTCAAGAAAATGTCTTCCCACTAATGCAATAAAAGATGATGAAACCAAGGTACCTCTGGTTCATCCTTTTCCTTGTTCGACCTCTCTATGATCCGGTCTTTCATGTCCATCTCATAAATGGAATTCTATCTTGTTACAACACGCACAATTCATAGATATTCTTTTCTATGGAAAGAATTGAACTACCCAACTATAGGGAGGATAATTTACGAACCACCAAAGTCACCAGTAACCTTTGCAGGAGCAAGACCCTTTCTTGAAATGATGGAAACGACTTGAATCTCTCAATATGATCTCGTGTTCGATTATCATAGATATGTATATCATGGCACTGTGGCAATCTCCACAGACACGCAAATTCTTGGTTATCCGGATCGGTGCACCAGGAGCAGTTGTTAGGATGCCATAAGCAAGAGCAAGCTTCTCGCTGTGCTCAGAGAGCAAGTCACCTTTTTCCTCATCATCCACATCATGGAGCGCGAAGCTCGTCTGTGGAACATAACCGAGAGCTTTGATTCGTAAAATCAACTCTGCAAGAACTTCATAAATCTGTTGCGATTGTTGATGAGTCCTGTCTCCCACAAAGAACGTGGCAGTACCCTTCATTCCTTGTACCCAGCTACAACCAGGTCTCTTCCTAATTCCAGTAGATTTCATTAGAGACCTGACCCTAGCCACATCTTTCCAACGCCTTGCATTTGCGTATATGTTAGAAAGCAATGTATAGGACCCGTCATTCTCCAAACCTAGCTCTACCAATTTATTAACTGCATATTCCCCAAATTCAACATTTCCATGTAACCTGGAAGCACTCAGCAGGGCAACCCATACAACGGGGGTAGGTTGCATAGGCATTCTTTTGATGAGCTTCATGGCTTGACCCAATCGACCAGCACGTCCTAAGAGGTCAACCATGCAAGCATAATGTTCTACTCCGGGGACAACACCATAATCTCTGTCCATGGTGTCAAAATATTCAATGCCTTGATCTACCAGTCCAGCATGGCTACAGGCATAAAGGACAACTACAAAGGTAACCCCATCAGGCACCAAGCCCGCTTTCCTCATCTCATTGAAAACCCAGAGAGCTTCATCACCACGTCCATGCATTCCATAACCAGTCATCAGGGATGTCCATGAAATGGTGTTCCTGTGCTGCATGTGGTCAAACACAACTCTACCAGCATCAATATCTCCAGATTTGGAGTACATATCTATTAGGCAATTCTCCACATGCACCATCACAGATTCATATTGATTTCGCAATATGTAGGCATGTATTTGTGTACCAAACCTCAAGGCAGCCAAACGAGCACAGGCCATTAAGCCACACGATATGGTGAAAGCGTTTGGCTTTATGAAGTTTGCTTGATTGACCATCTCAGAGAACAACTTCAAAGCATCGTTTGCTTCCCCCTGCTGAGCATACCCACCAATCATAACAGTCCATGTTACCACATTCCTATGTTCTGGTGCTATCAAGTTGAACATGGTGTGGGAAACTCCAGCAGATCCGCACTTGGCATACATGTCAATCAAAGCATTAATAACCATTAAATCGTCCCCCGGATCATTGTCTAATTTATTCAGAACACACTTGATGGCATAACAATGAGTCTCCTTTCCTTGAAGCAATGCTCCTGCAGATGCACAACCTGAAAGAAGAGAAACGAGAGTAACAATGTTGGGCTCTGACCCACTAAGGCACATCCTCCTGAAGACATCGAGAGCCTCATAACCATGCCCCCTCTGAGCATACCCTGCAATCACAGCACTCCATGTCACCACATTCAACTCAATCTTATCATCCTCCATTTTCTCAAAAAGACTCAAAGCCTCGTCAAATCTGCCAACCTGCGAGTATCCCGTGACCATGGCATTCCAAGAGACAAGATCCTTAATCTCCATTTGCTTAAAGACCTTGCTTGCTTCGTCCAACATCCCACACTTGGCATACATATCCAACACAGCATTACTAACATAAACATCGTCAGACAACCCTCTACGGAGCGCAAAAGCATGTACCTGCTTTCCTCGTATCGATGCACCGAGCGAAGCATAAGCAGGGAGGACATTCACGAGGCTCACAGCATCAGGCACGTGGCCACTATCCCAGGTCATCCGATCAAACAACTTGAGCGCATTCCTACAATCCCCCGCCTGAACATAAGCAGCCATAATCGAATTCCAAGAGACAACATCACCAATCCCTCTGTCGGACAATTCATCAAACACCTTCCGCGCATCGTCCAACGCACCGCACCGCCCGTACATCGCCACCACCGCATTGCAGACGAACACATTACCCTCGAACCCATTAACACAGACGACCGCATGGACGGAAGCGCCCCGCCGGAACGACGGGAGCTCGCCGCAGGCCTTGAGAACGAAGGGAAACGTGTAGTGATCGGGCCGCCAGCCCAGCCTCTGCATCCTCCGGAAGTAACGCAGAACGTCATCGAGAAATCCCAGGCGGACGCTCCGCCGGATGAGCATGTTCCACCAGTAGACCGAGTACGAGCAGGCCGCGACCCGCTCGAGCAGGGTGAGGGCGTGGGCGGGGGCGTCGCAGGCGATGTACGAGCCGACGACGCGAGCGGCGAGGTGGGTCAGGCCCTGGACGAGGGTCTGCTGGTGGAGGAGCTTGGCTCGGGGCAGGGAAGCGCATTGCTGCAGGGACGTGGTGGTGACCGCGGGAGCGGAGGAGGGCGCGGAAGAGAACGAGGAGACCGCGAGGGCGGACGGCAGGGGACGATGCAGAAGTCGCTTTCGGTCTTGGTGGAGTACCGAACGGTGCAGCATCCGACTAGGCTGCAAAGGGTCGGTGGGCGTCCACGATTTGTCGCCATGTTATATGCCTGAAATGTGAAACTCACGGTTGCAGAAGTAAAAGACAAAAGTGGGTTTTTGTTTTTTATTTTTTATTATCGACGAGTAACGAACTCAATGGACAAGAGTTTAAATTTGGTCGAGACCAAAAATTTTTTTTTGATCGAGACTTGTCTCAAAACGAATCGTGAAGATCATTTACGAGAGCTTGAAAAGGTCGGTTAATAAAGCCATTGACAATAAATTATCTTGAATTTGCCAATAAGACTGTCATGTATAGATTAAGAACAACGATGGTGGATTAATGTGAATACATGATTACCAAAATCTTCGTGATAATATCTTAAAGATATATGACTCATAGTACATGATCATTACTAGATAATAAGAGATGTTGTAGATCTATCTAATTATATATTTACCAATTCATTGATATGCACACACATGATGTACTTTTTCCTATTTCACGAAATCCTTAAAAACCTATTCCCTAAGCAATTTCTCTTGTACAAAACATTTGAGTAATTGTTTGTTAGTTGTGTCTTAATGTACATACATGTATATAATTTACTATATTTTACAATCTAATTTCCCTAGATAACCAATTAGAGGAATCAACTTGACATCGCTTAGAGATTTTGTTAGCGGAATTGACGATGATCACGGGATAAAAAAGGGGCTTTTTTTTATCCATTTGTAGATTTTCCGATTGTTTCTGCTTCTTCCTTTTCTTTCCTTTTTCCGGGTCAGGTGGTTTTCAGTTTTGAGCTGTTGAAGGAATTTTCCTTATATATATAAAAAAAAACTTATCCAAAACTATAAAGTATTAAATAATTGAAAGAAAAAGAAAAGGCGACACATTGCTTTTTCGGACAAGCTGCCAATTTAAGTCATCTTCCCCACCAGAGAGAGAGAGACTCGGGTCAGGCCAGACCTCCTCTCTCCTTCTCTTTCTCTGTATAAAAGGGGAGAACCACCACCTAATTCCAACCACTTCCTAAATTCCCTCCTCCTCCTCTTCCCCCTCTTTCTCTCTTTCTCTCTCTTCTGTCGCTGCTCGAGCTCGCGTGGCGCAGGGTTCGGGTCGTTCCGTTGGTTACTGTTAGGGTTTAACCATCCGCCCATTCTCTCTCATGGCTTCCCAGGGGAAGAAGTTCATGAACGATCCGAAGGGTGAGCGTTCATCGTCTCCTTCATGCAGAAGCTTTCTCTGTGTGTAGGCGTGCGTGCGTGCGCGATCGCGATCGCGCGCCGGCGAGCGCATTGCGTGCTCTGTTTATTTCGTTTCCGTCCGTGATTTTGAGTTTCGTTCGATACTCTCGATGTTGCAGATATGGTGACCGAGTACATCGAAGGTCTCGTCGAAACTTATCCTGGATTGCAGTATCTCGACGGATTTCCTGAGGTGCTGTTCTTTTTTTCTTTTTCTTTTTTTCCTGATATATATATGTTTTGGTTTTGAATTGGACCTAGAGTTTGATTTTCTTCCGATACTTTTGTTTAATCGGTTTCAGGTGAAGGTTGTGTTGCGAGCTGATGTTTCAAGCGAGACGCATGATAAAGTCGCTGTGATCTCTGGTCTGTTTCCTGTATCTTTTCCTGCATTGTTTGATTCCTCTCTTTGCACGTGTAGTTGTTGACTGCCTTGATGTTGGACGTTGGTTCCTATCGTTTTAGTCTTGCCAGTTTTGATTGTGAGGGGGTCGTGTTTGTATGAGTGGGTTATTCTTTAATTTGTCAATACTATTAATGTGTGAATGTGTGTATATTTATAGTCATTTTGTTTAGCTATATGAAAGGAGAACTGCCTTTGGTTTAGTTATAAATTGACGTGTTCTGGACATGCAGAGGTGCATTATAATCTCTCTTGTTAGTTCAAACATTTTTTTTGCTAAGTACTACTCTTCAAGCTTTGCGCTGCCTTGGAGTGAAGAGTTTGGCTAGTTTTCATTGTTGGGATCGAGCTGATTAGGTCTTAAATGTTGTTCTTATTCTCTTACAATTGAATCACTTTGAACGGCATTGTAATTTATAGGAGGTGGAAGTGGGCATGAACCTGCACAATCTGGTTATGTTGGGGAAGGGATGCTTACAGCAGCAATATGTGGAGATGTTTTTGTATCTCCTCCTGTTGATTCAATTCTTGCTGTACGTTTTTCTCCTCCTTTTTCTTGGTTCTGTCTTTGTTCTTGATTGTGCAATTCTACCATGGACAAATTGTATACAGAGGTACTTTCACAAGGGAGCTTCCTGTCATTAGGCAGGACTCTTAAGCAGTAAGTTGAGGGGCATGGAAGAATTGTATGGGTTTTAATAATTGTTGAATATTTTGTTGTTTATCCCCTGTTCTTCGCTTTATCTGCAAGGACCTTCAATGGAATTGCACATACATACTTTCAATGAGTTAGCATATATTCCCCTTTGTCTTTTATTACAGATAATTCTGCCTCGAGGGTTTTATACATTTTAACGTAATTCAATTACAGGGCATCCGAGCCGTAACTGGTCCCATGGGATGCCTTCTTATTGTCACGGTAATATAATTTGCCAGTACTAAAATGAGAGTGACTGTATAGTTCTTTTAACAGAGAAGAATCACAATTGTATATCTCATGGGACTGGACAGAATTACACCGGTGATCGTTTAAACTTTGGTTTGGCTGCTGAGCAAGCTAAAGCTGAAGGTTATAAAGTGGAGGTGTGATTTTAGTTACTCTTAACTATTACTTCAAATTTTCGTAGCTCAGAGAGTGTGCTGAACCTTTTAGACTGATCTTGTTATCTTGTAGACTGTGATTGTCGGAGATGATTGTGCTTTACCTCCTCGGCGAGGCATAATAGGACGGAGAGGTTTGGTTGGGACAATCCTTGTGAATAAGGTAGTGTCTGGCCTGTGGCCCTTTTCTTCTCCTTCTTTACTCACTTGTTTGTACACCATTGGGTGAAATGCAGAGAGTGAGCAGAGAGCGGTTTTCGTGTTCTTTCCTCTAGTCTAGAGTACAGGAGAGTTCTCTATTTATTCCTCTTCTTTCCTGATTGCATTTTTGCCAGTGAAGTAAGTTGAACATTAGTAGGTTAAATTTTTTCTTCAATGTCATGGCAATTTTCTGTCAAGAGCTTTTGCCTTCTTATAAGCTGTTGATATTTTGTAAGATAATTTTCTCCCCTTTAATGCATGTCTACTGACTCAAAAAATTAACTGGAAACTAATAAAAAAATTCTGTGGTCACTTATTACTTGTTGGATGGAAATTTGAGAGTTTTTAAGTTGTAAGATACGTTCTCTACATAGGTTGCCGGAGCAGCTGCCGCTGCTGGTCTGTCTCTTACTGATGTTGCTGCAGAAGCGAAACATGCATCTGAATTGATTGGAACCATGGGTGTTGCATTATCAGTTTGCACACTTCCAGGTCTGGTTACATCAGATCGTTTGGGCCCAGAAAAGATGGAACTTGGTCTAGGGATCGTAAGTATATAATGCCAATCTTAATGCATATGCCTTTGCTAGTGCTCCTATGTAGGTGTAATAATTCAGAGCTTCTGATTCTTCAAATTTAACATAGACTTCCCAATGAATATTTCATGAGTGTACTGCTTTCGGTGCCCTTTTGCCTGTTTGAGGCTCGTACATCACTAGGCTTCACTTTCATCAGAATTTGATTGAGAAACTTTTTTTTTTTTTTTCCAATTATTATTCATAATTATTAAACATTACTTGTTTCAGCATGGAGAACCAGGCGCTGCTGTGGCTGACCTTCAACCAGTGGATGTTATAATTTCTCATGTACTTCAGCAGATATTATCTACAGTATGTTCTGATCCTTGGCAAATCATGATTACTGTTGGTATCTTTCTATTCTGAATTTCTTCACAAATTAAGTTGTTTCTGCACGTAATGCAATCAAAAGCACAATGTTTATTCGATTTTTCCTACCTTGAATTCCTGGGAGAATTATTATATTGGAGGTCTAGCATTTGATGCTAAAAAGAAGATCTAGCTTTTCTTCCTAGCATTTAGTAACTACTTTGACTTTGATGTATAAATGCGTGTATATTGCTCGTGTGCAGCATGTTGGAGGTAGAAAGCTTATGGCTACTTTACAAATTTGCAGGAAACTGGCTATGTTCCTATCACACGAGGTAATAGAGTGATACTCATGGTCAATGGGTAAGTCCATGAATCTCTTTTCTTCTGTGACTTACATTGAATCTGTTGTGAATTGATACAAGATAGAAGACCAATTAGACAGGATGTCAACTTTATAAGGCAGCTTATGTGGAAAGTTGTGGATACAGATATGGATATGTGTTGATGATGAGAAATTGTTAAGCAGATAGGGCATTGTCTTATGAGTTGAAGAGAATGATGGAACACTGTGTTGTTTCCGTTGCTTTGGACCAATGATAAAGAAACTTTCTTATCCTTTGAAGCTGGGATAAAAGGTGCTACTTTTAGTGAACCCTATTACCCAAAGAGAATCCCAACAAAATTTTGAAACTGGCTATTGGATTTTTTCCTCTCCATCATGGTGCATAGAAAGGTAGGTTGATCTTAGACTAATGTGACTTGTACCTCTTGTTGATGCTTTAGGATGTAGTACATGTAATGTGATATTACTCGATGACAGATCCTATATCTACGAGTGTGTGTCCATTGAAGAGTTTCGACTCGGCAGTTATTTTGGAAACTGGAATATATTAAGAACTAGAAAGAGCAGTATATTTGGTGCATTTTATCTGTGGTTATTATTATGAAGTCTTACAAGAGAGAAATGTCCCAGATCAATGCCGCAACATGCCATGCCGCATCATGTCCTAATTGGAGAACCTAACAAAACTAGATAATGCCCTAGAGGTAAAGTACTAGGGGATATCTGAGTGTAAATACTTAGTAACAAATGAGGGATGGGACAGGAATGGAGGGATGTAGGTTGCGCCCTAAAGCAGTTTCTGGAAGCTAGTGGCTTTTGAAGTTAACCTGATTCATTCGCTTGATCTTTCACAATAGATGAAATTATCGGTCTCTCTGTATTGATCATTACACCAAGAGGTGCTTCTTTTTCAGATGAAAGGTTTACTGGTATCATTAACCATGCAGGTTAGGTGCTACCCCTGTGATGGAGTTAATGATTGCTGCGGGAAAAGCAGTTCCTAAGCTGCAGCTGGAACATGGATTGGCTGTTGATAGAGTTTATACGGGATCTTTTATGACTTCTCTTGACATGGCAGGTTGGTGTTTTAATATTTTGACAAGAAGTTTCTTCTCAGCTACGCACAATTTATTGTTGTCTCCTTATATCAGGTTTCTCCATTACAATCATGAAATCTAATGAATCAATTCTGCCACGTCTGGATGCTGCTACTAAGGCTCCCTATTGGCCTGTTGCTGTGGATGGTCAGTATTGATATCAGAACTATCTTAAATAAGGTGTTACATGTTTAACTTGTTTAGCTGATATAATTGGTTGATGGTCCATATGCTGCAATGCCTGGATAAATCCATGCCAGTTATTACATGTGTATTCTGGAGTTTCAAGTGAAGCATTTGAAATCAAATCAATTACTTACTTTACTTGCAGGCAATCGCCCTCCTGCAAAAATTCCTATCGCAATGCCATTGTCTCGTTCGACAAAGAGTGATGAGGTGTGTGCAAAGCAACATTTTCTGCATTCTTTTGGATGAGCTACACAGAGAACTTTCTAAAGTTAATTGTCTTAAGTCAGGAAAAAGTTGCAATTTTCATGACTTGCGTCCATGCATGAAGCACTTTCATTACTGGGGTTAAATATTGAAAGTCTAGGAGAGCTAAAATATGGGCCATTGTGCCTTCCTGACTTTAGATCCTTAGTTTGTGTGCTGTAATTATTGAAACTTAATCTTGTCATTAGATAATGCTGGACAAATGTCTAGACCAGTTTCTCCTTGCTTTGAATTTAACTGATGTCAGCTGGCTCAAGTTTTAATAAGATCCTCTTAATGGAGAAACAGAAGATGACTGCCACAATCATGGGCTTTTTCAATCTACAGTTCCTCATGGTTTTATTGGGATTGCAAAGAGATACAGTGGAATTTGTAGAATACAATTTTCATATAATTGAAAGCTTAAGCAAAAGCAAAAGCAAATAGAGAACCTCAGAATCAAACTTGAGAGACAATAATGATAGATGAATGCAGTGTGTGCTTATTTTGTAAAGGAAAATGAGCAGATCAATTCCATGTCCATGACATTTGAGGCTATAGAACATAGTCATTTGTTCTGTGTCTGTTATTAACTTATACTGATTTTTGTTGTGCGGGACTTGGTTAGCGTAGCATTTTAACCTGACTTTATGTGATTGATTAACTTTTGTAGTCATTGTGTCGGCCGCTAAAGTTAACTCAACAAGGCTATCTTCTTGAAATGGCTGTAGAAGCAGCATCAAATGCAATTATTGGGTTGACCGACAGTTTGAATGAATGGGATGCCAAAGTAGGCGATGGTGACTGTGGATCAACTGTAAGTTCCTTTCCTACTCTCCATTTGTTGTTTTATTCTTCCTCATATGGTTCACATATGTTATCAATCCTTTATAGATGTATAAAGGCGCAACAGCTGTCCTGGATGATATGAAAAAGCAGTGAGTTTTCTCTATTAGTCTCATGCTCTAGCTTACTGCAGAATTTTGATACTGTAATTTGAGGAGACTTTCTCAAGGCAAAATATTGACCTGTATGCTATTGTTACTACCAAACCTAGCATCTCATGTGCTCAGATGATAAGATAACCTCATGATGACCATCTTATGTTGGAGAGGTTCTTGCTATCAGCTATATCTCCAATCTTGTTTCTACCTATCCTTATATAAGCTTTTGCCATGCGTTGCTAGATTTGGGTATTTATGCGAATGTGGCAGAGAGAGCTACTATATAAAGCTTTAGATGGCATAAAACTGCTTCCCCAAAGTCTTGTTGGTATGTCGAGAGAATGCTTCACTAGGCACCTACATAAACAGCTCAGTTCCTAGTGGGTTCCAAACCTACTCTTTTACATGGCAGTTGTATGTCGACATTGATTTAGGGGAGGTTTCCTAGTACGTGTCATCGTTCTCCATTTACACCTGGATTCCTGGTGCTATATGATGAACTCTTCCTTCACCGTAATGTAGCTTTCTATTATTCTCTCTTCTTTGATTTATGAAGATGTGATATACACCTCCTTCCTTTTGTTATCATCAATATTTCTGCAATGGTTAGATTATCTACCTCACCTTGTCATTTCTTTTGTACTTTGATCCAGTTCCTTCTGTGATAATGTGCCAGCTGCTTGCACAGATCTGTGCATTGTTTTTTCTCGCTATTCTCTTTCTCAAAACTGTATATTGATTTTTTTTTTCCGGGTTTGATACATATAATTTTGTTTGGCAGTTTTCCTCTAAATGATGCTGCAGAAACTATAAGTGAAATCGGTTCATCAATCAGGAGAGTCGTGGGGGGTACCAGCGGGATATTGTACTATAAAATAATTTCTACTTTCTTTGTCATCTTTGGTTCCTTCTTCTCATCTCAGTCTCATATCTTTACATTCTCTCTGATTTTCTTCTTTCAAATTGGACAGATATGTCATAATGTGCAAGGCAGCATCTGCATACTTGAAAGCAAACAGCCAGGCTGATATTACAGCAAAACAATGTGAGATAACGCTGTTTTGCCATATTATTTGATTGCAATGGCATCACTGAGCCTGTCTTTTGGTGTATAGGGGCCGAAGCACTTGAAGCAACCATCACTGCAGTCAGTAAATACGGCGGTGCTAGTGCTGGTTATCGCACGCTATTAGATGCCCTTATCCCGGCATCTGAAGTTCTCAAAAAGGTACTTATCATCTTTTATAGTTGGAGGTGGTCGTGTGGCTTGAAACATGATATCAACATGTTTGTCTCGTCAGAGGTTAGATGCTGGGGATGACCCAGTCACAGCTTTTGTGCTCTCATCAGAAGCAGCAGTGGCTGGAGCTGAGTCAACCATGCACATGAAGGCTCAGGTGACCTTCTATGATGCTTGTAGAACATCCTTATTTCACTTGAATTTGAAACAAACAAAGAACTCATAATGAAATATGTGAGGCAAGTATTTTTCCAGTGCAAATGCTTTTCATGCAAAAGGTTAAAGAGACAGGATTGTGGTAATCTCAACAATGTAACAACTCTCCCAGTCTTTGTTCATTTCCGGTTAACTGTTAAAAACCAATTTCTGAAACTTAGAAGTTGGAAAGGAACTCAACTTTCCCATCTGCCAGAGTCGAAGTTAACTAAAGAGTAAATCTAGGTACAAAGATCTACCTAACAAGAAGCCTATTGAGTACTTCTTCCTTGTGATGCAATACACATATGGGACATCATGTGCGCAAATTCTTGCAGGCTGGTCGTTCAAGCTATGTCTCTGAAGATATAATTGCAACTGTCCCAGACCCCGGAGCTGTGGCCGCAGCTTCCTGGTATAGAGCAGCAGCCTTAGCTGTGAAGGATAACTATAGAGTCGCGTGAGGCCATGTCGGATGAAGGCAACTATACATTGATCCTTCCTTTTGCCACAAGTTAGCTGAGTAAACTTCTTGGCCCGTGACTTTTAACCATTTTGCTTTCCGCTTATGCATTCCATGCGTAAAGCCGAGAAGAGTGAGTTTTTTCCCCATTCTTGGAGTTCTCCCATCTGATTGACTGTAAAGTCGAGATGCGTATAAGAGAATGACTTACTTCACAATCAAAGTCTATCGCCGGAAGTTTTTTGAGGGTTGATCTTTTGGTCCCCTTGTTTCTGTTTCTCTTGGACTTGCGGCCAATTGAGGTGTTGCGCAATTGATGATTTCTATGACTTCACTAGTAACTGCTCAGACCTCACGCTATGACTGAGCTCTCTTAAAAACTGATACTACTGTGACCCGAACGGAGTAATGATGGCGTCGGCTTGAGTGCCGAGCATAGAGCTGAGACGTGTCTCTTTGAGCTCCAGACTTTGTCGTGCAAAGTGGTTTTTAGCCATGCTGTGTGAAGTTCGGGAGCGGCGAAACGAATTCCTTTAAAGTGATGCTGAACCTTGTCATCTCAAGTCGCCGAATGTTCGATTCTCAACACTATTACAACCGTTTCTTTACGAAGGTACAAAGGCGGGGAAGTGATCCCAATGTTTTGCGACCACAGAATTTTATAGTCCAATTGGCATACCCGGACCGATTGTATATGAGATTGCTATCTAAATCATGTTAATTGTCATGCAGCAGGAGAGGGAAAAAGGGTAATTAAGGCTTCGTCATGTTAATTGTACTGCTGCAAGAGAGGAAAAAACAGCAATTAAGGCTTCGTTTGATGGAGAACGTTGTCTATTTCTTATGTTACTTGAAATGATTATCCAAATAAAAAATATTTTCTTTATTAATAATAATTTATGTCAAAACATTTTCGTGAATTTTGGCTTATTGGGATTTTTGAAGTTTGGCCTGAATTTTTAATTTATTAAATAAAATTTTTAAATTTTTGTTATATGCAATTTAACTTTTAATTTTATATAAAAATATTTAATATTATCCTTGATCTGAAATTAATAAAAAGACAACATCAAAATTTTCTTACTATTTAAGAATTGCGTTCAATTGATTAGATTAAAATTTCAAGAATTATATTGAATAAATTAAAAATTTATGTATCGCATCACACATTAGTTAAAGTTCATATATTGTATGTATCGTTTGTATTGGTTTGGCACGGTCATTTGTCTTCTTGGCCGTTGTGTGCGGTTTGGTCTTTACCCATCTAAACGTAATTAAATTACAAATAATAAAAAAAATCTCGCGAACTCAACCAATATTTGACCCGATGACAGCCGCCGGACGACGATCGCGAGACGGGAACTCGTGGCATTGCCGTAATTTCCATTTTCCCGAGGGTCAAAAATCGGAAAAGGAAAAAAAGAAACAATTTTTGTCGTTCTGGAGTCAAGTCCGCATTTAAAAAGTTGGAAAAACCCCCCCCATCCCCCCTTGCCCCGTCCCGTACTCCATCCTTCTTCGACAAAAACCCCGGAAAGCCCAAAAAACGCGCAAATCTCAGATCGAACCTCGGACAACAGGGAAGAAAGGAGAAGTTCAGGCAGAAGCAGCCCCCTCTGAATCGGAATCGGATCGACTGCGATGGCGGAGCAGCTGACGGAGGAGCAGATCGCCGAATTCAAGGAAGCCTTCAGCCTCTTCGACAAGGACGGCGACGGTACTTACCTCTTCTCGCTTTCGTTTGTCTGGAGGTTTTCTCGGTCTTTATGTTTTTGCATTTCGCGCGTCCCGAACGGAAAATGCCGCTCGCGCCTCGTTTTGATTTGGGTTCGGGGCGGGTCTCTGCTCTCGTCGTGCGGTTGGGGGAAAGTTCGGATTTTTGCTCAGTAATCAGTTGAAAGTCTCCTTTTTTCTTTTTCTTTTTTGCTTTTCTCTTCGCTTTTCCGTATGGGTTTGAAGTGATTATGAGTAAGCTTTGCTTTCCGTGGCGTTTCTAATAGGCTGCGATGGCGAGGATTTGCCGTAAGTTGTCTTCTTTTTGGCTAGAACATAGGATAGGGCGATGTTGTTTGCCTTTTATGCCGGTGTCTTGTTGTGATGTGGCGAATGTGAGAGCCTGGTAACTTGGAAAGGAAGGCTGATGAATGGTCTTGTTGATATGCATGGAGAATCTGTGGAAGTCGAAATGCGCCCTCCGTTGTTTTACTGCCTTTCTTTAAATGTTAGAGCGCTTGAGCTGTGTGAGGGAATTAGCCCCATAGAGGCCCTAGAGATCCTGATCTCCACTAAGCCTCAGGTTCTGATCCATCCTTCAAATTCTACCTCCTTAGGTGGAACTGCTGGCTGCTCAAGTAAGAATTGCGGGGGCCTTGTGAACCATCTGGTGTTCTTGTGCGTTGTTGTCATCGCTCAGAGCATTTTGGGGAACCCTTAAGCTTTCGCCTTGTCGACCATCCCCCTTTTTGGACATCTTGTTCTTTTCCAATGTCCACTTGTCGTGAGAGAGATCCTCATTTTAAATTGGCCGACAATGTGAACTGAGGTTATGCTGTGAAATGTTTACTCTGCTTGATGATTAAAATTATTATTTTTTTTTGTGACCTTTAGTTCTCCTGCTATACCCTATATATAATTGTGTCCCCGCAAGCATGTCGCTTTGCTCAAAATTTGCTGAAATTTACAGTTTTCCATTGTGAGCTACTGATTTTTTTTCTTCCCTTAACTTTGATTTGCCCTTTGTAGATGTTTTATGCAATATAATAGACACGTCACATGGGCATCACTATACTTTTTGATTTTATTTCCTTTCTCATCCCAACTTCATGTTTGTATAGGCTGCATCACTACCAAGGAGTTAGGTACAGTTATGAGATCTCTGGGCCAAAATCCTACAGAAGCTGAATTGCGAGATATGATCAATGAAGTTGATGCTGATCAAAATGGCACTATTGATTTCCCTGAATTTCTGAATTTGATGGCCCGAAAAATGAAGGTCAGTTTAAGTGCCATGTGTAGTGTTTTAATCATGGACATTGGAGGCCTTCAGATGTTTGTATGTTTTCCCAAAGATTGCAAACCAGCATTGGAGCCTTAAGGTTTATTAATTGCTTCACATCTTAGTTTCCAATTATTTCAGCTCATTATCATCAGTGACCCTGACTTTGCCCTCCCTGTTTTTGTGCTAATGATGAATTTCAGCACCACCGGATAGGTAGTTGGTGGATTTTTTTATTTTTCTATTTTTGTGGTCTGGGGTTGTGGGGGGTTGGAAATGCTATCTAAAGGGTCAGGGGCACCCTCCACCAAAGCAAAAACTCATCAAAAGTGGTACTTGAGGATCCAAGATGCCTGTGGGTATACCAGCACATGTAGTTTCATGTGTCCTCTCCCTGTTTTGTATTAATTTCAACTGAAGATAGTACTACTTCCTGCCTTAGTATTGAGGGATATCCTGTTATAGAACTCTGTAGAGACATTCCTGGAGGACTAGGGTATTTTCCATATAGACCTCTCAATTTCTCATGGAAGATATGCATGTTTGATGTGTCATTAGTCAGTTATGGCAAGCAGTCGGTAAAGCAAGACGATTCCGTGTTCTTATTTCAGTTGATTTTCAATTTTAAAAAGGGGACTTTGCAATTGTTAGTCCATCATATCCTCTCACATTGACAAAATTTCTGCTAGTGCTTCATTCAACGTTTACATCTTGAAGGATACTGATTCTGAGGAGGAGCTCAAAGAAGCTTTCAAGGTCTTTGATAAAGATCAAAATGGTTTCATTTCTGCTGCAGAGGTAAACTTCGTGTATAAGTGTTAGCATCTCCTTCTTGGTTATTTTCAGAGCCAGCAACCACAACCAGTTTCTAGAACGGAAATGATATTACCGCATTTATGACATGTTTTTTATTGTGCAGCTCCGACATGTCATGACTAATCTCGGAGAAAAGCTTACTGATGAGGAGGTGGAGGAGATGATTCGTGAAGCCGATGTCGATGGTGATGGTCAAGTGAACTATGAGGAATTTGTCAGGATGATGTTGGCAAAGTGATTTTGGGTGCTGCACTGCTAAAGGGAGACAAGAATCACTTACAAACGATTGGTAGTTCTATAAACCTGGAGTTTTTCTCCCCTCTCGTTGCGTGATTTTTGGAAGTCTTGAGCAGATGATACATCTGATTTTGTTCACTGTTATGTTCATGTACGATATCTTTGCAGCTTTGTTCTTATCTGATCGTTGCACTCATTTCTTGTCTGGTTTTGAAACTGCTTTTCGTTTCTCAAAGTCGAGAAAATGAGCTTGTTGCACTAAATAGATGATGGAATGTGAACACGGGGATTGGGGATGGGCGGGACATGGGTGGAAATAACGAAAGAGGAAAGCAGATTGTTATCATAGGTCAATTATGCTTTTTTATTGAGGTCGTCAGCTCAACTGAGAGTAGCTTCCTGGTTCTGTCAGTCTTCTGATGCAGTTCCCTTCTTTACCTTGTGAGGAAAGAGCAATTAACCAAGTTATGCTTCTTTAGGGAACCTTAGTACTACTTCAAGAACCCCACCCAGGTGTCTATTTGTGTAAATTTCCATGCCGACCTCCTTTTTTTCCACTCACAGGTTGTTTCATGTCATAGATGTACTTGATCAGGAAATTTTATCATTTGGGACCTTTGAATACTTGATGTGGCTATTATAAGCATGCATAGAGTACTAAACCCAAGCGTGGCCTCACCCAGAACTTAAATTATAGGTAGTGAAATCCTGAGAAGTAATGGATGGATTGGATCAGGGCAAGGTGGTTTATGCCAACTAATTTTTTAGATTCCAGAATTTACATGATTTCATTGGACTTTTTGGGCTTTGGGTGAGAATAACACTAAAAGGTCTCAGCAATACCTCAGTGATTGATCGAACAATATCCACAGCCATGTATGGTCATGGCGGGAGGAACTTGTCTTGTGGGGTCATTGTTGCAATCATCGTGAGCGAGAAGCAAATGTTGAGGCTTCTTTCTGGCATCGGTTTCTCTCACACACCTACTAGAGCTGGCGCGCAATTATTAGAAACCTAACAGGCCGCGTGAACTAGTTGTCTGATTTTCGGAAGTAGCACACTCGACATCTCATCTTTCTTCAGTACTTCTATGTATGTCTATATGCATGCACAGCATGTACCCTGATATGCTCGAATCTGATCTCTTTGAGCTTTATCTTTTTCCTATCTTATTCTAGGCTCTTTGGAAGAGAAAGAATGTCAATATGGATATGATTGTAAGATGAGAAAGAGGTTAAGCTAGCTGGGGAAACTGAGATAAACTCTTATCAAGTTAACTAGTTCTAAAAGTAGGATTCTCTACATTAAACATTCATGTTGTCGGTGCCACAATCCGTCCTGTCTATATCAGTTAGAGAGCGGTAGTGTCTACTATATTTTCTTCGAGCCAGATTATTACGAAAGCGACCGCACAAGTACAGACCAAGAAATCTGATGATGGCACATGGAACCACGGATTTCAAATTTCCGTTGCCTTTCCCCCTCCAGTCACGCTTTTTCTCAGCACCATAAGTTTGACCTGAAAGCCCTTCATTTATTCTGGAGCTAGCGCTGCGAGAAAATTTAATTTCTATAAATTTTTAAGACAGCAAGTTCTAGGGAAATTCCGGAAAAAAGAGAGAGAACTTCTGAGGTTGGAAATTGTGCCTTCGACGAATCAAATGTCTCCAAGGAATCATAATGTGTAACATGTCCCTCGGATTCCAACGCGAGTAGTTTGACGTACGAGGTCAATTAACATTGCTTGGAAGATTCGTCAGAGTATGTGATAGGGTCGAAAATACATTTTCCCAATCACAAACCCATTAGGAGGGGAAGCACTTCAAATCTGTAAAAGCAAGATGTGCCTCTCTCTTGTCAAATTTGATTCGCTCTCTCTCTCTCTCTCTCTCTTCCCCCTACACATCATTGGCACAATCTGTCATGCATGACCGTGTATTTGAACAGCATTTGCAGATGTGAAATTATAGCAGCAAACTAGGAAAGAAAAAGTGGGATTTCAAGACCATTTGAGATTTCCTTAATCCTTCTCCTCATTAGCAATATAGAGTAGAACAAAATTCAAAACCAGCAGAAGAAGAACGAAAAATGAACCCCTTGAAAATAAGTTAAAATGAAAGACAACTGACTAGTAGTTAATACTCGCTTCACTCTCTCTCTCTTCTGTACTACTGAGTAGTGAGGGAGGAGGCATTGCCTGTGGAAGCAGAGGTGGAGGAAGAAGAGGAGTTCTTGTGGTTGTGCATCCACACCTTGAACACCTGCCTGCTCACCCCAACGCTCCTGCAAAACCTCTCGATCTCGTCCTCCTCGTCCTTCCTCTGCATCTTCCACCCCAGCTTCTCGGCGAACTCCATCATCTTCTCCTTCTGCTCCACCGTGAACTTCGTCCTGAACCTCTTCTTACCCCCACCGCCGCCGCCGCCGCCGCTCTCCGGCGAGTCCGCCGCCATGTTCAGCTGCCTCCCCCGCCCGTACTCCACTAGCTCCCCCCCGCCCAGCTCAGCATTGTCACGGCCACCCGACCGGCAAACCATCAGGCCCCCGCCGCCGGCATGGGCGGTGGCATAGGTCACCTTCCGGTGGAAGTTGCGGTGGCAGCCACACGCTACGCATTGGAGGCTGCCCGGGGAGGTGTCGTCTGATGTGAACTCGCCGCACCCGTCCGTCGCATAGCTCCCCAAGCTGGCTGCATGGTTTCTCAAGCACTCTCGATATGCCTCGTTCCTATTATCTCCTTCCATTCTCCCTCTGTGTCTCTCTCTCCTCTCTCCCTCTCTCTTGATGTGATGTGGTTGTGGTTGGGTAGGATATATATTTTCGGGAGGATGATGAGGGAGTGGAATTATATACGCTGCCCATGCTGGGTGTTGTATATCATTTTCTTAAAAAAAAAATGTTTTCTAGGGTTTCTTATCTTCTTCTTGTTCTCCCTTACCTCATCCTGAATTTTAGCTGAGATGAATGTGAGTTGTGGAGCACTATGTTTGTTATGTAGCTCTCTCTCTCTCTCTCTCTCTCTCTCTCTCTCTCTCTCTCTCTATGTTAGAGAGTGTGTGTATGTGTGCAACGTCTTCTAATTAGCAATCATGGGTTTCTGCTATCTTTTAGCATGCTCTCTTAACAATCCAAAAAGAAATTTGCACGTCTTTTCCCACCCCCAAAAAAAAGAGCAGAATATCAGATTTTGGATCCATGTGATGATGATGACGACGAACTGTGGCTCCATGAAATTCAGGTTTTCTGCCTTTTTCAATTTTGGCTTCTTTCCTTTTTCATCAATTTGTTTGTTTTTCCATGTCCCTATCCCTACGGAATTAGGATCTTGGTAGTAATCATCAACCTAAATAACTTTGAATAAGCATGACGAGCGCCGCAAAGATAATAATCCTGAGGCGTGCTCGATCTACCTAATCCTCCTCTCACATCGGTGAACAGCTAAATTCTAAAAATCGATTATTAGAATGAGAAATTCTTTTATAAAATGGCTAAAAGAATATGAATTATATAATGTAATTGCTATGAGCTTTCAGGAAAGGTCGAATTAGGGTGTGCATCTGCTGTGCGGTTTGGCTGGAGTGACGTGGTACGCTTCGGTCCACTTGAGAAATATTCCAAAGTTAGGTTTTTATTTAAATAATATTATGTACATAAGTGTGAAGGTACGGAAATGGAGGGAGGGTTTAGCATTAGTTGTCCTTGTCGATATTTATACCGGAAAGAAGAGAAGCAGGGCACGAATGTCTTGGTTCACGGAACTCAACCAATTATAATTGGAGATGAGGGGACAGTCCTTAGACTTTAGTTATTAGTTCCATCCCCTTAAAGATTAGGGCAAAATAAGCTGCACCACCCCTTACCGACATGATGGAGGGACACTCAATAGTCAATGCCGCCTCTCTCTCTCTCTCTCTCTCTCTCTCTCTCTCTCTCTCTCTAACATATTTGAATTCCATTATTACAATGCCCACTATCTGCTCAAAATTTTCCTGCTAAATAAGGGTGATGGATTTGGAGCTAGTTTTGTGATACGAACTTCCAACTATCAATTATCCGACGGTAAAGTGCAATTATCTTTTACATACCAGCCAAATCGGTGGATTTATCAATGCATGAACGACAATTAGCAAATTCGCTTGGTTTGTACTAACATTGTTTTTTGCTTTTGCTTTTTCATTTTTTTCCCCGTTTCTTGGATTTACTACAAATTGTCCAAATATGGTGCAAATCTCTTTCGCATGCTCCACCGCGCTACCATCGTTGCCTTTCACCTTTGTTGTCAACTTTTACTTGTGAAAGTGAATTGTTAGTCTCTCCTCGTGGAACACATGAATAGTCATTTCACATGTATTTGCCTATTCCTTGCTTAACTTGTTCTCCATTGACTTATTGATGTTGATTTCTCCACCACGCATTGGTTAAATTTGTTGAAATGGTTTGTTATCTATAAATAATTAAACGAAGTGATTGTTGGATATGAAAAGATGTGATTATTGATTTGAAGAGAAGTGATGGTTATGATAAAATGCCTATTGCCAAGAGATGTTACTAACATGAAGAGAAGTGATGATTGATCATGAAGAATGACAATATTTTCAATAAATGTATTGATTGGTTGTCTGTAGACAGAATTAAATGGCATATTGTTCAAAACTACTTTCTCTTCTTCATAATCTATTTTCTTCTTTTTTCATTGTAAGTTTGACAACACATGTAAGGTGAAATTCCAAAAGGGAAATTTAGTAATTTTCGAACTTGTTCCTCTATGATTTTGGTGTATACCCTAAATGTACTTTATTTAAACTCGTCAGCAATAATAGTATGAGCAAATAATACCTAAAGAATAATAATTGTTGTCACGCATCAAAATATTAAAAAACTTTTGACTACTGCTCATGTCTTTATAAATGATCAAATTTTCCCAATAATTTTAAGGTATTATTTTTATGGAATGGCCATATCAAGTGCATGCAATCTCAACAGATAAGTATGAATGAAACTATTGTTTATGTTTTTATGTTTGAGTGATCTTTCTTTTGGCATAATAGTCTATCTCATCTTGCTATAGTATTTTGAAATTTATGAATAAAAGTGGTATGATATCATTAGTATTTTGGATAAGGAATGTGAAATATGTTCACAAGCAAAGATGACCAAAAAATCGTTCTCAAAGGTAGAAAGATCCACTAAAGTACTTTTTTTTTTTGTCTATCTTGCTATAACATAGAAAGATCCACTAAATTACATTTTTTCTATCTATCTTGCTTTAATTTTCAACTCACTTTCAGATTTTTGCTATGCCTTTTTGTAGGGCGTGGAAGTCAAAACCCACACCTAAAACTAATTATCCTCACTTGAGAATATGGGAATTTGAACCCCCTAGGAAGGATGGCCACTAGGGCAATGGTTCACTAAAGTACTTTAGTTGGTGCATTTTGATATATTTATGAATTAATGATAAAGTAACTAGATGTGGAAATCATTATTCTATTGAATTTATTGAAAATTACTCTAGATATACTCATGTTTTCCTCAAGCTTTTGATTTGCTTAAGGTATATAAGATTGTAGTTGAAATCAAAATGGTGCAAAAATCACAGTTTTAAGAAGAGATCAGGGAGGAGAACATTTCTCATTAGACATTTCTACATTTTGTGAAGATTTTGTATCAAGTAAGTGCACCTTATACCCATCATCTAATACTTTTCTACATTTTGGCGATGTATTCTCAAGTTAAGACTTGTTCTAACACCCATCATCTTTAGCCAAACATATTGTTGCAAAGAGATATACAAGGAACTCAGACGTGAGGGACTGACTGTGGATTTGTATCAATTAATTTTGATTAGTGGTATTAGCCAGCATAATTTTATTGTCCGGCTTGTTTGTAGAGATTGACTACCGATAATAATAGCCATATCACAATGGTTATCTTCAGTAGGTACTAAGTGTAACATTTATATGAATGGTATAGAAGATAGAAACCACTTATTCTTTTAGTGTACTTAGACAAGTAATGTGTGGTGTAGTATCTTTGTACAAAATGGAATTTGGCATTATGTAAGAGGTTGGAATTGAGAACTTCAATGGATGATTGGGGCCACCAAGGGAAAAAATTTGGAGACGAAACTCCTCAAGTTATCTTTCTTAGCAATAATCTATTACATATAGATGGAATGAAACTGAAGACGATTTCAAAATAAGTCAACTGAGTCTTATCTTTTGTTGACTAGGATTCAAAAGAATGTAAAAGGTTGGACATCACTCTACCAAAATGTAGGTCTTCCCAAGCAAATGTTTTATACGCTACTGTATGGAGGCTTCCTTCCTTCATCTTCTTGCATAATTAGTCTCTTTGAAATGCTAGGGAATTCCCCTAAGCTTTTGTACCTTATCTTATCAATGATATGCACATATTGACACCAAAAAAGAAAATAATAAGTGCACCTTATACACCAGTACAAAATGAATTGGTAGAAAGCAAGTATTGAATTTTGGTTGATGTTTAAATCCATGATCTTACAAGCAAAATTGCCAATCAATTTATAGGGAAAAACACTTCTCACTACATGTTATGTTCACAACAAAAATCTTTTCAACAAAATTTAATATATCTCTATATCAATTATGGAAAGGAAATATACCGAATATCAAATATTTTAAAGTATGTGGATGCCTTACATATTATAGAATCTCTAATCTTAAGTACACCAAATTAGAATGACAGGAATTAAAAAGTTTGTTTGTTGGACATGATTGAATTTATAAAGCTTATAGATCGCTATATGTTGAATTTAATACTATTCTAGAATCAAGAGATGTTGAATTTCTTGGATACAAATTTCTAAAGATTCAAGTTATACCTCAACATATTTGCAAATGCCAATTGATGCAAGCAATCCTTCATCAAGTAAAAAAATATTATTTAATTTTCCAAGTGAGCCGAGGAGAAGTCAAAGAGTAAAGAAAATCAAAAACTTCGGCTTTCATTTTGTGATTCTCCCGGTAGAAGGAGATAGAGACAATATTGTGAATAAATTACCCATCTTCTTCTTTTTTTTTAAAAAATTTATCCATGTTATTTCACTTGGATTAAAATCCAAGAACGTTCATCATTCATTTTAGAAAGAAGCAATTAATCATGAAAGGAGGTGTTGAGGAAGAAGAGTTCTCAATCCTTTCTCAAATGTCTATATGAAAATTTTCAATCTTACATAATCCAAGAGACAATTGAATGCCTATGAGACCATATCCAAGACTAACAAACAAACAATCGATAGATTTACTGCTTTTAAATATTTTAATACATATGTATCAATTGCTTAAATAACATCTATTAGAGTTTTATTAGCTTTGGCATCAATTCATAGATTGCATATGCATCAAATGAATGTTAAAACAGCACTTCTAATGTACTATTTGTTTTGCAGAAAATGAATAATATGGAAAATATTTTTCTAAAAATAGTCGTTAATGTCACTCACAAAAATAAATGAATGAATAATATTTTTCATTGCCCATGAAAATATTTAAACAAAATTGTTGTTAATAATGAAAACATTTTTCATTGGCTAACTATTTCAAGAAAGCAAGTAATTATTTTTAGGAAAATATCTTCCAAATATTCATTTTTTTGCTAAACAAACAGAACCTAAATAATAAATTAGAAGATGAAGTATATATGGAAGAACTTGAAGGTTTTATTCTACCTAAAAATGATAATAGGTTTTGCAAATTAAACAAATCATTATATTATTTGAAGGAAGCATTGAAACAATGACATGAAAATTTTGATTTGGTGATATTATCGTATAGATTTTAGCATAATAATGCCGATAAATGCATTTATCAAAGTTTACTAAAGAGTATGAAGTTATAATATGCTTATATGTAGATGATATGCTAATTGTTGGTACAAATATGAAGTCATAAATGAACTAAAAAGTATTAACATTCTTAGTTTAAAATGAAAGATTCGGGAGAAGTTATGATTTTAGGTATTAGTAATCAAATATAGTGGGGGTTATGCTTTAAGTCAAGGCCACTATATAGAGAAAATTAATCAAATATATCATCATTTGGAATTAAAGAGTCATCCATATGATATGTCAATTAAATTGATGAAACATGTTGGAGAGGTAACTTTTGGCACAATTAGAATATGCTAGCATAATTAGAAGTTTGATGTATATTATTTATTGTACTAAACTAGATATAGAATTTATTTATGTGAATTGTCTAGATTTACTTGTAATCTTAGTACTATGCATCGGAAGGCCATAAATAGAATTCTTGATTACTATAAAAAAAGAAGAAGAAGAAAACAAACTATGGTCTATTTTATGAAAGACAACCGATAACATTAGAAGACTATTTGGGTGCTAGTTGGATAACTAGCACAAAGTTTAGCCAGTCAACATCTGGGCAAGTTTTCAAGCTTGTAAATGAGGCAATTTCTTGGACATCAAAGAAAAAAATATGTATAATTCATTCAACCATAAAATATGAATGATTATGGAATTTGTTATTGGAAATAGAGTTAGGGCCACAACTTATGGTGGCAATATCTTTACATTACAATAGTGATGCAACAATTTCTAAGGTACATAGTACAATATACAATGGAAAATCGAGTCATATTAGGTCGCGACATAAGTATGTTCAACAATTAATTATTGATGGAATTATTCCAATAATTTCTGTTAAACAAATAATAAGAGATTCTCAAGAATTTTAGTTGGCAACTATCAAAGAAATTGGCTCTTAGACCAATTATTTATAGTCAACTATAATGGATACCCAACCAACAAGCTAGTGTATCTAGACAGTGATCAAGTACTGGGGCACAAGATTAATACTCATGAAAAGTTATGAGGATGGGTGTTATAAACACTCTTAATGAAGTTCAAGTTTTAGCAAGGTAAGGCTAATGTAATAAGTTAGGAAATTCTTTTATATAAACATAAAAAGTGGTGCCACTTGTAACAAAATTGAATGAGTTTTGTAAATATCATGAATCTAAGCAGAAGCACAAGGCCATAAAAATGTTGAAGCATAGGAAATTTCTAATCGAATGTTGCAAATTCAAATGTGAGATAATTCAATTAACAAATGAAATCATGGATGAAAGTATCAGATTTTGTTAAGAGAATTATTTATTCTATTTGAAAGTTCAAATCTTAATAGATACCTTTTTGTGCATATGAATTTTTGTAAATTAATAAAGATAACAAACTAAGTAAGAGATTGTTGAAATTTTTTTTATCTATAAATAAATAAAAGAAGTGATTGATCATGAAAAGTAATGATGGTTCGATAAAATACCTATTCTCAAGAGATGTGTTGATTGTTAACTATAAATATGACCAAATCATACATTGTACAAAAAAATTTATCTTCTTTATAATTCTCTTTTCTCTTACAAGTTCAACAACACATCTAAAATGAAATTCCAATAGGGAAATTGAATAATTGCCGAATCTATTTCTCTATGACTTTGGTGTATTATTGGAGGCATATTTGTTTTAAACATGGCAACAATAATAGTGGAGATAAATTATACCGTAAGATAAAACTCTAAGAGGGAAACTAAATTCTCTCTTTCTCTACTTCATAATTCTCTCTTTTTCTCTTTTCGTCCACAAGTTTGACAACACAACATTCAATGTGTGCGCCCATAATTGGATCAAGAGTTGCCTAATGGATAAGCCAATATAGAAAGCCTTGTGAATGAAAGGCTATTTATGTGGGATTCATATTAATATATAAATAAACATAAATATATATTAATGTTAGATAGTTCACACATTGGGATTTGTTCTATACAAAAGCTATGTTTGGTGGGCTAAATAAAAGTAAGGAAAGGATAAATCTCCTATTTGGTTTTAGTCCAAAATAAGATAAGGTCGATATAAGAGAAATATAGCCTAAATAAATAATTTACCATGGGATGGTGGGATAAAAATAGATAGGATTTTTTTTTATGGTGTAAAATTTATTTTTCTTAAATAAAAAAACTTCTTAAATTTATAAAACAAAAACAATAATTAAATATATATAATATTTCAAATTTTAAATAAAAAATAAAATATAACAATAATTTTCATTTTTATTCCTATTTTTATTTATATCTATTAATAATATATATTCTGTACATACATAGTATCTATATTTATTACATATTTTAGTTACATTAGTATACCTTATTATTTAGTGAAATTTTATTCATAAATGATTGAAGGGAATAAAAAAATTAGATTGGGCAAATAAAAATGAAATAGAAAAACCCAGATTTTAAATATACAAATTAAAACTTGAAAATGATCTAACTCTTGAAGAATTAGGAACAGTGAGATTTTTAGAAAAATGCCTACCTTCTCTGTTTTGTTCTCCTTCGTATCTTTAATTCATGTTGAAGTTTCACAACATCTCTGTAGTTCTTTAGTTCCCGTTAAGGATCCACGACGACAACAACGGCGAGAGAGTCAAAACTTATTTCTTTCTATAACTCTCTAGATCATGTCAAAAATTTAAAAAAACAACAAGAGAATCGAAACTCCTCATTTCTAACTCTATGGGTCACATTAAAGTTTCACAAAAGTGGCAAGAGAGTCCAAACACTAGTTGAATCATCATGTTTTCTCTCTCATACTAGATTTGGCATTTGTTGGGTGATTTACCACATTAATGTTGTTGTAACCTATTTACATTTCTTGTCGTAGTTGAACATATGGCTTTAGAATGCTTCAATGAGCTCTTTTGCTATTTAAGATTCATAACATACAGTAGTCATTGATCAATTGATGGAGGTCATCTTTGTTTATACATTTGTGATTTCTTTAACAATTCCATTTGTTTATTTTCAGGTTCATTTACTTTAATATATCATTCATACCAAATAATGCAAGTGATAGGGTATGCCGACTATAATACTATGATTTACTAAATAATGGATGTGATATAGAAAGATCTCTTGATTTTATTTTTTATCATATCCAATCATATTGTAGTTAAAAATACATATGAACTAAACACAATCAAAATGAAATTTTCGAAATATTACTCTCTTTGCTTTATAAATGTCTTGGAACTCCTTTTTTTGTACTTTATCTTTAAATCTCTAAAGCGCTGACGAATCACTACATTTCCATATGCAACTCTGCGCATGACTGCATGCAATGAAGCATCTGCACGCAACGACAACCCCATCCTTCTAAGCACCAAACTTCTGATCACTTTGGTGCATCATCAACACTTGTCAGTCCTCATTCACAAGATTAAAAAAAAAAAAAAAAGATTCAGGGTCATTTTTCTTATCCGTTGTTGTCGTTATAGCTCTCCTAGATTTCAACAAGGGTTATCAAGATCGACTTTGACTTGCGGTTCAAAGAACCCATGAATGTACGAAACCGAGCACGCCGGTGCTTGGTTCACATTATGATCAGTCTCTAAATGTAAGAACGAGCTGCATGGCTTATTTCAGCGTGCAACCATGCAAGGTCTATCAACACTGATTTCACGGAAAGTGCATAGTAATCAATGTCAAATGGTGGGGCTGTGAGAATTATGCTGCACATGCAGACATTTGATAGGCAAAGCCACCCATGTAATCATTTCAAGAAGTGTGGTTAGTTCACGCTCGATTCTTTATTCTTTTATATTTCTTTTTTTGTAGTGTCCAAAACTTTCGACTCGGTTAAGTAACCTCACATATATCGAGGAAGGATTCGTCGGTCGTAAAAAGCAATTTAAGAAATAGTTATATCGATACGACCACAGGAGAAGAGACTTGTGTAAGGGCTCTTCTGTCAATTTCTCTTGTATTTTTTCGATGGTTCACTTGATATGTCGGAGCATTGTCCCTCTACAGTGTCGAGTCACTGTAGACTGTGTCCACTTGCCACAGTACGTACATAGACTCATCACTTCAAGTGCCCCTATAGGATTAGGTCATGAAAGAAACCGAAAGAAACCAGAAATAAAGCTGCAATTTCTGTCTGGCATATTTCAACAGTGGGCGGGCCCAAAACAAAATTTTAACTCTTATCCTCAGTTGGAGATGCTTGGTCCACCGAATGCCCCAATCAATAGGGTACATATATGTATCTCAAGAAATTAATTAGGAGGAGGATGAAATGCGAGGATGATCAAGATAAAATTCATTAGGGTTTTCGCGCATTGTCCAAATATCTCCGGATATTGGGATTTGGGATTAAATTCACCAATGATTGAAATTGTTGAGATATCAATGGAGACATGAAGATAGAGAGCATTTTGTGTGATGAATTATGACTTCTTTTTCTGATGGCCTGAATTATTAGGTAGGTATCGTGGTCCATGGTGGCATATTGAAAAGTGACTAATAGCTAAGTTCATTTAACAGAAATTTGACTTGATTGGTAGAGTCACTTTAGATTGTTAAAGTACTTTATTCTTTGCATTCCTTATGCATGAAACCCATTGATTCTCCTTTGGTATTGGATCTTGATTTCGTGAAAATCAATGTGTTTCTTGACACAAAAGGAGGGTTGATGATGGAGGACATAAATTTGCAAGTCATTTTTATGTGATTTGCATATGGTAACTAGAAATTGCATAGTGTCTGTTGACATCAAAATTTTCAAAAGAAAAATCAAAATATATTTCCGATTAGCATTTGCTTTTAACTAAGTCTATTTAATGGTTTAGTTATGTAAATTCATTTGAAAAAGATGTCATTATGATATTTTCAGAATATGTATGTGCAATTTCAATGTGCTTTGGTATCTTCAAAGATATGCTTTTTAGGAATGCAATTAGAAGAGAATATCGTGAGGTATCTTCAGTAATGTCATGTGGATTTGATTTCACCGTCTTTCGAAATATCTCTTTATTCAACAGGTTAGGGTCTTTGCTCATTCCATGAACAGGAAACATACACAATCAAAAAGGACACACGAAGTATTGAGAGCTCTCAATTATAGAACAACTTTTGATTCTTGAAGAGAAGAATCACCTTCTTCAAATTTCAAGAACTTGAAGAATTCATAAAAGGGAAAGAATAATAAAATCTCGTCAAATCAAACTCCCATGTCTCATCGTTTTTCTCGACATACAACAAAGTTTTGTTGAATCAAATATATAATTTCAAGCTACATCAAAACCATTTATCAATATATTGAAAAGAAATTATTAGGCCTAGTATACAATATTTGTGTGGTCATAGACGGTGTTTATTCTGAGTATTCTTAGGATGAACATTTTTGAGCAATCATAAATATGAAAGTCATCAAAGCATGTGATATTTAGTTCCTGATGATCCCTTTTTCTATTTCTCTTTCCATGTTTTAGGAAGGAGAGAGGCAAAGGTGGTGGATGTCTGCCCGTGAGTTGCAGCTTTATTCCAACTTCAGAAAATTGCACATCAATCAATCAAACAATGTTTTTTTCATGTCTTTTTTCCAATTCCAGTGACCACACCGCATGTCCCTCCGTCCTCTCTTTCGCCTTCATGATAAGGCTCAAATTATTTTGGCCCAGGAATCCTTTCTCATGTCAGATACGGATGCTAGAGAAGTTGTTGTTCTCTTGCTTTAATTTTATGTTGCATTGGATTCTCACACAAAATGTGGTTTGCGATCATTAACAGGGTTCTAAATGTTGACACATGTAGCAATCACCTTGCATCAGAATGAAATACTCTATATTGTTTTTTAAAGAAAAATACTAAAAAAGTTCTAAATTAAATCCATATGATTTAAAATTGAATTGATCCATTTGAAATGTGCATAACTAAATTGGTATCAATATAATAAATTTAAAACTTTTTTATACTTTTTCCGATTTTTTACATCACTTCCCAAAATAAATGGAACTCGGCCACTTTAATTTGGCAGCCAATTTCAAATCTTCATGGCTTGTTTATTACTTCTTCTAGTTTTTGAATCCCTCTTCATCTTATTTTGGGATTGCCAATTTTCAATTTTCTGTGCAATGTTCTTGAGGTTCCATTTTTGTTATCATGATTGGCCCACACACAAGAATCTTGTACCAGCAATTGTATAGCTTGCTAGTGAAGACAAAATCTATAGTAATGATTTCATAACTTTCATTCTATACGTATTTTAGTGCCATTACTTCTAGGACTATTTAGTTGAATGATGTTAGCGATTTTTTTTATCAGAAGCCTAGGTAATAATGTCATTAAAAGTGGGAAAATTTTCAAATAATTACATAAAATGCTCTCATTTTCTCAAATTGAGGTTTGAAATGGATCTTATTTTAAATAATAACCTAAGATTTCCTCCTTTGAAGTGAAACTTGTTTAAATTAAAGACTTGAAGTTGAGATATTAATATATATAAAAAAAAAGCCTAACTTTGCTAGTCGAAGGACATTTTCATACTTTACTTTTTAAAATTTTTTCGTTTTTTTCATTTTTCATTTTTTTTCTTATTTCTTTTTCCCTCTTCCCTTAGCCAACCATGGTAGAGGTAGATGGACTCGCATGAGGGCCGCCCTTGTCAAACCGCCAGTGTCGCATGAGGGTCACCCTCACTTGGTTGGTGAGGGTGAGGGCGGGCTTCGCCCAATGTCGATGAGGGCTAATCTTGCCCTTGCTAGATTTGGCGAGGAACACATAACATTGGTGAGAGTAGCCCTCACCCTTGCTTGGGTAGGCAAGGGCACACCTTGGTTAGTGAGGCTAGGCGAGGGCAACCCTCGCCCAACGTTGGCAAAGGTGGCCTTCACCTGAGGCCAGTAGAGGTCCCTCACCTGAGGCCAACAACCTCTGCCAGCAATCAACGAGGCATGGTCGTTGAGGGATGAAAGAGGAAAAGAAAAAGAAAAGGAAAATTTAAAATATACATAATTTTTTTTTTTACAAATTACCTCTTCTTCAATGGTCGAAGTAAACAACAGTTGGCCAAAAGTCCTTATTTGAGATGATTTGGCCACTTCAAGTTTTTATTTGAAATAAGATCTACTTCCGTCTCTTTTTCGAAAAAATGATGGCACTTTAAACTTTTATTTGAAATTTTTCCTTAAAAGAGCATAGAATGATAACTTTTTTTTTCACCCAAATCGAAGGATTGGGGCTAAAATTAGGTCCAATTGAAAACGCTAACCCCATGTTACCTTTACGAGTCAAAGAATTGTGGAAGGCGCAAAGCTTCATCTTGCTCATCCTCTTGAACAAAAAACCAAATGTCATCGAGATTTCTATGGTCACCAATCACCGGTCTTGCACTTTGTTCTCACGCTATTCAAGAACCGTTCTCGATTCTCCGAACCAGACTCTAGGACTAAACACGAAAGAGCTTTGTCGATTCATAGTAGGAAGGAGAGGAGTTATAGAGGGAAGACGAGTGCTCATGGATGCAAGTTTTTTCCCAACATATAAGGGTCCATATTAGAATATTTAAATCTTAAACCACACATTTATTTAACAACTTAAATTTTTAAATAAACAATAGTCCCACAAAATCTCATATAATATGTTATTAAAAAAGTTAGTAGTCGTCTCACATAATTTCATATTCTATTAGAGTAAGAGATCCAAAATTCAATCTTACATGTCCCTATATGCCTCCCCAATTACATATTTCAACGCTTAGCCTATCTTGAGGGGGAGGGTCAAAACATTTAAATGTTAAACCACGCATTTTTATTTAATAACTTAAAATTCTAGAGTAGTTAATAATGGTTCCATAGAATCTCACATTGCAAAAAGCGTCAATCTCCATGCATCGTAGTTTTAAGGGGGAGAGAATCTGCTATTCCTCTTGTCAATTCTTCTTTGATGAGTCATTTTTTAAGAATTGGACAATTATAAAAAAAAAAAAAAAAAAATCATGAGTCTATTACATTTGTTTCTATTCAATCCTAAATAACCAATTTAGTTCTAAAACTGTTTGCATTTTATCAATTTAGTTTATTTGACAAATTTTATTTAGAAATCGCTAATGATTAATTGTCCTACGTGGCACTATAGGCGCTAACGTAAATATTTTTAATAATATTTTTTGAATTATTTATTTATTTTTCCTTCCTTCTTTTCTCTTTTTTTCTTAACCGAGGCTAGTGAGGGTTGCCAAAGCTCGCCAATTACTGGGTGAGGTAGCCTCGCTCGCAACTACACCTACCCGAACCATCGTGAGGTGTGGTAGCAAGTAAGGTTGTCTCTCTTAGATCTAGGCGAGGCCAACCTCACTAGCTACAAGCAAAGACAACCATGGCCTCGTCAATCGCAGGCAAGTCTACCTTTGCCCACGATGCCATGGTGAGGTCATGGGACAAAAAAAGAAGTAAGAAAAAGAAAAGAGAAAAAAGAAAAAAGAAAAGGGAATAGAATTATCCATGTTAGTACCAATCGTGCCATATTAGATTATCAACATCCATATCAGTGATCTTGGGATAGACGTAATTGTCAAAACATGAAAAATTTATGACTAAATTTGCACAATCGAAAGGTTTAAGACTAAATTAGCACAAATACAATAATTTAATAACTTTTTTAGTAATTTTCCCATTTTAGAGTTGAAGCCACGTCTTTTGGGTGATTTTTCACTTTGGACTTAATGCTCTCAAAGAAAAACCACATTGGATATGCTTCATTAAAATAAACGCCTAAAGGATGTTTTCAAAAGTGCACTTAAGTGATTTGTAAAGAAGTTATGGTATCAGAACAAGTATCATACAAAAATTATAACACTACTCGTGCCTTTTTCCTTAAAATCTATTAGATAAAGTAGTTGTACAATGCAAATCTATTCTTTTGACATGTATGATCTTCCAATAGGTGGAATATACTTTTAACAAAGAAATAAAGAAAAGAAAAAGAAAAATTAAAAAAATTATTTTTTAAATTACAAAATTGCCCACATCAACACCGATCATGCTACATAGAACGGTTGACGACCACATCAATAACTTCTGCTTAAAATTGATTGGAATGACTTAATTGACAAATTGCCAAAAGGTTTAAGATTAAATTGATAAAATTGAAAGATTTATGACATTGACATAAGCACAATAGGTTTAAGATTTTTTTGGCAATTTTTCGGATGAAATTGCTGGGCACACTTGCTTTAAAATCAAACATTATCTCCACTCCAGTCCATTTTCGATTATCGTGGTCATCCTCTTGCTCCCTCAATGCGCTACACCCTTATCTGGGTTTTCCACGCTCATAATCACAAGATTGGCCTCCTACTTACTATTCATGCTTACCATAAACATCCTTAGTCCAACTCTCTATCATGATTTCATATTGAAATTATTGCCACATGCTAATTTGTACATGATTAGAAACATAGGATCTGCATATCTCTCTCTCTCTCTGTTCATGCAATGAACCTAGATGATCATGTGTTGATTAAATAGCTCATTGAGATCATTTACGAAGATCGAGTTGATGATAATCTACTCCATTAACTCGACCACGGAGTGTTCCATTCTTAATTATGGCACATAAAAAACTTAATCATGGGCAGTAATAGAACTACAGTAGAGGAGACATTAGATTAAAGAAAGAACTAACACAGCACAGCCAAATCCAGTGCATGTAGTGACCTGGTTCATTAAAAATAAATAAATTAACTAATTTAAATAAAGTTAGTACGTCCACGAAGCTTGCAGATCAAATAAATCCAACACCATGCTCCCAAAGATCCTCTTTCAACATCGTTATCTGCCACTGCCACTTAAAACCCAGACAAAAGCTCTTAATCAAGCTTTCTTGTGTTTTGGAATTAACCCATTTTTGTTAAATTTCATTCTGCATGTGCCTCGCATATGTTTCATGCATCTGCCAGATCCGTCGTTTTGGATTGTTCATAGGTACCCATCTAAAAAAGGGCACTTTTGTTCAGGTACAACATGAACTTTGATTAAATATATACGCAGAGAGAGAGAGAGAGAGAGAGAGAGAGAGAGAGGTCAGCGGTCATAACATTTTTTTTTTTTTAAGGAAACGTGCTTGGGGATGATTTCTTCAATGGTGTCGGGGAGAGAAGGATGCAATGAACTTGTGGGACACTGGACATGTCCTGGCTGTGAAATCTCCCAGTTAATCTCCATTTTCGGTGACAAAATCAGACACTCCAGCTATATAAGCGGACGAAATTTTGGGGGACATTGCACGTTTTTTCTCCCTTTGAAAGATATTAGGTATTAAAAAACTGGCTTACAAAATTGATGAGTCAAGTAACGCGTCGCTCTAATTGTGCTTAGGTTATGGCTTGTTCAACAACCAGCCATCAACTAGTGCATCATCGTTGTATCAAACACCTAGGGCTCTCTCGAACCAAATGTGGCAAAGCAAAAATCGAGCCAAAAATTAAGTTTTTCCTATGGCAGGTGGCCCGACATGCATTACCTACAAAGGAGAACCTCGCTCGGAGAAGTATCATACATGTCAACACTTGCGCTATATGTGAGCAACTCCCAGAATCCAAGGAGCATCTGTTTCTGCTATGCCCTTGGACCAATGAAATTTGGCAAAACTCAGCAATTAACAATCCAAGTAAATGCTCCACCCGTGGTGGTCGCATAGTTTCGCTCCTTCGTCCCCGTCACTAGGGGAGGGGTTCAAATCCCCACGTCCGCATTCTGCGCGACTCATCCACGACTAGATCGGTGGAGGCGGCTCGGCTCGCCCCGAGTTTACCATCTCCAGCTGTCAGCCGTGCAGGGGGTTCCCGGGTTACGAAAAAAAAAAACATCCAAGTAAACGTATATTTGGTCACACACATGGACGAATGGCTTGGGAATTTCAAACATACCTCTATTTCCTTTGAATTCCTCGCGACGCTACTGTGTCAAATTTGAAAAGCTCGGAATGAATGGAGTTTCAGAGCTAAACAACTGAACCCCAACTAGATTATCACCTTAGCCATGGCACAAGTGAAAAATTTCAACCGATGGAAACCAACCTCAAAAGGAATAAACGCACAACAGCAGAACTTACCTCAGATCTTGACTCCACCGCCTCCTAGAGTGTGCAAAATCAATGTCGACAGGTCGTTCGCTCCCGAAACAAGGGAAGGGTCGATTGCCTATGTATGGAGAGACATCCATGATGTTTTGGTAGATGGATTTGCTCATTCCATATGTGTGTCATCAGCGATTCAAGTGGAGGCCGAAGCCATATGCCAAACCCTAACTTATTTTGAAGACAGGAAAGCAACGCCCCTACATTTGGAGTCCATAGAAGTGATTTGGTGGAGATGATCTACACATCCACATATCTAAATCAGATCAGTTGGGAAGTTCATGCACGTATCACTCAGGCTCAAATTCAAGCCCAATCTTTTCAACACTTGACGTTGGCCCATTGTCGAAGAGAAAGTAATAATACAGCAGAAATTGGGTTATTTCTCCCTCCACTTGTCTTTTGGAGATGCTAAATGCTGAAGCTTGTATGATGTATTTTGGAACTTTTACCTGAATTGAGGAATAAGATAACTCTATTCAACCAAAAAAAAAAGAAAGACCATTTATGGCCCCATGCACTACTTAAGATACTAATTGTAATACCGGTCTTAGCGGACCTAGCATTAGTCTTTGATTTTAAGGCACGTAGTTTCTTTGATCGGTACCACACAACAAAGGCAAAAGCGATACTTTGCTTGACCACATGCACCGTGCCCGGACCCACTAGAGGTGAACGTTGTTTGGGCGCAAGAAACACACCCCGAAAGATTGTCCGATCCTGTATATCTGCGTTTCGGGTTTATTTCGACAAACAAGTTTACTAGCTCATATGGATTAAAGTTGTGAGCATATTGAGAAGTGAGAACACGGTTCTCTCCGAAATGAGCTTGGACTCGGTCAATATCCGTCCGGATGACCACATCCGGAAGAATAAGTCATCCTAGGTCGTGATTAAACGTTACGTTCTTCAACCGTGACCACTTCCAGTTTCGTGGATTGAACGGCTCAAGTAGAAACAGAGCATGTATTAATGGCTAACCATGCTTCGCACGGTGCATCCGACAATCCGACCGAATAGTATCTTGCTCTAGCAAGTAGTACTAATAACCTACCACTACTTCGGGTTCACATACCATCGATCATCAAACTCGTAGACATTCTTTTGCGTGACATGCTCAAACCCAGAAATCTTGAAAACCCTTCAAATCTCATCAGCACAACGTGGCATTCTTGCAGTTAAACATGGCCTGCTATCAAGTTGAATTGCCTTAAAACCATACTCTCATGCGAGTACGCAATAACTTGGACGACCCACAATAGCATGACCATAGCATTTTTCCACGTTCATCACACTCCAAATCCAGTCATGACGATGATTGCCGCAATCCCCATCACTGAATACCAATCTTCAGTACTGTACATACGATACCTTCCTTAAGTCAATGGACATAAGCCACTCGCTTGAGAGAGAGAGAGAGAGAGAGAGAGAGAGAGAGAGGTTGTGAATTCCGAGTTTGTTTTAACATCACTACGAAGGACGATATGGACTAGCATGAAGGGCACACACAAGACGTTATTTGCCTGCTTGCTAAAGAGAACTACCAAACAAACCAAACCTCTTGCTTCAAAAAATTAGCTCTTAAAGAGTTACTATTGCATAACAAAATCAATACAAACGACCAACTTATTCCCAAGTACCAGAAAAGAACGTGCAACCCCAGATCTATACTTCCTACGAAAGATTCTCATGAAAATATGAACAGCACATCACGGGCAAATACACTCCCCTTGCCTCACATAGAAGGCTCTATGGCTGCGTTAGTGATGGAATAGAAGCAGTTGCTGCCAAAAAAACCCACTGTACCAATGCAGAAAAGATCTACTGGCAAAACTTATCAAAGAGCGAAACATTCATGCACATTACTAATTCGCTTCATAAGCTTTGGATCATATATTCAGAAAGCATGGAAACTTATACTCTGTAGAAGAGTAACTTTCCTTGACATTCTCTATAGAGGAAAGATTCTAGTCAATAACATGTCCATTCATTACAAACTACTTCCAAAACTGCCACCAGACTCGATATGTATGAAAGAAGCACATCAGGATCGATTTGAATTCGTTCTACCACATGAACCTGACATGAGAACGCTCCCTTGTAGATTTATGGAGGAAAAAATAAATTGGATCGGTGGGATTGATGGTGTTAATCCTATGTTTTTTTGGGCTTAGGATCTGGACCGTGTAAAGATCCTGCTTAAGATCAGGATCGTTTCTTAAGTTTCAACGTACGATCATAAGAGTCTAATCCAGATCAGGATCCTAACAACAACGGTTGCCACAACTGACAGTAAGGAAGTTCGAGTTTGCACAGATGGACACAAGTTTGAAGAAATTGAAGTAAAACCATCTTAATCCCAAGACCTTGCCCTGAGTTTTTGTAGCATGCTATTCACAGGGAGTAAAGGACAATCAGAAATGAGAAGACTTTTAAGTGTCTTGTTCAAGAGCATTGATTCCTCTTCATGAGACGAGTCTTATCACCTCAATATATATTGTTTCTAACTTCAAAACAATCCTCATACACCAAGATATAGCCCTCATACACCAAGATATAGCCAAAAGCAAAACCTTCTTTGCGTCCTGCGTGTTAGTTTGAAGAAATAATCTAAGCCTCTTCCAAACAGCTGAAGGCTATGATTAGTCAAAACAAACCAAGGATTAGCCAACTATACCAAGGTTTAGATGTCTAGACAATTATGCCGTCTAGAAACTCAAGGTATAGTCCTAAAGACTCCAAACCAAGGTAATATGTCAGTAAATAAACAAAAAACAGAGAAGTATGTATGGATGACTGATGCAAAAGATGGTCCTCGAGTAGCCATCAAGCCCTTTGAAGATCATCACAGTTATGTGCTCCGTCCCCAGGGAAAACTGAAAACATCAAACTCTTCATATGCAGTACTTCCTCTAGACTTCCATACAACTTCTAACAGACACAAAAATGTGAATAGAAACTTGAATGCTATCAGGTGCTGCAAAATTCTTCTCAATTTAAGGACACAGAATCTGATTTGTTTGCACTTATTGACCTTCACATGGATTCTAAACTTGGAAGAGTTTTCAACGATGCAATAAAAATTTCAGATTAGTAGGTAGAATTAGGACAGAGAGATAATGTCCTTTGGTTTATCTCGTCAAACAATGAAAAATATTGTTTGGGTGTGAGAAACGGCATGATCCAGTGCTGACTATAAACCATCTTGACAAGCAAATCAAAATAAAGAAAGGCAGTATTAAACCATTTTCAAACATTGAATAAATTGCTAATGCAAAATCTGAACCAAAGTTGCATGATATGATAATGGAGTCTATAATCTAAACCATCAGAACAAAGAGACAAGGCTTGATAACCTAAGTGTTCTTATGGCATAAAGTTTGTACAATAATTTACTTATTTCCCTGTTTCAGCTTCCCCGAAAAAAAGGCCTCACTCAGATCTAAATCTGTTACCTAGCATGACCACCCCTAGGCCTTGATACACTACAGCCACTGCACTCTCACAATTTTCTTTCAAGTCTCTTCCCATAGAAGAGCAGTTGCTTACCCAAGACAAGTTGGCAACTGCTACAAAGAAAACTTGCCCTTTCATATCTTGTCTCATCATCTGATTTTCATACGATCACCTGCTTAAGCCATCATGCATCGACAGACAACTAACATGACGAAGCTCTACAGTATCTTCACACGACTAATTTTGGGTCCATATGTAAGGTTCAAGCAGTTAAGAAGGCAAAACATGACTCTTGAAGCAAGGAAAAGCTAAAGGTAAGTCACTCACCCAAGATAAACTTAAAACTCATATGAAATGCTCAAAGCAGCCAAGAGAACATGAGAAAAACAAAGCAGCATGTTTTTCCAGCTAACTGAGAAAAACAATGACGTGCACATACTCACAGATACACACATGCTTGAGCATATGCGCGTGTCAACTTCAATACTACATTAAACAAGATAATTTTCCAAGAGAAAAACATTGCTGCAGCATGATCACCAGACCCAATACTGTCGCATAGATCAATCATAGCTAGAGCATAAAATCTGTTAAAAGAGCACTAAACTCAGGAAAATTATCAGAAGTACCTCATTTTATAAAGTTGTGATTATAATGATCTTTTTGGCAAAACATTATTAGCATGATAGTACACATTAGGTGACCAGAATACTGAAGATAAGAGGACGTGAAATGTTCAGCAGACATCCAGCTTTAAGATGCATTGCACATTTCAGAGCGTCACAGAGATCATAGTAAAAGCAAACCAGCTATGCAAACTTTATATTCTCCGATCAACACATGCTTCTTAGGTCTTAGCAGTTAAGAAAACATGGAACTCCGCCACATGACTGGGATACAATCTGGCAGGACAAGGATCAGCTATTCATAAAAGTTGATCTATGTGACTATAATTATCAGATGCCCCAGACCAGTCCCATTCAAGTAAACCCTGAATATACGGTAAATTGGACCTTTCAACTTTTGTCCTGCGAAGCATGGCATTGTCTACTAGGGTTCTAAATCTAATAGACATTCACTAAGCATGAGATACTAACCAACAGAAGACACCCACGGAGGTGAGGCCAGTATGCCTTATATTCTCCCACAAACAAATCAATTGATTACAATTCTATGATGTTCTGTGTCCATGTCCCAAGACAATTATGAAAAACCCGAAAGCACTAAAAACCTGACAAAGAAATGAAATAGGGCTTTCATATCTTAGTCCTGACCTGTAACTAGGTGATGATGTAGATGATTATCTACTATCTTCAGGCAAGATAAAACAGTTTTCGCAAAGGGGAAGAAACTTCAGACTGTAAGGAAAAAAACCACACAAAATATGAAAAATCAATAGTGGAAAGAGGGAATCTATTCTGTTTGTGGAGGGGGGAGGGAGGGGGGTCAGTCAGTAGTGGCTATGTATGTTAAGTTACCCCCAACAAGTTCATCTGAGTAGTTCTCCAGTGTGGTCAGACCATGAGGCAGAGTTTACAAGAATCACTTAAATATACCCGATAATGCAGTAAAACAAACAGAGAACCATGAGAATTGTGGAGATTAATCCAAGAGATACAGAAAAGAGGGAAAGCTTTCCCTAAAATATGAGTGAGGGAAGAAAACTCAACTATTCTAGTATCATGTTTAGTGAAACGAATAACATCCCTTAAAACAATAAAAAATATCTGAGTGCTGGAAAGGAAATTCTCAAAAAGCACTTGAGATCACTGAAAATATGAACTACAATCCTTCACTCAGCCTCTGCCTCAGGCCACTGGTAAATATATACATGAGAAACAAGCCAATTTTAGCTAGAGGCCAAATGTGGCATCCAAAAGGAACATCTCTACCTGATGGTGACAAACTTGTTAGTACCATGTTTCGCCCAATGAGTCCTCAAGTCAATGGGGTTAGTGAAGTTATAACCCTCGGCCGCAAGTTTCTCCAACACCTTCTTAAATGCTCCTATACTCATCTTCCTGCCTGCTATCCTTGCTCCGCGCCTTTTGGTGCTCATGGGCAAGGGATACATTGACAAGCCGGTAGTACAACAAGCAGATTGCCACCCACCAGAGCCCCAGCGGTAACACTGCTGAGGTGTCCCTGTACATGAGCAAACCGGAATAGGGATACATGAAATATCCATGTTGATCCCATTTATCATTAATTCCGTAGTTTTCTTGATGGTCCGTGCTCGCGGAACAGAAGGAGCAGTCTCAGCCTTGGGAACCCGAGGACCTCTCTTAGCTTTCTTGGGTTTCGGAGATTTTGGTCCCTTAGGACCCGGCCTTTTCTTGGAAGGACCGTTTTCCATAATCTCATTAGCTATACCTACCTGTTCTACTTGAGTCGCCCTTTCGTCCTTCGATAAGTCAGGTGGTTGCACCATCTGCACATGATGATGAGCTGTGGACGTCTCCGGGATCATGGAATAGTTGTGGTTCCCCGACATGGCATTGAAGAGCTTCTCCCTGGGGTTCATCCAGTAATCCATCGAGTACATTGTCTGCGATGCCCCAAGATCCCTATGATGATACGCACCTCCGTTGGAAGCCGCCATCACAGCAGCACTCCGACTGTCGAAGAGCGGCTTCTCCGGCACGGATGACATTAGGTTAAGGCCCAGGCCTCTCATGGTCGCCGTGGGCTCATAATAACCCCAGTTCCTCATATTCAAACTATTATCTCCATCCATCGGTGCAGAAATTCCCCAACAAAAACTACAGCAAAACTCAAACTTTCTTCACTTGGTTCCTCGGGACAATCAACCGAGGCATCTCAGGCCTCCTGAAACCCCCTAAAAACAATAAACGAGAAACAGGCACACGCCTAAATCAACCGATCAAAAGAGAACCACCCACTAAACCCAAGAAACACGCCGATTCAAAAGCCAAGAATCAAACGAACAGACGATACAGCTGCAAAGGAAGGATTCTAGAGAATACCCCGATGAACGCAGAGCCAGATGAAGGCCACAGAGATCTCGAAAGGGCATCAAATTCGCGGATCTTCAGATCTCCGCGCGACGGACAAAGGAACGATTTTGAGCCCAGATCTCCACACAGGGCGACGGCTTAAACAAAGTCTCCCATCGGGCATACTGAAAAAACCAAAAAAACCCAAAATATAAGGCGAGAAAATAAATAAAACCAAACGAAAGAATTCCACAATTTCAAATATTTTCAAATCGGCGAGACTCACCCAAGCAGCGTCGGAGGAAGAATAAAGAACAAAATTATTCCCCCAAGAGCCGCTCTCTCTCTCTGTCTCCCTCCCTCTCTCTTTCTCCCTCTCTTTTCCTTTTCTTATTTAATTTTCTTGCGCTTCGATCTGTGTTCTGTAATTCACGACGAAGAGAAGAAGGGAAGACCGAACGGTACGAAAAGCGGCGATGAATGTTTCGCACGCCATCTTATCTTATGCTATAGGCTTCGCGACAGTAAATATTCGAGGGGAAAAAAAAGGAAAAAAAAATATCTTATTGGGTGCCTCCCAAAACTCGTAAGAAAACATGGGACTTTAGCGTAAATTTCATTAATGATATTCTCGCGCGACATCCAAGATTGACATTTACACAGACAGACAGAAAAAGAGAGGGCATATGCTGTTTTTATTATTTTATTTTTTTTGGGCCTTTCTTTCTTCCTTTGCCTTCTGAGCACCGCCTCGTTCTTGCTTTTCTGTTAAAAAGGAGCCACCTTTCGTGGGCGCGTTTACGACCCGATAACGAAAGAAGACAAGCCTGGTCAAACCAGCAATAATTTCTGTTCATATTTATCCGCGAACGCCGAACGCCTCGGTGGGGAGGGAGGCAGAAACAAGAAAAATGTGTTCTTTTTCTTTTTTGCACCGTCCTAGGCGTGTGAGAGACCTGGTGGGGAGGGAGGGGGCCGTTTGACTTTGGAGTCTCTCCATCAGATCTTCGTAATCTCCAATTTTTTGCTGCATCGTAGCTTTCATCATGAGTTGTTTTTGATGGTGGAAAGTTGGTTTTTTTCTTTTTTTTTTCCTTTTTTCCCTTTTTGTGCTTTTCTGGATATTTTATGGAGACAAGACGAGTGGAGTTGGCCGAACATGAGGAGCCACGGGCAGGCCCAATTATGGGTAGGCACTCCAAGCATCTCCTCCTGAGTCATTGTTAGTTTTGCCACTATTTGTGGTACACAAAGTATTTTTCGAGGGTGTTTGGATTGATTGAATGATTGATTCCAAATCCTCCTTTTGTCCGCTTTTCATCTCTTTTGCCAAGAATAGCTAGCTCGACATGTTTGATATGCCCGATAGGTCGCAACTACTTGGGATGGCAATCTACTCTCTCAAGCTCGCTTTAATTTTCAATTCCCATTTTTAATCTATCCTCATACTGAAACATATCAGTAAGATCAAGAGCTGAAGAAGACAAAAGTGGAAATAAGATGGAGATGGAATGGATCGTGAATAAAGTTTTCCCCTTTTTGGATGCCTGAATGGGAAAAAAAGGGTTGATTTAAGATTGATCATAATCGAAGTTAAATCGAATTATCGAAAGCATAATGATTGGTAGGACATAGAGTGAAAGAAAATGACATCCAAAGAAAGTGAAAAAGGGGGTGATTGGGCCCGGCCGATGATGAAGGTAGATTGTGGGCTGGGCTTAGCTAAAGCCCAGAAGCTTATTGTCACTCCGCCTCACGTGACACAGCACGTGGCATGGAGGTAAACTATCTGAAAGAAACGAAAAAATTGATGTCGGCCCAAAAATTCAATAAATGAATGAAAAGAGAACGCAAAATTCTGTAAACCCGCTTTCGTCATGTTCTCCCCGGCCGATGTTGACTCGAGGCTTTCGTTGACGGAGACCCGTGAAGCCCGAACGTGGCGAACGTGATGATAAGGACGGATTGGACAACATCGGCCGGCCCAGATCGTTTTCATATGCTAATCGGCCTTCAGGAAAGAGACGAAGGAGATCGTTGTGGGCTAAAAAGCCCACATGGGCCTCATAAAAATCACAGCATTTTTTCTTTTTCCATTTAATGGGTAGAAAGTCTTGGCCCAATAAGGACTGTAGTTTTGCCTGTTTGGGTTCAAGGCCCTCAAGCCCAATCGAGAAGCAATTTTTTATTTTTTATTTTTAGAATTTTCACATCAAATTGAACAGAAAATACAATGTCATTTTCAGAAATTTATTATGAAGGAAAGACGAGTGGATAATTGATAAATAATGGCCGGATTTGCTCATGTATATTAGAGGCGTTCTTTATCAAATTAAGAGTATGATCCTCAAACTCTTTTAAGAGTTGAAACAAACATGAACATACCCCCAATGTAGATATTTGAACCTCCAAATAAGATGGAGTCTAATTTTACGGTTCTTTGCAATTAGTTGGATAGATTCAACCATAAGCCTTGTCGCTAAACACTAAAACGAAATACTATCACCGAAAATATACATGCATGTTGTAACTTATGGCAATCAACATAATGCAGAAATTGTCGTCTCTTTCCTTTTACATGTGATTCTAAACTGGAGTGAAATTGAGATTCAAATAGTTCTCCAATCCAAGTCGAGCCCAGTGTTTTATGGAGCATATATGATTGGCCACTTCAATGGATTAGGACCAATGAAAGCGCCTTGTCAAATGCCAAATTCAAGAGTCAACATTGAGCTTTCGATCTCATTTTGATTCCTCTGAGATATGTCTAAATGTTAACCCGTGAAGTGAACAAGAGGTGATTGAATGGAATCCTAATACGGACCAATGTAGGTAGGTTGATTTCGCCGAATCTCTACTAAGATTTTCGAATAATACCAATTTGAATCAATCTCCTCCTTTATTTCTTTTATACTCCAAGGCATGTTAGGTACCTAACATCCCAAAAGCCAAAAGCAAAAAGGGGCAAAGCAATGACCAAGAGGAAACTTCCTCATGGGCAAGCTTTGGGCTGCGAGCTCTCTCCTTGTATTTTCTCGTTACCTTTCTAACACATCTCACTCACTCAAGACAGTTCTTTGACACCCAGTTTAGAGCTTTCAGAACCCTATTCCCAGAATTTCCATAAGCCCTTCACGAATTCTTCCCCTTCTGCAGTTGTACCCTGGTTCTGAGTAAGTTCTCGCAATCACTTTCTAATTTTATTATTGTGTCAATGCCAGTTATATGGTCGGTTTTATCATTCTGTAACCTTCTTTGTCAAGTTCAATATCAGATTTGTCAGGTGGGGGACTGCGTAATTAGGGGCTCACGTCTTTGTGAGTCAAAAAGAAAGTGGAGAAACAAGCCGGGGAAAAGGCATTAAATGGGAGTGTGCGGAAATGGAAAAAGATGCTGTTGCCACTTCTGAATCTGCTCCTGATTCTGACGCACGAGAGAGAGAGAGAGAGAGAGAGAGAGAGAGTGAGTGGACGTGATTGTGAGTTGATAGCGACGACCGGAGTTTGTGTCGTCGCGTGCTGAGGGGCTATCTTTTGGAGAGACGTTGAGTTGAGAGGGACGGGTCAGTCTGCCACACTTTGAATACTCTCTGCCATTTCACCAGATGGGCACTGAAAACCATGCTCTCACTCTCTCTCTCTCTCTCCCCCCCCCTCTCTATCTAAATTTGATGCCCGTTTTGTCAGCTCGACTAATCGTAAAGATGCATACGAACTTCATCCCCATAACTCGAGAAGGAGATCTAAGCTCAGTTCAAAACCATCCCTCATGAAGGTCTTTCTTTTCCTTCTATAAAGAGAACGGTTTATAGACTTGTTCTGTCGATGGCGTCATGAGCAGGATCAGTCGAGTCGTGTGGAAACCGTGCGAGCCGTGCATTTATTTCTTGCGGGTCCACATTAAATTTCATTGATTTGATCTGATCCGTTAGAACAGGTAATGTGTTTGTTTCTGTATGAGTGTGACCGTGAAAGTGTTTTGGACTCTGAAAAAATGTAGGACTGTGAGATCATAATGGCGAGAGACGAGGATGAGTCATGGTTCTTTCGTTCAAACCATCTCCTCAGCATAGTCCAGACACAAGGATCCAAAAAACCACGGCACCGGTCCCCGAGCAGAAGGCGTTGAGGGTTTCATAATGAGTTTCTGAAACACCTTTCCATGTTCTGGTCTCGAAGTTTACCCTAATACTGTAAATTTCTTCTGGAATAGTGTCTAAGTAAGAAGGAACTTACTCTAATATGGGTAATTACTTTTCGTTTGTTATGCTAACTTATACCTGAAAGCAGCATCGACTGAATAATGGGTTCATGTGATCTTGACAACATGACAAGTAACTTTTACGATCTTCTGCATGTGTTGCTGCACGTAATTCATCATCATAGCATTTGAAAATATGAACTTAACTGTCAGTATTGACCGAATCGATTTTTGTCTGGATACTCGATGAGGTAAAAGCTAAAAGAAATGCTCGAAACTCATTACTGCAACTTTTATTGGAAACTAATTAACAAATTAATAGTACAAAAACACTCCATGCAAAAAAATCAAATCATAACTTATACCTTCCTCAAACACCTCCTAATGAAATCAAACTAAAAGAACTTATATACTCAACCAGAAATTATAAAAGACCTATATAAACCAACCTTCTTTTCTTTTCTTCCACTAGCATACTCTATTGATATCATTATCCACTTCTCCCTCCGTGATTGCAGATGACATGTAACTCAATGCCAAAGAGCTCTCATGATCTGGAGCTAGCCTCAGCAACTCCCTTGCTTGGAGCTTTTGCTTGCAGACTTGGCACGTGATCTGCAGAATTGCAGAGCTCATCTTCTTCCTCGCATGTTCCTTCAGTGCATGGGCTTTATCTAGCTCGGCCTGTGCCTGCTGCCTCATCCGCTTTGCGTTGGCAAACTCCCTCTCGGCCTGCTCGATCTGCCGCCTTGCTGCCTGCCTTGCCTCATCTGCATACGCCTTCTCGGCCAGGGCCATCCTCAACTGATGGGTCAATTGATCACGACTGCCATCGCCGTTTCTTTCACAAGCACAATCGGTGCATGAGGAGCTCATTGAGAGTTGCAGATGGGGCGGGAATTTCTCATCTCTATTCGGAGGATTGGCAGAAATTGTTTCAGTGGGGTTCGACGAAGTCGAGAGCTGAAGCTCAAGATTGTGAAAATCATCATGATGATCTTTCTTGGAAGATGGTTTGTTAACGATAGGGTTCGAGAAGATGTTCGCATCTTTGGCTGGCTTGGGCATTGCTAGAGCCCTTGTTGTTGGCCAAGAAGGTGTGTTGAGATTCGTGTCACTTGAAGGACTTGGGCTTGAGGCTGTCCTAGACAGGCATGGAGGCTGCAGGTTATTATTGTGCGAGTCTGATCCTAAACGACCCATGTTGCATGTGTCCTGATGCTCAATGAAGCTCTCAACCCTGTTTGACCACAAAGAATCAATCAAAGATCATACCAAAGGTGTTATCAGTCAAAGTGTCGTTTGAACAACAGTACTGTGTAGTGCATGGCCAAATGGCCAAATGGAGCAAAAAAAAGAGAGTAATACCTAGATAATTTAATGTTAAGCTTTTGGAAGAACATTGTGTGGAGCCAAGAACTTCCAACAGAGGGTTTTTTTTTTTTTTCCCTTTTTTGAGTTCTTTATTAATTCGGGTGTGCCTTTGTCAATGGCATACATATGTAGGGTACAAGAAACAAGCCCCAGAAGATGAAGGAGAGATCATCATGCATATTATATAGTCAAGAGAGCGACAAACGAATTTTTAATAAACAACTAGATACCATACTTAAGGAATTAATATACTTTCAAAGATGAATTGTTTACTGAGATTGAGGAAGAATGTAAACTAGGAAATGATATTAATTATTCTCAAACTCCAACACTGTGATGGCTAATCATTGGGAGATGTGGGATTCTTCACACGACGACCCCAATGGGAAAATCAATGCTAAACAAATCGAGGGAGATAAAATAGTGTTGACAAAGGAATAAGGAACAGTTCTCTTTTGGAGGCTCTTGGACTAATCGAAAAGATCTGGGAGACAGGTGACTTGAAACTGGTCATTGGAAACCGAGTACACAACTGTTCACAAACAGTTGTGTTAACAAATATAAGGTTTAGGTTCCATCAATCAATGCCTAAATATCCTTCCTCTCTCTCCATCTATCTTTCCAACTTTCCTTTTCTGTTGCAGACTCATGTCCATGAAAAATGTCCAGTAAAACGGAAAGCTCAGCATAAACGGATCATAAAAGTTTGGGACTTTTAAGCCATTTGAACTAGCTCTTTTATCAGCAACCCGAATTAAAAAAAACAAAGAAAACATACATCTGCATTAATTATATCAATATTTGATGTCAAAAGGAAGAAACATTAACCCTTTGAGCTGTTCACTTTTCATGGCCTAATTATGAGAGCTTGTTTCTGTGATCAGTCTGTTAGCTAGGCAGCCTCAGAATTTGAATTAATTTATTGCTACTTTAATTATGAGACTGAGTACTTCAAGATTTCACGAGGACACAAGTTCGCTTTCAGAAAGATTTTGAATTTTTGTTATCAAACTTTATTTGATGAGAATTTATCATGGAAGGTGAAGATCATATATATGAAAGCCAGATATAGGAGAGAACAAATGAAGTGAGATAGAGAGAAATTACTAATAACGAACCTTGAGAAAACCCTGCCACAGTCACAAGAGTGCCCTCTAGTTCCACAAGTCTTGAGATGTGCCTTGTAATCTGATTGAACTGCATATCCCTTCGAGCACCTTTCACACACCCACTGCTTGTGGTTGCTGTGCTTCCGGCGGAAGTGCTTCTTGATGCCGACGAGGTCGCCGAGGGCGTGGCCTGGGTCGTGGTGGAGGCAGCTTGGCTCAGGGCAAACGAAGACCCGCTTCCGCACTGCCGGCGTCTCCCGCTTGAGGAGCTTCCATGGCACCTTGTGCCGCCGCCGGTGCATCTGCAGGTTCTGGTCCCTCTGGAAACCCTGGTTGCAGATCTCACACACATACCGGTCGGACTCCAGTAGGGTTTTCGGGGACAGCGACACCACCTCTGCATCTGGATCTTCATGATTGAATTACACACAAGTAACCAAAAAGAAAATAAATCAGAATTCAATCCAACCCCAGAAGCACACTTAATGAGCTTATCATGGGAACATCAGAAAACTTGTGTGATTTGATGTAAAAATAAGTATAGAGAAATAAAAGATTAGTGTACCTGGAGTACCAGCAGGTCTTCTTTTCCGCTTGTTGGTGGTGTTGCCATTATTCTCTAAGCAATCAGGGAATGGATCCGATGGAGGAGGGACTAATGGGGGATTAGAAATGATGGTGTTGTTTCCTATCATGGGGTTTGAGGGAGCTTCTTTTCCTCGATCTCCTTAATGAGATTTTATGGATGTGAGTACAGTACAAGGCTCGAGAACCAAAGCCAACCTTGCTTTCTCGCTCGCCGCTTTTGAGAGAGGAACTATGGTGTGAGGATGATAGTTTGGCTTTGTGTGTCTTTCTTTTGGGGATGCTTAACGGGGGCGTGAAAGTGTGTTTCCGAGAGAGAGAAAGAGAGAGAGTTTGGAAGGATGCTAAGCTAAACTAGACGCATGATGCGAGAGGAGGAGGGGAAAAAGCTAATTCTCTCTTTCGGTTATCGAAACAGCTTTCTCTTTTGAGCTTTAAACAGCTTTCAGGCTTTTCAAAATGATCTCCTTTTCTTTTCTTTGCTCTCTCTCTCTTTCTCTCTTGAGCTCTTCTTCTTCCTTCTTCTTCTTCTTCTTCATCAGGTATGGTTGGGGAGTCTCTTTAAAAGCTCCTCCTCTTTAGAGATAGAGAGAGAGGGAGAGGGAGGGTGAGAGACCCAATCAAATTGATGGGAGAGAAATGATCCCACCACCAGAAAAAAAAAGTTGGGGCCACACGGGATGGAGAGGAGAGAAAAAAAGAGAAAAAAGAAGAAGAGAGACATCCTCACAAGAAAACAAACAAACAAAACATTACATACACACAAACACAAAGACTAGGAAATACATTAAAAAGAAAAAATCAAATCATACACAGTGATCTCTCTCTTGCATGGACAAATACAGACCAAACCATTAATAATACACGTACCTCCTTCTCTCTAAATTTTGTCATTCTCTCTTATCTCACATGCCTTCGACCTTTTGTGATGTCTTTCCAGGGATGGGTGATGGGCAAGAAAGGCTGATGGGAAAGGACATGATTGCCCCTTTGTCAATATATGTGGAATCCTCTTACTTTTGTTTTCTTTTGTTTAATCTCTGTTATATCACCAAAAGTGATTTTTAGAAAAGCTCCCACCGGATTGAATGGGATTAAGCGCTCATTATGGTTTTATGATTCTAATCAAAGAATCTCTCCAAAGCAGAGTGATCTAGGAGGTTGCCTATGCCATTCCATGGGTGGAGCCTCTTGTTGCGTGCCAATGGGACGATTGTGTATATCCATAAAGTTAATCGAGTTGAGATGTTTAGTTACCTATTATCTCTTTTAAAAAGTCACTTTGATTTCGATGTATGTAATAGGCAACAAGTTGGTTCAATCGACTTTTTCTTAAGATATAAATTGTATAAGACTTCGCATTATAATAGTTTAAACTTTCGAAATAATAGATTGCTCAATCAATTTACGTTGATATTAGAGTGAAATCTCTTGACTTGAAGTCCTCGCACCCCCTTCTTGTACTTATGGCTTTTCTTGTCATCATGCATGATGGGCATCAAAATTTTTTTTACCCACATGCATCGGGTTTCTTACGTTTAAGGCCTGCAGCATTTGGGTGATGTGGAAGGTTTTAATATAAAATATATTGCTCAATGTATCTAAAAGCTAGATTTGAGCATTGATTTAGAGTAGACCCTAGAATCGAACTAGATTGACCTACTTGGTTGTTTCCTCTCTAATTTCAAAATTTATGAATTAGGTTTCAGATTCCAAAAATTGAGAATCGGTCTCGACAAAATACATTCCAGTTTGGAACTTACCCACCCTAAAACCTGGAAAGCACACGTTTTGTACTCATATAGCAGAAGTTCTTACACTTTTGGGAAGATGCTTATATGACCTTAAATATGAAGAGTCACAATTGCTTCCCGGCTGAATGGTGTGCTTTGTAGCTTCTAGCGACATCAAATATGTCTTCAACTTGGTGAATGCAGGCACATGAGGCAAACTTTTAAAGGACATGGATTGTTTGATCTCCACATTCTTCAAAGAATTCAATTCTTTCAACCGTAAGCTCTTAACACTCCACAATAATGTAGTTGAAGATGCCTTAGGTTTTTCATCTTTTATGTAATGTTGCTTTTGTCAGATGAAAATTTTTGTTATTGTTTTAACTTTCATTTTCTTGACTATGGGTTGAACAGTATTTCTCATTGTTTTGTTGCTCAACTATTTATTGCAACTGCTATTCATCTCGGTTGTAAGTAAGAATATGTTTTACTACAATTTGTCCTTTTAAGAAATAAACACATGGAAAAGGGAATAGCCAATTTCTGGGTAGATTGTGAAATTGGATGAGGCCAAAAAGGTCGGTTTTAGGGTCTAAAGGGTAGGTTCCATAATTAAAAAAAAATAGAAACTGGTCCCGACAAGGTAGATTCGATATCTAAAACTTACCCACATTGGAAATGTTGACCCCTACTAAAAATTATAGTGCCTTTCTATCTTGTTTTAATAAAAATAAAAGTGAGAAAATGCCAAATTTATTATTCTTTATCATGAGAGAACAACAATTTTTTTTCATTTGTACTTTATTAACATTTATTTGAGTAAATGTCCCTAAAGAGCGATTTTTAAAAGCCGTAATTTCCAAACGCGAAATCAAGTGACTACAAAGAATAGATTGAGGCTTTCTCAATTAAGGGACAAAGTTCGCGTGACTTTGATCTGCACATCTCCCGTCCTGGCCTAGAAGGCTAGAACTAATTATTGACCTATGTTTCCTACTTTTTTCTGATGAAATAAATGCACTTACTTACAAAAACTAACGTCGTCAGAGCTGTAGCAATAAAAGAATAAGACTTTGTCCATATTCTAATCATATAAGCATCAGAAAATTAATAGGACGGCGATTTATGGAAGAATTGAATTCAGGAAGAAATGGAGCGGTGAAAAAAAAGGAAAAGTGAATAAAACTATTTGATATAAACCCGTCTATGTTTCAGGCGTATAATTTCTATATAACAATTTTATAGGGGATATTCTAAGAAGGAAATATAAGTATGGTCCTCATAGAAGAAGTAAGTCTATTGTTGTTAATGTATCATTAATTAGATATATAATCTTATAATCAATCCTAAGACCTGGACTCTGGATCTTTGTCCTTCCCAATGGCCGGCACAGCTCGCATGTCTAATCACTATTTTCTTATAATACCAGAACTCCATATTTTCAGCTCGAATCCTTTCCAATCCATGCAAAATACTTTTTCCTTCGCATTAGATAAGGCTCCATCCTCAAGATTGCAGACATGACCCTCAAGATAAGTTCGAGTGAGAAGTATTGGAGTTCAATGGGACTTATGCACTCACGTCAAGCGCTTAATCCCTCAGTTAATCTTTTGCGCTCAATTCGTCAATCTTTTTTCCATAAAAATGGTCCCTACTCCTCCATCGCTGGTATTGAGATGCACCGTCACTTTTTACCCTATTTTTCATCGTGCACAGCATCATTGCGTGACATGTGTCAGTCCTAAAGAGAAAATAAAAAAGTTATACTCCCTGCTCCACGGCCTTGAGGACTAAGTGATTTCAGGGTCTCTCTGTACTCTCCCATTGCAGGCCCCTCAAAATTTTCTAATGCGTTCTAGCGTTTCATGCCTCGTTTCACCTTATAATAAGCCCCACCGTAAGGACGAACCATCATTTCTTGTGGTTGCACAAAAACTAAAGATACAGCAAAAAAAAAAAAAAAAAAAAAACAGATGATCTCTGTCATGTTTTTAAATTGCATGGAAGGTGAGACACTTTGTTTTGCATTAGGTCGGGAGTGCATGGAAGCAGTATGGTGTCATTTCTCAAAGGAATCTCAGAAAGAAGAGAGAGAGAGAGAGAGAGAGAGAGAGAGAGAGAGAGAGAGAGAGAGAGAGAGGAATCCATTAGACACCAGAAATTGAAATACGGGTTCATGTTTGGTGGCTGCTGGGACAGAGAGGTGGGGGCCAAACGCTTGAAAAAGCCCTAACTACTCACCACCAGTATGGTCCTGATCTAATCTGTGTCCTGGGTTAAACTATGATTGAGAGTTAACTCGACCTAAACATAAGAAAAGCAAGATCGACAGATGGTGCATGCAGACACATCATTTTAAGATATGTAAAAGTGAGGATCACGAGTGCATGCGCGACATTCTTTAGTACCCATAATTCATTAATCCAATCTTTTCTATGCAAGTACTATTAGGTTTATTAGATCATTGGTATTTTTTTCTGCAGCTCCACAATATTTGTGTTAAAAGAAAGGTGAATTAAGAAAGTGGCATTTAAATTTCTAATCCTTGTGTGTTATCAGAAAGCAATACAAAATTTTCCATTAAATGAGGTTGTCAAGGCATCACAAGAGTAACTATATGCTAAGCAAAATACGTGATGAAATTTTCACTTTATCACTGCAGAAAATGGAAAAAAAAAGATGCTGGAGTCGTGTCTCAATTTACAGCCAAAAATGCTGAATACCAAAAATAAAGAAAAAAATTACTAAAAGGTGCGAGAGAGAGAGAGAGAGAGAGAGAGAGAGAGAGAGAGAGAGAGAGAGAGAGATAGGCCCATGGTTTTAGCTTGTCAGCCAAGAACTTTGTTGCCGATAATACTCCATGTTGACACTATTTCAATCGTTTTCCAAAATTAAAACATTTAAATAGTTTGAAGAAGGAAATGCACGGGGGTGGAAGACAACCCTAGAAATAGGAGGATGCAGCGGGGTTGGGGAGTTGACCCCTGTATTTTTTATGTGGAACTGGATTGAGCCTGGGTCGTTTAGCTCTCCCCTTCCACTTTCTGGCTTATCTTCTATTGTATTTTTGCTCTCAATTGTGACCGAGGTACCCTGTCACTCCAATGACTTGTTGTCTAGATGAGTGTCTGCTGGTGTCTCGCCTCTTGTTGTTGTACATTGTTGGTTGATTTTATATATACTTACCTTACCAAAAAAAGAAAAGAAAAAGAAATGCACATGTTGGGGAGGTACTCTCTTGATGGTGGAGGATATTAGAACGACACCGGTGGAAAAGAAGAACAGCCGACGACGGACAATGTAAAGAGAGTGTAAAAATTATTATTATTATTATTATTATTATTATTATTATTATTATTATTATTATTATCATTATCATTATTATTATTATTATTATCGCCAATGCTTAAAATGAAAATCATATTTTAGATAATGTAAACTATACCCGTCATAAAATTCAAAGACTCATCACTAAAACTCAAAAACTAAGAGCGAACCTGACACTTTAGCTCCGAAACAGTACACAATTTTTGGAACCATGGAATTAGGGTTACGACCCCACTGCTGCCCAACCTAGCTAGGAGAGAGATGATTGTTTATGTTAGAACTGAGGCTTGATGGGCCAATTTCATTAGCCGAAAACCAGGGTTTAGTTTAAGAGGGTATAATTAGATTCGGATCAAGGAACACTTGAGGAAGATCATTACAAAGGACATCCTCTAGGGATGTTGCATGTGTTTGCGAATCTGACTCCCATAATTTCCATTGCTTTCATCAACCCAATAGAATAAAATAAAACTAATCAAAGCTCAGCAGCTTTTACTTTTTTTCCATTTCTCATTATCATTAGTATTCTATTCACTATACTATAAGCAATGCCACTGCACTTAGTCTCCCCTTGCACCCTCTCTCTCTCTCTCTCTCATTTATAAATTACAAGAGAATTGATTGAATAGTAGTGCTTCCAATAAGATTAAAAAGCCAAAAAGGTTAATTATTAAAAAAATGAGATATTAGCCTCCTAATCGATATCAAATAACCATTGTTAAAAGAGAGAATAATGACACGCCAAAGATTTTAGTACGGCGCGGCTAACTGAGAAAGTTTTTAATTTTTCAGGGGAGGAAAAGTAGGAAAAAGGAAAGGAACAGCACCTGCACGTGCATGTCTTGAAAGCTTGCTTGGAAGGTCTAAGATGGGGGGAAAAGGTGGCCTCTAGCAAATGCACGATAAAGTGTGTCCATATGAACTATATGCCCACAGTTTGCTGCTTTTCTATTAATTAATATCAATTAATTAACTACTTTTAGAAAAGGTTTATGTGCTAAATCAATCTCATTGTATGTGACAAAGATCTCTTGGTCTTTTCATCAGCCTACCCTTCAGCCCATCTTGCCACTGTTTTAAATTGCCAAGCCATATAGATTTTTAAAGTTCAAATATTTATATTTTTGCATGGTTCTGTTTTTTAATATATTTTTAGATTTTACAATTTTTCAAGTGACCTCCCACCTATACCAAGTTTGTGTCCTTACATTATATGCTAAATCAGTGATCACTTAAAACGCTTGATTAGTCCAAAAACTTTGAATTTGCGATAGCCGATTTGAAGGAGACAATTATCGATGTGTTATCAGTTAGAACAACTAGGTACATGTATCTACATTTCAAAGAAGATGAATCAATTTGATTCATATCTTTGAAAAATGATGTGATTGTTGATTTCATCGAAATGTCGTAATTTTGTAGTTACTTAGTAATGTCATCAATACTATCGATATGTCATTATCTCAGTGGATAAGTTGTGCATCAATCAATAAATAGTATCATGAACATATATTTGCAATATTTTCTTGCATGAATACGAAACAGCTGAATTCTCTTTGGACCGTCCTCGGAAGAGTGCCACAAAAGAAAATTTCTGAGATCCAAGTACCGACATGCCCTAAAAAAATATTGGAGAGAGAGAGACAGAGACAGAGACAGAGAGAGAGAGAGAGCATATTTTCAACAGAGCGATGATGTGATATCGACAGAAAATGAATGTTGGATTTTTGGGAAAATGGGTATATCTCTGTCTCTGCGTTTGATAGTCTCGCATATGTTGTTGCACCTCGCGCAGAGGCCAGCGGGCCCTTCCCCACACTGTTCTCTGATGCCCTTGTCCATTTTTAATTATTGCTTTGTTCTCATTCCACACCCCTAGAAGCAACCCACAAGAAAGTAGAGTATCAATTCAACTTCATATAGATCGACGGTGTTATTCACTCAATGAAAGATCAAATGGGTGTTTTTACGGAGAAATACTTATGTAATTTTCCTTAATTTATTCTGAGAATAACACCTTATTTTAGGCTACCAAAATAATAAATAACAAATAATTAGAAATCATTATAAGATCCACTCCTTAAAAAATTTATAGTTCCTTACATGCTATTATTTTAACAGTAGCTCAAAAACTGTCATACTAACAAAATCCTTGTTAACCTCTCCTAGAAATCCAAAATAATAGGGAAAAAAGGAAAAAGAAAAAAATGCACTTCATAATGCTTGTGGTGTCAATTTTATGTCATGTTCGTGTCGCTCATCATTAGAAAATGAAAGCATAATTTACTCGCTGGCATCCTAGCCAAAATTATTGGACATTATGGACCTCGTATATTTTACTTGATCTATCGATTAATCCTTAACACACGTTGATTTAGGTTGTCTGTCCATGTATTCATTCTGTAACTATTCTTTTTTCACGAGAAAATTCTCAACAAATGAATTTTAGTCGCCAACCACTATAACCCATTTCTCAGGGATATCGGAAAGAATTTGCAAGGGCGCGGAGATGCATGCAACTTTTGAGACAGACGATGAAATGCATCTGTTTTCCATCATATAATTCCATTATCTTCGTTATCTCGGTTATGAAAAATAATGAAGATACGATCTTCTCTGCTTTCGTACTTTGTCCCAGAAATTTAGAAGCGTGTCTTGTAGCTAGTCTGGATTAAGTACTCTGTCCTGATGAAATGATTAGCTGGCGCAGGCTTTAAATAGATCACACTTATAATAATAATAAAAATAACGGTAGTAATACCGATAACAATGATAATAGAGAGTCGCAGTGGCTGCATCAAAGTTAAAATATTACAATCGCCCGTCGTGATTTCCTGAATTCTTACTTAAAATTTCTGAGGGGAATATCAAGTGTCTGCGTGTGAAGGCGAAAGTTGTCTTTAGCTGTCAGCATCGTGGAGAGTGACACATGGGGCTGGGAGGGTGAGAGAAGGGAAGGGGAGGGAAGGAGAAAGAGAATTGAGTGATGTGCACACGACACATGTGGCCTGCATCGACACATGCATCCAACCGGTCCTGCCACTTTTGAAACTTCTCAGCGCTAATTTGCAAACCAATTTGCAAAGATAAAGCAACCCTCTTTCTCTCTTGGCCTCTTCCCTTCTTATCAGAAGTTTCCCCTGTCATTTTCGTACTTACACCGCGTTTGTATTATTGGGGTGAATACACGACCACTCAAATTGGTTTCCATTGAGACAGCCCGAGGGTTTTCAATTGCCCAATACGCGCTCACGAGCAAAGGGGGAAACATATAAAAAGAAGACTCATTCGATGAATGATATGATGGACATAATCAATCACCTTAAGGAAATGTGTGTTCCTTGTGGCGAATCAAAGTGATCCAGCAAGTGGGTAGAGAGGAAGGGAGAGATAGGAGAGACAGAAAATGGAGTTGGTGGTTTGGTTGGTGTGTGCAAATTTTCACCAAATGTGAGGAGATTTCGGTAAAGTCGAGGTAGTTTAATGGTACGGTTCCCGGCCATCTATTCCTCCATAAGCTTAGATAATTCCAATCTATTTTGGTATGTCATAATGAGTTGAGAAGGTCTTAATATAATATAATTGATTTAATCTAACAAAATGAGTTTCAAGCAATATTTACTCACACATATAGGCATGACACTATCCCCCATTCCACAGACCTGCTCTTCCCTACTTCGATTGGGCCAACCTAGCCCAGGGAATAGGATTACAAACAAGATTATGACGCACTAACAGGATTTGCCAGCTCTAACTGTTCATGACTATCTTGAAAGACTTGCCACCTTACAACTAAAACATTTCGTCTCTCTGGGATCTATAAAAAAAATAGGGGGAAAAATCAGGAAAGCAAAAAGCAATTTACATATGGACATAATATTTGTTTGTTATGTGCTTTTTCCTTGTATTATTGCATGAACAAACAAATCGCGCGATCCTTGTATATCCTATCTCGCGTGATTTAGCCTAACACTAAAGAAAATCGAAAGATTATTTTATATTAGCGGGCGAATTTTAATGGGAGTGAGATCTCTTGGAGCCAACACTATATAATTAGCCTCACATATTGTCTTGTCTAAAGGGGCCCCACTTGTATTCGGGATGGTTATTAATCCTTGTCTGAGTATGTTATCATTGCTTTCTCTTGGAATTATTGCCCTTATACTGGCCATTTGTACCTCAAATTGTCAACATGACAGCATCTTTTCTCGCCCCTCGCTGCTTCTTCTCTCTTTCCTTATTCTTGTTTCTATCTCGATGGGTATTAGTACACCTTCTGTACAAGGACAAATACTAAGAGGGATGTGCCAGGAAATTCCCAGCTTGGTTCTCGTTGAAACAATTCTAATTTAATCGATCCCTTGAGCGCTTTTCCGTGCAGTGGGGACAAACACATGTTTGATGAAAACTCAATCAGACCAACTCGGTACAAGGTGGGGGTGTGATGTGTTGGCCATGGCAATATATCATCCTCTTTTTTCCTTTTTCATATCATGGATTGGAAGGGATAGATCATGTCAAGAACAATTTGCCAACCAACTCTATTTGCACGAGCTTTATTGGGTTTAGAAGTTGCTTTTTAGAAATTTAAAGGCATGAAAGATTCATCTTTGTTTGGTCTATGCTACATCTATCAATCTTAGAATCTCAAGAGTGGAATCCTAATTACTAGATATATATATATGTGTATGTATATTTTGTGCTTATCAAATTCAATCGACTTTAGGGTAAACGACCTCACAAGAGGTTAATCATATGTTTGTTGATTAAATTCTTCAGGTACTATGTGGATGACTTTGATCATGTGGGAGGGGAGCAATTGCATGATGTATGGGGTCAATAAAGAGACCCTCAAGGCTTACCTCACAAAGAGGTAAAGTAGGCGTGGCATAAGAATCACTTCACCCCCTTAATGGAGATAAAGCCAAGCCATGAAGAGACACCCAACAAGATTAATCCAACAAGTTCCAATGAATTCTTTCCAAAGGTTGTCACTTCTTGGATGTCCCCAAGATGAAGATGCTAAAACATAACACCATAGTTGGTCCCTTCCATTTGTTCTTGTGCTTCTCTCTCTCTCTCGATTCCTCTAAGGGTTCTCCAATGAGGAAAAGTGTGAATAAATGGGGGGTGAAAGTACAAATACTAAACCCCGAATAGGAAGCGTGGGTTGCTTTTTCTTTTCCTTTTTTTGCACCTTCTTCTCTCTCTTCTTCTCCTTCTTTTCATAACTTTTCTCTTCTCTTTATCTTTTTGGTCCCGGTGCGTACAATTCTTTTCAGGGCAGAACACCCACATAAGACTCCATGTGCTTCCATGTCACCTCACCTCAACAATTGGTTATGGTATGTTAGCGGATCATCTCCGCGTACACGAAAGACAAACACCTAAAAAGGGCCTTTTATGTGCCAAATTATGCTTTTAGTATATGGAGGTTATACATAACTATTAAGACATAACATATGCACCCCGATGTTGTTTGATAGCTTATATTTTTTGAGTAAATGGCTACGTGCTTAACTCAGAATTTAGAGAGGTTGTTATATATGTATGTACTAGGTTGCATATGCATTCAATGGCCGACAAATGTACCTCCTAATTGTGTGATTGCAATGTATAGGGTCAGCCGATTTGGTACAAGTAAAGGATCCAAACATGCGTGCATTGGAATTTTCCCGTGCACGCTCGTATTAGGATTCAGCTTGCTTTGAAATCCTGTCCGCGTGTGAAATAAGTTTTCGTGCACCTCTACCCGTAATTCTGTGAGTATTGCATACTCAAAAATGTCAATTGTTTCACACCCTTTTTTTTTTTTTTGGTTAAACCAACTATAATTTGTTGAATGTATCACTTCGTTTATGGAACGAGTTATTCCAAGGGAAAGATTTTGCAGGGGTCGCTATCCAATGGCAAGAAATTCAAAGCTTCCATGATTTCTTTAGTTATGAAGCAATCTAGGGACAGAAAAACAAACAAAAAGCAAACAAAAAGAAGATGTAAGTGGTAACATGTCACATACACACACATGGAAAAGAATAAAGATAACAAAGGCGTAATTTTACAACCAAAAAGCTTCCGCGAATTGACATATGCTTTAACAGGAAGGATCTAAAGCACTCAGACAGACAGAGAGAGGGAGAGAGAGAGGGTTTTCTTCCATACATGTCTGTTCTTTTTTTCTTTTATCTTTTTTTTTTTAGTTATATTCGAACCCTACTCTGAAAAAAGCATAATAATGAATGCGGAAAAGGTACAACCCCACAAACCCTAATCATGAACAGATGTTGGGGACCCCCTCTCTTTTCTTTGGAAGGAGCATCTTTCGATTCATATTCATCCCTTAACAAGAGCTGGTGTAGCAAATTAAATTACCTTGAAAAAGCCCTTTTCCTCCTCTTTCTTTTTAGCACTCGGGGCGACTCAAGGAACAGGCCATGTGAGTGGGGAGACTCATCTTTAAATCCAAAAAGAGAAGTTTGCTCTGTGCGACTCCATAAAAGTCAAAGCATCAAATCCAAAAGAAAGAAAGATCAAAAAGTCCCTCCCTTTTAAAAAGCCCACAACCCCCAAAGTGCAATCATAGCCTTCGTTTCACGTAAGCAAGTGTTAGGATTGAACCAAAAAAAAAAAAAAAAAAAAAAAAAAAAAAAAAAACTGGGAAAAGGAAAGGAAATTGGGGTTGGACCTACTTTTTATTGTTTTGCAGATAATAAATATCTGTAACTTATCTGGGGGAATTCATCTTTATGAGTGGCCTCCTCCTGCATTTTTCTTTCCTTTGGCCTTTGCATGTATGTGTATGAACGCATCTTCTTAGCTTCATGTGCATTATATAGTAAATCAAGGATCCACAAAGATATTTGTCTCCATAGCAATCAAAGGTGATATTATTGTAGGATTGATTGGGGGTTTGATGGCGACAGCTACACAAATTGGTCTCGGATTGGATATCTTTATCCACTTGCTAGGACACATTAGCATCAACTTTGGTATATATCTATATAGGATCAAGTAATATGTTTCGTGTGTTGTGTAATCTCTATAGCAATTACAGTTTTTGTAAGACACGGCTAAAAAAAGAATCAAATTCTATTGGTAGAAGATCTCCAGTGCGAAAAGCGCGTTCGCTATAATTGATTCTAATATTATCCTTAATCCTGTCGTTTTCTTAATCTCTGCCTTTTGCTTTTTGTTTCTTTGGAGAAGTGTTTTCATCTTTCATTTACAGTAGATATTGACAACGCGGTAAAAGAAAGAATCAGCTATAACCACGAGGGAGATGCTGGGTTACAGAGTTCATTGACTTTTTGGTTCTTTGGCTTATCATTAAAGAAAAGTCTAGGCGGCTTTCACGCACCTTGACTAGTTGATCTCTTCGAGCTGAACTTTGATGTTGTGAATGCCGTGGAGTACCAAATTATCAAGAACTAGAGTAAAATATATGGGAAACAAGGCCAAATATCTCTATCTACCAAAGAGATTGAGTTTAAAAATTCATGTGCATCAATTAGAAATTATGTATAAGGATCAATATTATTTCGCACTAGCAATGACCCCACATGACCAACCATGTGGGTTCAACGCTTGGGCCTTGAGCACAATATGGCCTTTGGGCTTTAGGAGGCAAGTGTGTGTAGCCTGCTTACTGCCCATGCACAAGTTAAATGGGCCGATAAACTTGTTAGGCAGATATATGGCGCGTTACATCATCTGGCCCACCATTCTTGAAACTCTATGCATGATCAATTGATTTTTCTTTGGTCGAAGCATGATCGATTGATCGATAGACGGCTACAATAAGTTGTTAAGGATAGAGATGTTCTGCAACCGGCTAGGATGGCAGTCCAATATCAACAATGGTCATTGAAAACAAGATTTTATCACCAATTTAGTTGAGATCAGCAATAGTCATTAATGACACCGATTTTACAATTTCTGAAAATAGAGTATCAACAATTTGGCAAAGGCAAAGGCGATGCACCACAGGGGGTAATGACATCATGGCAGAGGCGTCGATGGTGTGGGGGAGGAGGCGGAAATAAACAGGCTTGCTCAAGGAAGAAGAAGAAGAGAAAAAAATAGGGGTGAAAAGAATGTGAGCAAAATATACCTCGGTTGTTCAATTTGAATCAACAAACGTGTCATCCATTTAAGGAGAGTAAACAGAACATATCAATTACCCATAAATAAAAATAGTCTTAATTCACATTCATTGTCGAGACATCAAACAAGAACAATTCATCTCGAAAACCCAATTGTGAACCGAACTAGCTTGCGGTAGCAGCTACCAATCGAGAACCTCCAAATAAATAGGTTCACTTTATGATGGTTTCGGCTCTCCATGCATTACATTATTCTCCTCTGCACAACGGTAGAGAGGGATAACGAGATTATCCAACACAACTGAGTCAACCACTGCCAGAAAATATGTACTGAACTCGTCTAATCAATGTGCCTCAACTTATTTTGTCGAGGACTAGCGAGATCGATTATGATCAGATCATCCGTAGAAGCCACCTCGCGTGGATGAGTTGCGATTGATGGACGAGAGCACAGAGACGATGATCATGCAGACCAACCCTAGGGCCAACAATGCGGTGGAGACAACTCCCACGTCGAGGAAAGTTTTCCACTTCGTCTCGTCTCTAAATATTTTATGTTCCTGAAAGAATTATTGTGGCCCACATGATATTATTTATTATGTGATTTAATAATTATTGAAATGTTATAAAATAAATATTGGTTGCGAGAAGTTACGACTCTAATAAATTTAAGGAGTATAACATCAAGAGAAATTATTCCGAAGAGGTCCGACTCTTATGAAAGTTAAAAAATGCTTTAATAGAAGGCACATGTGTCCTCTCTCCACTCATAACGAGAACAATAACTAAAAAGAATGTAGTATTCTCTCCTCCATCGATAGAATACGTTAAAAAATAATGGGTTAATTGAGAGAAATCAAATTTTCTTCATTTGGTTCGAATTCTTTGATTTTCCACCATGATTATATTCAAGGGAAACACTATGAATAAATGTATGTTCTCATTTATTTGTGAAAATCATGAAGATCAAATATCACTGGTTTCCGAATTTCCGCATTAAAGAATTATATTTATCCACTAACAGACCCATGACTCGACGAAGGCATCGAAGAACATGCGGATGTACCTTTGTTTTTCAATGCTGGCGGCAAACCCTGCGCCGACCCCCGTGGCCAAGATCAAGCTTATGAGCTGCATAGACGTCGACAGCAAGGTAAACAAAACTGGAGTTATGCTCGAGACGATGGTTTAAATTAGCTCGCTGCCCTTTGGAGAATATCGATTTAATATGTAGCATGAGCTAAGTGAATCAAGAAGCTACCTTATCGCCGTAGAATTCGAATTCGAGCAAGTATTCATTGCGAGTCATCCCCTTCTCGATGCAGGCGTAGTATATTGCAAAGGGAAGCTGCACTAATATATAAGCTGCTCCGATCACCGCGGTTGCTAGCACGTAGCTAAACATTATTTCCGCTCCATTAGTTGGTTCCCAATTGATCAAAATCAAGCACAATTATAGTTCGATTTAAACGAGATTGGCCATTAGAACAAGTTTCACCATATAGAGTAGTGTTTCATGGATGAAAATTATCTTTCGTTTCATTTGTCTGGTGGAAATTTCGGAAGCTATATGCTCTAAACCGTTACCCACTGAGAAAAAGTCATGTATGTGCACATACTATCATCGACATCTCTCCAGACAATGCCGGCCGAGGGGAGCCGAGGGTTCAAGATGATAATCAGCCACCAAAAAATTTACTTACCCGTAAGCATTGACAAACTTGTAGGTCACCTTTGCGCCGTTGCTGGCTGTGAAGTGGTTGATGACCATCAGAACCATGGAACCGGCCAAGGCGAGCAAGCCGGCGATCCTGAGTCTGAGCATCCAAGTCACCACTATTCGGTCGGCCATGATTCCGCGACCTCCCTCTGAATCTCTCTTTCTCGGCCTTTCTGAGTCCGTCACGATCGCACGCGTAGCGACTTCTCGTGGGAGCGAGTCCTTTTTATAACCACAAGCCGGACCTTTCAATCGCTCTGCTTGATTATGTCAAAATCATTTTTCGCTGCATTAGGTCTGTTCCGTAGCAGCCCTTGTGGCAGGATTCAGTTGGTCAGACGGCAATGTCCATAGTCAAACAAGGTGCAAAATGTCAAGCAGTCAAACACGGGGTACATCCAAAGTATCCTTGTTTTACGTTCGTTGTTAACGTTCGACAGTTAATTAATATTTCCAAATTGGATTATTTAATTTAAGGTTCGACGGCAAAGGATTATTGTATTTAATCCATCTTAGTTATATTCGTAATTCTTATCCAGTGTTGCTCCTTGTATACTAGCAATAAGCCGGAATTAGCATAGAACCAAGAACTGTCTTATCTTGAGTCTGGACGAATTAATGTATAGATGACGCTTTGGATTAAATCTTGAAAATTACTTGGCATATCAACTTTGAGGGTAGCATTGTTCCCATCGTCAAAATGAACTCATTATTCACAAGCGCAATTTTGACTCCATGACAATCAATCATAGATCGTCATGCCAAGGGCATAGCTCACAAATTTCTAACAGAATATTTTTTTTCTTAAAGGAAATTTAAGGTGAAAAGGCTAATTCTCTGGTAACAAGAGAAAACTTGGTTATTTAAATGAATTAAACTCACTTCTTTTTTGTGGAGGGGATAATCTAACGTGACTCAAACAGTAACTAACGGAAAAAATTCAAAATATATGGGGGGAAATTATCAAAAATTCCAAAACTTATAGCTCTTGCACCAACTCAATCATAAATCTTTAAATTTTGTCAATCGAGTCATAATCATTTTTTGCATTTTGCTAATTGAGTCAATTTAGCAAATTTTTATTGGAAATCGCTAATATTGATGCTGATAGTATCACATATGATAGTCAGTGCTAACATAGACAACTTTTTTTTATTTATAATTTTTTGTTTTCCTTTTTCATTTCCTTTTTCTCCTACTAAGTCCGGCAAGGGTTGCCAATCAACAAGGGCTAGTGACCCTCGTTAGCCATTGGGCAAGGACTGCGTGGCCAACGAGGGATAGCCAAGGACCCTCGTCAAGAACAGAAAGAAGAAAATCTTGTAGAAACGGTCTTCCACGATCTTTCTTATGTCCTTTAGTATTTTGCATTTGTAGTTAGACAATGCCAGAATCTTCTTCTTTCCCTTTCCAAGTACGAAACAACCCTGAAAGCATGATCTCCCTTACTAATGCATTCCAAACCCTGGTTAAACGTTCAAATCTCCCCGTAAGCAGTTGCTCTTTTAGCAGGTATATTATCTCTTTAAATTCCCTCATTTCTTATTTTGTGATTTCGATGGAGCAAAGGAATTAACTTACTATTGAGCTAGTCGTTGCTCAATTGGCAGAACATTCGATCTTGGCTTGATTTTTATTTTATTTTGGCTATAAGCCAACTGAACCTCGGGCACTCTCATTCAATATCATGCTTGAGTCGACTTGATTGAATTCGAGTAGTAACTTATATTGACTCGAAAATTTCATCCATATTCTTCTGAGAGAGGAGTACGCATGAGCAATGGATCAATTATAAAAAAAAACCTTAAATCTATATCATATGTATATCAATTCAGTCATAATCTTTCATTTTTGTTTATTGAGTTCTAAACCTTCGATAATTTGCCAATGTTATCATTCTAGACAATTTTGGTTAGAAATTACTAACATGGATGTTGGGCAACTTATGTGATACAACCGGCTTTGATATGAATAATTTTTAATTTTTAATTTTAAAAAATTTTCTGAATTTTTATTAAATTTTTGACTTATTTCTTTGCTTTTCTCTATTTCCCTCTTCCTTTCCTCTTTTTTTCTTTTTAAGTGTGGTGAAAGCCGCAACCATTGCCCATGACAAGCGAGTCCTCTCAACCTTGCCTAGTGGCTAGTGAGGTTTGACAACACTTGCCTATAGTCAACGAGGGTTAGCTAGCTCTCATGAGTCTTAATAGGAACAAATGAAAAGAAATAAAGAATAAAATAAATAAAAAACAGAAAAATAGAAATTATAAAAAGTCCAACATTTTTAAAAAATAAAAAATTATTCATGTCAAGACTAACCGTCCCATGTAAGACAGCCAACGTCCACATCAACGATTACCTATCAAAATTGATTGCAAAGACCATTTCGGCAAATCGTAAAAAGGTATAGAATTAAATTGACCAATTTGAAAAGTTTCGAATTGTATTTAATTGACAACTGTGCATTAGATATATGATTTCTTCATGTAAAAATCATATAATTTTCCCCCGGCCCATTAGAAATGCCCTCAAACAAAGTCAACCAATGCCGCATTATTGCCTTTTTCTTTTGCTAGACAAATCCAAACCTTTTTGGGCAGACTTAATAACATGTCCACCTTGGTGTTAATATCATGATCACGGAGCACACAACGTAAGAAAGCTCATCGAAATGTAGAAGAAAACAAGTGCGAGGAGAAGCAGTAATATGCAACGAAAAAAGAAATTTACCAACTCTGCTATAAATTTACTGATATTTATTTGAGCAATTTCCCAACTTTTTATGGTTAAATTACCAACTAGTTTGGTTACCCATCCTCACTTCAGTTACTTACCAATATTTGGCCTTCCTTAATTTAATAACTTTTTGTCATCTACTAAAACTAGCTAATTTTTCATCAAGTTTCGTTTAAGTCACCCATCAACACTTAAATTTTGGCTAATCATGCCTCTAACAGAAATGGTATTGTTAAATTGCATATAGGTATTAGGAACATTTGTATATTTATTGGACCGGCAATGGATGGACTTAAGTGAATGGTCTTAGGCTTAATTGAATTGATTGGACTCAGCCAAAAAAGATTAATTGTTTGTCCAAGCCCATAAGAAAGTATGGTGGCCAAAAACCACAATTGACACGCACGATTGGGAGCCGAAGTTCATAACAAGAAGACAGTGCGGGAAACAAGCTAAAAGGAAGGTGATAATCAGCCGAACTGGACGATATATGCGTGAACGTGGTTGATACTCCTTCCGCCCTGAACTTACTCGGTCGTGCAAAAGAGGAAAGAAATGTTGGTCCTTTTCTTTGGATCTTGTTCACACTCGAAGATGGTTAATGGGCTGGGAACAAATAGAGAGGCCCACGAAACCAAGATAGATGAAATAGGCCCATAAGATCTGCGAATGAGCCCATTATCATCGGTACCGATAACTGGGTATCAATATCTAATGGAGAGCTTTGTGGATAAGAAGTACAGTTATAAGTAAGATGTCGAATATCCCGGGTAATTTGAAATTAGAATAAGAAACCATCAAGGAGCGGTTATTTGTATAGGTCAGGCTATAAATAGCCGAAGGAAGGGTCAGTGGAAAAAGGGGACAATGGGACAACGACTGCTCAATACATTTTCTATTGAATTTTATCTTTATCTCTTATTTACCTTTCAATCAAGTACTGTTTGTCTTTTGTTTACATTTTATCCATTGCAATTAGATTAGAATCCGCGACACAGAATCCCATACACATAAAAAAGCCGAAGATATGTCCCTCTGTTGAAAGACGTTCGTAATCTCTACCTCACCCTCTTCAAAAAGTACAATTAAGTACTATAATTTTTAAAGTGTAATCAAGTTCTAAAATTTGTCAAATTAGTGCAATTAGATCATTCCATTAATTTCATCCATGAATTGGCTAACTCCATCCAAATTAGGTCAATTCATGTTCACTCACTTTGATGGCAAGATGGTTTGTATAAAAAATTGCCATGTCGAATTTCCGGCCACACAAAACAACGATTGCACTAAAATAATAGTTTTCTTTATTATAAAAGCAAACTCAAGTGATCATTTAGAAAATTTTGATACTGAAATGAGTGTTGTAAAAGTTATGACACTTTTAGATTATGTTCATTTCATGAATATGTAGCGTTCTTGGAAAATATTTTTCAGGAAAATAACCATATTTTTCGATGTTTAGTTGACACTTGAAAATGACTTACTTTTAGCTGTTCGATAATGGAAATTTCAATTCAATATTCATTTTTGCATTCATTTTAATAATTTTTTTAATTTTTAATTTTTTCTTTTCCACCTTTTTCTTCTTCGGACAATCGCTGGCCACAATGACAAACGACAACCAGCTAAAGGCAAGCTCGAGCTCACAGGCCTCAAAAAGGCTCACTCAGGGTTGGCAAGCTTGAGTCTCTCTAGATTAGCGAAGCTCAAGTCTCACATGTGGTCATTCGTCGTGACTGGCCGAGAATGAAGAAAAAAAGAAAAAAAATAATAAAAAATGATTAAATTTTGAATTTATAAAAATAAAAATAATTAATATTCAATTTTAAAAAATTGAAAATTAGATTTTAAAATAAGAAAGAAGTGGATGTTAACAAAGGTGTGAGATAAGAGAGAGTGAGTGAGGAAAATATCTTCCCTTACTTGAAAAGCAAAACAAAAAAAATTCTCTATTTTAGAAGGCTTTTTTCCGTTGATGAAAAATGTTTTCCCCAACAGTTCATTTTCCTAAAACAAACGCTAGAAAATCTAAAAAACGTTTTTCTAAAAATTATTTTCCATGAGATGAAAGCCTTAATACCCTTTTCATTTTCTAACCCATCTCTCTCTCTCTTTTGGCTATGTCTACATTGAGATATTTTAGTTTGTGCTCTCGATAAAATGGACTATGCGCTTTTTGTGGAAACTCATAAATACAAATATTGGGTGAAGCTGATTTATTTCTTTATTTTATTTTTACTTTAAATGTTAGTATCTTTTTATCATTTTGTGTTACTATACTATTAGATATGATCATGTACTTTAATATATATTTTTGAGTTGAATGATGAATGTGTTAATACGATAAATTTTCAATGACGAATTCTTTTTTTCAAAAAATACAAGACAATATCAGGAATTTTGAAATTTAGTGAACCAAATGGGTTTCGGATTTCAGTTCTGAAAGTGACTTCAATAGCCTACAAGGTAGGTAATAGGTTTGGAAAATTTGGATCCAATACCAATAAGGTACCTTCCAACGTACTGCGAATACCATAGCCTCCTCGAAGCCCGTGCGCCCATAAGCTATATCAATGCCTAGTTACTACTTCACAAAATTTGCATACTCTTTAAACAAGATTTCTTAAGCTTATGTGATAAAACATCGATCTTCTTCCTTTGCCAAATTGACTACCTTTCACTTTGCTGTATACCAAGTAAGGCAAAATAGACATATGTTGCATGCACTTGGATTTTGGAGATCGGAGATTGCTTTCAACTTTTATTAGGCTAAGAAGTTCGTCAACCTTTTTGTCATTACCTTAACATATTATAGAACAGCAACAACATAACATGTTCCATCTTGATGCTTACTATGTTCCCTTTCTTTTCTGGGTTGCGTTCATGGCTTTTGATGATTTTCTTTTTTTGGCACTTGGCGTGTATTGATTTAAATAGGAGGCTAGGGTTAGAGTATGTGGATTTGTATCTAATCCACTGGCCAGCGAGACTGAAGGAAGGAACCGAAGGGTTCGATGTCAAGGGCAAGGTCTTGCCATTTGACATCAAGGGCATATGGGAAGCCATGGAAGAGTGCTCCAAGCTGGGCTTAGCCAAGTCCACTGGAGTCAGCAATTTTGGCACCGAGAAGCCCTCTGAACTCCTCTTGCATGCCACCATTCCTCCTGCTGTTAATCACGCAGGATAGACTATATCCAATCTATTTGTTACTGTTATAACCGCATCAAGATCTCGCAAGAAAAGACAATAAATTATGATTTTTATATGATGGGTTGATCGTGATTTAGGTGGAGATGAATGTGGCATGGCAACAAGAGAAGCTGAGAAGATGTTATAGGGAGAAGGGAATACAGGTGAGCGCATGGTCCCCATTGGGAGCGAATGGAGCTTATTGGGGTACACTAATAAGCTCCATTCGCCTTCTCTCCTACACTTTTTATACGATGACACTATAGTCTTGATCGTTGAGAATTTTTTAGACCGTGTAAAAATTTCGTTATGGGAAAACATATGTGATAAACATCGATCTTCTTCCTTCTCTAGATTGACAATTTTTCACTTTGTTATATACTAAGTAAGGCTAAATAGACAGAAGTTGCAGGCATTTGGATTTTGGAGATCGGAGATTGCTTTCAACTTTTATTATGCTAAGAAGTTCGTCAACCTTTTTGTCATTACCTTAACATATTATATAACAGCAACAACATAACATGTTCCATCTTGCTGCTTCCTCTTTTCGCCCTTTTTTTTTCTGGGGTGCGTTCATGGCTTTTGATGATCTCTTTTTTTGGCACTTGGTGTGTATTGATTTAAATAGGAGGCTAAGGTTAGAGTACGCGAATCTATATCTAATCCACTGGCCAGTGAGACTGAAGGAAGGAACCGAAGAGTTCGATTTCAAGGGCAAGGTCTTGCCATTTGACATCAAGGATGGGAAGCCATGGAAGAGTGCTCCAAGCTGGGCTTAGCCAAGTCCATTGGAGTCAGCAATTTTGGCACCAAGAAGCTCTCTGAACTCCTCTTGCATGCCACCACCGCTCCGGCTGTTAATCAGGCAAGATAGACTATATCCAATCTATATGTTACTGCTATAAACGCATCAAGATCTTGCAAGAAAAGACAATAAATTATGGTTTTTATATGACGGGTTGATCATAATTTAGGTGGAGATGAATGTGACATGGCAGCAAGAGAAGCTGCGAGGATGTTGCAGGGAGATGGGAATACAGGCGAGCGCATGGTCCCCATTGGGAGCGAATGGAGCTTTTTGGGGGTACATTAGCTGTGATGGAGAGTCCTATGCTCAAGGAGATTGCGATTGCCCGAGGAAAGACTCTGGCTCAGGCAATAAACAGGCTGGCTCAAGGAAGAAGAAGAGAGAAAAATAGGGGCGAAAAAAATGTGAGCAAAATATACGTCGGTTGTTCGATTTGAATTGACTAACGTGTCATCCATTTAAGGAGAGTAAACAGAACATATCAATTACCCATAAATAAAAATAGTCTTAATTCACATTCACTGTCAAGACATCGAACAAGAACAATTCATCGCGAAAACCCAATTGCGAACCGAACTAGCTTGTGGTAGCAGCTACCAACCGAGCAACTCCAAAAAAATAGGTTCACGTTATGATGATTTCGGCTCTCCATGCATTACATTATTCTCCTCCACACAACGATAGAGAGGGATAATGAGATTATCCAACACGATCGAGTCAACCACTGCCAGAAAATATGTACTGAACTCGTCTAATCAATGTGCCTCAACTTATTTTGTCGAGGACTAGAGAGATCGATTATGATCAGATCATCCGTAGAAGCCACCTCGCGTGGATGAGTTGCGATTGATGGACGAGAGCACAGAGACGATGATCATGCAGACCAACCCTAGGGCCAACAATGCGGTGGAGACGATTCCCCGGTCTAAGAATTTCATCATCTTCGACCTGTCGTCGTTATTTAAAGGGTACCCTGACTCGGCGAAGGCATCGAAGAACATGCGGATAAACCTCTTTAGCTCGAAGCTGATGACAAACCCTGCGCCGACCCCCGTGGCCAAGATCAAGCTTATGAGCTGCACAGACGTCGACAGCAAGGTAAACAATAGTGGAGTTATGCTCGAGATGATGGTTTAAATTAGCTCGCTGCCCTTTGGAGAATATCAATTTAATATGTAGCATGCGCTAAGTGAATCAAGAAGCCACCTTATCGCCGTAGAAATCGAATTCGAGCAAGCATTCATTGCGAGTCATCCCCTTCTCGGTGCAGGCATAGTATATTGCAAAGGGAAGCTGCAGTAATATATAAGCTGCTCCGATCGCCGTGGTTGCTAGCACGTACCTAAACATTGTTTCCGCTCCATAATTTGGTTCCCAATTGATCAAAATCAAGCACAATTATAGCTCGAGTTAAACAAGATCGGCCATTAGAACAAGTTTCACCATATAGAGTGGTGTTTCATGGATGAAAATCATCTTTTGTTTCATTTGTCTGGTGGAAATTTCGGAAGCTATATGCTCTAAACCGTTACCTACTGAGAAAAAGTCATGTACGTCATTGCACATCATCAACATCTCTCCAGACAATGCCGACCAAGGGGAGCCGAGGGTTCAAGATGATAATCGGTCACCAAAAAATTTACTTACCTGTAAGCAATGATATCCTTGAAGGTCGACTTTACGCCGTCGCTGTCTGTGATGTGGTTGGTGGCCATCAGAACCATGGAACCGACCAAGGCGAGCAAGCCGACGATCCTGAATCTGAGCATCCATGTCACCACTCCTCGGTTGGCCATGATTCCGCGACCTCCCTCTGAATCTCTCTTTGTCGGCCTTTCTGAGTCCATCACGATCGCACGCGTAGCGACTTCTCGTGGGAGCGAGTCCTTTATATAACCACAAGCCGGACCTTTCAATCGCTCTGCTTGATTATGTCAAAATCATTTTTGGCTGCATTTGGTTTGTTCCGTAGCAGCCCTTGCGGCAGGATTCAGTTGGCCGGATGGCAATGTCCATCGTCAAACAAGGTGCAAAATGTCAAACAAGCTGTAAAACCAAAACATCCTTGTTTTACGTTCGTTGTTGACGTCCTGATGCTAATTAATATTTTCAAATTGGATTATTTATTTTAAGGTTCGACGGCAAAGGATTATTGTATTTAATCCATTTTAGGTATATTCGTAATTCTTGTACAATGTTGCTCCTTGTATACTAGCAATAAGCTGGAATTAGCATGGAACCAAGAACTGTCTTATCTTGTGTCTGGACAAATTAGTGTAAATATGACGCTCTAAATTAAATCTTGAAAATTACTTGGCATATCAACCTGAAGGGTAGCATTGTTCCCATCGTCAAAATGAACTCATTATTCACAAGCGCAATTTTGACTCCTTGACAATCAATCATAGATCGTCGTGCCGAGGGCATAGCTCAAAAATTTCGAATAGAACATTTTTTTTTCTTAAAGGAAATTTCAGGTGAAAAGGCTAATTAAGAGAAAACTTGGTTATTTAAATGAACTAAACTCAGTTCTTTTTTGTGGAGGGGATAATCTAACGTGACTCAAACAGTAACTAATGGACAAAAATTCCAATATATGGGGGGTAAATTATAAAAAATTCCAAAATCTATTGCTCTTGTGCCAACTCAGTCATAAACCTTTTATTTTTGTCAATTGAGTCATAATCATTTCTCGCATTTTGCTAATTGAGTCAATTCACTAAATTTTGATTGGAAATCACTATTATGGATGTTGGTAGTGCCACGTATGATGGTTAGCGGTAACATGGATTATTTTTTTTTATAATTTTTTGTTTTCTTCTTTCTTTCTTTTTCTTCCATTTCCTTTTTCTCCTACCAAGTCCGGCAAGGGTCGCCAATCAACGAGGGCTAGTGACCCCCATTAGCCACTGGGCAAGGACTTCACAGCCAGCGAGGGATAGCCAACGACCCTCGTTGGGAAGAGAAAGGAAAAAAAGGACAAGAAAAAAGAAGAAAAGAATTCAGATATATTTTCTTACAAAAATTACGAAAATTGTCTATGCCAACGACGATCTTGTCACATAGGACGGTCTATGTCCACATTTGCAATTTTTGGCTTAAATTAATTAGATTGACTCAATTGGTAAAACATAAAAAGGTTTAGGACTAAAATACACAAATACAATAAATTAAGGATTTTTTTTAGTAATTTTCCCAAATATATGTTATCGAGGCATATCTTTTCATGCGACATCAAAGAATTCCAAAAAACCGCACGAAGACATCAAGAAAGAGTTTCAAGCGCATCTCCAGACATTGCTTAGAACGATAATAAACGGTCTTCCACGATCTTTCTTATGTCCTTTTGTAGTTTGTGTATGTATTAGGCAATGCGGTGTCCGGGACACCATGCTTGTAGAAACGGTCTTCCACGATCTTTCTTATGTCCTTTTGTATTTTGCATTTGTAGTTAGACAATGCCGGAATCTTTCTTCTTTCCCTTTCCAAGTACGAAACAACTCTGAAAGCATGATCTCCCTTACTAACGCATTCCAAACTCTAGGTAAACGTTCAAATCTCACCGTAAGCACTTGCTCTTTTAGCAGGCATATTATCTCTTTCAATTCCCTTTTTGATTTCGATGGAGCAAAGGAATTAACTTACTAGTGAACTAGTCGTTGCTCGATTAGCAGAGCATTCAATCTTGGCTTGGTTTTTTTTGTTTTGGCTATAAGCCAACTAAGCCTCGGGCACTCACATTTAGTATCGTGCTTGAGTCGACTTGATTGAATTCAAGTAGTAACTTATATTGACCCGACAATTTCATCCATATTCTTCTGAGAGAGGAGTATGCAAGAGCAATTGATTAATTATCAAAAAAGCCTTAAACCTATATCATATGGATACCAATTCAATCATAATCTTTCATTTTTGTCTATTGAGTTTTAAACCTTCAACAATTTGCCAATGTTATCATTCTAGACAATTTTGGTTAGAAATTGTTAATGTGGACGCTGGCTATCCTACGTAATACAAACAATTTTGACATGAATAATTTTTCATTATTAATTTTTAAAAAATATCTGAATTTTTATTAATTTTTTGACTTATTTCTTTGTTTTTCTCAATTTCTCTCTTCCTTTACTCTTTTTTTCTTTTAAGTGTGGTGAGATCCGCAGCCATTGCCCGTGACAAGCGAGTCCTTGCAGCCTTGCCTAGTGGCAAGTGAGGGTTGACAACACTTGCCTATAGTCAGAAAGGGTTAGCTAACCCTCACAAGTCTTAATAGGAACAAATGAAAAGAAAGAAAGAATAAAATAAATAAAAGAACAGAAAAAATAGAAACTATAAAAATTCAACATTTTTTAAAAAATAGAAAATTATCCACGTCAGCAGCAACCGTTCTATGTAAGATAGTCAGCGTCCACATCAACGATTACCTATCAACATTGATTGCAAAGACTATTTCGGCGAATCGTAAAAAGATATAGAATTAAATTGACCAATTTGAAAAGTTTCGAATTGTATTTAATTGACAACTGTGCATTAGATATATGATTTCTTCATGTAATTTTCCCCCAGCCCATTAGAAATGCCCTCAAACAAAGTCAACCAATGCCGCATTGTTGCCTTTTGCTTTTGCTAGACAAATCCGAACCTTTTTGGGCAGACTTAACATGTCCACCTTGATGTTAATATCATGATCACGAAGCACACAACGTAAGAAAGCTCATCGAGATGTAGAAGAAAACAAGTGCGAGGAGAAGCAGTAATATGCAACGAAAAAAGAAATTTACCAACTCTGCTATAAATTTACTGATATTTATTTGAGCAATTTCCCAACTTTTTATGGTTAAATTACCAACTAGTTTGGTTACCCACCCTCACTTCAGTTACTTACCAATATTTGGCCTTTATTAATTTAATAACTTTTTGTCATCTACTAAAACTAGCTAATTTTTCATTATCGAGTTTCGTTTAAGTCACTAGTCGACACTTAAATTTCGGCTAATCATGCCCCTAACAGAAATAGTATTGTTAAACTGCATATAGGTATTGGGAACATTTATATATTTATTGGACCGGCGACGGATGGACTTAAGCGAATGGTCTTAGGCTTAATTGAATTGATTGGACTCAGCCCAAAAAGATTAATTGTTTGTCCAAGCCCATAAGAAAGTATGGTGACCGAAAACCACAATTGACACGCACGATTGGGAGCCGAAGTTCATATCGAGAAGACGGTGCGGGAAACAAGCTAAAAGGAAGGTGATAATCGGCTGAATTGGAGGAGATATGTGTGAAAGTGGTCAATACTCCTTCCGCCCTTAACTTACTCGGTCGTGCAAAAGAGGAAAGAAATGTCGGTCCTTTTCTTTGGATCTTGTTCACACCCGAAGATGGTTAATGGGCTGGGAACAAGTAGAGAGGCCCACGAAATCAAGATAGATGAAATAGGCCCATAAGATCTGCGAATGAGCCCATTATCATCGGTACCGATAACTGGGTATCAATATCTAATCGAGAGCTTTGTGGATAATACGGTACAGTTATAAGTAAGATGCCGAATATCCCGGATAATTTGAAATTAGAATAAGAAACCATTAAGGAGCGGTTATTTGTAAGGTCAAGCTATAAATAGCCGAAGGAAGGGTCAGTGGAAAAAGGGGACAGTGGGACAACAACTGCTCAATACATTTTCTATTGAATTTTATCTTTATCTCTTATTTACCTTTCAATCAAGTACTGTTTGTCTTTTGTTTACATTTTATCCTTTGCCATTAGATTAGAATCCGCGACACAGAATCCCATACACATAAAAAAGCCGAAGATCTGTCCCTCTGTTGAAAGACGTTTCGTAATCTCTAACTCACTCTCTTCAAAAAGGACACCATGTTTTTTTTGGGCTGTTTTGGCCCTTTAACCTTTGCGGGGACGCCTTCTTCCTTGGGGAACGAAATTCTACCGTCACGAATGCTGATGCATGCAAATACGTCAAATTCCCGACCTCTTTTGACTTTTACTTCCTGGCCGCTTGTTGAACGAGGAAAGGTCATGCAGGAAAACGTCCAATTACGGGTCAAAGGCAGACTCCCTTAATATTTCTTCACCTCACAACTTCTTTTTTCTGGATCTCTACCTCTTCTCGTTTATTTATAGTCCCACGAACATCCTCGCTCACACAACACGGACAGACAGACAGACACGTACGCACGCGAGAAACTACAATGGACGTAGTACTGAGTTCAGGACACAGAATGCCGTTGATCGGGTTCGGAACGTTCACGATCCCCCTGCCACCGCCCGACGTGCTGACATCCACATTCCTTGAGGCCATCGAAGCGGGGTATCGCCACTTCGACACGGCGGCGTGCTATGGCTCTGAAGAGGCACTCGGCCAAGCTGTGGCCAAGGCCCTGGACCAAGGGCTCATTGAGAGCCGCAGCCACATCTTCATCACCACCAAGCTCTGGTGCACCGACACTCATCCGGATCTCGTTCTTCCCGCTCTCAAGAAGTCTCTCCAGTAAATATTTGCTAATTGGCCTTCTAATCTCCTCCTACTTATTTTACTGCTTGACACTATATGCAGTTCTCGTAACCGCTAAGTTGCCAAATATTTTTAAAGACCACACAAGAATTTCTTTCATGGAGATAGGATAAACATGAGTTTTCACTTGGTATATAATTATCAGTTGCACGCATTATTTTTTTTCCAAATTTTCTGCTTTTTGTTGGGTTTAGTCACTTGATGTATCGTTGATTATATAGGAAGCTAGGGTTAGAATACGTGGATCTCTATCTAATCCACTGGCCAGCGAGAGTGAAGGAGGGAACCGAAGGGTTCGATTTCAAGGACAAATTGCTTCCTTTTGACATCAATGGCACATGGGAGGCCATGGAAGAGTGCTCCAAGCTGGGGTTGGCCAAGTCCATTGGAGTCAGCAATTTTGGCACCAGGAAGCTCTCTCAACTCCTCATGCATGCCACAATTCCTCCTGCTGTTAACCAGGTAAAAGAAAGCATATGTATGTATGTATGTATGTATTGTTGAAGATATAATTGAAGATTATAATTGATCTTGAAGATTATAATTTATCTTGACTGTGGAATTGATTCTAATTGATAGGGAATTGTGATTCTCTATATTATTTCCTTTTCTTCCTTTCATCCTTACATTATAAATAGATACTTGTAATTGTACACTTAAAATCAATATACATAATACATTTTTCCCAATCCTTCTTCTTTTCTGTCATGGTATCAGAGCCTTCATTCTTGATCTAGCTTCCGCAAATTCCAGAATTGCCTTCGTTTTTCTGAAGAGTTGTTGTAGTTCCTCATCCTGCAAAACAGATCAGCAAAACGATTAGGAATTCAACTTTGCCATGACAAACGATACTCAGAAATCCTCAACTGGGGAAACTCCCCAAGAACAACCCACATTACCGTCGGATATTGTTCCATCCAGTCAAGAGCCAAGGCCCCTTGTTTCGGGGCAGACACCATGGTCAACTTCTGCTTCGGGCCAAATCGCTGGGCCCATCCAATGGCCTCCTGTAGTCCACTGGTATCCCGTCCAAACCCAATGGGACACTGGATCAGGACAGTCGTGGGCCCAATATCCGCAAGGAGGAGAAGCCTATTCGGGCCTCGGAGATCAGCCCAGTTCGGGCCTTGGAGGACGGCCCATCTTAAGCCCCGAAACCGGCGGCAACCCGAATAATGCTTCGGGTCAGCCAAGTCCGGATCACAGACCTGGATCCGGATCCATTTCGAGTCAGGGAACGAATCCCTACCCGACTCATCCGCCGCCCGGGTTTCTGCCGTATCCGCTTCCCATCGGCGGCGGCCGTCCCGAAATCGGCGACCCTCTCTACACCTCGCCGGCCGACGGACCGGAACTTCGCCTCATCAACCTGCAGCTTACCGGACAAGATAATTATAGCACGTGGGCTCGGGATCTCCGGCGGGCGCTCGTCACCAAGGACAAGGACGGTTTCCTTGACGGAACCGTCCCTTTTCCGACCAACGAACGAAATCAGAGGCATTGGAGGAGGTGCAATCAGTTAGTGCGTACCTGGATCAGCAATTGCCTCGCCCCCGATGTCGCGGGCCGGGCTCCCACCGACGGAAGACGCGAAGAAATTCTGGGACAAAGATCCGCGAGATGTATGGCCGACTCGATAGGGTGAAACTCTTCACAATTTCGCAGCTCTAACGAAATGAAGCAAGGGAACCTCACGGTTACCGCTTGCTTCAACCGCCTTTCGCACCGTGGGAATGAGCTCGAAGCGGCCGAAGAGCAACCGCAAGGACCCGAGAATACCCTAAATCGGTACAAAGAAATCAAAGAACGAGAGAAAGCTACAAGATTTTTACTCATCTTAAACGAGTCCTTCGCTGGTTTTCGATCACAGATTCTCGCAATGGACCCTCCACCGCCGCTCGGTCGGATTTTTCAATTGGCTGTTCAGGAGGAAAATCAACGACTTACCACCGGCGGACAGATTCAAGGAGGAGAAGGGATGAGCCTCGCCGTGTTTCCCCCTGGCGTCGGCTTCGTCGGCTCCGGCAAAGGCACTGTCGGAGGAGGCGTCGAAGGGAACCCAAACCCTAAAATGGGTTACATTCTTCTGCTTGCGCGGCAAGAAGGAAAAGTGAAGAAAACCCTAGGGTTTTCCGCACGGACGGGCTGGGATCGTCGCATATCATCGAACAGTTCGAATCGAAGATGGAGCTGGACGGTCCAGATCAGTGGACCGTGATGAACGGCTCAGATCAGCGCGCAAGGATGGACGGCTCTAGATCGTCGCGCGCATGGATGGACGGCCCTGGATCATCCATCTACCCGATTGAATCTGAGGGCTTATATCAAGCCACGTCAGCACCTGTTTATAAAGGATCCTACGGATCACGTGGTGCCACGTCATCAGGAAAGGTAAATGGGCAAAATGGTAAATCCAAAAATAAATATTGTGAGTATTGCAAACGCCCTCACCATACCATTGATACATGTTGGAAATTACATGGGAAACCTATAGATAAAATTAAAAAGGAAAAAGAATCTTCGTTTATCGGGTTTCCACACAACGGATTGATGGGGCACACCGCAATTACTCAGGATCAATATCGACATATTGTTCAAATTCTGAGTCAGCTCAAAACCGAAGATGAAGGTGCAGGATTCTCAGGTACTTTTCTTAACAAGGAAAATTCTTTTTCGGTTGATGCATGGATAATCGATACAGGGGCTAGTGACCACATAATATGCAATAAACATCTATTTTCTCATGTGGATAAAGAACCAAAAGCTCCCATATCAGTACGTCTTCCAAATGGAAATATCATCACAGTTACCAAGATTGGAACTGTTCATCTTGGCCCAGACTTTATCCTCAAGAATGTCTTATACATTCCTGACTTCGAATTCAATCTACTATCTGTTTCTAAAGTCTGCGCAGATAATTCCTGTCGTGCCATATTCAATTCCGATAATTGCTTCTTTCAGGACCAATCGACTGGCAAACTGATGGGCTTGGGTAGTGTTGCACAAGGATTATATTTCTGGATTGATTCCCCAGAAGATTTATATTCATTAAATAAAAGCATTTCTTGTAATGCTATCAATAGGAATAAAAATCTTCTTTTTCATCAGAGATCAGGTCATAGTGCACGATTTCCACATCCTAAATGTCCAATATGTCCTTTAGCCAAGCAATCACGGGCACTATTTCCCATAAGTACGTCTCGGGCTGATAAATCTTTCTCCTTACTCCATATGGATATTTGGGGTCCTTATCATACCCCTCATCGTGATGGCTCTCGTTTCTTCCTCACAATTGTTGATGATTATTCACGAGGGACTTGGGTATACCTCATGCAATCGAAAAGCCAAACTTTCACTCACTTATCGAATTTCATTCTTTTAGCCAAAAATCAATTCGATAAATCTGTCCAACGCATTCATGCTAATAATGGGCGTGAATTCTTTACTTCTAATTGCATCAAATTCCTATCTTCGCAAGGAGTACTTCATGAAAGTTCTGCACTTACACTCCACAACAAAACGGAATTGTTGAGCGTAAGCATAGACACCTTTTAGAAGTAGCTCGTGCATTAAAATATCAAGCCTTAATTCTTGAAGCTTTTTGGGGAGATTGTGTGGTCACAACAGCCTATCTGATTAATCGCATGCCGACTAGAATCCTTGGTGGAAAGACTCTCGAAATGCTGTACAACAAAAAACCAGAAAATGATCATCTTCGAGTATTTGGTTGTTTATGCTATGCAACAAATATAGGCCCCATGACAAAATGGCCCCTCGTGCTACTCAATGTGTCTTCATGGGATATCCTTCACTTCAGAAAGGATACAGGGTTATGGAAATTTCTACAGGACACTTCTTCGTAAGTAGAGATGTCATATTTCACAAGGATACATTTCCATTCAAAAATATGATCTCCTCTGCAACTTTGTCATTAGAAGGCCACCGACCTTTTCTATGTGAAGAAGACTTATCAATGGCGTCGCAGTACTTATTTGTTGCTCCAGAGCAATCCATACCAGTTCAACAAGAACCATATATTTCCCCAGCATCATCAGAAGCTGAGCCTCCAGCATCACCTCAAACATTATTAGAGGAGATTTCGACAGCTACAGGTTCACCTGAACACATTTCTTCCGTACCTGAAGATATCGTAGCTAAACAACCTCGGCGTTCTGGACGACAAACCCGGCCACCTACATGGACTAAAGACTATATTTGCTCAGCATTGAGTTCCTCAGGTACAAAATATCCTGTATCCTCATATGTTTCTTTTAATCGGTTATCACCGGAGCACATGTGTTGCATCAGCCGTCTTTCAAAGGAACAGGAACCATCTTCTTTTCAAGAAGCATCAAGTGACCCTCGATGGCAACGTGCCATGGACTCGGAACTTCATGCACTGATGGAGAACCATACTTGGGACATTGTCCCATTACCTCCAAACCGGAAACCAATTGGATGTAAATGGGTGTATAAAATAAAGTTCAAGGCAGATGGTTCTCGTTGAACGTTATAAAGCTCGACTGGTGGCCAAGGGATTTACTCAAAAGGAAGGTTTCGATTATCATGAAACTTTCTCCCCTGTTGCAAAAGAAGTCACTGTTCGATCCTTCTTATCCATTGCTGCCGTTCGAAATTGGAAACTACATCAAATGGATGTCCACAATGCTTTCCTCCATGGTGATCTAGATGAAGAAATTTATATGGACCTTCCACAAGGATTACGCAGACAGGGGGAGTCTCGGGTATGTCGTCTGCGCAAATCCTTATACGGATTAAAACAAGCATCTAGACAGTGGTATGCCAAATTCACTGCTGCATTAACTAATGCAGGATTTCAGCATTCCAAGCATGACTATGCCTTGTTTACATGGAATTCAGGTAACTCATCAATTTATCTATTAATATATGTTGATGATATACTTGTGATGGGAAATAATGAGTCTCATGTTGCAAAGTTCAAAAATATTTGCACTCTACATTTCACATCAAGGATTTGGGATCGCCCAAATATTTTCTTGGTATTGAGATTGCTCGTTCTGATAAAGGTATTAGTCTTAGCCAAAGGAAATTTATCCTTGAAATCATTTCAGAAGCGGGATTGTCAGGCTGTAAACCTGCTGTTATACCAATTGAGCAGAATAGCAAGTTGACTACTCATGAATATGATATGAATTCTGTTTCATCCATTGAGGACCCATTACTCAAGGATCCATCAGGATATCAGCGACTTGTTGGGAAATTGATATATCTTACCATGACAAGACCTGATATATGTTATGCAGTCCAAATACTCAGTCAATTCATGCATAATCCAAAACAATCCCACATGAATGCAGCTCTAAAGGTTGTGAAGTACCTCAAGGGGTGTCCAGGTCTTGGAATATTCCTGTCTCGTGACTGTAATATGAAGATGACAGCTTTTTGCGATACAGATTATGCCACTTGTCCAATGACTAGGAGATCTATTACTGGTTTCTGTATTAAACTGGGAGATTCACTGATTTCATGGAAGACGAAGAAACAGTCAACCGTATCATTGTCGTCAGCCGAATCAGAATATCGAGCCATGGCCAAAACAACCTGCGAAATAATTTGGATACGAGGATTACTTTCAGATCTCGGATTACAAGTTAATGGACCAACTGAGTTGTTTTGTGACAACGATGCTGCACTCAAATTGGCGGCGAATCCGGTTTTCCATGAAAGGACAAAGCATATAGAAGTCGATTGCCATTTCACTCGAGACAAGATCACGAGAGGGAGTTCTCATAACAAAGGGAATTGGAACTGTTGACCAACCAGCTGATATCTTCACTAAGCCACTATGTCAGAGACAACATGCATACTTATTAAGCAAGCTAGGTGTCCTTGACATATACAAGGCCACCAGCTTGAGGGGGAGTGTTGAAGATATAATTGAAGATTATAATTGATCTTGAAGATTATAATTTATCTTGACTGTGGAATTGATTCTAATTGATAGGGAATTGTGATTCTCTATATTATTTCCTTTTCTTCCTTTCATCCTTACATTATAAATAGATACTTGTAATTGTACACTTAAAATCAATATACATAATACATTTTTCCCAATCCTTCTTCTTTTCTGTCATGTATGTATGTATGTATGTCCATACGTTTGTATATTCATCAGTTATTCTGGTTTCATTTTTCAGAAGATTTGATAGCAAATCAGGATTTTCTTCAAGATTTGTTTTTGTTTTTGTGGGTTCATCATGATTTAGGTGGAGATGAATCTGGCATGGCAACAAGAGAAGCTGAGGGAGTATTGTAGAGAGAAGGGAATACATGTGACTGCGTGGTCTCCTTTGGGAGCGAATGGAGCATTTTGGGGTTCATTTGCCGTTATGGAGAGTCCTCTGCTTAAGGAGATTGCTGCTTCCAAAGGAAAGACTGTGGCTCAGGTACCTTATTATTTTCGTTTCGATTTTCTCTGCTCTCATGTCACCCATGTAAAGGGGTCGCGCGGTTCACTAATCCCGCCCAACATCAAATCAGCATGTGACACCCTAAAGCTAGACATAGATAAACCATGGCCAAAATGAATAACATCATGCTGAGGGCCAATCCGATGAGGCATCATACGGATAGAACAAAAGTCAAATGTTTTGTCATTTTCTTATTGGAAGCGAAGCCTATAACCTTCCTCCTTGGTTAAATGTACCTATATGTAGGTTGCACTGAGATGGATATATGAACAAGGATCGACCTTCATTGTGAAGAGCTTCAACAAGGAAAGAATGAGAGGGAACCTCCAAATTTTGGGATGGGAACTTAGCCCGGAGGACTTGGAGAGGTTGAAGCTGCAAATCCCACAGAAAAGAGGATTTGCAGGAGAGATTTACATTTCTGAAGACGGGCCTTACAAGTCAGTAGATGAGCTATGGGATGGAGATGCTTGACGATCCCCCCACATCATTTTCACATTATTTCAAATGTGTTTGCAATTATATGTGAGTTGAACAAGGGGTTTTCAATAATTGTTTAAGAAAATACATAAAGATTTCATTGTAGGATGTGAATCCTCTCTTAGTTTGAAATGAAATAAAATGATGAGTCATCAGACCTTTACGCATCATTCAAATGGAGATGCGAACCACCGAGGAAAAAAATGCAAGTAATGCTACAATACAAAGGCAAATAAAAAATGGTTATTCGATAGAAAATTTGATAAATCAAAAAATAATTGAACATTCGTAAGTAGCTCAAAAGACAGATTAGTAGTTCAAACCTAGTTGGCAATAATTTAATGGGATAAGTGCATCATAAGTTTAAAACATGTCACAAAAGTACAATTGGATACTAGAACTTTTAAAGTGTAATCAAGTTCTAAAATTTGTCAAATTACTGCAATTAGATCCTTCCATTAATTTCATCCATGAATTGGCTAACTCCATCCAAATTAGGCCAATTCATGTTCACTCACTTTGATGGCAAGATGATTTGTATAAAAAATTGCCACGTTGAATTTCCCGCCACACAAAACAACGATAGCACTAAAATAATAGTTTTTATTTTTATTTTTATAAAAGCAAACTCAAGTGATCATTTAAAAACTTTTGATACTGGAATGAGTGTCGTAAAAGTTATGACACTTTTAGGCTCCGTTCATTTCACGAAAAATGTAACGTTCTTGAAAAATATTTTTCAGGAAAATAACCATATTTTCCGATGTTTAGTTGACACTTGAAAATGAATTATTTTCCACTGTTCAATAATGGAAACTTCGATTCAATATTCATTTTTGCATTCATTGTAGTTATTTTTTAATTTTTACTTTTAATTTTCTTTCTACTTATTTACTTTTTATTTTTTATTTTCCACCTTCTTCTTCTTCAGATAATTGCTGGCCATAATGATTGCCAATAGCCAGCTAAAGGCAAGCTCTAGCTCACAGGCCTCAAAAAGGCTCGCTTGAGGTTGGCAAGCTTGAGTCTTGCTAAATTGGCAAAGCTCGAGTCTTACATGTGGTTGTTCACTAGTGACTGACCGAGGATGAAGAAAAAAAATTAAAAAAATTAAAAATGCGAATTTATAAAAATAAAAAATAAAAATGAAAATAATTAAAAATTCATTTTAAAAAAAAAAATTGAAAATTAGATTTTAAAATAAGAAAGATGTGGATGTTAAAAAGGGTGTGAGATAAGAGAGAGTGAGTGAGGAAATTTTTTTCTCTTACTTGAAAAGAAAAATATATATTTTTCTCTGTTTTAAAAGGCTTTTTTCTGTTGACGAAAAATGTTTTCCCCAACGGTTCATTTTCCTAAAACGAACATTGAAAAATCCAAAAAATGCTTTCCTAAAAATTATTTTCCACAAAATGAAAGCCTCAATACCCTTTTCATTTTCTAACCCATCTCTCTCTCTCTTGCTCATTTGGCTATGTCTACAGTGAGATATTTTAGTTTGTGCTCTCGATAAAATGGACTATGCGCTTTTTGTGGAAACTCATAAATACGAATAATGGGTGAAGCTGATTTATTTCTTTATTTTATTTTTACTTTAAATGTTAGTATCTTTTTATGATTATGTGTTACTATACTATTAGATATGATCATGTACTTTAATATATATTTTTGAGTTGAATGGTGAATGCGTTAATAGCTAGAATTACGATAAAATTTTAATGACGATTTCTTTTTTTCAAGAAGTACAAGACAGTATCGGGTATTTTGAAATTTAGGGAACCAATGGATTCGAATTTCAGTTCTAAAAGTGATTGCAATAGCCTACACAATAGGTTTGGAAAATTTGGATCCAATACCAATAAGGTACCTTCCAACGTAGTGCAATTATCATAGCCACCTCGAAGCCCGTGCGCCCATAAACTCTATCAATGCCTAGTTACTACTTCACAAGATTTGCATACTCTTAAAACAAGATCTTCAGCTTATGTGATAAAACATCGATCTTCTTCCTTTGCCAAATTGACTACATTTCACTTTGCTGTAACCTAAGTAAGGCAAAATAGACATATGTTTCATGCATTTGGATTTTGGAGATCGGAGATTGCTTTCAACTTTTATTAGGCTAAGAAGTTCGTCAACCTTTTTGTCATTACCTTGACATATTATAGAACAGCAACAACATAACATGTTCCATCTTGATGCTTACTATGTTCCCTTTTCTTTTCTTTTTCCTGGGGTGCGTTCATGGCTTTTGATGATTTTCTTTTTTTGGCACTTGGTATGTATTGATTTAAATAGGAGGTTAGGGTTAGAGTATGTGGATTTGTATGTAATCCACTGGCCAGTGAGACTGAAGGAAGGAACCGAAGGGTTCGATGTCAAGGGCAAGGTCTTGCCATTTGACATCAAGGGCATATGGGAAGCCATGGAAGAGTGCTCCAAGCTGGGCTTAGCCAAGTCCACTGGAGTCAGCAATTTTGGCACAGAGAAGCCCTCTGAACTCCTCTTGCATGCCACCATCCCTCCTGCTGTTAATCACGCAGGATAGACTATATCCAATCTATTTGTTACTGTTATAACCGCATGAAGATCTTGCAAGAAAAGACAATAAATTATCATTTTTATATGACGGGTTGATCGTGATTTAGGAGGAGATGAATGTGGCATGGCAACAAGAGAAGCAGAGAAGATATTATAGGGAGAAGCGAATACAGGTGAGCGCATGGTCCCCATTGGGAGCGAATGGAGCTTATTGGGGTACATTAGCTGTTGTGGAGAGTCCGGCGCTCAAGAAGATTGCTATTGCCCGAGGAAAGACTGTGGCTCAGGTAATTTATTCTTCTCTTCTTGTGTTTTCTTTTTCTATTGTTTTGGCGTCAAAATTCTCCTCAGGAAGCATAGTTTAGAAATTCTTTCCTCAGAAATTGCATAACCTACGTATAAAAAGACAACAAGTGAATGTACTTTGCAGCTTTAAGTCATGAAAATCATAAGATAAGGTTTAGTTGACCCGGCAGCTTCAGAACGTGAATCTTCTGCATGCGCACCTTCTAGTTAATTAAAAAAATATTGATGGAGATTATTGATTAACAACTTTGGTAATAAAAATCCATCCATCGTTCATCAGTTTATTCGATAACGTCAGCTTAATATATGTTGAAGATACTGGCCCATTACTTCCATATATTACTCTCAACTCTCCCGATAAGCACTTGCCGTCTTTTACAAGATATGTATATTTTCAATTGCTCACAAATTACGAATTTATTTCTTCTGTGGACCTGTGTGCGCTTAAAAGAACCTACGGCAACATGTTACTTGTAAAGAATTCTCTATATAGAATAATGCTATACAAAAATGTCGAGAGAATTGTCAAAAAAGTTATAAACTTATTGCAGTTGTGCCAATTTAATCATAAACCTTTTTTTTTTACCGATTCAGTCCTAAACCTTTTGCGATTGTGCCAATTGAGTCCATCCAACCAAATTTGGCCGGTCGGAGCTGACATGGACGCCACCAACCCGGTCTTGACGATAATATTTTAATAATATTTTATTATTTTTTGATTTTTTTATTGTTTTTTTAATTTTTCTCCCCTCCCCTCCCCCTCTGGAAGCAATGGCCGGCCAGCACCGACGAGGCTACTGGCCACCGCGCGAGGGCCGCGGAGCCCTCGTCGGCGACCTCGCCCAAACCTAGGGGCTGCTAGCGAGGGTCGCGGCCCCGGCTTCGCCCAGATTTGAGCAAGGCCGGCCACGGCGAGGCACCTTCGCCCCGATTTGGGCGCCGACCACGGCGAGGCCGCTTCGCCCAGATCTAGGCGAGGCCGGCCGTGACGAGGTGGCTTCGCCTAGATCTAGGTGAGGCCGATCTCGCCATGGCCTAGTTGCGAGCGAAGGCGGCCTCGCCCGCGGCCAGCGAGGCCATGGTGGGCCTGGGCGAAGGTCGCCATGGCCTCGCTAGCCGCAAGTGAGGCCGCCTTCGCCCGCGGCCCCTAGGCCTCGCCCTGGTCTGGGCTAGGCCGCCAGCGAGGGTGGCCGGTCTGATGGAGGCCGTGACCCTCACTAGCTGCTAGCGAGGGCCTCGCAGCCCTCACGCAATGGCCAGCAACCTCATTGGAGCTAGCCGGCTGCCGCCGAGGGGGGAGGGGAGGGGGAGAAAAAAAAGAAAAATTCAAAAAAACAATAAAAAATTCGGAAAAAATCAAAAAGTAATAAAAATAATGAAAATATTGTATTGTCACCTATGCCAGCCGGTGTCCACGTCAGCTCCGGCCGGCCAAATTTGGTCGGATGGACTCAACTAGCACAATCGCAAAATGTTTAGGACTGAATCGATAAAAAAAAAAAAAAGGTTTAGGACTGAATTGGCACAACTGCAATAGGTTTAGGATTTTTTCGGCAATTCTCCCCAAAAATGTCAAACTGGTATATCCGTGTCACATTTACTTTGAACTAATTTTCATGTCACAAAAAACTACAAAGTGGTGTGTATATATATATCACATTTATTTCAAATTAATTTCCGTATCAGCAAAAATCCCAAATTGGTAAAATTTATGGTAAATCCATCGTCTGTTAACTTCCGTCCAATATCCCTGTTAAATTGCTAATGTGGACAAATGACTCTAATGATCGGTGAGTGACATGGATTCGATGTGGAAATTAAACGAAAATTAGTTTGGAATAAATGTAATACAAATGTACCAATTTAGGATTTTTGTGACTCAATAATTTATTTGAGGTAAACCTGATACTGTGTGCAAATTTAGAATTTATGGCAATTAACCCAAAATAAACAACAACAGATTATAAGGTAGTAACTCATAGTTGTGCAATTATAATAATACAACCCATTGTTGACGTACCAAACTCCAAAGGAGCTACTTTTTGTTTTTTGAGACTTCGAAATACTAGAGGGCCTCTTTCTTATTTTAATTTCTAATTTTTTGGTCAGCAAGACAAAACCCTAGCCGTAAACAAGATATCCGTTTATTCTCATAGCTAATGTGCTATCAAACTTAATTGGGAAAGCGCTAGAGGATCAAAGTCTAAAGGGTATCAAGCTGAATAGGTCGTGCCCCACTCTATCCCACCTCTTATTCGCTGATGACTCAATCTTCTTCCTAAATGGATCGATCATTGAGTGCCAAAATTTAGCCTTAGTGCTTACCCAGTACTGCACGGCCTTTGGACAGTAGATAAATTTGAACAAATCAGGAATCCATTTTAGCTGAGATTGCCCCCAATCCCTAATGAATAACATGGCACAAGCATTGAGGGTGCCTATCCTACCTCATACGGGCAAGTACCTAGGTATTCCCTCAGACTGGGGAGCCTCGAAGAAACACATGTTCGCATGGGTTATGGGAAGAGTCAACATGAAATTGGGAGGGTGGAAGGAAAAACTGATTTCCCATGCTGGCAAGGAAGTTTTCCTAAAATCAGTGGTCCAAGCTATTCCTCAATATGCCATGTCGGTTTTCAGAATCCCAACATCTATTTGCAAGGCTATTGAACAGAAAATTGCAAAGTTCTGTGGAAAACAAGCGAACACGAACGGTATTCATTGGAAACGATGGGAGGTGCTTAAGACTAGGAAGGATGAAGGGGGTCTTGGCTTCCGAGACTTGATGGATTTCAATACAGCCCTACTGGCCAAACAGGCCTAGAGACTAAGTTTAAATCCAAACTCTCTATGGGGTCGCCTATGCAAGGGACTATACTTTCCCTATCAGGATCTTTGGCATGCAGTGAAACATCATAAAAAACTCTTGGGGATGGCTCAGCATCCTAGCCAGCAGAGACGCTATCTCCCCTGCTATGCGCTGGAACGTTGGAAATGGAACCACTATTAAGACCAGGGAGGACAGGTGGCTTCCCAAGGGACTCCTATATGGACCGGCAAAACAACACGAGCCCCTTATGGTGGCGGATTTCATATCTCCCATTGAAGGAACCTAGCGGCTACCACTCCTACAGGACATGTTCGATGAACAAACAGTTAAGGAGATCCTAGCGATTCCCCTACACCCACAGCTAGGACAGGACTCCATAATCTGGCCAGGCACACTTGCGGGCCAATATACCATTCAAAGCGGCTACATCTTCCTACAACAGTCTAAAGCAACACAACAATCATCATCAACAATAACAGCAGCCTCATCATCCTATAACCCCCTAAGCGGACTATGGAAGCACATTTGGCGCACCCCTGCCCCTCCAAAAATCCGCCACTTCCTGTGGATGCTCTGCAATAACGCCCTAGCAAATAATGACAACCTGTTTCGGCGTAAAATCATACCTGACCCACTGTGCCCTTTGTGCCGAGATTGCGCCGAATCTGTTGAACACATGTGTTTCACCTGCCCTTGGACAGAATCTGTGTGGGGTCATCATAACAGCCAAATTCAGCTCCCGAGCCCTGGCCCCAACAGAATCGAAGACTGGGTCATGCTAATTTTTGAGCGAGAGGACTTACCGACTGCTGCGCAGTCTGCGGCCATCATCTGGGAGATTTGGAAAGCAAGAAACGCCGCCGTATTCCAGCACCGGAAGCCAAGTGCAGAAGCGATAGTGGAGACAACGTCGGCCACGATCCTCAGCTTCAACGCCTGGATGGACAGAATCAAAAAACCCAGCAATAGCTTCAGTAGATTGATCATATGGAAACCCACGCTGGCACATAGGCTCAAATCAATACAGATGGATCTTACCTCCCGGGCGACGCAGTTGGCTCGGCGGCGTGGATCTGCCGTGATTCCACCGGTTGGCTACTGCACGGAGGCGTGCGATCGGTCCCGGCTTCCTCATCGTTGTTGATTGAAGCGTGGGCTCTGTCTGATGCCCTAAGCTTCGTTTTTGCCCGACAGAATTCCCCTTTAGCTGTAAGTCACGCAACCCCCTTCATTCCAGGCGACGTCGTTTTGCTTGAAACGGACAGCCAACAACTTGCTGAGGACCTCATCCAACAGCAGCAGTCCACGTGGGAGGCGCGGGTCCCAGTCCAGAACTGCAGGAATTTTCTATCGCATTTGCCTAATACTCATGTTATTTTCTCCCCACACGAAACTAATATCTGTGCCGATTGGGTTGCAAAAAACCATCGGAGAAACTGTTTACCTGTAAACTGGGTACAATCCCCCCTGCCTGTCTATGGCAATTGCTCTGTACAGACGCCCATATCTTGGGCCCCCGGATCCCGGTCAAGTTTAATGAAAGTGCTCTATTTCGACCCAAAAAAAAAAAAAACAAGATTGAAATTACTATTAGAAAGCATCTTCCGATCTTTCTGTTTCTATTCGCCTGCAATAAAGGGAGGAGAAAAAAATTTAGGCACTATCTAGGTTTTTTTTTTTAATGGGGAAACCATCTAATAAGTAATAAGAAAATCACGATTCATGAGATTTAACTAATATCATGAATCACTTTATCTCCAAATTATTTAGTATTTCTCATCTACGTGCATACATATAAAGATTGCATTGAGATGGATATATGAGCAAGGGGCAGTGGTGACGATGAAGAGCTTCAACAAAGAGAGAATGAAAGAGAACCTACAAATCTTAGAATGGGAACTTAGCAAAGAGGATTCAGATAAGATCAAGCTTGAGATCCCGCAGAGAAGAGAATACCTACATTTGCGAAGAGATCCAAAACTAAGGAGGGCAAAGAACCCAATGGCATGTGATTCATGGTCCTAAGCGGCCTAACTCCCCTATTTAAATAGGGACATGTTCGGTTGCACCCTCCCTTGTGTGAGAGCTTTAATTGCTTTCTAGGATTGAGTGATGTTTTTCTTCAGGATTTGCTGCTTTCTAGCAGTTGCTTGCTGGGGATGGAATGTTGCAAGTAATTCATTTGATTCTATTAAATGAAATTTATTTCCAATTTTAAGGGTGTCTTAAAGTATACCATACTAGCCCAGTGATGATATCCAATCATAAAAAGAAAATATCATCCACGGAGAAAATTTGAGGATTGGGCTTCCATACGGTTCCTTAACAAAAAAAATTCAATTAAAAAATCATTCGAAGCCATTTTCCTAAGCTTGCATTGAGTTAGCCCTATTTATTTTTCTAACTCATTTACTTCATATCTCAGAGCATAATTTTCTTAGCTCCATGAGAAAGCATACGAAAATAGTACATCAAGTTTCAATGACGGTGGACTCGGGGTTTCAATTGATAATCAACAAATTTGGAAATATACATCCGAAGGAAAAATAGACGTGAGGGTAAAGGAACACTTCCTTACCGATTGTGAGGCATCTCCAAAATTTGAAGAAGGCGTTCAGCACTTCCTATCTCCTTTCTTGTCCCGAGCCATTTCCTTGCACGTTAATAATAAACTCGGCACAAGTCAAAAGATCATCTAGCTTCCAAAATGTGACATGAGGCACATCTCATTACTACTTGCATGAGATGCCAATCCCGAAGAGCCAAATGACATTTCTCATTACCACAAGAAAATGAGAGGCGAGTCAAAAAGAGGATCATCGATCTTTGCTGAAAGAGGTACATCTCATCCCTGAACATAATTAATTTTGGGAAATGGCACTTTGTTCTTTTCCTTGCAGATGACTGATTGAGGGCCCGAAAAATTCCAATACACATCCAACTGAGATAGTATCTTGATCCTAGCTATAATGGATGTTCAATTTGCATTTGCTCTTGCGTTGCATAATATCCTATTCACGCACATTCTCCTTTGCGGAGGCAAAGTAAAAGTTGAGCATATCTCAAATCGAGGATCAGACTTCCAATCGTAATTGATCAATCAAGTGTCCCTTCTAAGAACTTTCCTTTGTGTCTGACATTCCTTTACACTTATTGCAGGGATGATTCTTCAAGTGGAACGCTCAAAATTATATTTTCCGTGCTTCTGATTAAATTTCTTGAGTAGAATAAATTTGTTGATATGAATTCACAAATTGTTTGCTGCTTAAGGACACTAAGCTCATAAAAGGTCAAATTTCTTGAAAAGGATTTTTCATAATAACTTTTACATGTTTAATTCACCAAATCAACTAAGGAATGTAAGACAGACCAATTTAATGAATGACGTGGAATGCTTAGACAAGCTAAATGATATGTGTTGAAATGATGAAAAGCAAACCATATCCTATACACAACCCGATACATATACAATGTGAGATGAGTGTGGAAAACTCCTTATCCGCAAGGTAAAGGGTTTTCTCGCAAAAGTTATAATGAAAGATATTTCATTCCTCTATCATAAACACTACAGGCGATCCATTGCTTAACCCTTTTAAGCCCACACATGTGGAAAATTTCTTTCAAATTACCCCCGTCATGAACTACCCCACATCGAGGCAATATTGGAGGTAAGTTGGCATCAAGAGGTGAGTAAAATGGATAGAAATTTTCTTTCTCTCACTTACATCATTCTTTGGGTATCTTATTGCAAATGAACTCAAATGACAACCTCGGTGCCTTTGAATGATGAAGAACATTTTTTTTTCTCTATCCTACACACTTATATCTGTTGCATAGCCCACTTGAGCCTACAAATTCATTTCTTCAAACCCCGTTGACAACCAACCCCTACACTGGGGCAAGGCAAACATTTGAACAACTGATCTAGAGTGCCAACTGAAGATGAAGACATCCAAGTATAGAATGCTGATTTTTTTTTTTAAGAAACTTATGGGCATAAAAAGAACAGTGTGCTTGGTAAAAGCAAGGATGATGCCCATGAAAAAAAGTTGAAAAAAATAAAAATAAATTGAAAAAGAAGAAGAAGAGGAAAAGCAATATGCCTGATAAAAGCAAGCCTGATGCTCATGGATAAAAAAAAAAAGCAAGAGTAAAAATGTTGAAAGAGCATGTGTCAAGGTCACAAAGTTATAGTACCACAAGTCTTAGGGAATTCAGTGGTCAATGGAGCATCTATACAAGAAGACAAGCCCTAACGAAGAAGAAGAAGACTGGTAGCAATGCCAAGATGGTCACCAACTCTCACCCCTTTACACACATTTTGAGCCTAATGATTTGTTTCTCACCTATGAACTTAGCCTACATTACTTCCCTTACAAAGTCTCTTTAGATTAGGGCATTCGGATTAATGCAGGAATTTATATGTCCACAAGCAATGCTCAAAGAGGTGCGAGCAAGACTATTTCTTTCTTGCAAGGTTATTTACTTGTAAACTTAGAGGTATTTGCGGAGTATTTCTTTCACAGCCTCGACTTGGATAGTTCCCTTTGTTCAGTCATTAACCACGCCTACATTATGATCTTGACTAAAACATCTCAATTTGGTAAGGTTGTACTATTTGCAAGAAAACTCGAACCCTTGTCAACATGATGATAGTAAGATTGAGTGATTCTGATATTCTCGCATCAATGGTAAGGACAAATAGCCATTATGAATGAGAGTGAGTAAAAGCCATTTCTTACTGAAAGTCTCTCATTTTACATCTTAAAGAAATCCACATTATAAGTGAAAATTGTTTTGATTGATAATTCACCTCAGTGGAAATTTGGTGATACAAAAATGGTAAAACCACTACACATAAACGTCAAATGAAATGTGCATTCTAGAATAACCAAGGCTGTCTATCTCCTTGATAAATGCGTGCATATCCGCTCTAACCGTGTCTGAGAGGCTCGAAAATCAAAGAGTACCTAACGTCCAAGTTGCTCTTTGAAGCCTTGTGATTCATCTTGAGTTCCCAAAGCTCTTCTGGCAAGGAACCACCAAGTAATTTATTAAACCTTCAAGTGAAGAACTGCAAACCCTGTCTGACAAAGGCATAACCTCAAGAACCAAAGATGCTTACCAGGTAAGTACATCTTCAACCGAGCTCATTTCAAAATTAACTACTTCTGATCAGCCAAGTGTTCTCGTTCTTTGAGTACTTATGATCATCCAAGTATTATCCTTTTGAGTGCCTGTGAACATCCAAGTATTCTACCGCTCTTGAGTGCCTGTGATCATCTAGGTATTCTTCATTGCTACATTGACAGTTGACTCGTTCAAGTTGTACCTATAGTTTTCTGATCCAAGAATTATCTGAGTGTAAGTCCAAGTATTCCCTTTAAGAAGTTTATTGCCTTGTCATGAGGACGGAGATAGGCCCAGATACTAAACAGGCTGCCTTGTTAGCCCTGTGGTGTGCCCAAAGAAAGGTTTGGGTTCATTATCACCCTATCATGCATTCGGAGAAAGGTCCAAGCAATCTATCACAACAGGATCAGAGACATCACCAAATTTTCTCCAGGATATGAATACTTGTGACTATCTAAGTCTTCCATTTTTTCGAGCACCTCATATGATATCCAAGCAATTCAAACTCCTTTTTCATTGACATAGTGTGCTTCTATAACCCAAAGTCCCTTCTTTGACCAAGGCCCAATGTGTGAAGGGGAGATTCTTGAGGACGTCCCATATCAGTTATGAAATGGGCTAGTAGTCGGTTTATAAGCATTAGAGAAGTTTCACCTTTTGAGGTAGCTTTTGGGGTGAGAGAAGCCCAAGACTACCCAAGCAATTCAAACTCCTTTTTCATTGACATAGTGTGCTTCTATAACCCAAAGTCCCTTCTTTGACCAAGGCCCAATGTGTGAAGGGGAGATTCTTGAGGACGTCCCATATCAGTTATGAAATGGGCTAGTAGTCGGTTTATAAGCATTAGAGAAGTTTCACCTTTTGAGGTAGCTTTTGGGGTGAGAGAAGCCCAAGACTACCCAAGACCACCCAATCCTTATAAACCAACACCAGCCTCTTCCACAATCAATGTGGGACATCCTCAACAATCTATTCCTCACACATCGGGCTTGGGTCGGAGGCACAACAACCTATAATTCTCTCATGTGACTCTTGTCTATGTCCAAACTTGTTGGCAAATACCAGTATTAGGTGGTCTTGAGCTAGTTTTTGGGGTCAGAGAAGCCCAAGGTGTATCAAAGCCCAAGTTTGCCAATAAGTTTAGACCTAGAAAAAAGTCAAACTGGGAGAGTTACGAGTTACTACGCCTCCGCCCATGCTCAATGTGTAAGAGGAAGATTGTTAAGGATGTCCCACATTGGTTGTGAAAGGAATTGGTAGTTAGTTTATAAGTGTGAGGGAAAACTTTACCCTTTAAGCTAGCTTATGGGGTAAGAGTGGCCCACATTAGATTATTAATAAGGTGTGGAACAATTCTATGAATTTGGTGATCTCCTTAGGAGTAGATATTGGATATATTGACAGGTTCAAAACTTAGACTTCCTTTTGGTGATCTCCTTAGGAGTAGATATTGGATTTCTGCTATGCGCTCTCAAAAATTTATATAAGGTGAGCCTAATGCGACACGTAGTATGGTACCAATGCATTAGTATTTTGTCAAGTTTGTGCCACTTGGGTACCCAACATTTTTCCCAAATTCTCGCTTCCCATTCAGGTGGAGGCTCTTGCTCAATGTGACGAGACAAAAACGAGCAGAAAAAGTCATCGACGGGCCGAGTCGGGTGTACATTGATGTATGCACTTACGTCGAATGAATAGAAAAAACCAACAAAAGTTGATTGAACGCTTTGACTTTCATTAGTAAAACACTGTGGATAAAGAGAAATCACCTCAGCGAACGACTTGAAGATACCTAGACCCCTCCTTGTAGTCATGCATGAATATTATTAAATACTATTAGATATTTATTTCTTTATTTTTAGATGTTACTATTTTTATAGTCGAGTCACTATACTATTTGATATGATAAAGTATTTTAGTATATGCTACAAAAATTGATAAATCACTTTAATTTAAGTGGGTAAGTTGATATAAGAACAAGTAAATTCGAAATTTTATTCAGTTGTTAAGTTTGTACGAAACTCATATTCTGTTAAGTACATAAAAATTAGTAATTGCGTCAGTATTTGAAAAGTTGCGAACAAACGAAATGACGAAATGTGAACGAGGGAACGTAGTTTTGGCCGAAGTTTGCTCCATTGCAGATATTGACGCATGCACATAGGTCAGGTTACTTCCCGAAGAAGTCGACATTTGCGCGGTCAAAGTTCAAATTATGCACAATCGATTGGATGACTAGATGTCACATTACAAGAGGGCTCTCAATTACGTATCAAAGACGGACTTTCCATAGGATCTCTATTTATATCTCGTTTACTGGTTTTCCCACAAACATCACGCACTCGCGCAACTCCGACAGACACCATCAAAGAAACGTTCCAGCATCTCATACTTCTCTCTCTCTCTCTCTCGCGAACGCGAAACCCAGCGCACTAATGTCCAATGTCGTGGTCCCAGAAGTGGTGCTGAACTCGGGCATGAGGATGCCGCTGATCGGAATGGGTGGGGGTTCGGACAGTCTGCCCCCGCCCGACGTGCTGACATCCATATTTGTCGATGCCATTGAAGTTGGGTACCGCCACTTTGACACGGCGGCAAACTACGGGTCCGAAGAGATGCTCGGCCGGGCTGTCGCCAAGGCCTTGGACCGAGGACTTGTCAAGAGCCGCAGCGACATCTTCATCACCACCAAGCTCTGGTGTACTGACGCTCATCCAGATCTTGTTCTTCCCGCTCTCAAGAAATCTCTCCAGTAAATTTTTTATGATTTGCCCTTTGATCTCTTCCTATTTATTTTACTGCTTGCCACTTTATACAGTTCTAATAACCGCTAAGTTAGCAATTAACTTTAAAGACCATACAAGAAGTTCTACCATATGAAAAATTACACGATAAACATTAATTTTCACTTATGTACATTATTATCTGTCGCGTGCATTAGGTTATTCCAATGTTTCCTTTATATTTATTTTTCCACTTTTTTTTGGGTATAATCATGTTGTATTCATGCTTCTTCTTTTTTTGGGCACTTGGTGTGTATTGATTTATATAGGAAGCTAGGATTAGAGTACGTGGATCTGTATCTAATTCACTGGCCAGTGAGAGTGAAGGAAGGAATCGAAGGGTTCAATTTCAAAGGCCAAATGTTGCCGTTTGACATAAAAGGGACATGGGAAGCCATGGAAGAGTGCTCCAAGCTGGGCTTGGCCAAGTCCATCGGAGTTAGCAATTTCGGAACCAAGAAGCTCTCTCAACTCCTCATGCATGCCAAAATACCTCCTGCTGTTAACCAAGTAAAAGAAAGAATATGTGTTATTACTGTTAAATATTCATCCATTTCTTTAAATCTTATTTGCTATTAAATCAAAATTTTCTTCAAATTTGTCCTCTTTTTTGTTTGCGGGTCAATCATATTCAGGTGGAGATGAATGTGGGATGGCAACAAGAGAAGCTGAGGGCATTTTGCAGAAAGAAGGGAATACATGTAAGTGCGTGGTCCCCATTAGGCGCGAATGGAGCTTTTTGGGGTTCATTAGTGGTTATGGAAAGTCCTGTGCTCAGGGAGATTTCTATCGCCAAAGGAAAGACCGTGCCTCAGGTAATTTTCCTTTCTCTGTTCACCTATATTGAGTTAGACTCTACTTATAGAGAAGTAGACATGGCTTCCGTGATTACTCCGAGTAGGAGATTTTAATTTGAGCACAAGATTTATTGCATCTAAACCAAGCGCTAGCCCAATCAAATTGAACCCTTGCGAGTTGATTTTCAAAATCTCATAAGAATTATTCTCTCGAAATATTATTAGGAATCAAATCATAAATGAATTGATTTTAAACGTTTGTTTGCAAACTACCCCAAATTACGGATAAATGCATTTAGGTACATAACTTGACATTTGGAGAAAGAAAGTGATGTTTTGTACTTTAACAAGGAAGCTTTTAGTTTAGAAATTTCCTCATTGGTTATATAGGTAGCATTTGCTTATTACATGAGAAGGCAATGCGTAACAACTTCCTCCATGCACGTCTTGATATAATTTCTCTAAAAATTTAAAGCTTGCCTGCATGAATAGCCAAAACCATAATGAGATAATAGTTTTTTGTGCACGGCTTCTTCAGCGACCGCACAATGCAAAATCGTCTTGTGATTCTAGATTAGTGTGGTCTTGCTTTTATGCATTTTTTAGACCTATATATTTGATTGTGATCCAAAAACAATTAAAGAATAAGCCTTTTTCCCCTTTTCAACCTCCAAATACACAGACCAAAATGAAAAAATTCCAAATACTAAAAGGCTCTTGAACTTTACTTTTTCCTTTCTTTCATTGTCGGCAGCATGACAAAACCAACCGATATTATCGTCAAAAGGCTTCTCTCTCTCTCTCTCTCTCTCTCTCTCTCTCTCTCTCTCTCTCTCTCTCTCTCGCCATCATCATCCAACTCCCAGTCGATGAAAATGTGTGTCACTCAATATTATCGTCAAAAGGCCTCTCTCTCTCTCTCTCCATCATCATCCAACTCCCAGTCGATGAAAATGTGTGTGACTCTACATATAAATGTTATAGGTTGCACTGAGGTGGATACATGAGCAAGGGGCAATTGTAATAGCGAAGAGCTTCAACAAAGAGAGAATGAAAGAGAACCTGCAAATCTTGGATTGGGGACTTAGCCAGGAGGACTTGGACAAGATCAAGCTTCAAATACCACAAAAAAGAGGATTTCCTGGTGATATATTCATTTCCGAAGATGGGCCTTACAAGTCATTAGATGAGCTCTGGGATGAAGATCATTGAATTAGATCCCACAACTGAAAACTTATATATGATGACCATGTATTGCTCTCTCCTGATCTCTTTTCAGATGATAATAATCAATAATATTTTATAATCCCACATTGCAAATCTATTTGAAATCAACCTTGTGTTTTCATTGTAGCAATCTCTTCTGTAACATTATGTTTCCGATAATAATGAATAAGGAGGGACGGGCAAAAAAGGAAAATTGGACATGGAGAATTAAAAGTACAAAAGAATATGAGCATATGGAGATAGGCCAAGTTGCCACCTAATAATATAGGAATCTCATAGTGTAAAAAGAGAATACTCGAGATGGTCACAACGGTCTTTTCAAGCAAGTTACTCCTTACAGTTGAAGCTCGTTTGTTCAATAAATATTCCCGTTCTCGGGCAATTTAATAGGTTGAAAGAGAAATGGATTTGAAATGCGAAGCAATGAACTTATTTAAATTGATTTTATTAACTTATTATGTGTCCATTGTTTTTTAAAGTGAGGGGTAAGTGATGAGTAAGAACAGCATGAGTGTCATAATTTTTATACAACTCTTACTTGAGTGTCATAACTTTTTTTTCAGCTCACTTATCTATTACATATGAGCAAAATCGATCATTTAAGTGTCATTTTCAACAAATCATCATACATGGATTTCTTAAATTAATTTTCTATCCAATGTGGATTAAAAGCTTACTTCCTAATGATTACTTGGGCGAAATTAATGTACGTGCATTAATTAAAGTACTAAATGATATGCATAAATTAAATTTCTACCTGGCACGCATAAATTAAATTGCTAAGTGGTATGCATAATACGCATTTATTGAATGTCACCTATTTAATCAACCATACGGCAGAAAGATAACTCTCCAGCAGAAAGATACCAACTTTTGTTACTAATTCTTTTTTGAGTTTACTTTCTGATGTTTATTTCATTTTTTCATATGACTAACTTCTCTTATCTTTGAAAATAATTAGCTCATTATTATCATTTTTTATTTAACTTTCTACCAACAAATTAAATTTACCAGTTACTCCATGGAATCACCAACCTTTAATTGGGGACTGGCCACTTCATTAAATTTCCGCTTCACGAACTCATTAGAAAAGTTAGTAAAATAAACACATATAGCTAACTCAAGTGAGAGTTAGGAATCTAGAACTACTTGATAACTCAAATTGGAAAAATTTTATCTACCATTTAAATTAAAGTTTGTGGTTTCCTATAAAAGTTGGTAACTTTCAGGTCTTTATTAAGACAGTTAAAGAAAAGTTGTTAAGAGATTAAATAAGTTGATGATTTGAAGAAAAATAAACTTTGTAAAGTAATTCAATGCGATGTAGTTGGTAACCCGAAATTAATTGTTAAATTAACCATAGAAATGTTGGTAACTCTAATTAGGATGGTAATTTATATAATTAAAAAAAGTGACAAATTTAAGGTAATGCTAAGAAATGCAAATAAAATATCAAGAAAAGTTGAGAAATTGAAAAAAAAAAAAAAAAAAAAAATAATATTTAAGTAAATCAAAAGAGAGTTAATAACCAAAAACTATGAAGTAGTTCAATTAATGGGAGTAAAGATGCTGATCACATTAGTTTGTTGGTAATCTTTAAAAAGTCGGTAAATCTAATGCTAATCAAGGCAATGAAAATAGTTAATCAATAGAAAAGTTGATAATTTGAAAAATATAACTAAATGATAGTAGCTCAAAAGAAAGTCAGCAATCCAAAACTAGTTGGTAAAAATATAATTTGAAGAAAGTTGGCCAATCATTCTAATTTAGGTGGGTTGATTCATATAAGAGTTAGTAAATTTGAAACATAGGTAAGTTATGTTAAGAAAAGTTGGTAAGGTGATACCAAAATCGTCAATTTTGCTTAGTATAAAAGAAAGTCATTAATTTCATAAGTATTGGTAAATTACCGATAAGAGAATTGATGAAATTGAATTGACAAATTTTTAATTTTGGCGGAAGGAGTAGCTCCAACACAACCATCAGTGCATTCACATACGTCAAATTAACAGAAAAACCAACAGAAAATGAGAAGCGGCTCTGGCTTTTATCAGCAAAACTCAGCGCACAAGAAAATTTACCTAAAGATATCGACATCTGTGCAGTCAAGATTTATGCAATCGATGGGATGACTTTTATCCGTAAATCACAAGAACCATGAGACTCCTTCTTGCATGAATATTGAAAGATTGCTTGCAATTATGTGTCGAAGACGAACTTCCTCAGTCAGATATTTCCACCCCTTTTTTCGCCCAGGATCTCTATTTCTTCTCGTTTATCTGTGCTACCCACAAAGACAGATGATACGGGGTTCAGGACACGGAATGCCATTGATTGGGTTTGGTATAGGAGAAAATATCTTTCAATAGTAAAATAATTCCAAAATTTGTTCTCAGTCGTATCAAGACCAGTCAAGCAATTTTTGTACTCTTGCCAAGTAGAGCGAAAATTTTCAGAGTTGATAAATTCATTTCGGCTTCCTTTGTACATAGAATTTTATCTTTCCATGTTTGAAGGCTATAACTAGGGAAGTTATTGTATTAGTTATTCTAGCTAATGTATTTCTATAAACCGTTAACTTCCTTGTACTGTAAAGCGCATCTTGTTCAATTCTTCATTTGGAACAGCATGATGTGCTGACATCAGCTTTTCTGGGTGTCGTCGAGCTGGTCGTACTTATGTACCTCTAATTGTTTGTCCTCTCCATGCATGTCCTTGTCCGTCATCGGTGTGTCTCCACGTGTTCTCTGGATGAACTTGCCTAGTTGAACCGGCAACTTTAGCAGCCATGCAATTCAATTTGCTGTGTGCTTCTACATTTCTTTTAGTCTTGTTCGATGTGCCCGACGAAAACGAAAGCTAACCAAAAGAATTCTCAAATAGAGCGTACCTTCCAGCGGTAAAAAGAATTATTTAGGGTGTATTTGATTCGACTTTGGGTAAATACACTTGGGAAAATACAAATATCTTTGGGTTAAAGGGATTTTCCGAACTGCAAATAATGTTTGGTAAATTTTGAATTATGAAACAACTTTGGCATAAATGCCGTTGGGTAAATACCATATTTTATAAAAGACTTTTGCTAAATTTTTTATTTAAAAAAATTATAAGGAATTTATTTTTTTCGAATCCACCCTCCGACGGCCAGATCAGGTAGCGATCACCTGGGTCGGGCGACCTAGGCGACCGTCCGCTGGGTTGCGCAACCCAGGCAACAACCATCGCGTGGGTTCGGGTGGCCCCGACAAACGGTCGCCTGAGTCACGCAAACCCAGATGACGGAGGCATCCGCCTGGGTCGCGACGGTCACCTCCGTCGCTGGATTCGCGACCTAGGCGATGCTTGAGGTCGTGTGACCAAGGGCAACGATCGCCCCCCTTAGCTAGCGATCGCCCTCCTTGCCCGACGGTCGTTGGGGTCAGGTGACCTCTCAGGCAGCGGTCGCTGACGTCGAGGGCCCCTTGGCCGGCGATTGTCAGCTTCATTGGCCCACAGAGAAGATGAGCAATACCAACTTGCAATTTCCAACTTGCATTTTGAAAATGCAACTTCCCAAGGCACCTCCCACCCTGCATTCAATCAAAATCTTTTGAAGAGCCTTGGAGATGCGATTACATCTTCTCAAAGTGAGTCCAAATTTTTCACCAAACGCATTTGCATTTGGCTAAAGGACCTTAGAGCCTCAAAGCCCATTTCAAATGCTAAACCAAATGCACCATTTACCGTTTCCTTTCTTGCTCTGTAATTTTCATTTCCATTATTGGTCGGCAAGACTAAACCCTAACCAAAAGCGACATTGATATTCCTTATAATTTATCTTCCAATATGTCTCTTATCTATCCGCCTGCAATAAAGGGAAGACAAAAAATTTAGCCACCATTTAATTTTCTTTATTTTTTTGGGGGGGAGGGGGATGGATGGAGAAGCGCATCTAATAAGTAAAAGGAAAATCACGATATGTGAAATACTTAACTAATCTCAGGGATCATGAAAAAAAAAATTATGTCCAAATTATTCAGTGTTCCACTTGTAAAGGTCGAACTGAGATGGATATATGAGCAAGGGGCAACAATAATAGTGAAAAACTTCAACAAAGGAGAGAATGAAAGAAAACCTACAAATCTTAGAGTGGGAACTTAGACAAGAGGATTTGGACAAGACCAAGGTTCAGATCCCGCAGAAAAGAGGATATCCTGGTGACATGTTCATTTCCAAGGATAGGCCTTACATTATGTTTCTGAAGATATAGCCCGTACGGCAAGTATCATTAGGCATCTTATAAGTAGAAAGAAAGTCAATTTTTTTTTAATACCATTTTCAGCTCGAAAGCTTAGTTTATTATCTTCCCGCGATGAGATCATTGCATTTGTTTGCATAATGGGAAAGGCAACTTGTTAGCTCCACCCTATTTTTTCTCCACAGTACTTCAGTGAACTTAATATACGTACTAGAACGAATTTGGGCAGTCAAATGTTGGCAGGGTCCCCGGAAGATTCATCACATGAGATCCACCAAGTTATAAAGTCCAACTTTTCTTCGAACATATAAGAGATTTATCAAATAATTGCAACGCGTGTACTGCCAATTCATTATTTATTCCAGTGTAGGTAATAGTCAAAATGATATGATAAGGTTCAATGAACGTCATTTTGGGCAGGCACACACAACTCAATTCATGTTTGATTGAAGGTTATATAATCTTATCCAGAGGTCGTCCAATGAGAATGGATACATAGAAAGATCCCAAAGAAAAAAATTTAGTCAGGATTTATTTCCAATATATGTCTGTATGTATATGTATTTGTGGATTTATATATAGACGATGCTTTTTGTCCAATCAGTACCTTCTAGATGCAAAATCAACGTGGAATGACACTTTTGGTTGTACATTATGCAAGATTCCGTCATGCATAAGTGAGATGACGTTCGCGTTGAAGCATTCAAGACGCCTATTCCTTGCTTCCAGTCAATTACCTGTCGACGTCTTACACTTCCTGCTCTCTCTCTCTCTCTCTCTCTCTCTCTCTCTCTCTCTCTCTCTCTCTCTCACGCCCACGGAACACGGAGCACCAAAGTCCAACGTCATGGTCCCAGAAGTGGTGCTGAACTCGGGCATGAGGATGCCGCTGATCGGGATGGATGGGGGCAGTGGGCAATCTGCCGCCGCTCGACGTGCTGACATCAATATTCCTCAACGCCATTGAAGTCGGGTACCGCCACTTCGACACGGCAGCATGCTATGGCTCAGAAGAGGCGCTCGGCCGGGCTGTCACTGAGGCCCTGGACCGAGGGCTTGTCAAGAGTCGCGGCAACATCTTCATCGCCACCAAGCTATGGTGCACCGACGCTCATTCGGGTCTTGTTCTTCCCACTCTCAAGAAGTCTCTCTAGTAAATTTTCGATCATTTGCCTTTTGATCTCTTCCAATTTATTTTTTACCGCTTGGCACTATTTACGGTTCTAATAAGCGCTAAGTCAGCAATTAAACTTTAAAAGACCAATCTTCCCCCTATATTATGCTATTTCTTTTTTGGGTTTACTCATGTTGTAGTCCCGTTTGTTTGTTTTTTCTTGGATGGGCACTTGGGGTGTGTTATATAGGAGGCTAGCGTTAGAATACGTGGATCTCTATCTAATTCACTGGCTGATGAGAGTGAAAGAGGGAACCGAAGGGTTCGATTTCTAGGGTAAAATGTTACCATTCGACATCAACGGCACATGGGAGGCCATGGAAGAGTGCTCTAAGCTGGGGTTGGCCAAGTCCATTGGAGTCAGCAACTTTGGCACCAAGAAGCTCTCTCGACTCCTCATGCATGCCACCATGCCTCCTGCTGTTAACCAGGTAAAAGGAAAAATCGATTATTCTAGTTCGATCATCGAGTCGAATGAGATATCATATCAAGATTTTATTCAAGATTCGTTTCTTTTTCGTTGTGGGTTCATCATGACTTAGGTGGAGATGAATGTGGGATGGCAACAAGAGAAGGTCAGGGCGTATTGCAGAGAGAAGGGAATACATGTAAGTGCGTTGTCCCCATTGAGTGCGAATGGAGCTCCTTGGGGTTCATCGGTGGTTGTGGAGAATCCTGTTCTCAAGGAGATTGCTAATGCCAAAGGAAAGACCGTGGCTCAGGTAATTTCCTTTCTCTGCTCACCTGCGTTTGCCTGTTTGGTGAAACTCTACTTTTAAAGAAGACGACAAACCCTTCTCTCACCTTGGGTGAGCTTCTCTCTATCCCTAAGGTGATAGCTTTTCTTCCACACAGAAAACCCTAACCCTAGCTCCATGCCCTTGAATCCTCACGAAATGGCTACATTCTGCGTTTTCTGCCCAGATTAATTTGTCCGCTTTCTGGCCTTCTTCTCCTTTGCCACTTCTTCTCCTATCATAGCTTAACAGGCACACTCAAACCCAGAGATCCCTCACCTATTCGCAAATGTGTAGTTATATCCCAGAACTCCCTTCACTCCCAAAGTAGACTCACGGTGTTGCAATAGCCCCAATGGCAGAGATCCATGAAGATGACCTCCGGGTAATGACCTTGTGCCGGCGAATGGGGGATTTATGGGCTACAGAAGACCTTACCGTCTTGGCTGATCCACCTGCAAATGCCACTCAGGTAGGTGAATTTTTGTTATACGGGAAGTTGTTCTCCAAACCCATTGTTAATCTCCAGGCCTTCTTTACTACTATGCGAAAGGCATGGAAAACCGAAGATGTCAAATGCAAAGTCATCGAACCGGGATTCTTCATGTTTATCTTCAGATCGGAGGAAGAAAGAACGCGAGTAATACAAATAGGCCCCTGGTCTTTCTCCAGTAATTTGTTAGTCCTGCAAAAAGGGGACCCAAAAATCCCGGAACACTGTTATGATTTCACTTACTGCTCATTCTGGGTGCATTTAATTGGTCTACCACGTGCTGCTATTGTTGAAGACTCCATTAAGGCGATAGCTGGTAAATTGGGAAAGGTGGAGGCTGTGAAAATAGAAGCTAGAAATAATAGTGCCCGGAAAATAGGGAAAGCTAAAATCCGGTTCAATCTGTTTCAGCCCTTGAAAACTGGCACCATTATAGAGTTGGGTGGACGAAAATGGTGGATTGACTTTAAGTATGAACGTCTACCCCATTTTTGTTACTCATGTGGGAGTATTGGCCACTATGCAACTGTATGCCCACAAATCGATTATGCAGATTCAGGCTTACCTCAAGATAAACCGGGCCGCTATGGTGCATGGCTCAAAGCTTAAATGAGAGAGCAGAGCCCATGCTGGCATACATTCTATGGCAAGATTGATATATCAAAAGAGGAGGAGGATATGGTGCCTGAAACTCCATTAGCTTCAGCGACCAATAACCTACAAAGTAACACACCTAATGAGACAAGTCAGGCCATCATTCTCTACAAACCAGAAGTTCACCAGACATGGGGAATGGATATTCTAGCTCACAAAAGTAAAAGAATCCAGCAACAACTAGAGCAGAATCTCTGTGACATTAATATTGCAACAGGACCAGGGAAGTTTAAACTGGAAAAACCAGGTGCGACAAAACAGGCGGCAAAAAAGCTGAAACGATTCACACCTTATGAAAGGAGAGGGTCTCTAGCTAGTTTGGTGGATATGGAGAACCTTACTGATACACCAATTCAGGTGTGGGAAGGGGCACAAACAAGGGCTTTGGTGGCTGGCCCTAATAAGCCACCATTGAATATATGAAACTCCTAAGCTGGAACTGTCAAGGTCTGGGTACTCCCTTGACAGTCCAGCATTTAAGAGCCCTAGTGGCTCGAGAGAGGCCTAATATAGTTTTCCTTATGGAAACAAAAAATAAAGAACAGTTGATGGATCGTATCAGGAGGAGACTTCACTTTAGTAATTTATTTGTGGTTAACCCGGTGGGATTAGCGGGCGGTCTTGCCTTATTTTGGGATGGTGGGGTGAACATGACAGTTAAATGCAGTGGCGGAGAAATGCTGGATGTGGACTGTAAGGAGATGGATAGTGGATTAGTACTGAATATTACATTTCTACATGCCCCTACAAATTTTCAGCAGAGGACTAACCTATGGAATGAAGTTCGCTCAAGTCACACCCTTAACACCTCCCCTTGGTTATGCATTGGCGACTTCAATGATGTCTTATATCACTTGGAGAAGGTCGGGGGAAGAGCTGTGGAGAGATGTCGAGTGGCAGCCTTCTGAGACTTCATTGACTCTTGCTCCCTCATGGAAATTGCGAGCAAAGGCTGCATGTTTACCTGGACAAACAACAGAACAGGGAATGAATTAGTTAAGGAAAAACTGGATCGAGCATTTTGCAACATGGACTGGCGAGTGCTATTCCCTCAAGCTGAGGTTTTTGCTTTTCCAGCCATAGGTTCTGATCATCGTCCACTCTTGCTATGCACCGAATCAACAAAGGTAAAAAGACACAACGCATTTAGATTTGAAGCGTACTGGCTTACCCATCCAGATTTCACAGCAGTGGCAGAACAGGCATGGTGGAATTATGGGGAAACACATCATAGTATAACTAGTAAGACGAGGTGAGTTACACAAGCCCTACGTTCGTGGAGCAAACAGAATTTTAAACATGCAGCAAAGCAAATTGACGAATGTCGGTCCAAGCTTATTGCCCTTACAAACTTAAAAGGCGGAGTAGACCAAGGAGAAGAATATCAGATAATAAAAAACCGAATGGAGTGTCTTTGGAGACAAGAAGAAATGTTCTGGGGGTATGAGGTCCCGCATTAATTGGCTGCGGTGGGGAGATCGAAACACGAAATTTTTCCATTCTACCACCATTCAAAGGAGACACCGAAACAAAATTTCAATGTTACAAATAGATGAGCAAGAGTGGAGCAGGGACCCCACTATCATTAAACAGCACATCAATGATTTTTACAAAACCTTATACACATCTGTGGGTTCGAGAGATTATCAACCTGTCCTAAACCAATGCCCGACGGTAGTAACTGAGGCAATGAATGTACAACTAACAAAACCAGTTACCAAGGAGGAAGTACGAGCTGCTGTGTTTCAGATGGGTGTGACAAAAGTTCCTAGACCAGATGGGCTCAATGGTCTATTCTACCGAAATCTGTGGCCTATTATTCAAGAGGACATCTTTCGTATGGTGGATGATTTTTTTAACCAAGGTACGTTTGATCCCAGCCTAAATCAAACACATATTACCCTCATCCCCAAAGCACCATCCCTGGAGCGCATTTCTGAATATAGGCCAATTAGCCTTTATAATTTCAATTATAAAATTATTGCAAAGGTTATGGCAAACCGGTTGAAACCTTGGCTACCCCATATCATTTCCCCTGAACAAAGTGCTTTTATTGGAGACCGCCAAATACAAGATAACATTTTCATAGTTCAGGAGGTCCTACATCAGATTCGAATCAGGAAAAGAAAGAGAAAATTTGAAGCAGTTCTAAAACTGGACATGCAAAAGGCTTATGACAGGGTAGAGTGGGATTTCCTAAGTGATTGTATGCTGCAAATGGGGTTTAGTGAGAAATGGGTTTTGCTAACCAAATTCTGCATCTCCTCCGTTAGCTTTAGTATTAAAGTAAATGGAGAATCATGCCAAAAATTCTCTCCCACACGAGGGCTACGACAAGGAGATCCCCTTTCCCCTTATTTGTTCATTATTGTGGCCAATGTCTTATCATCCCTAATGAAAAGAGCTATGCAAGATGGCACTATCAATGGCATTAAGCTAACTCCAAACTGCCCTGTACTTTCCCATCTGTTATTTGCGGACGATGCAATCTTTTTCTTGGAAGGAAAGGCCAGAGAAGCTCAAAATTTGGCAAATGTTCTGAACTGTTACTGTTATGCCTCAAGCCAGACTATAAACTTAAACAAGTCAGGAATTTTCTTTGGGAAGTGCTGCCCTCAAGAACTACAAAGAAACATTGCTGCAGAATTGCGAGTGCCTATACTTGAAAAAACTAGGAAGTATTTGGGGCAGCCCTCATATTGGGGGCAGACGAAAAAACAGATGTTTCAAGGGTTGCTTGGGAGAGTGGACAGAAAATTAGAAGGATGGAAAGAACAACTCATTTCTAAAGCTGGAAAAGAGATCCTACTTAAAACAGTTGTACAAGCTCTACCGAACTACGCCATGTCTATATTTAAGATTCCTATCTCCATTTGTCGAGCTATTGAAAAAAGAATAGCAGCATTCTGGTGGAAACAAAATGTACAGCACAAAGGAATTCACTGGAAGAACTGGAACCTATTGAAAACCAGGAAAGACAATGGAGGACTGGGGTTTAAGGACCTAGTGGATTTTAACCTAGCTATGTTGGGCAAACAGGCATGGAGACTAAGCCAGAATCCCTACGCACTGTGGAGTCGTGTACTAAAGGGCCTGTATTTTCCTAATGTAGATTTCTGGACAGCTCAGAAAAACACTAGATCGTCATGGGGATGGCAGAGTTTACTCAAGGGGCGGGAGGTTATCGAACCCGAAATATTCTGGGTGGTTGGAGATGGTCAAAATATTTAAGTTCGGGAGGACAGATGGCTGCCTATAGGCAAAATCGGAGGGCCCTGCAATAAAAATGATCCCAAAATAGTGGCCGAACTTTTCCAACCAAGTTTGAGAATCTGGAACTCTACTCTTATTTTGAATATGTTTGACACCCCTCTAGCGCAACAAATACTTGCTACTCCCCTAAGCACGAGTTCACAGCCCAATAAATTGCGATGGACATCCAATAAGTCAGGTACCTACCAAGTCAAGAGCGGCTACAACAGACTACGCAGTCTTAAAGTCACACATACCGAGCCACAAGCCTCATCATCATTTCAGATTCCTAAAAAGCTATGGACAAAAATTTGGAAGCTACAAACTCATCCAAGGATCAAATTTTTTATGTGGAGCATGTGCAACGAGGGCCTTCCTACGAAATGTAATCTCTACAAGAGAAGAATCGTACCTAATATGCTTTGTCCAATATGCGCGCAAGCTCCAGAGTCCACAGAACACCTATTTATCCTATGTCGATGGACACAAAAATTCTGGTCAGACTTCGAATTAAACATACCCACTGACCCAACGCAAATTACTAGAGCAGATAAATGGGTCGCGGACTACCTAACGTCAGGAGCTTCTGGGCAACAAAAGGATCGGTTTTCTACAACTCTGTGGCTGATATGGAAGGCACGCAATGGATGGATCTTTCACGGGCGACAACCGAATCCGAGCTACGTTAAGTAGGAGGCCATACTCAGCGATCAGATTCAACAAAAGTGGGCATCTACTAAACCAGCGAGTGCAGAAAATCAACGCATACCTGCTGTGCGATGGGTGCCTCCCGAACGCGGCTCTGTCAAAATAAATACCGATTGCTCTTGGTCCACTACTAATATGGAAGGCTCGGTCGCCGGAATCTGTAGAGGAAGTGACGACGAGTTCATCAATGGCTTCGCGACGAAGATCCATGCCCATTCGGTCGAAATCGCCGAAACCCTAGCTGTTAGGTATGCTCTCCGATGGTGGACAGAAGCCGAAGACTTCAGTTCTGACTGGGGGAGTCTTCGACAGAACAAGTCTTTGCTGCACGTGACAATATCCAGCGATAACAAGGCTGTTGTGGAGCAGATCCTGGGCCGGGTAGAGCTAGGATGGGCCGCCTATAACTTGGTACAAGACTGCCGCCTGCTCCTAGCCCAATATCCACAAGTTCACTTAATTTTTGAGCCGAGGGAGTCCAACAAGGTCGCGGACTGGATAGCCACAAATCACCGGGCCGGAAGACTTCCCCAAAATTGGGTGTCGACACCCCCGCACTCGCTAATTTCGCTTTTATGCTTAGACTTTCGTAATGAGTGTATTTCTCCTTCTGGTTGATGATCAATGAAGTGTTTTCCTGATAAAAAAAAAAAAAAAAAAAAGACGACATGGCTTCCATGATTACTCCGAGTAGGAGATATTGCAATTTGGCCACGAGCCTTATTGCATCTAAATCAAGTGCTAGCCCAGTCAAATCAAACCCTTGCAAGTTGATTTTCATAATCTCAAAAGAATTATTCTCTCAAAAAATAAGTAGGAATCAAATCATATATGATTTGATTTTAACCGTTTATTTGCAAACTACCTCCCATTACAAGTAAATGCATTTAGGTACGTAACGTGACATTTGGAGAAAGAAAGTGATGTTTTGTGGTTTAAAAAGGAAGCTTTTGGCTTTGAAATTTCCTCATCGGTTATATCGGTAGCATTTGCTTATTATGTGTAACATTTTCCTCCATGCACGTTGCTGTCGATAAAATTTCTCTGAGGATTAAAAGCTTGCCTGCATGAATAGTCAAAACCATGATGAGATAATAGGTTTTTTGTGCACGGCTTCTTCAGCAGCCACACAATGCAATTCGTCTTGTGATTCTAGATTAGTGTGCTCTTGCTCTTGCGCATTTTTTTGAATAGTTAGTTTATAAGTGTGAGGGAAAACTTTACTCTTTAAGCTAGCTTATGGGATAAGAGTGACCCACATTAGAATAATTTATATAAGGTGAGCATAATGCGACACGTAGTATGGTACGAATGCATTAGTATTTTGTCAAGTTTGTGCCACTTGGGTACCCAACATTTTTCCCAAATTCTCGCTTCTCATTCAGGTGGAGGCTCTTGCTCAATGTGACGAGACAAAAACGAGCAGAAAAAGTCATCGACGGGCCGAGTCGGGTGTACATTGATGTATGCACTTACGTCGAATGAATAGAAAAAAACAACAAAAGTTGATTGAACGCTTTGACTTTCATTAGTAAAACACTGTGGATAAAGAGAAATCACCTCAGCGAACGACTTGAAGATACCTAGACCCCTCCTTGTAGTCATGCATGCATATTATTAAATACTATTAGATATTTATTTCTTTATTTTTTGATGTTACTATTTTTATAGTCGAGTCACTATACTATTTGATATGATAAAGTATTTTAGTATATGCTACAAAAATTGATAAATCACTTTAATTTAAGTGGGTAAGTTGATATAAGAACAAGTAAATTCGAAATTTTATTCAGTTGTTAAGTTTGTACGAAACTCATATTCTGTTAAGTACATAAAAATTAGTAATTGCGTCAGTATTTGAAAAGTTGCGAACAAACGAAATGACGAAATGTGAACGAGGGAACGTAGTTTTGGCCGAAGTTTGCTCCATTGCAGATATTGACGCATGCACATAGGTCAGGTTACTTCCCGAAGAAGTCGACATTTGCGCGGTCAAAGTTCAAATTATGCACAATCGATTGGATGACTAGATGTCACATTACAAGAGGGCTTTCAATTACGTATCAAAGACGGACTTTCCATAGGATCTCTATTTATATCTCGTTTACTGGTTTTCCCACAAACATCACGCACTCGCGCAACTCCGACAGACACCATCAAAGAAACGTTCCAGCATCTCATACTTCTCTCTCTCTCTCTCGCGAACGCGAAACCCAGCGCACTAATGTCCAATGTCGTGGTCCCAGAAGTGGTGCTGAACTCGGGCATGAGGATGCCGCTGATCGGAATGGGTGGGGGTGCGGACAGTCTGCCCCCGCCCGACGTGCTGACATCCATATTTGTCGATGCCATTGAAGTTGGGTACCGCCACTTTGACACGGCGGCATGCTATGGCTCAGAAGAGGCGCTTGGCCGGGCTGTCACTGAGGCCCTGGACCGAGGGCTTGTCAAGAGCCGCAGCGACATCTTCATCACCACCAAGCTCTGGTGTACTGACGCTCATCCGGATCTTGTTCTTCCCGCTCTCAAGAAATCTCTCCAGTAAATTTTTTATGATTTGCCCTTTGATCTCTTCCTATTTATTTTACTGCTTGCCACTTTATACAGTTCTAATAACAGCTAAGTTAGCAATTAACTTTAAAGACCATACAAGAAGTTCTACCATATGAAAAATTACACGATAAACATTAATTTTCACTTCTGTACATTATTATCTGTCGCGTGCATTAGGTTATTCAAATCTTTCCATTATATTTATTTTTCCACTTTTTTTTGGGTATAATCATGTTGTATTCATGCTTCTTCTTTTTTTGGGCACTTGGTGTGTATTGATTTATATAGGAAGCTAGGATTAGAGTACGTGGATCTGTATCTAATTCACTGGCCAGTGAGAGTGAAGGAAGGAATCGAAGGGTTCAATTTCAAAGGCCAAATGTTGCCGTTTGACATAAAAGGGACATGGGAAGCCATGGAAGAGTGCTCCAAGCTGGGCTTGGCCAAGTCCATCGGAGTTAGCAATTTCGGAACCAAGAAGCTCTCTCAACTCCTCATGAATGCCAAAATACCTCCTGCTGTTAACCAAGTAAAAGAAAGAATATGTGTTTATTGCTGTTAAATATTCATCCATTTCTTTAAATCTTATTTGCTATCAAATCAAAATTTTCTTTTAATTTGTCCTCTTTTTTGTTTGCGGGTTAATCATATTCAGGTGGAGATGAATGTGGGATGGCAACAAGAGAAGCTGAGGGCATTTTGCAGAAAGAAGGGAATACATGTAACTGCGTGGTCCCCATTAGGCGCGAATGGAGCTTCTTGGGGTTCATTAGTGGTTATGGAAAGTCCTGTGCTCAGGGAGATTTCTATCGCCAAAGGAAAGACCGTGCCTCAGGTAATTTTCCTTTCTCTGTTCACCTATATTGAGTTAGACTCTACTTATAGAGAAGTAGACATGGCTTCCGTGATTACTCCGAGTAGGAGATTTTAATTTGAGCACTAGATTTATTGCATCTAAACCAAGCGCTAGCCCAATCAAATTGAACCCTTGCGAGTTGATTTTCAAAATCTCATAAGAATTATTCTCTCAAAATATTATTAGGAATCAAATCGCAAATGAATTGATTTTAAACGTTTGTTTGCAAACTACCCCAAATTACGGATAAATGCATTTAGGTACATAACTTGACATTTGGAGAAAGAAAGTGATGTTTTGTACTTTAAAAAGGAAGCTTTTAGTTTAGAAATTTCCTCATTGGTTATATAGGTAGCATTTGCTCATTACATGAGAAGGCAATGCGTAACAACTTCCTCCATGCACACCTTGATATAATTTCTCTAAGAATTTAAAGCTTGCCTGCATGAATAGCCAAAACCATAATGAAATAATAGTTTTTTGTGCACGGCTTCTTCAGCGACCGCACAATGCAAAATCGTCTTGTGATTCTAGATTAGTGTGGTCTGGCTTTTATGCATTTTTTGGACCTATATATTTGATTGTGATCCAAAAACAATTAAAGAATAAGCCTTTTTCCCCTTTTCAACCTCCAAATACACAGACCAAAATGAAAAAATTCCAAATACTAAAAGGCTCTTGAACTTTACTTTTTCCTTTCTTTCATTGTCGGCAGCATGACAAAACCAACCGATATTATCGTCAAAAGGCTTCTCTCTCTCTCTCTCTCTCTCTCTCTCTCTCTCTCTCTCTCTCTCTCTCTCTCTCATCATCCAACTCCCAGTCGATGAAAATGTGTGTCACTCGATATTATCGTCAAAAGGCTTCTCTCTCTCTCTCTCTCTCTCTCTCTCTCTCTCTCTCTCTCTCTCTCTCTCTCTCTCTCTCTCTCTCTCTCTCTCCATCATCATCCAACTCCCAGTCGATGAAAATGTGTATGACTCGATATTATCGCCAAAAGGCATCTCTCTCTCTCTCTCTCTCTCTCTCTCTCTCTCTCTCTCTCTCTCTCTCTCTCTCTCTCTCGCCATCATCATCCAACTCCCAGTCGATGAAAATGTGTGTCACTCGATATTATCGTCAAAAGGCATCTCTCTCTCTCTCTCTCTCTCTCCATCATCATCCAACTCCCAGTCGATGAAAATGTGTATGACTCGATATTATCGCCAAAAGGCATCTCTCTCTCTCTCTCTCTCTCTCTCTCTCTCTCTCTCCCCATCATCATCCAACTCCCAGTCGATGAAAATGTGTGTGACTCTACATATAAATGTTATAGGTTGCACTGAGGTGGATACATGAGCAAGGGGCAATTGTAATAGTGAAGAGCTTCAACAAAGAGAGAATGAAAGAGAACCTGCAAATCTTGGATTGGGGACTTAGCCAGGAGGACTTGGACAAGATCAAGCTTCAAATACCACAAAAAAGAGGATTTCCCGGTGATTTATTCATTTCCGAAGATGGGCCTTACAAGTCATTAGATGAGCTCTGGGATGAAGATCATTGAATTAGATCGCACAACTGAAAACTTATATATGATGACCATGTATTGCTCTCTCCTGATCTCTTTTCAGATGATAATAATCAATAATATTTTATAATCCCACATTGCAAATCTATTTGAAATCAACCTTGTGTTTTCATTGTAGCAATCTCTTCTGTAACATTATGTTTCCAAAAATAATGAATAAGGACGGACGGGCAAAAAAGGAAAATTGGACGTGGAGAATTAAAAGTACAAAAGAATATGAGCATATGGAGATAGGCCAAGTTGCCACCTAATAATATAGGTATCTCATAGTGTAAAAAGAGAATACTCAAGATGGTCACAACGGTCTTTTCAAGCAAGTTACTCCTTACAGTTGAAGCTCGTTTGTTCAATAAATATTCCCGTACTCGGGCAATTTAATAGGTTGAAAGAGAAATGGATTTGAAATGCGAAGCAATGAACTTATTTAAATTGATTTTATTAACTTATTATGTGTCCATTGTTTTTTAAAGTGAGGGGTAAGTGATGAGTAAGAACAGCGTGAGTGTCATAATTTTTATACAACTCTTACTTGCGTGTCATAATTTTTTTTTCAGCTCACTTATCTATTACATATGAGCAAAATCGATCATTTAAGTGTCATTTTCAACAAATCATCATACATGGATTTCTTAAATTAATTTTCCATCCAATGTGGATTAAAAGCTTACTTCCTAATGATTACTTGGGCGAAATTAAGGTGCGTGCATTAATTAAAGTACTAAATGATATGCATAAATTAAATTTCTACCTGGCACGCATAAATTAAATTGCTAAGTGGTATGCATAATACGCATTTATTGAATGTCACCTATTTAATCAACCATACGGCAGAAAGATAACTCTCCAGCAGAAAGATACCAACTTTTGTTACTAATTCTTTTTTGAGTTTACTTTCTGATGTTTATTTCATTTTTTCATATGACCAACTTCTCTTATCTTTGAAAATAATTAGCTCATTATTATCATTTTTTATTTAACTTTCTACCAACAAATTGAATTTACCAGTTACTCCATGGAATCACCAACCTTTAATTGGTGACTGGCCACTTCATTAAATTTCCGCTTCACGAACTCATTAGAAAAGTTAGTAAAATAAACACAGATAGCTAACTCAAGTGAGAGTTAGGAATCTAGAACTACTTGGTAACTCAAATTGGAAAATTTGTATCTACCATTTAAATTAAAGTTTGTGGTTTCGTATAAAAGTTGGTAACTTTCAGGTCTTTATTAAGACAGTTAAAGAAAAGTTGTTAAGAGATTAAATAAGTTGATGATTTGAAGAAAAATAAACTTTGTAAAGTAATTCAATGCGATGTAGTTGGTAACCCGAAATTAATTGTTAAATTAACCATAGAAATGTTGGTAACTCTAATTAGGATGGTAATTTATATAATTAAAAAAAGTGGCAAATTTAAGGTAATGCTAAGAAATGCAAATAAAATATCAAGAAAAGTTGAGAAATTGAAAAAAAATAAAAAATAAAAAATAATATTTAAGTAAATCAAAAGAGAGTTAATAACCAAAAACTATGAAGTAGTTCAATTAATGGGAGTAAAGATGCTGATCACATTAGTTTGTTGGTAATCTTTAAAAAGTCGGTAAATCTAATGCTAATCAAGGCAATGAAAATAGTTAATCAATAGAAAAGTTGATAATTTGAAAAATATAACTAAATGATAGTAGCTCAAAAGAAAGTCAGCAATCCAAAACTAGTTGGTAAAAATATAATTTGAAGAAAGTTGGCCAATCATTCTAATTTAGGTGGGTTGATTCATATAAGAGTTAGTAAATTTGAAACATAGGTAAGTTATGTTAAGAAAAGTTGGTAAGTTGATACCGAAATCGTCAATTTTGCTTAGTATAAAAGAAAGTCATTAATTTCATAAGTATTGGTAAATTACCGATAAGAGAATTGATGAAATGGAATTGACAAATTTTAATTTTGGCAGAAGGAGTAGCTCCAACACAACCATCGGTGCATTCACATACGTCAAATTAACAGAAAAACCAACAGAAAATGAGAAGCGGCTCTGACTTTTATCAGCAAAACTCAGCGCACAAGAAAATTTACCTAAAGATATCGACATCTGTGCAGTCAAGATTTATGCAATCGACGGGATGACTTTTATCCGTAAATCACAAGAACCATGAGACTCCTTCTTGCATGAATATTGAAAGATTGCTTGCAATTACGTGTCGAAGACGAACTTCCTCAGTCAGATTTTTCCACCCCTTTTTCCGCCCAGGATCTCTATTTCTTCTCGTTTATCTGTGCTACCCACAAAGACAGATGATACGGGGTTCAGGACACGAAATGCCATTGATTGGATTTGGTATAGGAGAAAATATCTTTCAATAGTAAAATAATTCCAAAATTTGTTCTTAGTCGTATCAAGACCAGTCAAGCAATTTTTGTACTCTTGCCAAGTAGAGCGAGAATTTTCAGAGTTGATAATTCATTTCGGCTTCCTTTGTACATAGAATTTTATCTTTTCATGTATGAAGGCTATAACTAGGAAAGTTATTGTATTGGTTATTCTAGCTAATATATTTCTATAAACCGTTAACTTCCTTGTACTGTAAAGCGCATCTTGTTCAACTCTTCATTTGGAACAGCATGATGTGCTGACTTCAGCTTTTCTGGGTGTCGTCGAGCTGGTCGTACTTATGTACCTCTAATGGTTTGTCCTCTCCATGCATGTCCTTGTCCGTCATCGGTGTGTCTCCACGTGTTCTCTGGATGAACTTGCCTAGTTGAACCGGCAACTTTAGCAGCCATGCAATTCAATTTGCTGTGTGCTTCTACATTTCTTTTAGTCTTGTTCGTGGTGCCCGACGAAAACGAAAGCTAACCAAAAGAATTCTCAAATAGAGCGTGCCTTCCAGCGGTAAAAAGAATTATTTATGGTGTATTTGATTCGACTTTGAGTAAACACACTTGGGAAAATGCAAATATCTTTGGGTTAAAGGGATTTTCCGAACTGCAAATAATGTTTGGTAAATTTTGAATTATGAAACAACTTTGGCATAAATGCCGTTCGGTAAATACCATATTTTATAGAGGACTTTTGCTAAATTTTTTATTAAAAAAAATTATAAGGAATTTATTTTTTTCGAATCCACCCTCCGACGGCCAGATCAGGTAGCGATCACCTGGGTTGGGCGACCTAGGTGACCGTCCGCTGGGTTGCACAACCCAGGCAATGGCCATCGTGTGGGTTTGGGTGGCCCCGATAAACAGTCGCCTGAGTCGCGTGAACCCAGGTGACGGAGGCATCCGCTTGGGTCGCGACGGTCACCTCCATCACTGGATTCGCGACCCAAGCAACACTTGAGGTCATGTGACCAAGGGTGACGGTCGCCCCCCTTGGCTAGCGGTCACCCTCCTTGGCCGACGGTCGTTGGGGTCAGGTGACCTCTCAAGCGGCGGTCGCTGACGTCGAGGGCCCCTTGGCCGGCGATTGTCAGTTTCATTGGCCCACAAAGAAAATGAACAATACCAACTTGCATTCTGAAAATGCAACTTCCCAAGGCACCTCACACCCTGCATTCAATCAAAATCTTTTGAAGAGCCTTGGAGATGCGATTACATCTTCTCAAAGTGAGTCCAAAATTTTCACCAAACGCATTTGCATTTGGCTAAAGGACTTTAGAGCCTCAAAGCCCATTTCAAATGCTAAACCAAATGCACCGTTTACCATCTTCCGTTTCCTTTCTTGCTCTGTAATTTTCATTTCCATTATTAGTCGGCAAGACTAAACCCTAACCAAAAGCGACATTGATATTCCTTATAATTCATCTTCCAATATGTCTCTATCTATCCGCCTGCAATAAAGGGAAGACAAAAAATTTAGCCACCATTTAATTTTCTTGATTTTGGGGGGGGATGGATGGAGAAGCGCATCTAATAAGTAAAAGGAAAATCACGATATGTGAAATACTTAACTAATCTCAGGGATCATGAAAAAAAAAATTTATGTCCAAATTATTCAGTGTTCCACTTGTAAAGGTCGAACTGAGATGGATATATGAGCAAGGGGCAACAATAATAGTGAAAAGCTTCAACAAAGGAGAGAATGAAAGAAAACCTACAAATCTTAGAGTGGGAACTTAGACAAGAGGATTTGGACAAGACCAAGGTTCAGATCCCGCAGAAAAGAGGATATCCTGGTGACATGTTCATTTCCAAGGATAGGCCTTACATTATGTTTCTGAAGATATAGCCCCTACGGCAAGTATCATTAGGCATCTTATAAGTAGAAAGAAAGTCAATTTTTTTTTAATACCATTTTCAGCTCGAAAGCTTAGTTTATTTTCTTACCGCGATGAGATCATTGCATTTATTTGCATAATGGGAAAGGCAACTTGTTAGCTCCACCCTATTTTTCCTCCACAGTACTTCAGTGAACTTCATATACGTACTAGAACGAATTTGGGCAGTCAAATTTTGGCAGGGTCCCCGGAAGATTCATCACATGAGATCCACCAAGTTACAAAGTCCAACTTTTCTTCAGACATATAAGAGATTTATCAAATAATTGCACGCGTGTACTGCCAATTCATTATTTATTCCAGTGTAGGTAATAGTCAAAATCATATGATAAGGTTCAATGAACGTCATTTTGGGCAAGCACACACAACTCCATTCATGTTTTTTTAAGGTAAACAACTCAATTCATGTTTGATTGAAGGTTATATAATCTTACCCAGAGGTCGTCCAATGAGAATGGATACATAGAAAGGTCCCAAAGAAAAAAATTTAGTCAGGATTTATTTCCAACATATGTCTGTATATATATATATATGTATTTGTGGATTTATATATAGACGATGCTTTTTGTCCAATCAGTACCTTCTAGATGCAAAATCAACGTGGAATGACACTTTTGGTTGTACGTTATGCAAGATTCCGTCATGCATAAGTGAGATGACGTCCGCGTTGAAGCATTCAAGACGCCTATTCCTTGCTTCCAGTCAATTACCTGTCGACGTCTTACACTTCTTGCTCTCTCTCTCTCTCTCTCTCTCTCTCTCTCTCACGCCCACGGAACACGGAGCACCAAAGTCCAACGTCATGGTCCCAGAAGTGGTGCTGAACTCGGGCATGAGGATGCCGCTGATCGGGATGGATGGGGGCAGTGGGCAATCTGCCGCCGCTCGACGTGCTGACATCAATATTCCTCAACGCCATTGAAGTCGGGTACCGCCACTTCGACATGGCGGCATGCTATGGCTCAGAAGAGGCGCTCGGCCGGGCTGTCACTGAGGCCCTGGACCAAGGGCTTGTCAAGAGTCACGGCAACATCTTCATCACCACCAAGCTATGGTGCACCGACGCTCATTCGGGTCTTGTTCTTCCCGCTCTCAAGAAGTCTCTCCAGTAAATTTTCGATCATTTGCCTTTTGATCTCTTCCAATTTATTTTTTACCGCTTGGCACTATTTACGATTCTAATAAGCGCTAAGTCAGCAATTAAACTTTAAAAGACCAATCTTCCCCCTATATTATGCTATTTCTTTTTTGGGTTTACTCATGTTGTAGTCCCGTTTGTTTGTTTTTTCTTGGATGGGCACTTGGTGTGTGTTATATAGGAGGCTAGCGTTAGAATACGTGGATCTCTATCTAATTCACTGGCCGATGAGAGTGAAAGAGGGAACCGAAGGGTTCGATTTCTAGGGCAAAATGTTACCATTCGACATCAACGGCACATGGGAGGCCATGGAAGAGTGCTCTAAGCTGGGGTTGGCCAAGTCCATTGGAGTCAGCAACTTTGGCACCAAGAAGCTCTCTCGACTCCTCATGCATGCCACCATGCCTCCTGCTGTTAGCCAGGTAAAAGGAAAAATCGATCATTCTAGTTCGATCTTTGAGTCGAATGAGATATCACATCAAGATTTTATTCAAGATTCGTTTCTTTTTCGTTGTGGGTTCATCGTGACTTAGGTGGAGATGAATGTGGGATGGCAACAAGAGAAGGTCAGGGCGTATTGCAGAGAGAAGGGAATACATGTAAGTGCGTGGTCCCCATTGAGTGCGAATGGAGCTCCTTGGGGTTCATCGGTGGTTGTGGAGAATCTTGTTCTCAAGGAGATTGCTAATGCCAAAGGAAAGACCGTGGCTCAGGTAATTTCCTTTCTCTACTCACCTGCGTTTGCCTGTTTGGTGAAACTCTACTTTTAAAGAAGACAACATGGCTTCCATGGTTACTCCGAGTAGGAGATATTGCAATTTGGCCACAAGCCTTATTGCATCTAAATTAAGTGCTAGCCCAGTCAAATCAAACCCTTGCGAGTTGATTTTCATAATCTCAAAAGAATTATTCTCTCAAAAAATAAAAAGGAATCAATTCATATATAATTTGATTTTAACCGTTTATTTGCAAACTACCTCCCATTACAAGTAAATGCATTTAGGTACGTAACGTGACATTTGGAGAAAGAAAGTGATGTTTTGTGGTTTAAAAAGGAAGCTTTTGGCTTTGAAATTTCCTCATCGGTTATATCGGTAGCATTTGCTTATTATGTGTAACATTTTCCTCCATGCACGTTGCTGTCGATAAAGTTTCTCTGAGGATTAAAAGCTTGCCTGCATGAATAATCAAAACCATGATGAGATAATAGGTTTTTTGTGCACGGCTTCTTCAGCAGCCACACAATGCAATTCGTCTTGTGATTCTAGATTAGTGTGCTCTTGCTCTTGCGCATTTTTTTGAATAGTTGATTGTGATCTAAAAACAATTAAATAATTAGTTTTTCCCCCTTTTTCAACTTCCAAATACTAAAAGGCTCTGGAACTCTACTTTTTTTCTTTCTTTCATTGTTAGATGTCATCATAATTATTTATTTTTTCGCCACAAGATAAAACCAAATCTAAGTATGTAAGACCCATATTAAAACAGAGCATCTCTCTAAAACTTTAGTCGTCATGTATTTTCTTTTAGAAAGCGCACCTAAATATAGAGTTCTCAATCCATGAAAAGTACCAGCGAATCTCATAAATTACATGGTTCAATTACACAAAAAGATATTTTTCAAGTCATGAATTGACCCAACTGCTTAAATACTTAAATCGAGACAAGAATAATAAAATATTTGGGTACTCAACTCATAAAAATGTGATTATTATCTCTGACTTTCCTTTCGCACATGGTACTCAAATTTTAAGAATTTGACTTATTACCTTTGAATAACCTACGTGGACATCCCTCGAATTGGGTCAAATCTTATGTTTATCTCTGGAACTTATTATGTATTGATGCCCACTTCTCGGACTCCTTATTTTGGGCTAAATTAATAAAATGTTTTATTTCGAAAAAACCTATTCATATAAAGCACATCATAATTTGGTTCAGTCAAGTACAAAAATCATGACCCGAATCTTCGTGGGATCTTAATCACAACTTGAGTTTGCCCGCACGCAAGAATTGTAAGGAACTTTCGATGAAAACGAGGGCGGCATTTACAAAGTCTGCCTTGCTTAGCACGCACAATACTAATCAAAAGTTCCAGTCAACTATAGTACATTAAAAAAACCTTTTGCATTTTCTTCTGCTTGATATAAATATTAGTATTCCTTCGAAGAACCTTTGCCTCCACATTTTCTAATCACTATATTTCCACCATCTCTCTCTCTCTCGCTCTCTCTCTCTCTCTCTCTCTCTCTCTCGCACACCAACACAGAACAGAAGTACAATGCACGACGTCGTAGTCCCAGAAGTGGTGCTAAGCTCCGGCGAGAGAATACCACTGATCAGCATGGGCTGCGCAGCGAGCCCTCCGCCGCCGCCAGAGGTGTTGACTTCCATATTCCTGGAGGCCATCGAAGTCGGGTACCGCCACTTCGACACTGCGGCGTTGTACGGCACTGAGGAGGCACTCGGCCGAGCCGTGGCCGAGGCCCTGGACCAAGGGCTCATCCAGAGCCGCGACCAAATCTTCATCACCACCAAGCTCTGGTGCACCGATGCCCATCCCGATCTCGTTCTTCCCGCCCTAAAGAACTCTCTCCAGTAAATACATCAATTCGCCTTCTCTCTTCCACTTTTTTATACGAGAACACCATAGTTCTGATCGCTAAGAAGTTTAAAGAACTTGTAAGAATTTCTTTTTGGGAAAACATATATGATAAAAATCAGTCTTATTCCTTTGCCAGATTAACTATCTTTCACTTTGTTATATTCCAAGTACAGCAAAACAGACATGTTGCATGCATTTGGATTTTGGAGATCGGAGATTGCTTTCAACTTTTATTAAGCAAAGAAGTTTGTCGGTTTTTTTGTCATCATTACCTTAACATAATATAGAACAGCAACAGCATAACATTTTCCATCAGCTGCTTACTCTTTTCCCTCTTTTTCTGGGTTGCGTTCATGGGTCTTGATTGGTTTCTTTATCGATTTAAACAGGAGGCTAGGGTTAGAATATGTGGATCTGTACCTAATCCACTGGCCAGTGAGACTGAAGGAAGGAACCCAAGGGTTCGATTTTAAGGGCAAGCTCTTGCCATTTGACATCAAGGGCACATGGGAAGCCATGGAAGAGTGCTCCAAGCTGGGCTTAGCCAAATCCATTGGAGTCAGCAATTTCGGCACCAAGAAGCTCTCTGAAATCCTCTTGCATGCCACCGTCCCTCCTGCTGTGAATCAGGCAATTAGAAGAATATACTATATCTAATCTCTTCATCTCTGGCATAACCACATCAAGATTTTTTTTAGGAAAGACGGACAAAGTAATATTTTTTTATTTGATGGGTTAATCATGATTTAGGTGGAGATGAACGTGGCATGGCAACAAGAGAAGCTGAGAGGATTTTGCAGGGAGAAGGGAATACAGGTGAGCGCATGGTCCCCATTGGGAGCGAATGGAGCTGTTTGGGGTTCATTATCGGTCATGGAGAGTCCTGTGCTCAAGGAGATTGCCACTGCCCGAGGCAAGACCGTGGCTCAGGTGCTATATTCTCCTCTTCTAGTGTTCCTTTTCCTTTCCTCGTATCCTGGTACCATTCTTGGGGCGAAAGAAATCATTCATTAAGTTAATCGACGAAAACTGTAGATTTTTGTCACTTTCAGGAAGGCATTATTTAGAAGCTCTTTCTCTGAGAAATTGCATCGAAAGGCCGCCAGCGGCTGTACTTTTCGTAGCTCGAATCTTTAGTCCCCTCCACTCTTTGCATGTCCCTTTCAGTCAACGGCGTCTCCATGAATTTAATAATTGAAAAGAACTTGTGGTTACAATTTCTTGTGTGCCTCTAGATTTCTTTTAGTCTTGTTGCTTTGTTTTTTTCCGGATGAGTTTCGTTAATATCGAGTCGTATCGAAAACGAAATCTAAGCAAAAGAATTCTTAAATAGAGCGCACCTTCTAGTGATTAAAAAATTATTGATGGCCGTCCCTAGATACCAACTTTCGATTTAAAAGAATAATTTGTTGACCTATTCACCCATTTCTTCCATTTTTATCGCTCATTTCTCCCATTGACCTTCATAAATTAGCAATTATTTCTTCAGTGGACCGGTATGTGTGCACTTACAAGAACTTGCGGCAACATGTTCTCTTGTGAAGAATTATCCGTATAAAACAATGTTATAGATCAAGTAGCAAAATTCTATATGGTCTTAATCATTGACTGGTGTAATTATAGGTAAAAGAGCTCGTAGTTGGTCTTGTAACATTGCTAACCCCTACCTTAAGACAAGATTGAAATGATCATTACAAAACTATCTTCCAATCTCTCTTTATATCCCTGTGTAACTAAGCGAGGATAAAAAACTTTAGCCGCCATTTATATTTTGTTTTTTGACGAGGAAGCCCATATAAATATAAGTAGTAGGATAACCACAAGTTATGAAATACTCAACTAATTTCATGGATCGTGTGATTTGCATTTCCTTATCTCCAATTTGCGTACTATATCTTGTATGCATGCATACATATGAAGGTTGCACTGAGATGGACATATGAGCAAGGGGCATGTGTGATAGTGAAGAGCTTCAACAAAGAGAGAATGAAAGAGAACCTGAAAATCTTAGAATGGGAACTTAGCCAGGAGGATTCGGACAAGATCAAGCTTCAGATTCCACAGAGAAGAGGATGTCCTGGTGACATGTACGTTTCTGAGGATGGGCCTTATAAATCATTGGATGAGCTCTGGGATGGCGATGCTTGAATACCTAAAGTTTTACAGTTTATATGATTGTGTGTTACTCTAAGAAGTTCTCTAGTCGATGGTAATAAATTAATATGAATCGAACTTTGCATTTTCATCATCACAATCACTTCTTTCACACTATATTTCTGAATATATTATGCTAACAGCGGGCCTGACGAGGCATCCCGCAAATAGAGAGAATGTCATATTCGTTTTCATTTTCAGATCGGGAACCTTAGTTTGGAATTTTTCTTCTGTCCACTGACTGATTGATTCTCCAAATTAAAGGACTGATGGGAGGAAATTGCCAACAATCAAGATTGGAGGGAAACATTGCCCTCCAAACCTGATTGAAAATACAAACCGCGGCTTCGCAAAAATTGCACTTATAACTGTAGTTTTTCAAGCATGTGTCTATTTGACCCCGCTGTTTTATTTTTTCCCTTTTTGAGCCCACTAAAATTCTTTGAGCAACCCCAATTTGACTCTAATTGATCTTCAGAACCCGATAGAGCGTGAGAAATCACTTTCGCCTCTACAAGTTAGAAAATTGGATTCAAAGATTAATTACGCTAGATTAAACTAACATTTATGAATTAGTATCTTTTTCTCCTTTAAGGAAAACTTCTCATACAGTCTTGGGTAAATTTTATTTTCTAACAGGCATTAACATGTTTGCACATTTACGAAATGAATCGAGCATTTAAATTACCAAATACAAACAACATATGTAAGGCAATGAACAAATTAAGTAGTAAAAATGACAGAAGATATTAACCCGAGCCGTCTCAGGCAACAATTAAACAAGGTCCTGTTATAACGCCCCAGGATTGGATCCCGTGAACAGGAATAGGCGTATATAACAAAGGAAAAGAAAATCCAATCACGATTACAAAAATCTCTAAACCTCAAATGCAAGACTTAATCCAAATGTAGTCAAACATTAATTATATTTTTTATATTTCATATCATGAAATGCCATCTAAATTAAACATGCCAAAAAGGGAATTTCATATTCACGATATGTGCTTTTATTTGGAATTTTCATAAGTATTTCCTTTAGAACAAGTGTGATCACATATTTGCTTTGGAATATCATCTATCTTGCATCCATTTAAAAAGAGAGAAAAAAAATCTACTGATATTCGAGAAAAAGAAATTCATGGGGCTATTGACTGTCAAATGTTTTGCCGGAGATGTGGTTTCCAGTGAGTATGAGAATCTTGAGGCAGTGGATGCCGGTGGGGAAAGCGGGGAAGCCGCCGGAGAAGGCATTGTGGTTCAAGTAGAGAGGGGCTTGAGGTCGACGAGGCGGGAGAGGTCAGGGACATTGCACATGAAGTTGTCCTTGAGGTTGAGGACACGAAGCTGGTCCAGCCCGTTCAGGTTCTTCCCATCAAGGACTCGAGGACGAGCTAGGGGACCAGCCGTTCATGAAGAAGGCCTTCATTTTGATGTGGAGAGAGAAGACCCACCAATTTGGGTCATTATGCTAAGTTGGTGTTTTCTCCTTCTCCTTTTGGACTGAACTACTAAACGACAGGACATACCCAAAAAGAGAAAGATGATTTGAACCTCCTAAAAGTGTGCGGTTGTCGCGACCTATTTTTTCCGAAAATAATCATATGTATATAGGTTTAGGGATATTGTTAATTTCGGGCCGACGGCCCATAATTAACTCGAGCTCTCCCAAGCCCATACCCCGCGCGACGTTGGGATATTCATAAAAACTAAAAAGCGAGCCGCCACTAAGTATTGAGGGTTGGTTAAAACCAAAATGGGGGAGTATGTCCTCACTTTTACGCAACTGAGAATCCCAGGGTCGGGGACGATTACGTTAGTCATGCGACTAACGCTATTTCTGATCTAACTTAATTGTGTGTTAACTAAAGACATTTAACACATTCAAAAAACCTATTGTAGAGCGCAAAGGCTTATTCATTTTGGATGTTTTCTTCTTTTTAAGGGTTTTCTAATTTTTTTGCAATTTTTTCTGATTTTTCTGAATTTTTTTAATTTTTAATTTTTTTATATATATTTTTAATCTTTTTAATATTTTTTGAATTTTTTTTCATATTTTTTTTGAATTTTTCAAAATTAGACAAAAAAAAAATTTAAAAATTTTAAAATATTGTTTGACTTTTCTGAAAATTTAAGAAAAAGCATTTATTAAATTTTTTTTTTTTTTTGGAATTTTCTGAATTTTTCTAATTTTTTTTTTTTGGAAATTTTTTTTTAATATTTTAATGTTTTCGAAAATAAAATAAAATAAAAATATTTGTTTTCGAAATTCCCAGATTCCTGAATTTTTCCATGCATTTTCTGAATTTTCGAATTTTTTAAATATTTTTTAATATTTTTTTTATTTTCTGGAATTTTTGATTTTTTTAGATTTTTTTTTTTATTAAAAAGGTTATTCGGACCGAGTCGGGAGATCCGGCCCTACTAAACCGAACCAGCCCCTATTGGGCCGGGCCGGAGCCACTACCGGGCTGGCCGAACGGCCCAATCGAATTTTCTTTTAAAATGGCCCATTAACAAAAAAAGATTAAAACAGCCCATTTGCAATTCTATTTTCAGCCCAAACTTATCCTAGGCCCATTCGAAGAGAAATAAACCAGCCCAGCCCCTTTTGTCTAAATTTTCGGCCCAGCCCCCTCTTTTTTTTTTTCTTCTTTTTTTTCTTTTTTTTTTTTTATTTTTTTTTTTTTTATTTTTTGGTCTTCGTCTTCTTCCTTGGTTCCCTACTGCAGACTCGACGCCCGCGACTTCTTCGCCGCGCCGCCGCCGCCGAGGTGGCCACAGGTCCTCATCAGTCCCACAAGGAGGTCATCCACTATCATCCGGCGTCGGCCGTCCTATCTGACAGACACCGAATGCCACCGGTCACCGCCGGCGATGACCTCCGGCGACCCTTTGAAACTACCCGTCACCGGAGGTAAAAAGAAAACCCCCCTCGAATAAAAAAAACAAGCAGAAACCTCACAAAATAACCATGATGCTAAGAGGACTATCACAGCAAACGATATACGATCACATCTTTAGGAAACTAACCGGAACCGATTATGCAAATTTCTGGGTTTCATGTAGGCATTTTGTCAAACACCTAATGGGCGCTGTTGGTTTCGGGAATTCGTAGTTCAACCAAGTCTCAAACCAGCCGGAAATCTTTAAACATGGCATAAGGGGAAGGCAGGAGCAAGATGGAAGGCTAACAAGGGCCGGGGCTCGCGCTAACTGGTCGGCGCGAGCTCCGGCCCTCCACTTCACCAAGCAGAACAGAAACGGGCGGAGAAGAGGCCTACCTGGTCTAGGGAGCAAGCCGCGGCGTAGGAGAGCGGGTGGACGGTCTCCGGCAGCGTATGGATGTCTCTTCGCGTCTCCTTCTTCCTTCTGGTTTTCTCTCTCGAGTCTCACTGTCTCCGGCGTTCCTCCTCTTCTATTTTCTGGTTTTCTCCCTTCTCTGCTCAGTCCGCCCGGCTCTCTCTCTTTTTGTTACTTCCGGTACCGGAGTTGAGGTGCGGCGAGGCAACGTCGGTCACCGATCAGGCGTCCCCCTCGGTCCTTCTCCCTTGTTCCCCTCCTCTTCTCTTTCGTTTTTCTCTTTTTTTTCCTGCTCTCCGCTGGTTTTTTCTGCTTTTTCGTTTTCTTTTCTCTCCAAAATCCGCTGCCCCCTGTCTGAAATCTCCTGCTCGTCGATACCTCCGCATAACCGTTTCTTCGCCCCTCCAATGGCCGCGTGACAGCGCAGCAAGGGAATCTTCCCTTGCTGGCGTCACGCGGGTGACGTCGCCTCCGAGGATGGTCGAAACGTCGTCGTCGAACGACTGTGCTGCTGCTGCCCCTCTTGCATGCTGCTGTTCACGTGCGGAGAGGGAGAAGATAAAAGGAGATGAGATCGGGCCGGGCCGAGGAAAAGAGAAGGAGGGGGGCGAGTTGGGCTGAAAGAAAAGAAAAAAGGAAGAGAAGAAGTGGGCTAGGAAAGAAAGAAATAAGAGTGGGCTGGGCTGAGCCAGCCCACCCGAAAATGCTTCTTCTTCTTTTTCTTTTTCTTTTCAATTTTTTTTTATCTTTTCTATAAATTAATATATATTTATATATGCAAAATAAATGGGCATTTAAAATAAAATAAACAAAAATTCGGGTGTCAACAGCGGTTTCCAAGGAGACTGAATGAGACTCTAATTTGCCAAGGAAAGCAGACAAGTCCGTTATCCTGTTTCCTTGGGGAAACGTGAGGTGCAAATTGCACCATCATTACAAGAGCAACGGTACCGTCAACTTCTCGTTTCTCATATGCTAACGTTAGAATTACAATAATGATATTAAATGCATTTCTATGCGAGAAACCTAAGCTGTGTGGAGCATGTATGGTGCGATTCCACACATGAGCATCCAATATACATGGGATGCGGTGTAAATACATTAACTAGCAAACTAAACACGACATGAAAGCATGAGACCATGATGTATCCCAATATTCAATCTCCAAGATCGATATGTGGATCTTGAACGAGTGTACATGCATCCCCTCATCTAATGTCACGTTACACGTGATTAAGCTAGAGATTTATCATGAATCATGTGTTTAAGAACCCATTTTCAATGGTTCTGTTTCGCCGTTTTTGTTCCCGTGGCGGAATATCTTTCACTAAATGATGTATTTGGCTTTATTAAAAAAAAACACAGGTTCTGTGATAAATTCGAATAGAGGATGCCAAATATTGAATATTATTTCCAATCTGTACACTACAACCTTGACAATCGATGGCTTGCTAACTTTCACTTCTAGGTCTAAATTATGCCGGAATTTCATTAATAACACAGCTTATGGATAATTCAGTGCAAAGCTGGAATCTAATCAATAGCAATGCCCCTAGATAGAAAAGTCAACATCGTAATTCAATCAACAACACTAGGCTTATGATACAACACCGGAATTTGATCAACAATGTTGCACCAGAAAATAGATATCGTTGGAATCTAATTAATGATGAAAATCTGGAAACTATAGCTACTAAAATGCGATAAAGAAAAGATAAAGTAAAGACATTTGATGTATTTTTCGGGGCATTTCTTCGTTGAATAGCTTGCTGTATTTATAAGGTAACCTTGTAACCATCGAGCAATTGCTTCTCCTTTGGTAACCGCTCATGATCCTTTGCACGTCTTCTTGCCTTTCTACTTTCCTCTATAACTATTCAAATCATGTTCCATTGCTTCCTGGTTTGTCGGCAACACTGCATGACTTGGTCTTTGAGTCTTTGAATAGTAACCGTCTCTCGATTTTGCACGGCTTTCTGCGTATTTGATTATTCCTGCTTAAATCTTGGTGCCAATACTGCTTGAACTTTGTATTTGTAGCAACATCTCAACATTTGGACACATGACAACTACATATTTTAATTGATAAGTTCATCAGCACTTAATTGAATATCTCTACGTGTCTTGGCTATTCCTCACCCTCTTAGCCAGCACGTGATGAATTTTCACTAGTTCCATCCACACTATCCTCACGTGAAAGTATGAGCAATTTGGGTGTCAGATAGGATTGAATTCATTTTGTACGCGTAGTGGCATTATCATTTGGTATGTTCTGAGTCCATCTGTGGATCCGAGAAGAGGCATCTTGTCTCAGCGTCAACCACAAACGCAACAGCCAAAACATTATGGAAAACCCACGTGATGCTGTCTGAATGCCTCGATCAGTACTCATACCAAGCCGTCGTATGGCAACCCAATCCGGAACTCAAAGTTCACGAAGCACCCTTTGCTTTGAAGCCGGGTAGGCGTCTTCGGTCCGCGGTTCGGGTAATCCACCGCGATCTGCGCTCCCCCACGCAGCCGACATTGACACGGAATATTCGTGATAAAGCACCAATGCACGACGCCATAGTCCCAAAGATGATGCTGAGCTCGGGCGAGAGAATGCCGCTGATTGGGTTCGGAACGTACACAATCCCTCGGCCGCAGCCTGACGTGCTGACATCCATATTCCTTGAGGCCATCGAAGCCGGGTACCGCCACTTCGACACGGCAGCGTCCTATGGTACCGAAGAAGTGCTAGGCCGGGCCATGGCTGAGGCCCTGGACCGAGGGCTTGTTGAGAGCCACAACGACATCTTCATCACCACCAAGCTCTGGTGCACCGACGCTCATCCGGGTCTTGTTCTTCCCGCTCTCAAGAAGTCTCTCCAGTAAATAGTTGCTAATTCACCTTCTGATGTCCACCTATTTGTTCTACTGCGTGACACTATATACAGTTCTAATAACCACTAAGGGTGTATTTGTTTCAATGAAAGTATTTTTCTGAAAAGTGTTTTCCAGATTTTAATAATATGGTAAGCATTTATATTTGTAAAATAGTTATTCGTTTGTAAGTTACAACCATTAACCAAGACTACTAACAAAGCATCCAAGCAACTCGTGGTTCACTACCAAAAATACTCACCCAGTTATAAAAGCAAACGATTGTTCTTAAGTCACAAAAGTATTTTCAATCTAGTAAAAAATAGATGATTTCATTCATATGGTACTTACAAATGAACATCGCTACTCATAAATTCAAAACAATGTTAACAACATATTTGGATTTAGAGGGGTAAAATAGTTATTTTGTTTGTAAGTTGGAACCACGAATCTAGACTATTAACGAAGTATGTAAGCATTTATAACGTACAAGTGAAAATACAAACCCTTTTATAAAATCTAAAGGAAAAACTGCAACCCATTATTTGGTTTGAGGACGAGAAAACTATTATTTTATTTGATAACTTTCTAAAAATTGACCAGACTCACAAGTTATTGCTTAATTTTTACTTACTAGCGATACTTCAAGTTTATAATTGGTTCTTTAAATCTAGCATGAACGAAACAAAACTCCATTTTGGCTAACAGAATTTTAGAAACTTGTAAGATTTCAAACTACAACTGTCCCATCACATGAATACTTCTGATTAATTTTTTGATCGATCTTAGATAGAGTGGCGGTCATACTTGCAAAAGTGACAATAAGAAGAAACAATTTATATTGTTGAAATCTGAGAAGAGTGGAACCTCTCTTTTTAAAAAGAATGCTTTGCACTGTGCTAGGCCAGATGAGAACACATTCATGTCCTCTTCTTGAGATCGAGAACTCGGAATAATTTATGTTCTCGAAATTTGAGAAGAGCGAGCCTTTTTTTTTAAATGAAAACTGAAACTTTGCACTGGGCTTTGTTAACGTGCTCCCCGTGAGATTTAAAACTCCTTAATGTGTTAAAACTCCCTTGAGATTTGGTACTCCTATGTTCACGTGCATTGTCTACTTTAACGTGCTGAAGTGATGTAGCAATGAATCATTCTTATTAAATATTTATAGCACACTGGCCCACGACTCTCTGCCCGCTGTTTGTTTCTTCAAAAATAATTTGGTCAATGGAAAATAATTTCCGATCAACAGAAATATTATGTTTTATTTTAGGAAAATGAATTCCTGTGCGTGGGAAGGGGAAAACACTTTCCCTCTTTATTAGGTCTTTAGATCATTCATTTCTATTAGGTCAAATGTTATTGAATCATTTTTCAAATGCCATCCAAACGCCTGAAAATATTTTCATTCACATATCACCAAACACAAGAAAACTAATCATTTTCATGTAAAATTATTTCCTAGAAAATATTTTTCAAAAATAGTATGATTTCCGCGAAACAAACGCACCCTAAGTAGGCAATTAGTTGCAACAATTTCTTCCATAAAACAATAAACATTAGTTTTCACTTTAGTATATATAATTATCAATTGCGTGCATTTGTTTTGTTTTTTTTTGCCGATCTTTCCTCTATATTATTTTTCCGCTTTTTTATTATGGGATTGGTCATGTTGTGCTCATGTTTCTGTTTTCTTTTTGGACACTTTGTGTATTATTTGATTTACATAGGAGGCTAGGGTTAGAGTATGTGGATCTGTATCTAATCCACTTCCCAGCGAGGCTGAAGCAAGGAACAGAGGGGTCGCTCGATTTAAAGGGCAAAATGCTTCCGTTTGACATTAATGGCACATGGGAGGCCATGGAAGAGTGTTCCAAGCTGGGGTTGGCCAAGTCCATTGGAGTCAGCAACTTTGGCACCAAGAAGCTCTCTCAACTCCTCTTGCATGCCACCATCCCTCCCGCTGTTAACCAGGTAAAAGCAAAAATCGATCATTCTCTTTCTTTGAGTTGAATGAGATATCGAATCAAGATCTTCTTCAAGGTTTGTTCTTTTTCTTTGTGGGTTTATCATGATTTAGGTGGAGATGAATGTGGGATGGCAACAAGAGAAGCTGAGGGCGTACTGCAGAGAGAAGGGAATACATGTGAGTGCGTGGTCTCCGTTGGGCGCAAATGGAGCTCCTTGGGGTTCATTAGCGGTCGTGGAGAGTCCTGTGCTCAAGGAGATCGCCACCGTCAGAGGAAAGATGGTGGCTCAGGTAATTACGCTTTCTCACCCTCTCATGCATTGCGTAAGCCTCTATTTATAGACACTATAATTTGAGCACAAAATTTGTGATATTTAAACCAATCGCCGAGTCATCATACCGGTTTGTAAGTCGATTTTCATAATTCCAAAAAAAAATTATTGCCTTTGAAATAATCATAATAGCAATCAAATCGCAAATAAAATAGATTTCGGGGGCGACCTGTGACCAGGCAATTAGAATGGTAAAAGCAAGAGACGTTGTGTCATTTGAAAAGAAGTACTTGATTTAGAATCCTCCTCGGGCATGTAAGACAATGGGGGAAGAAGTGCATTTACTTATTACATGAGGAGGTAATGTGTACTGTTTTCCTCCATGCACGTCCTTGTCAATTCAGTCTCTCTGAGGACTAGAAGTTGTCGCTAGTCAAAACCATAAAGAGATAATAGGTTTTGTGTACGGCTCCTTCAGCAGCCACACAACGCAATTCGTCTTGTGATTCTAGATATGCTTGGTATTGCTCTTACGTTTTTTTGGACCTAGATATTTGAGAGCAATCCGAAAGCAGTCTTAATTAGACCAAATCTTCTATCAATTAAGGACATTGGCAGCGGTTGTTGTCATGGATTTTGGATGCTAACCAAATATATAAGTCCAATACTATCGATACGAAGCACCTCTTTCTATATTAGCGCATTATAGGAATAAAAATTTAATGTTATTTGGTTTTGACGAAAGGGCCACCTTAATATAGAAATCCCAATCCATGAATAATAATTAGGTAATCTCATAAATCACATGATTCGATCTTCAATATCTCTAATGTTATGTATATATGCGTGTGCATATTATATATATCATAGGTTGCACTAAGGTGGATATATGAGCAAGGGGCAAGCGTGATAGTGAAAAGTTTCAATAAAGAGAGAATGAAGGAGAACTTACAAATCTTGGATTGGGGACTTAGCCAAGAGGACTTGGACAAAATTAAGCTTCAAATTCCGCAGAGAAGAGGATTTTCCGGAGATGATATGTTCATTTTCGAAGATGGGCCTTATAAGTCACTAGATGAGCTCTGGGATGGTGATCCTTGACCTTGGATTGCGCGTTTATAATTTATATGCAACGATCCAATAACTCTACGATGATGTCTCTTGTCAATGATGATTAACTGCTACTTTCATTCGTTCCATGTTGCGGTATGTATAAACCGTAACTTGTGTTTGCACACTGCCAAAATCTCTTATCTTACCCTTTGCTTGGCAAAATAGTAATTAGGGAGGGAAAGCAAAATTTTCGAAATTGGAGTATTAAAAGTACATATGTAGACGAGGCACTTCACATGTTGAGAAATCAAGCAACGCCACCGGTGATGCAGCCAACAACATCGCTCACCGGGGGTGCGATCTACAAAAAGAAATTTCCCGTTGCAGACTGAAGCATAATGCTTTATTTTTCTGATTTTATTTTCCTATTTATAGTACCTTTTGATCTTTTGTACCCATCCGGCCAACCGGTTTGCCACCTCTAATCAGAGCGGTTCGTCTAATTCTTGAGATTAGATGGCCGTTACTATTATTCAATTTCGGAAAATTGAAGTTCTATCCATTGTCAAGTACTTGAAATCAACTTAAAAGAACTAGTTTTTCCTTTTCAACTTCCAAATGCTAAAAGGGCTCTTTCAACTTTGCTTTTTCCTTTCTTTCTTCATTCTTTCTTAACTCATGTTTCATTTTTTTTTTTTTTTGGCATGACTAAACCCTATCCAAATAAGACTAAACTTTTCATTACAAAGCATCTTCCAATCTCTACGTTACCATCTGCTCACGTGCATTAAAGTGACATGAAATTTGGTCAAGTGAAAGCCCACGGAAATAGGGGAAAATTATCCAAAAAGTCCTAAACTTAATATACTTTTGTCAATTCAGTCATAAACCTTTTAACTTTACTAATTAAGTCATAAACATTTTCATTTTTTGCCAATTGAGTTTATTCGATCAATTTTAGTGGGAAATTGATGATGATGTGGACACTAACTGTTCTACATGGCATGGCCGGCGCTAATGTGGATAAAATTTATTAATTTTAATATATTTTTCAATTTTAAAAAATTTTACGTTTTTAATTTTTTTTCCTTTCCTTCTTTTTTTCTTTTTTGGCCTTTTTCTTCCTCCGACGACTGACTAAAGGCTACAATCAACAAGGGTCAACCTTGCTAGCATTAGGCAAGGCTGACCCTCACCAAATTTGGCGAGGGCAAGCCTCGATTATGGTTTGACGAGGGTTGCCCACACTAAAGCCTAGCGAGGGTGATTTTGCTTGAGGCCAGCGAGGTCGCCCTCGCTAGATCCCAACGAGGTTGAACCTTGCCAATCATAGCCTTTGGCCTGTCACTAGAGGCTAGGCAACCAGCCAAAGAAAGAAAAGGCAAACAAAAAGTGCAAAGAAAAAAATATTAAAAACATAAAAAAAAATTCGAAAATTATTTATAAATTAATAAATTTTGTCCACATCAATGAATCCTGGTCAAAATTAATTGGATGGGCTCAAGTGGTAAGAAATTAAAATATTTAAAGCTGAATTGGTAAAATTAAAAAGTTTAGGACTGAATTGGCAAAAGTAATATAGGTTTATGACTTTTTGAACAATTTTCTCATTGAAAGAAAGATATCCTAATTCATTAAATATACTCAATTCATCTCATGAACCAAAAGATTTATTTTTCGATATTTCTAGGACATAACCAGGAGGTTTCGGACTAGATCAAGCTTCAAATCCCACGGAGAAGAGGATATCCAATTGATAATTTCATTTTCAAGGATGGGCCTTGCTGGTCATTAGATAAGTTCTATGATGGTGATCCTTAAATTAGATCTCACATCTCATAATTTATATATTATGATCATGGTTCAAGTATCACTCTCTCTAATGATCCTTGCAATTGATGAAAACAATAATTGGAACTTTCATTTGTAATTTCCATGGTGCAAACCTATATGAACCCAATACTGTGTTTTCATTAAGAAAAATTATCCAAAAATTCATAAACCTATTATGCTTTTGCTAATTCAGTCATAAACATTTTTATTGTACCAATTGAGTTGTAAATATTTTCACATTTTGCCAATTGAGTTCATCTAGTCAATTTTTGCTGGAAATTACTAATGTAGACACTATCCATCCTATGTGACATGGCCAACGGTCAACGTCGAAGTAGACAATTTTAATAATATTTTAATATTTTTCAAAAAAAATTAAAGAAGGAAAATTGAAGAAAAGAAAACAATCAAAATCATTCAAAATTATTAAAAATTATCAATGTCAACTCCAATTGTATCATGTAGGATAGCCGATATCTACATTAGCGATTTCCAACCAAAAGTGACTAAATAAACTCAATTGACAAAACGTGAAAAGTTTATAATTTAATTAGCACAATTAAAATGTTTAGGATTGAATTGCTAAAAGTATAATAAGTTTATAACCTTTCGGACAATTTTCCCATTTTCACTAACATGAGCTCTTCTCTTACATATGTTTGGAAATAGTAAACAAGGATGAATAGGGAAACAAAAAAGAAGACGGTTCAATATGCGGAATTTAAAGTACAAGTGAATACATGCCAAAGATTCAAATATATCTTATTGCTAAAGGAAAATTCTCTAGATAGCTACCACAATCTTGTGAGGCAAGTAATTCCTTGTTATTGAAGCTCCTTTGTCCGGAATACATTTAGATTGCCAATGGGGGCATTATACCTCGTGATAGTTTAAGGACTAAAATCTGGATTCGACATATGGGAGAACGCACTTGGCAATTCAGACCTAAATAGGTTCTTAAAAAACTTAAGGGAGAAGAAACAGGTGAGAGATTCGCCTCCGCAATATCACCTCCTATATTCCCTGGTAAATGGGAATGAAAAATATCCATCTTTCAACAAGTTCATGTATCATTTGCAAACCTCACCTTAAACTCAGGTGGTTTCCCACTTACAAGGACCATCCACGATTGTACACAAACAATGAATTAATTAAGCCGAGTTCTTTATTTTAACATGTCAGTACCATATACCTCAGGGCAATTGGCAATTACCAAGATAAGCCGTCATATCTCAAACCTTTTCCCCTTCTTTTGTCCCCCCACATGATAGACTATGAGCAAACGTTTAGACAAATCTACCACTTTAAATCTCTTAGTAAACTAATTTTGAAATTTCTTTCTTCCTTTTAAGATTATCTCTTTGTTGCCATAAGCATGAGCAACCCTTTTGGCTGTGTATGTTACGCAAAGATTCCGTCTTTACATAAACAAGATGAGCTCAATATCGGTGCATTCAAGATAGTAATTAGAAATAATGACACAAATGGTCTATGAACTTTGATCCAATATATAAAACGATTCCTAAACTTTTAATTTGTTCAATGTAGTACTTGAACTTTAGAGTAGTGTGCAATATGGTCCCTAAACTTTTAATTTATTTAATATGATCCTTAAACTTTTAGTACATATTCAACCCGGTCCCTAAACTATATGAAAATATTCAATATTGTCCCTAAACTTAAATATTTTCATATAGTTCACGGATTAAGTTGAATATATATCAGAAGTTCAAAGATCACATTGAATAAATTAAAAGCTTAGAAATCATATTGCACATTAGACTAAAAGTTAGTGACTACATTACATATTAAACCAAAGTTTAAGGATCATTTAGGCCATTTCCAAATTATTACTAGTTCCCGGTCATTTACATGTTGATAAGACTTTCCACTTCATTATGCTTGCTCGTTATAAATATAAGCATTCCGTTTCCTAAAGCCGTCAAACTTCAACATCTTCCATCACTAGATTCCCTCCCCCCCTCTTTTCCTCTCTCTCTCTCTCGTACGCAGAACGCATAACACCAATGCGCAACGTCGTGGTCCTTAAAGCGGTGCTGAACACGGGCGAGAGGATGCCACTGTTCGGGATGGGCGGGGCGGCGATCCCTCTGCCTCCGCTCAACGCGCTGACATCCATATTCCTTGAGGCAATCGAAGTCGGGTAACACCACTTTGACACGGCGGCATGCTACGGCTCTGAAGAGGCGCTTGGCCTGGCCATGGCTGAGGCCCAGGGATGCAGGCTCGTCAAGAGACGCGGCAACATCTTCATCACCACCAAGCTCTGGTGCACCGATGCCCACCAAGCTCTGGTGCACCGATGCCCATCCAGATCTTGTTCTTCCTGCTCCCAAGAAGTCTCTCCAGTAAATATTCGCCAATTGGCCTTATGGTCTCCTCCTACTTATTTTACTGCTTGACAATATTTGCAGTTCTCATAACCGTTAAGTCGCCGAATATTTTTAAAGAACACACAAGAATTTCTTTCATGGGACATAGGATAACCGTTAGTTTTCAATTTGATATATAATAATCAGTTGCATGCAGTAGTGTTTTTCAATTTTTGCTCCGTATTATTTATCCTCCTTTTGTTGGATTTCGTCATGTTGTGTTGATTTGCTTTCTTTCTTTTGTTTGGCACTTGGTGTATTATTGATTATATATTAAGCTAGGGTTAGAGTATGTGGATCTATATCTAATCCACTGGCCAGCGAGAGTGAAGGAGGGAACCGAAGGGTTCGATTTCAAGGGCAAATTGCTTCCTTTTGACATCAACGGCACATGGGAGGCCATGGAAGAGTGCTCCAAGCAGGGGTTGGCCAAGTCCACTGGAGTCAGCAACTTCGGCACCAAGAAGCTCTCTCAACTCCCCACGCATGCCACTATCCCTCCTGCTGTTAACCAGGTAAAAGGAAAATTCGATCATTCTAGTTCGATCTTCAAGTCGAATGAGATATCAAATCCGGATTTTCTTCAAGATTTGCCTTTCTTTCTTTCTTTTTTTACCTTTGTGGGTCAATCATGTTTAGGTAGAGATGAATGTGGGATGGCAACAAGAGAAGCTTAGGGCATACTGCAGAGACAAGGGAATCCATATGAGTGCGTGGTCTCCATTGAGTGCGAATGGAGCTTTTTGGGGTTCATTAGCGGTTGTGGAGAGTTATGTGCTCAAGGAGATTGCCATCGCGAGAGGAAAGGCGGTGGCTCAGGTAACTTGGCTTTTTACCCCCATGCATTGGGTAGTTATAGACACTGCAATTGGAACACGAGATTTGTTATATATAAACCAAGCACTAGATTATTATACAAGACTCTTACGAATCGATTTTCATAATTTAAAAAGAAATTATTGCCTTTAAAATAATGATATCAATCAAATCGCAAATAAATAGATTGATACGAGGAAATCAGATAGGGAAAATTAAGAAACGTTGTGTCATTTGAAAAGAAGCTTTTGGTTTAGAAATTTCCTCCTCGGCTGTGTGAGTCAAAGGGTGGGGGAGAAAGTTTATTTGCTTATTAGATGAGAAGGCAATGTGTACTTATTTCCTCCGTGCACGTCCTTGTCAATAGAGTCCTTTAGGGTTAAGGGCTAGTCAAAACCATAAAAAGATAATAGGTTTTGTGTACGGCTTCTTCCGCAGCCACAAATGCAATTCGTCTTGTGATTCTAGATATGTGTGGTATTGCTCTTACGTATTTTTGGACCTAAATATTCGAGTGCGATCCGAAAGCAATAATAATTAGAGCAAATCTTCTATTAACTAAGAGCATTGGCGGTGGTTGTTGTTCATGGATTTTGGATGGTAATTAAAGTTCGTCAATTTGGTCAGCATGACAATACCCTATCCAAATATATATAAGTTTGATACAATCGATATGAAGAATCCCTCTCTATATTAATGCATTAAAGGAATAAAACTTTGATCGTCCTTTGATTTTCATGAAAAACTCAAGTAATCTCATAAATCACATGATTCGATTTTGTGTATCTCTAATACTAAGTGTATATATATATGAACAAAAGGCGAGTGTGATAGTGAAGACTTTCAATAAAGAGAAAATGAAGGAGAACCTACAAATCTTGGATTGGGGACTTAGCCAAGAGAACTTGGACAAGATTAAGCTTCAAATTCCTCAGAGAAGAGGATTTCCCGGAGATGATATGTTCATTTTTGAAGATGGCCTCGTAAGTCATTGGATGAGCTGTGGGATAGTGATCCTTGAATAAAGATTACACTTTATGATGATCTATCTTTCCAATGTTAATTAACTGCAATTTTTATTCGTTCCATGTTGCAATCTGTATGAACCGAACACTGTGTTTTCAGTCATAATCTCTTCTCCTGCCGTCTATTTGGGAATCTGGTCATTTAGGACGGAAGGAAAATAATTTGAATATAAGGCGGTTGGCATATAGGCTAATCAAGTCGAAGGTTTGGATAATGTTTTGTCGAAGGTGTTCAACCATGTCTTCCGTATATCTCTCTTCTCTCTCTCAATAACCACCTGCCAACTAAAAAGTCCTAAATCTAATACACTTTTTATCAATTTAGTCTTAAACATTTCAATTTTACAATTGAGTCATTAACATTTTTACATTTTACCAATTGAATCCATCCGGCCAATTTTAATTAAAACGGGTTGATATAAACATTGATTGTTTTATGTGACACGGCCAACACTAACATAAATAATATAAATAACTATTTAATATTTTTTTGAATTTTTTTATAATTTTCTTTTCTTTTTCTTTTCTTCTTCCTTTTTCCAAGGCCAGCCACCAACCACAAGCAATGGCCTAGCGAGCTAGCCTCACCTTGATGAGAACAAGGGTCGATGAAGCCCGGCAAGGATCGACCTCACCCCAGGCCAGGGCAGTCCTCCTGCTGCTGCTACTCCTCACTTTCCCGCAATCTAGAGCAAAGTCGGGAGCTCACCACATCCCACAACTAGACTTCAATGCTGACTACGCTTCCAACTCCAAATGCAGTTGCTCTGATGCTGGAGGAGATGGAGAGGTACACATGAGAGCGCCAAGATCGCAAACGGTGTGAGGCGGAGTTTTTCAACAAAGAAATGTGAAAATAAAAATTATAAAAATTATTTCAAAAACATAAAAAATATATTAAAAATTATTCATTTCAACATCCGATATGCCACATAAGATAGTCAACATCTACATCAAAGAACACCGGCCAAAATTGGCTGAATGGACTCAGTTGGTAAAATATGAAAATTTCGGGACTCAATTAGTAAAGCCGAAGGGTTTATTATTGATTTGGTAAAAGTGTAATAGGTTTTAGACTTTTTGGACAATTTCTCCTTCTTCTTTTTTCAATCGTTCACAAATTAGCAATTTATTTGTTTTGTAGGCCTGTATGTGTGCGCATAAAGGAACTTGGGGCAACATGTTTCCTTGTAAAGAATTATCTATATCGAATAAGGCTATAGATTAAATACCAACAGACTATAAGGTTTTAACTCGTAGTTTGCTCTAAAAAATTCTTGCAACTTTGCTTTTCTTCCTTTGTTTGCTATTTTAACTTTTATTTTCGGCGCACAAGACTAAACCCTACCCAAAAACAAGATTGAGATTATTGTTACGAGGCATCTTTCAATCTCTCTTTTTCTATCCGCGTGCAATGAAAGGAGGACCAGAACTTTAGCCACCATTTATCATTACTTTCTTCACGTGAAAGCCCATCTAATATGCAATGGGATAATCACGATCTATGAAATACTTAACTAATTTCATGGATCGCGTGAGTTGTTTTATGTATCTTTAATCATTTACATGCATACATATAAAGGTTGTACTAAGATGGCTTATGAGAGGAAAATTGTCCAGAAAATCCTAGACTTGTTGCTTTTAATTTTACCGATTAGTTATAAATTTTTTCATGTTTTGCCTATGAGTCTATCCACGCAATTGTGACCAAAAATTACTAATGTAGACAATTTTTAACAATATTTTCAATTTTTTAATTTTTAATTTTTCTTTTCTTTTCTTTCTTTTTCTTTTTCCTTCTTCCTATGCCAATCGTTGAGTCTCAATGATGGCCAAAGGCAACCACCGGTGAGGGTTGCCCTCAAGCAAGGAGGTTGTGAGAGAGATTGAGGAATCTCAATTGGTCCAACTTATTGAGCAAGTCCGAGAAGTTGCCCGCAAGCTTCTTGCTTGCAAGGGCTAACTCCACCACTCTAGCCAGACCAGAGAGACTGTCGCTCAAGCCAAGAGAAGACGAACAGTTGCACACCACGTCCAACTAGAGCCTTGTCCAAAGCTAGATAAACTCAATTGACAAAAATATGAAAAGATTTAAAACTCAATTGTCATAATTAAAATGTTTAGGATTAAATTGGTAAAATGTCAATAGGTTTAGAATACTTTGGACAATTTTCACTATCACGAGCTTGTCTTTTATCTTATGTTTGGGAAATAATAAACAAGGACGGATACGGAAACAAAAAGAAGACAATTCAATATGGAGAATTTAAAGTACAAGTGAATACATGCCGAAGATTCAAATACATCGTACTACAAGAGGAAAACTCTCAACGAAACTACTGCAATCTTGCGAGGCAAGTTACCCCTTGTAGTTGAAGCTCCTTTGTCCGATTGCTTATGGGGCTATTATATAATTACCTCTAAAATCTGGATTTGACGAATGGGAGACCCCATAGTGGTATAAAAGAAAAAAGATTGACAATTGCCGAGATAAGCTGTCGTGTCTCAAACAATTTTCCCCTTCTTCCCCCCCCCCCCTTACATGATAGACCATGAGCAAGTGATTAGACAAATCTATCACATTCGATATCTAACGTCAATCTTTCCAGTCACTTAGGGTATGTTTGGCAACTTGCCAATTTCTTTGTTTTTCTGTTTTTTTTTGTTCCCCTAATAGAAAAGGAAATCCATTTAATAACGCTTGATTTTTCTATTCCCGAATAGAAAGTTGTTTTTTTTTGGGAATAAATTTGGAGTAGAAATGAGAAGTAGAAAAACTAAAACTTCTTATTTTAACAATTTCTAAACTATTTTTCGGCGACTTCTCACCCTTATAACACGTGGCCACCCACCCACTGCCGCCCGCTGCCTGCTGCCGCCACTGCCGCCCGCCACCGCCCGCCGCCGATCGCCCGCCACTACCGCTGCTGGTCGCCGATCTTCGCCACTTGTCGCCGACCGCCCCCACCCGCTTGCCACCGGCCGACCGCCAATCACCGCCTTCGCCCTACGGCCGACGACGGCCGTGGTGGGGTGGGGCGGGGCGGCGGCGGCGGGCGGCGCGGCAGCGGCGGCGCGGCGGCGGGCGGCGGCGACCGGGCGGCGGCGGCGGCGGCGGGCGGCGGCGGCGGGCGGCGGCGGCGGCGGCGGCGGCGGCGGCGGCGGGCGGGGCGACGGCGGCGGGCGGCGGCGATCGTATGGCGGCGCGGGCGGGCGGCGGCGGCGGGCGGGCGGCGGCGGCGGCGGGCGGCGGGGCGGCGTGGGCGGCGGCGGCGGGGCGGCGCGGCGGCGGCGGCGGCGGGGCGGGGCGCGGCGGCGGCGGCGCGGCGGCGGCGGGCGCGGCGTTTGGCGGCTGGGGCGGGGGCGGGCGACGGGGGGCGGCGGCGGGCGGCGCGGCGGCGGCGGCGGCGGGCGGCGGCGGCGGGCGGCGGCGGCGGCGGCGGGCGGGCGGGCGGCGGCGGCGATCGGCGGGCGGCGGGCGGCGGCGGCGGGGCGGCGGCGGGCGGGCGGCGGGCGGCGGGGCGGGCGGCGGGCGGCGGCGGGCGGCGGCGGGCGGCGGCGGCGGGCGGCGGCGGCGGCGGCGGCGGCGGGCGGCGGCGGCGGGCGGCGGCGGCGGGGCGGGCGGCGGCGGCGGCGGCGGCGGGGGGCGGGCGGCGGCGGCGGGGCGGGCGGGGCGGCGGCGGCGGGCGGCGGCGGGCGGGGCGGGCGGCGGCGGCGGGCGGGGCGGCGGGGCGGCGGGCGGCGGGCGGCGGGCGGCGGCGGCGGCGGCGGCGGCGGCGGGCGGCGGGGCGGGCGGCGGGCGGGCGGGGCGGCGGGGGCGGGCGGCGGCGCGGGCGGCGGCGGCGGCGGGGCGGCGGCGGCGCGGCGGGGGCGGCGGGCGGCGGGCGGCGGCGGGCGGCGGCGGGCGGCGGCGGGCGGCGGCGGCGGGCGGCGGCGGGGCGGGCGGCGGGGCGGGGCGGCGGGCGGCGGCGGCGGCGGCGGCGCGGCGGCGGCGGGGGCGGCGGCGGGGCCGCGGCGGGGCGGCGGCGGGGCGGCGGGCGGCGGCGGCGGCGGGCGGCGGCGGCGGCGGGCGGCGGCGGCGGCGGGCGGGCGGGCGGCGGGCGGCGGGGCGGGGCGGGGCGGGCGGGTGGGCGGCGGGGCGGCGGGGCGGGCGGGCGGCGGGCGGGCGGGCGGGCGGCGGCGGGGGGCGGCGGGCGGCGGCGCGGCGGCGGCGGCGGGCGGGGCGGGGGGGCGGCGGCGGCGGGCGGCGGCGGGCGGCGGCGGGCGGGCGGCGGCGGGCGGGCGGCGCGGGCGGCGGGCGGCGGCGGGCGGCGACCGGCGGGCGGCGGGCGGCGGCGGCGACCGGCGGGCGGCGGGCGGCGGCGGGCGACCGGCGGGCGGCGGGCGGCGGCGGCGACCGGGCGGGGGCGGGGCGGCGGGCGGCGGGCGATGGCGGGCGGGCGGCGGGCGGCGGCGGCGGGCGGGGGCGGCGGCGGCGGGCGGCGGCGGCGGCGGGCGGCGGGCGGCGGGCGGGGCGGGCGGCGGGCGGCGGCGGGCGGCGGGCGGCGGCGGCGGCGGGGCGGCGGGCGGGCGGCGGCGGCGGCGGCGGCCGGGCGCGGGCGGCGGCGGGCGGCGGGCGGGCGGCGGGCGGCGGGCGGCGGCGGCGGCGGCGGGGCGGCGGCGACGGCGGCGGCGGGGCGGCGGCGACGGCGGCGGCGGGCGGCGGCGGCGGCGGCGGCGGCGGCGGGCGCGGCGGCGGGCGGCGATCGGCGGGCGGCGGCGGCGGCGACGGGCGGGCGGCGATCGGGCGGCGACCGGCGGGCGGCGACCGCGGCGGCGGCGGGCGGGCGGGCGGCATCGGCGGGCGGCGGCGGCGGCCGGCGGGCGGCGGCGGCGGCGGCGACGGCGGCGATCGGCGGCGGCGACGATCGGCGGCGGCGACGGCGACCGGCGGCGACGGCGGCGGCGGGGCGGCGGCGGCGGCGACGGCGGCGATGATCGCGACGATGGCGGCCGCCGAACGTCAAGCGCCATCATCGCTTGGCCACCGATCGCCCACCAGCCCGCGCCGCCACTATCAAAAAAGAAAGAAATAAAAAAAAATTTGTCGATACCAAACGCATTTCTATTATTTTTCTATTTCGAGAACAAGAAATTTTCGTAATTACCAAACGCCTTATTTTACTTAGAAATTGTTCTAGGGAGTAGAAATAGAAAAGAACTATTTCTCAAAAAAAAAACTGTTCCCAGAAGTAGAAATGTTACCAAACGCACTCTTAGTAAACTAATTTTGAAATTTCTAGTCTCCTTTTAGGATTATCTCTTAGTTGCCATCGGTGTGAGCGACCCCTTTGGCTTTGTATGTTATGCAAAGATTCCGTCTTTGCACAAGCGAGATGAGCTCAACATTGGTGCATTCGTGATAATTATTACTTGCTCATAGTGAATTGTTTGTTGAGAAGACTTTTCATTTTCTCGGTCTTATTCTACTTCTATTATAATACTCAGACTTTTGCCCTACTTTATTACAAAGTGTGAGAATCGAAACATACTTCTGAAATTAAATCATCATCACCCCAACCTTCCGGAAAAGTTGGAAATTCAAACCCCCCACTTCTTCTTCTCATGTGAGAAGGATGACCATTGGAACAAACTCCATAGTTGACTTTCCACTTCGTTATGCCTGATTTCATCTTCTTCTGCTCTTTATAAATATAAGCTGTTGAATTTTACTAAAGTAATCACAAAAAAGAACACAAGAATTACAAGGTTCCACAATGTGCCTACATCCTCAAACAAAACTCTCAACTCTCTTATTTTTTGTCACGAGAGTTGAGCTGCCATTATTCTGCAATTTTTATGCAAGGGTTGCTACAACAAAGGAAACAAGCAAACCCGAAAAAGGGGAAACTCCAAAAAATAAGAAAAAAATCGATATGCAAATCCTTAAGTAGGAAAACTATTAATATATAGATTTATCTATAATCTCTTATTTCCTCGAATAGAAGCGCAAATCCTGCAAGTATCCCAATATAAGCATTCCGTTTCCTAAAGCCATCAAACTTCTTCATTTTCCATCACTAGATTTCCATACCCCCCTTCTCCTCTCTCTCTCTCTCTCTCTCTCTCTCTCTCTCTCTCTCGTACGCAGAACGCGAAACACCAATGGGCGACGTCGTGGTCCCAGAAGTGGTGCTGAGCACCGGCGAGAGGATGCCGCTGATCGGGATGGGTGGGGCAGCAAACCCACTGCCGCCGCTCGACTCGCTGAGATCCATTTTCCTTGAGGCAATTGAAGCTGGGTACCGCCACTTCGACACAGCAGCAGTCTACGGCTCTGAAGAGGCGCTTGGCCAGGCTGTGGCTGAGGCCCTGGAACGCGGGCTCGTCAAGAGCCGCAGCGACGTGTTCATCACCACCAAGCTCTGGTGCACCGACGCTCATCCGGGTCTCGTCCTTCCCGCTCTCAAGAAGTCTCTCCAGTAAATACTTGATCATTTGCCTTCAGATCTCCTCCTGTTTGTTTTGTTTTACTGCAGGACATCATATACAGTTCTAATAACCGCTATCCACAGGAAAAACGAACGTGATAAACATTAATTTTCACTTTGGTATACAATTATCAGTTGCATGCATTAGCTCTTTCCAATCTTACCTCTATGTTATTTTTCCGCTCTTTTTTGGGTTTTAGTCATGCTGTGTTCATGTTTCTTTCTCTCCTTTTCTTCTTCTTTTTGGCACCCGGTGGATTATCGATTGGAATAGCAAGCTAGGGTTAGAGTACGTGGATCTCTATCTAATTCACTGGCCGGTGAGAGTGAAAGAGGGAACCGAAGGGTTCGATTTCAAGGGCAAAATGTTGCCGTTCGACATCAACGGCACATGGGAGGCCATGGAAGAGTGCTCCAAGCTGGGGTTGGCCAAGTCCATTGGAGTCAGCAACTTTGGCACCAATAAGCTCTCTCAACTCCTCTTGCATGCCACCATCCCTCCTGCTGTTAACCAGGTAAAAGGAAAAATCGATCATTCTAGTTCAATCTTTGAGTCGAATGAGATATCACATCAAGATTTTATTCGAGATTCGTTTCTTTTTCGCTGTGGGTTAATCATGACTTAGGTGGAGATGAATGTGGGATGGCAACAAGAGAAGCTCAGGGCGTATTGCAGAGAGAAGGGAATGCATGTAAGTGCGTGGTCTCCATTGAGTGCGAAGGGAGCTCCTTGGGGTTCATCAGTGGTTGTGGAGAATCCTGTTCTCAAGGAGATTGCTAACGCCAAAGGAAAAACCGTGGCTCAGGTAATTTCATTTTCTCCCTCCATGCATTGGGTGAGGCTCCACTTATAGGGAAATAGGCATAAACCCTACCATTTTTTTCTGAGTAGAAGGCACTGTAATTTGAGCCCGAGATGTATCGCATCTAAACCAAGCCCTGGACCACTCACATCAAATCCTTGCGAGTTGGTTTCCTTAACTTCAAATGAAATTATCGCCTCAAAATATTATAGCAATAAAATCACAAACATATATATCTCAACCGATCATTTAAAAAAATTACAGCCAAACAAATTTGGATATGACTTGTCACGAGGTAACCAAATTGGGAAAAGACAAAAACATTGTGTCATTTTAAAAGAAGCGTGTGCTTTAGAAATTTCCTCCTTCGATTATATAAGTAAATGAGGGAAGAAATTGCATTTGCTTATCACATGAGAAGGCAATGTGCACCATTTTCCTCCATGCACGTCCTTGTCAGTTAAGCCTCTCTGAAGATTACAGGTTCGCGTGCGTCTCTAGTCAAAACCATAAAGAGACGATACATTTTGGGTACGGCTTCTTCAGCAACCTCACAATGCAATTCGTCTTGGGATTCTAGATAGGTGTGGTATTGCTCTTACGTATTATTGGAGCGCGATCCGAAAGCAATCATAATTAGAGCATATCTTCTATTAATTACGAGCATTGGCTGTGGTTGTTGTGCGCAGATTTCGGATGGAATTAAAGGCCGTCATTTTTGTCGATGTGACAATATCCAATCTAAATATATAAGTCCGATACTATCTATACGAAGCATCTCTCTATATTGGTGCATTAAAGGAATAAAAATTATAAGTCATTTGGTTTTGACAAAAAGGCCCACCTAAATATAGAAACCCCTTCGACCAATATATATGTATAAATCCCAATCCACGAATAATACTTAGATAATCTCAAAAATCACATGATTCAATCTTCTGTATCTCTAATATTATGTATCACAGATTGCACTGAGGTGGATAAATGAGCAAGGGGCAAGCGTGATAGTGAAGAGTTTCAACAAAGAGAGAATGAAAGAGAACCTGCAAATCTTGGATTGGGGACTCAGTCAAGAGGACTTGGACAAGATCAAGCATCAAATCCCCCAAAGAAGAGGACTTCCTGGCAATTTTTTTGTTTTCGAAGATGGGCCTTACAAGTCGTTGGATGAGCTCTGGGATAGTGATCCTTGAACTAGGATCACGCGTTTATAATTTATACATGATGGGTCCAATGTAAATCTATGATGATGATTCTCTTGCCAATGATGATTCACTGCTACTTTCATTACTTACATGTTGCAGTATGTATGAACTGAACATTGTGTTTACACTGCCATAATCTCTTTTCTTACCCTTTGCTCGGGAAAATGGTAATTAGGGAGGGCAGGGAGAAAATTGTGAATACATATGTAGGCGAGGTGGTTCACACATAGACAAGTCAAGTGATACCACCGGTGATGCCACCGGCAACGTCGCTCAACAATGGTGTGATCTATAAAATATTTTTCCTGTTGCGGAGTTGTTTTCCTATTTATAGTACCTTTTGATATTTTTGTACCCATCCACCCAACCAGTTTGCCAACTCTAATCAGAGCACTTCATGTAATTCTTGAGATTATTGATGGCCGTTATTATCATTCAATTTCGGAAAATTGAAGTTCTATCTATTGTGAATTAGTTGAAATCAACTTAAAGGAATTAGTTTTTCCTTTTCATCTTCCAAATACTAAAAGGGCTCTTTCAACCTTGCTTTTTTCTTACCAACCAAAAAATAATAATAATAACTTTGCTTTTTCCTTTTTTTATCTTCATTTTTTAATTTTTTGTCCGCATGACTAGACCCTATCCAAATAGGACTGAAATTTTCATTACAAAGCATCTTGCAAGCTCTCTGTTACCATATGCACATTAGTATTTCTGAGACCTGATCATTTTTCTTTATGCATGACAAATACACAAGGAAATTTATATAAACTCAGTCTTGTGTTTTCACTGTCACAATCTCGTCTCTTATCTTATGTTTGGGAAATAGTAAATTCAGGATGGATAGCAAAACAAAAAGAAGAAGACAATTCAATATAGAGAATTGAAAGCACAAGTGAATATGTGTCGAAGGCTCAGATATATTATACTGTAAAAGGAAAATTTTCAAGGTAGCTACCACGATCTTGCAAACCAAGTTATACCTTGTAGTCGAAGCTTGTTTATTTGGTACATAGTCCCACCAATATCATGCTTATAGCATTTGAGAAGGTTAAAAGAGGAATCAGTTTCGAAACATAAAAGGATGACTTATCCAAGTTGATTTCATTAAAAAATTTACACGCCTGATATTATGAAAATCAAAATAGATCCCTATTGAGAACGCTTAATTAGTGTCCTTAGACACTTGTTAATATGAAACTCCGCACCCTATGCGCCGAAGATTGTTCATGGAACATTAATTAGGAGTCTAGACATCCGCCAGTCTGAACAGGTAAAGACATCCATGGAATTGGTATCGACCGTCAAGATGATAACCATGCCAAGCAACCAAGAATTTAATTTCGCCTCAAAAGAAGTCCTCTTCAGATTTCTGAAGATGCACTCATCAAAATTGAAAAGGAGAAATTGGCAGAAAGATTAATTGCTCATTTCCAATAGCTTACGTTTCATCTAAAATCGCAGACAACCAAGGACTATCCAGTCTAGCATTAGATACTTGTTGCTTGCATGGAAAAGCACTGGGTAAAGTTTTGGCCATACGGAAAGCCCTGGGGTAGCTTCTCCTTTTTCTTTCTTTTTGGCCAAAACTCGAGTAATTAACTTTGATGCCTTACTCGTAATACTAAAAAAGAGGAAATCAATAAATAATGAATTTGGTCGAGAACATATGGATCAATTGTGAAGCAACTATATAAGTATACTTTATATATGAATTAGAAGCACCTATTCTCCTTGCAGTTCTGCATTTAGGTACCCAAATCAGAGGGACTTCACTTTGTGGAGGTTGTCCCTATTAGGGGTGAGCACAGGCCAAGCGGGGTCGGCTTCCAGGTACTTTCACTCCGGCTGGGCCAAATTAAGTCCAGGCAATTCGGGTCTAGACCTGCATTTTGTTTTTTGTCTTTTTGTTTAAATAATGACGAATAGTTATTATATCTAACTAAATATCCAATCATATGTAAGCAACATGTCGCTACTTTAAAATCTTCAAATCGCATTCAAAGAAATTTGCTCACTCAATCTTACCTGGTCACAACTATTGTTTCGTATGGAGATATGGAACCCACAACTACAATGCGAAAATCTAATTCGTAGCCCGGTGCGTCGAGACCAAATGCTGAGGCCATTTTCGGCCTCAAAAATCACTTTTTTTAACGCGTTTGTGCTTTTCATAATTGAAACCTTTGGCCACATCTTTTTTCATTCATTTAATTTTTAATTATACATTTAAAACTTGTTTATGACTTTATTAGAGCGTGTAGAGAATATATAATGTTTTCACATTTTTCCATTTTAAATAAATATATCGATCACTTTTGAATCAGCATCTCACGCACTAAGTCATGGACTGGCCCAAATAAATAAAAAACACACATACAGGCCTGGAATCCCGGCCCGAACCAGTTTGGACTGAAAAGCCGGTCCGGGCTTTCGGACTCCCAGTCCCTCTCTCTCTTTTTCCTTTTTTTTTTTTTTTTTTTTTTTCTCAGCCCTAGTCCTTATGCATTTCCCTGTTCCAGAGGAAGAAGATGCTCCTTGAGTGGTCTTAAATCTGGAAATAGTGCCACACCAGAATGAGGTCCACAGTTGGTGCACAAAGCTGCCCAAGTGGCTCCTCGGCTGTAGAGAATGAGGGGGCGCGCATCGCTGTCCTCTTTAAGGATATGAAAACCTTGTTCCTACGAAACAAGACTGCATAAATGCACTCCCTCACACTCTTGAGGAATAACTCATTTGGTTCCGACAAAATGAACCCTTCGGTATCCTGTACAGCGCGCATTTAGGCTTCCACAGTAAAATTTTCGATCAGAAACCCACCGTCGTGAACTTCAACAAATTTTTTCCTCCTTCTTGGGTTCTTCGCTTAGCAACAGATCAATCCCTATATTGAGGCATAGCATGATTCAATCAGGAAGCTGCTAGATTTGTGTACTCCCTGTCCAAGTCCATAACCACAGAGGAAACTGCCTAAGAGCACCGTGGCAGTTAAAAGGTCCTCAAGACACTTGACGGGAAAAATCTGTCCCAACATACTCAGCAACTAGAAGATGGAAATCCCTGACATGACCACATAACTGACATAAAAACATCAGGGGAAAAAAGAACCAGAGAAGAAACTTTTTCAAGGTGCTCTCACTGAAATACATGTAACCATCAAGCTGAACTATTCGAAGGCAGAAACTATATGTACAGTTCGCCAAATTCCCCCAAACTGGCAACCTACTCTTCCGACATTAAAACCAGGACATATAATCTGTGCCAAGGCAGTCAGGCTCTTTCTTGGTAGAACAAAGCATGCAACATTCTGGGGAGAATTTGTCATTGACACCAACAATCAAAGCTTAGCCAGTTCTGCTAGCAGATACCATGCTTGGGCCCATGAACCAGCCAATGAATGTCTGACACAGCTATGCTGAAAATGCTTTAGATGCCTCACTCAGCATCAGCAGGTACTCTATACGTTCGCATTATACGGATCTGCAGGAATGCAAAAATAAGCAAATGTGGGTAGCCATTAAAGTAAATTTAATCCAGATGCAACTCAAAATTCATAATTACTAGAGAGATGGGCTCCACTGATGCATAACGCTAACTTAATCAAGTTAGTGCAGTAAAACCTCTGCATTATCATTCGATAAAAAGGGAAAGCAAACAATTTATTTCCACTTGGCCAACATGAATATGCAACTAGAGCTCAACAAACAGGCTTTTGCACAGGATAAGTATCCTGATCACCACAGCAAGAAAACAGGTAACTTAACAGAAAACAAGAATGCCACGAAGGCCTTGACATAACAACTACAGGGTCACTTCAAAGAACTGTAGATAAAAAGCCTGCAGAGCAGAGCATATCTCAAGCCCTGTTCATCAGAACCTTTCTCAAAAAATATGCCAATCATTCTTAGTGCCACAGCCATCATCAGTACAACACACTAACTCATTTCAAAAGGAGGAACATATTCTCCATTAATTTATATCTAATTTTCTTTCAACCCTGTCAATTCTATTTTTTCAGCAGATAGATGCATCCAATAGGCACCCCTAAAGTGCTACTTTTCTCCAATTTTGGTAATAAATATCACCTATAAAAACTTTAAGAACAACAGACTGATGCCCATACTCTCTAACCGCATTGAAAATGTTTGCTATACTTATCAGCATCTAGCAAGAGAAGAGTATCAACAAGGACTTATCTTCTATTACCTGTGCAAAGGCAAAAATTGCTTGCAAAATTCTAGCATAATCAGTCCCAAGCATTTGAATGACTATATCAGCAAGAAAAGTTCCCCAGAGCCTGCATAGATCATAAGTAAAAACACGTTGCCAATACATACCAGAATGCTCAAAGTCAAAAGATATTTCCATAGGCTTCTTGCAGCTCCTTAAATTAATGACAGACATCGGCCATACCTCAAGTGAGGATGATTTCTTAACTATGTTGACTTGCCAATTGTACGAGTATTTTAAGCAAATAACCTTCTCCGCAATTTAGTCGTCTTCTCAATAATAAGGAACCTTTAAATTGTTGTTTATGAGTAGACAATAATTTTATCTAAGCTCAAAAAGTTCATGCCCAAGTTCCCTGGAATGCTAAAATTGCTCTAAAACAGCACACCACCAGCTTCTTAATTAAGAAATTCATATATATCTGTGCAAGATACATTTCTAGGAGCTCATTCATTGTTCAACAGCGATGCATTTTTCTCATATGTTTACCTACAATTGTCAGTGAAATTGTTACATGAAAGTTCCTGATGAGAATGCCCTCAGCCACATATAATATATTGATTCACCATTATGCACTGGAACATTCGGTGGCTAGCAGATTATATATGCATACTTAGAAACCAACCAACTGATTATATAAATTATGTCTATGACTGAACCACCAATTCCACCATTCAATATGTAAATAGAAAAATTTAAAACTCATTTAGACGTAACAAATAATTGAGCAATCAAAGCCGCTCATAAATTCAAAGCAGTGTCTAAAGAAGGGTAATACATTGGACCAAGCAAAGACATCATGCTCCTCAAACCCAGATATCTTGTTGCAGCACCAGCAAGACCCTGTAGTAGAATCAGCACAATCAGCAAGAAGAATAGAGTCAAAAGGAAAATTAAAAACGGAAGCCTCATGACTAATTTAGAAGACTGACAGGTCACTTTTAGTCCTCTTTTAGCATTACCATACATCAGGATAATTTCTAAGCATGTCAACCTTATGAACATATTGAGCAACTCAAGTACAAAGTTGCTGACCAGAAAACCTTTTCCTCTAGTAATCCTTTATTTTTAGAGTTCATTGAATGATTGAGAGATAGAGGTCATTATGGAGCCTTCAGAGCAAGATCAGCATTTTAGTATAGCTGCAGATCATTATGGGTAGGATGTCAAGACAGGATTAACTTAGAATTTAAGTTGTTGATAAATTAAGACATCTAAGAAAAAAGAGTTGAATCTGACATCTTCAATTTAAGGGACCATATTGTGCAGCAAAGTTGGTGTAGCGTCTGTTTGGAAACAAGGCAGCAGGTTCATAATTTATCGGTTTATGGAGCGTCCCTAGCAGTAAGAAAAGTGGTTCTAGTTCTTGATTAAAATTGCCTGGTTAAGCAGCTGATTGGCGTGCTTGTAGTTAGGGTTCATAATGGCCAACAAAAGCAATCTCTCTTTCAGACCACAATGTAAACTCTATCGAGTAATACCTCCTTGGCAAAGCTACCGTTTACATACATACTATCATCAGTGGAAGAAACCAACTCTTCCCAAATATTCAATGCAGTCCTACAAGCACCGATAATAAACTAAACATAAATTGTCTTTTACCAGCCGAAAGGAAAATGACTATCACTATATGCCGTGCCAGTAATTACGAAAACCAATCACACAAAAACATAATGATGAGTTTGCATTTGATAAAATATCAATGGAGTAAATGATCATGCGTTGTTGCACTACGATGACTCTTCAGTGTTTCTGCAAATTCAAATATCACCTTCTTTGCAACAAGCAAGGCTGCACGAGATTCAAGATTTACAGCAGCCAACTGTCCGCCCTGTATCCCAACAAACATCAATAAATAAATCAGATTTCTGTCTCCAAGTAATTCGTTCAAGCAGCATGCTGTCAGCCCAAACAAAATGTAAAATTTTCATTAACTGCAATGCAAAACCATAATATGCTAGGTTGTTTATGAGCTAGTACTGAAGAAGGAGACCCCTGCATACTCGCTGCATGCTTAGTCCTCTCATTTACTTTTTTTGATCCACAATTGCTTATCCCATTGGAAGAAGGATAACGCTTCTTAAGCACTTTTAGTTCTTTCACATATTCTCCACAAGCATAAGATCATCCGTTAACCAAATGAACAGGATGTGTAGTCTATTTCCATCTCATGAGGACTTGATGAAGTTACTGATAATATAAAATTCGCCAAGCACTTACTTTCTTGATAACTTCCTTTCTTATCTGATAGTTGGCAGCTTCTGAGAGGACTTTCCCAGATAATTTTCTTGCAATCTACCTTAAAGAGGAAATGAGGTTAAAAACATATTAAAGTGAAGCAAAGATTCTCACGTGAATGGTGCTCTTACCAGCTGATAAATCTTTGCCAAAGTAATCAAACTTCCCCCCTAAAATATTGAGAAAGAGGAAAACAAAACTGAGTTGGTAATAGTATGGAAGGACTTGAAGGATGAAGATTAAAGATCATGAAACAAATGTAGGCATAAAATTAGTAAAGAAAAGAGTACCTTAAAAATCAGCGAACGGAGTTCTCTTGCCCCAATTTTCGAAGCTGCAAAAGCTTGGACCTTTTGTTCATCAAATCCAAGTTCTAGGCTATCTTGCACATCAGAAGTTGCAGACGATTCCCAAATGGGCAGAGAAGAGCCAGATTCTTTACTACATTAAAAGCACCTTACGTCTGATTAGAAATTTACGAAAGCTAAGCAAAATCGACGAGAAGATGTCATCAACCAGAAGATGTCAAGCACAATGCAGAAAACCACACAAAATACATGGAAGAGAGATATAAATTGCATCTCCAGTACTTTGATGACACACAACACTCCCACGCTTCCTGCCCCAGTCATAATAGAGAGAAGAGAGATGAATCATCAAAGTTTCCCATACTATGAGCCTGCAGTTCTAATCTAAACCAAGTACTGCTCCTACATTATTTTTTAGTGCTGGAAAGAATTAATAGTCTTTCGTAAGTCGGTAGGTGCAATTTTAATCTCTTAAGGCACAAAGCACAAAAACCACCTATCAGCTAACTAAGTTGTTCTTCAATAAAACAGAATCGACACTGAAACATCCTTCTTTAGTTGCACTATTTAAAACTGGAGCTACTCAAATAAACAGATGCAACACGAGAATATCTTACGATCCATGTAGCAAACATACCGTTAATCCTCCTTACCTCATGAATGATTTACCTACCAAAAGGAGAACAATCTTCTAATTAAATACTATTTTGCTAGAAATTTATACCATAGATTAGATAGATAGAAAGAATACATCAAGTAATCTTGCAACAGATGTAGAAAGATTTCAGCTTCTAGGTCTTCAGTTGAAAGTTTAGTTGAGCAAGGAATGTTCAACTCTTTCCTCACAGAAAGCAAGACGCTCCTGTATGAAGGCCTCCAACCTCTGGGAAGGGCATAAACATAATCGAGGATCAGCCACAATAAGAAACCAATTTCTTTCTTCAGATTGTTCCAATAAGAAAATTAATGAAAAATTCAAGAAAATGAATCGACTGGAGATTTGAAGCTTCCCCCAACCTGCCATTACGGCACTGGATAAGCCACACTTATCTTTCATTGAAAATGTTAAAACTAAAAAGCCATGTTCTCCACAATACAATATATCTTGATGCATGAGATTACTTCATTTTACTCATTTTCAATGTCTTCAAAATATAGTTCATCATACAAAGTACCCAAGGGCACTCATAACCAACAGGCGAGGGGGTTCTCCAATTATATCTCTCCTATTTAAGCAGTATAAATTCCCCATCTAAATATTGGGGACAAAATTATTTGCAAAATCACAGATTACCTTAACACAGAACGAGCATCAGCTGCAAGATACAGGAATCGCGACTCGAGAGCCACCAGAAAATCCTCCCTCTCTTCAAGATCTTCTCCAATCATCACATAGTCCACATCTGCCCTATTCGTTATCGATTTCAACAGTGGACTGAAGTAGCTGAAAACCAATCAAAGCATGCATCAAACTTCTCGTAGAGAGAGAAAAGATGGAACATGCATATTCCTACAGCTACTCCCACACACTCGTGCTTGCTCCCATAAAAGTACCACAAAGTTTTCATCCCGCAGAAACACATACAAGGCAGCACGTGACTTCAAAAGCTCTCTTCCTTAATTTTTACAGGGAATGAAACAATGCCTTGTTCGAGCCAAACTACAATAATATCCCCATCCTACCCACCCACCATAAACCTCGTCTTCTCCAACTATTTGTTCGGAACCAGAACGGAGTTACCTCGGACCGAAAAGGATTCTCTCAAGCTCATACAGCTCGGAGTCCGTGGCCAGTTCAAGCACCGATCGCAACTCCGGATCATACCCTCCTACAACCGACAAAACCAATCAAATCCTCATTTCGCCAATCAAAACCAGAAAATTCACGACCAAAACGCGAACTTGAAAAACGAAACGAAACGAAACGAAACGAAACCGGCACTTTGCCCATCGCTCGAAATGGCCACGCGAGCAGCGCGCGAAACCCCTAGTCCGGCACCGACCCTGCGAGCGGGCAACACCAAAACCTGCCAAAAATCCCCAGTCAGCTCCGACTCAGTTCGCGCCCCATTCCGGATTCCGCACCACTTGCATTGAACCGACATGGTGTGGAAGCGAGAAGACTTAACGGAGAGTGCGGGCTTCCCGGTCTTGGCGGCGATCGTGGAAGGGAAGCGTACGGCCGGGGAGAGAGCGGAAGCGGAAGCCGAAGCAGCGGCCATGGATGCCGAACGGAGCTCGAGTTCGAGCGATTCGACCATTCGGGTCTTGAGCCACTCACAGCCCCGGCGACCCGAAGGTTTTGCGCCCCGGAATGGTGGCGTCTTGTGGATGACGTCAGCAAGTCGCGAGAATCTGGAAGTGAAGGGGGGTGAGTGCCACGGAGGAGTTTGAGCGTTCTGCGCCACGTGGCACGCGAGATAAAAGATGATGATGGGGTGCGCCCAAGTCCAAATCGATGGGCATTTTGGAACTTTCACATTCTATGGTTTTGTACCCGCAAGATGTCTTCTTGAGTTCTTCTCTTCCATTTCTTTCAAAACCAACCTAAGTCAAAGACATTAATTCATGATTATTCAGCTCTTCTCCTTTCTACATTTTTTCTCTCAATCCAGAGTGGGTAGGACAACCTCAATTTTATCCACTCTCGTTCAGATACATTCAATCCAAAGTGGTTCATTAAAATTTAGACATCTTCAAATCTACAGAAGACAGGGTGTATACCGCATTTGACTTTTTAATTTATTCAAACAATGAAGAGTGTATATGCCGCATGTAACCGTCCAATTCGTTCGAAAAAGTAAGCTTGTCGATCAAAAACAATCAAAAGAAACAAGTCCAGCCGACATAACACAAGGCCTACTAGGCAAAGGCAATCGTACACCATTTTGATGTCGAAATCATGAGAGAGAGAGAGAGAGGGCGATAACAAAAAATGTGTATCGCATAGTTTTGCTAGTGAAGAAATTATACAAACTTCTTTTTGTGAGCAGCAAGCACACAATATTCTAGGGGCAGTCTCTCTTTGATGCAAAAATTTAGAAAAGGAAAGGAAAAGCCTGCTTGTTGCTTTGACATTTGGAGACATACAGGCGCTACAAAATTAGGGTAAGGAAATTCTCTTCTACGTTGCACCTACAGATGGAGAAGCGGATCGCGTGCTCGATGATCTGGTGATGGAGCGGCTGCCTCTACTCGCACTTGATGGAGCGGTATATGTGACGCACAAAAAGCAAAGCCGCACGGAAACCTACCATTCCCAGCATGAGGAAGAATCCGTAGCAGATGCACGCCATGTAGCCGAAGAAGAAGGAAGTTTGCATGAAGCCGGACATGTCGGATCTGGCGTAATAGTAGTAGAGGCAATAGGCATAGATAAATAAGCCAGTCGATCCACCGCAGAGAAAAGATCTGCCAACAAAGGCCAATGAAGTCCGATAAGTAGAAGGCAAACAAGAATCGTATCTTTTGCAGCGGAAAGTATACGAGCCTAAAAGGGTTGCCCCGAAAATGGAAGTTGACTCAATCCGGAAAAAACACTTTCAAATTTTTGGCATGCGTCTTTCACCGAAGTGAGGTGGTAACTCAGATAAGTTCTGCAAGTGACAATTGCACCCAACTAGAACCAAGTTATTGCACCCAACTAGAACCAAGTTTGCTAGCAGCCAATTTAACATGATTAATACTCCTGACATGCATCCTCTCATCTTGACAACAAGTAAGCAATTGATGGAAAACAAACTCCTGGAAATCCTTTGCCAAATGCAGTTTCAATTTGTTCCACTTGAAATTAAAAAGGTGGATCCTTTTATCTAGTAAGAAAGAAGTGCAAAATATTTTTGCAAAAACTTCGCGCAACTATGAAAGAGAGAAGGAACGGAGAGTAACCGGCAAACAAAAAATCTGCAAGTAAAATTTTGCATACCTCCACCACCATTCATGGTCTTCAGCAGCAAGTTGGAAGTACGTCAATGCCACAGTAATGAAAGCAGTGACTATCAGGAGAATAATAAAGACAATGAACAAGATGCTGTATATAGTGTAGATCCTATGACCCCAAACACTGGCAAAGATATAATAAAGTTCAATGTATATTGCACTGAATGGTAAGAATCCTGCCATTGCCATCTGTGGGATCGCTCCCCTATACCATGGCAATGCAGGAATCTCTCTGGGATATTTGGTGGTGCGACAGGGAGCCTGGAACTCAGCTTTGCTATTCTTCCCAGCGATCCCACCTAATACCAGCAAAGGCGATGTCACAAGTGTCCATATGAGGACAATCACCACAATTGTGCCAAATGGAAGAGCTGCCGTTGCAGTGTAAGCAATTGCAACGGTGTTTAAGAAGCAGAATGTGAGGAAAAGAGGCCCACAGAAAAGGCATCCAGTCAACAGTAGGTTCCTGACCTGTTACACAAGAAGGTTGAATTCATTAGTAGAAAAATGAGACCTTGGGCAATGAGTCTAGAGGGAATTCACTATGACATACCCAGTTAGTTCCTTCCAGCTGACAATAAAATGATGTAGAAGTGTAGCCAGCAATTCCAGATGTCAGTGCATAAATGACAACCAGTGCAGTAAACAGAGCCCCTCGGTTGTAAGGATAAAATACACCAACTAATGCCAGTATAAAGATGAACACCGTGCTGCCAAATGCAAGTAAATATCAATTAAATATCAATAAATTGATGCGCTAGTCAAAACATATGTAACTTCCTAATGTACATAGTCATCTATGAAACATAAACTGCATCTGGAGAACCAAGTTACTTACAGAGTAAACAGCTGGGTGCCAGAACCAAGTGAAGCTGCAAACAAAGACTTGAATCTTGGGTACCTGAAGACATCTCCATGAATGTATTTCCATCCAGTCTCCTCAGCATCTTCAGCTGATTCTTCATCATGGGCATATCTATTTTATATGACAAAAAAAAAATCCAGTGCTAAATTTTATAGACTCCATATGAATATGTAATATGGAAACCCAAAGGGAAAAAAAAAAGCAACCAAGCAATGGAAAAACACATGAAAAGTGATTCTTACTTGACGAAATCATTCTTGAGAACTCGCATGAGTATTGTGGCAAGAAATCCAGTCAAGAGAAGCACAGTCACGCATGAATTTATAATCGAAAACCAGTGTATCTCTAGATGATGAGGTAGAGAAGATGACTGCGAGTACTTATCCATCCTCTTCTCAAAAAGAGTATTGGTCTCTTTCCACTTGACCGAATACATGAATTCGACCTGAGTTTCTTTATCCTCCGTAAGATCTACAAGGGAATTAGGGTCTGTACGGACATTGATCTCGATAACACGGTCCTTGTTGTAAAAGATGTCAAAATGAATATGCTTGTACAGGAAGTACTTGTACTCGCTGGGATCTTTGCCTTCCTTGTCAACTTTCCCTATGAAACCCCAGATAGGCAAGTCATCATAATACATCTGAAAGTAATAGTCCTTAAGGACAGCAGATCTGAATTGTGCTACTTCTTCTTTCGAGAGTTTTTTCTGGCAAATGACCTCAGACTCCTTATCCTTCATGAAGTCTAGCTTGTAGGGTGCACTGACAAGGCGATCCCCATTTAGTACTTCACCAAGGGCCTCCTTTTTCTCTTTCAAATGAGCTGCAATAAAAGTCAGCCTCGCAGATCAAGTTACAAATCACATCATAAAACCATTTAAGAAGAGTAGAAAAATACCCAAAAGAACAATCGCAAACCTGGAATGCAGAATGGAAGATCAAAATAACGGTAAGTTTCACTGCATGAAAAGGATAGACCAGCATTAGCTCATACAACATCAAGACAATTCTTCAAACTCAATTACACTGCCTTCAGACAAGAACTAGAAGTTAGAGATGTGTATACAGCTGGATATGGAGATCGCCAACCCGAGAAAAGGAGATTTGAATCTCAACAAAAACTCGATGCACCCCAAAGATCGAGAATGAATAAGATTTTCATAGCTGATCTAGCTGTCACTTAATATAACTGAGAAACTATAGAGCACCGGAAAAGACCAGGAGATGGTGAAGGCTTGAAAGAACATATCCATGCTACTAGATCCAGCTCTAAAATGGGATAAACAAATAAAAGCAACTTGACTAAGACATTTCCAGAAATCACCCTATTCCACTTATCTAACGATGCAAACAAGAGACCGCCACTATATCAAATGAGCCGGAAACTACAGTAATGCCGACCACTTTGCTGCTACGGCACGAAGAAGTATCAATTTCAAGCGAACTGCGCAAAACCTCTCTCTAATCTTGTCACGACCCATCGCGGAAACTAAAATTCAAACTTTCAAACTCAGATAGCATTCTCCATCACCATTTTTCCTAAATCATCAGAAAGCCCACCGAAATTCAATATCTCAAAACTTCCGGCACGAACCGACACTCTCAATTCTGTCACCCGACCACGCTCCGAGCCAAATCCAGTCACCCGGATCCAACTCCGGCCCGAACCCAAAAACCAAATCAACGAAACACCCGCCTAGATCCAACAAACACCGCTTCAACACACGCGTCCCCACCGAGCCACAGAAACCACCAGAGATTCCGGGGCGAGGAGCGAGCCCGAGATCGGCTTTTGTTTTTGTTACCTGGGATTGTGAAACGGCCCGACCTTGTTGGCGTAGAGAGGGACGGGGTCTCCCTCCTTGTACCGGTGATCGGAACCGTCCGATCTCGCCGGAGAACATAGCGAGGCAATCAAGACGGCGACGGCCAGCACCGCCATTGGCTTCCCCATTGCCTCTCCCCTTCTCGCAGACAACTTATCAGAGATACACTGAGAGAGAGGGAGAGATCTCGGGCTGGTTCTCTCGTTCGGTGCTGTTTTTATCTGCGGGGGATGGAATGGCAGTGGGGACGTACGTCGGATTTGGAAGAGAACTTGGCTATTTGGTGAGTTACACGAGAAAAATATTTTAAAAAATTAAAAAAAAAAAAAAACCAGAACAGAAAGAAGAAAGGAAAAAAATCAGAGAATCGATTAAATTCGAAGGAAGAAAAATAATGGCGTAATAATGACTATGATGTGAGTATTGAATGGTCAGATTTGAGAGAGATGGGGTGCCCGTCGAGAGGAGCGATGCTACAACTGCAGGCTTCTTCTCCCAGGACGAGGCGTTTTCTTTTATTCCTTTTTTTTTTTTTTTTTAAAATTTTTCATCTTTCTTTTTACGGGGTTTCTGACGTGCCACCGACGTTTTCCATGCCACCTCCTGGGCGGAAGGGCGCATGTCATGTCACGAAGGTGTCGCATTCCGCATTGCTAGACATGTGGGGAGGATTTTTAAGTCCCTTCTTTTTCAAGCCTAAGTGAGATCGGCGAGACAAAATGTATTTTTTTGTGGAAATTGGCCACGTCTCGTAATTATGATTAGTGAAGAAAATGACTTTATTAAAGAGATAATTAGCTGGTCAGCTTAATTTCCGCTAATCCTTTCGGCTTTTTTTTTGAAATGCTGGTTCCGGTGGTCCCCGGTTGGCCGGAAACTTCAAAAGAGTACTTAGGGCGCACGCGAACCGAATTGCAAGCAAAGCCCATCTAAGCATTCCCTCTCTGCTTACCGCTTGAGTGCGAGATTAGAGCGGTCAACGCCTTGGGCATGTCGCCTGTGGATCTGACTGAGGATTTCATCCCACGGCCCTAATCGTCCCCCTCAAGTCCCGTGTCGCGACGGATCTAAGAGTCAATAGTATCGCAGTCATTCCAAGACTCGCCTAACCTAAATCTGGATGAGAGCTGATGCAAAGGCAAAAGGTCGCCTCAACCTAAAAGCGCCAAACCCAACTCACTTAGTACGAAGAATTGAATTAGCGAAAGCAAAAGTATGCCGTTTTGGTCAGGATTTACAAGGACCCGAGAAACAAAAGAATTTCGTGGACTTGAGAGGGAGTCTCCATCAGCTCCAATCATGGGCCGTGGCCATCTTCGATCTGGGTGGGCCCGAGCCCACACCCGCCCATCTCTTCCAAAGACTCCGACGCGTCCCCAGCCGTCAGATCGTCTCCGCCGCCGCCGTCGATCGGGACGCCGGGCGCGGGGCCGGGGGAGAGGGGCCTGATCTGCAGGTGCGAGAATGGCTGGAACAAGCTATGCACGACGACCCTCGCGTTCCTGATCACCTCCGGGATCTTGACGAGGGCGCGGTTGATCTGGACCGTCCCCCCTGCGGGCCCACCCGTGCTCGTCACCACCAGATCCTGCCCTTCCGCCATCGTCCCCAGCGTGGACCCCACCGGGAGGTTCTGGAGGTCGTCCCCCGCGAGGTACCGGTCTGGCACGATGTGGAAGCTCACGTCGCCCGCGTAGTTGTGCGGGTCGGAGAAGATGAAGTCATCCTCCATGGCGAAGATCGTCGCGTTCTCGAGGGCGACCAGCTCGGCGAACTTCGCCTTCATCGCGAGCGCCAGGACGCCGTACCCGCCGCTCCGCAGCCGGAGCATGGCGTCCCGGAGCATCAGGCTCATGATCAGCGGAGGCGGACCGGCGAAGGATGGAGGCGCCGCCTCGAACGACTGCCGCGGAGACGCGTCCGTGCAGGAGGACGTCGAGAGGGGGGAGACGGGGCCATGGATGCCGTGGACGATCATGATGCCGTTGTCGAACAGGTCGGGCCGCGTGATCTCGGCGCCGTCGATGAAGATCCTCGTGGCATTGGCGAAACGATCGGAGGCGGAGGTCACGGCAACGCAGTGGCGGGGGTTCAGGGTCTCGATCTTGGTGCCGAAGGCGAGGCCCTGGAGGGTGGAGGAGGAGAAGAAGCCGGGGACGACGTGCTCGGCGACGAGGCGAGGGAGGGGACAGGCGGCGCAGCCATCGACGGAGGCGTCGGAGGGGGCGAAGATGGTGACGGGGCCGTTCCAGCGGGAGAGGGCGGGATACTCGGAGAGGGCGGCGCCAACGGAGAAGGAGAGCTCCTGGAAGCCGAGGTGGGCGAGGATCTGCTGGAGAAGGAAGGCGGAGGAGAGGGGGAAGTCGCGGAACTGGGGGTAGCCGAAGTCCGAGAGCAACGGCGACGACGGCGACGGTGGAGGGGAGGCACCGGCGCCACCGACGGAGGTTGCGGCGGCGGAGAAGACGATGGAGAGCGTGAGGAAGGCGAGTTGCAGAGAGCGAAGGGCCATATTGCGTGAGTCTGGTAAAAGCGTTTGGGAGTCCAAGAGATATAACGGAACTCTTTCGGCGGCCCAGGCGGTTACTGTTCACGCGCTGGAAAGATCAAGCGAATATAAAAAGCAATTCGTATTGAGGTTACGGCGTCGTTTGCTAAACTAGCACGAACGCGCTGAGAAAGAGTTTCAATTTCCCGCCAATTGAATAGCCTCTGTAGCAGTAGTACCACAGCGCCCGCGCGCACTCTCCAACGGGCCGTTCACACGCGCCAACCAACTCGCTGAGTCTGTAACCGTCTCTTCGTCGTCTCCAACGTACTAGTACTACTTAATCATAACTCCTCCTGCTCACAGTCAAAATCAGTCACTTCTCTCTCCAGTCCTCCCTCGGTTCCGTAGCTATGGCGATCGAGTCTCTACAGCTCTCGATCCTCGTTGCAGCCATCTTCTTGTTCCTCCTCCTCTCCCCCTCCGCAACCGCAGCCGCCGTGGACGGTGATCTCTTCGCTTCGCCGCAGCCGCAGCCGCAGCCTCAAGCGCGGCAGCAAGAGCCGATCCACGACGAGGCGCTCTCGCCAACCTCGCTCCTCGAGCCCATCCTCTCCCACCTCGGCTTCCACGACCTCGCCATGGCGGTCCCCTCGCTCACCGACTCGCCGTCGTTCACGACGTGGAACGGGCCCTCCACCCTCTTCGCTCCCTCCGACTCCTCCGTCAGATCCTGCGTCTCCTGCTCGATCCCCCGCATCCTCAGCGAGCACATCGTCCCCGGCCTCTTCAGCTTCAGCTACCTCCAGAAGCTCGCCTTCGGCACCAAGGTCGAGACGATGAGTCCTGGCCACTGCCTCACCGTCACCTCGGGCACGCACCGCGACACCAACACCACCAGGATCTTCATCGACGGCGTCGAGATCTCTCGCCCTGACATGTTCAACAACGGGATCGTCGTCGTCCACGGCCTCGAAGGCTTCATCGCGCCGCTATCTCCTTTCTCCTGCAGCATCGAGAAGATGACGTCGCTGGCGTTCCCGCTTCATCCGCCGCTGGTATCCTCCTCTCCTTCGCCGCTCATGCGCCTGATGCTGCGCGACGCGGTGCTGCGACTCCGCACCAGCGGATTCGGCATCCTGGCTCTCGCGATCAGGATCAAGTACCCCGAGCTGGTGAATCTCCAGAACGCGACCATCTTCACCGTCGACGACTTCTCGATCTTCACCGGCGCGGCCAGCTACGTCAACAACGTGCGGTTCCACATAGTGCCCAACCGGTACCTCGCGATGGCCGACCTGGAGAGGCTACCGGCGGGGACGGTGCTGCCGTCGCTGGAGAGGGGCCAGTATCTGGTCGTGACGACAGCAGGAGGACCTGCGACGCTGAGGATCAACTTCGTGAGGATGAAGAGCCCCGACGTGATGAAGAATCAGAAGGTCGTGGTGCATTCCTTGTTCCTGCCGTTCCCTCATCTTCACCCCGCGTCCCTCGATGGACTGATGAACGGTCGAAATCACCTCGAGGAGAACGTCGCCACCACTGACGAGAGCATGAAGGACTCGTGTGCTGCTCTTGAGGAGAACGGAAGTTGCTAGGTGATCATTCCAACGTGAAATTTCCATGGTCTGTGACGCTTTGTTTTGCCGCCTTCAATTCATTTCTACTTTCCTGCTCCCCTAGGTGCCAAAGTCGTTCGGAGTGTTTTCGGTTTCTGCGTCTCTTTTTTTTTCTTTTTCCCTTTGAATTGTGGGAATTGCTTCAATAAAGATTGAACTGCATACAGAGGAACGAATTGGTAGCATCAAATTGTGCTGCTCATGGCCTGTCGATTTGCTAATACAGGAAGCCGCGAAGACGATGAACGACTTTGAGAATTCTATGAAATTGATGACTTTCTTGCCTTCTATTATCTGTCTCGTCAGAATCAGTCAAAAACAGAGAAATCGAAAAGTCCGTCTCCGTAATAGACCTTCGGATAAACGCTTTATCGGGAACGCACAGGTCCAACCCACAAAACCTAATCACCAGAAAGAGTTACACGTACGGATGTTGCTGTGCTTTGGCCTCGAAAAATCAAAGCTTTCGACCGAAAACATCACCACACGGAAGAGAGCAAACATCACATGCGAGCTCCCATCACCTTACCTAGAAAGTTATATATACCCATATAACCCAAAGAGCTATTAGCCGGGCTCCCGAATTGTACAGTGGCCACCACCAAATGAACCATTAAACCAACCAAAATTGACTAGCAAATGTTTCACAAGCTATTACTACATAACTTTAAAAGAATTATCACACATCATGTACAACAGATTCACGGTTCCTCTTCCCACCAGTCGGAAAAAGAAAAAAAAAAGTGGCCAAAAATAAAAAATAAGAACCTAGTAATACATTTCGTGCGGAAAAACATTTTCGCTTCAAAAATCTTCGATATGGCTTTTGCTTGGGAAGAGAACATGAACAAAATCAGGCACGGCTGATGCACGGCATTTTGAGAAGGGCTTCAACCTCTTTGGAGACCCCCACGGGTCAAAAGCTGTGGCAAGATCCCCAATCTTGCCACTTCCTTCCTATCACGAGAAACTTGGAAAATGCTCCACGGAAGATCTAGTAATCTCAACAACAGAGAATTCAAATTGCTCAAGAGGATATTGGTTCATATGGATATGACAGCCATGGGTGCTTCAAAGCATCAGCAGCGGTGGGGCGTTTCTTTGGATTTACCTCAAGTAGATGCGCGACAAAGTCAATAAATCCTTGGTCCCCCATAGGCAATCGGTGCCTTAAAGACGTCTTCTTTGGTATCAGATATTCCAGTCTGTTGGTATCCTGAGAATCAAATAGCAGAATGCATCAAATTTATGTTGATAATACCTATGCTTACAGGATTAGGACACAGACATGGATCAGCATGCTTGCCACCACAAGCACCATCCTATTTTCAACAAGCACACCATGGGAAATCACAGAATAGGGAATTGATATTACTAAGAACCTTTATCACACCAGATATACGTTACAGGACACAACCTATCACAGAATGATGAGCAAGAAACCAAACCAACAATGGAAGGTGAATACTATAACAAAGCTCTTTCAAGAAATAAAGGACTGTGACTCAAGACTCAAAGACAGAGAAAAAGTATCATGTGACAAAGGGAAAAAGTATCTGGAATCCTAGATATTAAGTAACTTTGCGAGCAGCAAAGCAATGTACACAGATGCTACCCCGACAAAATCAAAGTGCAAATCTATTGTTTCATCTGTGCAAAATGTAACTGCCCTCGTAAAAAGAGGGGTAATTAACAAACACCACTGGTAGGCATATTGACAATGAGCTGACAACACTGCTGCCAAATACGTATGCCAAGTATAGTTGCCTTCCACTCTCCATGGTACATGATGAATAGCCAAGAGAACCTTATTCAGGATGCTAGAAGCATTGAGCCTTCAACACAACAAAATTTATTACCTGATTCCGCTCATACAGCATATGATTTTTTGTAAAGTATTTGTACGTGTCTCTGCCTTTTGCTAGCATGTCTTGATTGATGGAGCCAATAATCCCAATGACACGTGCAAGCAGTGTTGCGGGTGAATCATTTTGGAAGAGAACCTAATCAAAACGCCATATTAATTCAAATTAATCTGCACCAGAGTCATAATAATGGTGCATGCACCTATACCAGTGATAATTCACAATAAATGACAAGAGAAAATCGCATCAAAATTGACCTGAAAGACACATTCTAATTAGTGTGACAAACTTTAAAAGTTCGCAATTTCAATCCCAAACCATTACTGAAAAATACAAAAAGAGAAATGCTACATGACACATAAAATGTTTCCAAGCTACCAATAAGTTTTTTTAATAGAAGAAACCACCAAAGGACAGGTTTCAATGTGAGATATAATGATTCCAGCAATCCCACCAGTCAACTCACATTAAAAAAGAACAAAACCACAAATAATATAGAGCTATCATTTACCATGCAAACCATAAAACAATGCAGCAATATCAAGAAACCAACTTTTTAGAGAGAACCAGTGGAGAGAAATTTAATGAGCAAGCACTAAACTGATTTAACTGAGTTGACATCACACCAGTAGACATTCTTCGATGCACTTTCATAAAGAGAGACTATTTGATTGCACTCCATGGCAATTCAATGTCCAGTAGACTAGAAATATCCAAAGCTCTCAGCAAACATCAAGTATTGCCCTAAAAATGCTGGTTTTCTTCTAGGCTCTCAATTCACCACTGAAACAGCCCATTGCTGCATTTCCCAATAGACCATCCATTTCTCTAGAATCCACCAGTTTTATAGATGGTTAATCAAAATCTTGTGGAAGGATCAATTTCCCAAATTGCACCTTCTTTACCTTCTTTATATAAATCTCACAGTCTTGCACACTTCTAGCAAATCACACATAGCAAGACCTTTTACCAACACCTGTGTCCTTGAGTAGTCAATGAAGCAACACAGCAGAGCAAGAGTTGTTGACACCTGACCTGCTTTCAGGCTTGAAAGAGATGCACTATTTGTTTTTACAATTTGCATATGTAGAAAAGGACGTTAACTCTCTAAGTCAAGATTCACAACCTTAGGAAGATATTTCAACTCAATATACCCAATATTCACAGAGATGTTTTGACGAAACAGTAGTAAGGTCGCTATTGATCACACATTTTCACACTCATCATGCTCAGAAATTCTTGAAAGAAGGTATATGAGATCGCCTTTCATATCACATTTGATAACATGAATTCAACAGACAGCAGTTTAAAAAAGACCTCTATATATCTCAAATATTTGCACACAGCAATGGACCGGGGGAGGGGTAGGAAAGCAAATAGTGGTTGAAGAATTGAACTCACATTTCCAGTGCAAAGTTCTGCCAATATGCAACCAAGTGACCATACGTCAATCTTCTTATCATATGGCAGTCCCAGAATAACTTCTGGAGCCCGATAAGATCGTGACTGAACATAGGAGCATAAATGATCTGTTTCAAAACAACTACTCCCAAGATCAATGACCTTCACTTCACATCTGCTGTAGCTCTTTACCAATATATTCTCAGGCTTGAGATCACAGTGGATGAGGCCGAGGCCATGCAAGAATTGAAGTGCTTCCAAACACTGAATAGTTATTGACTGGACAAATCATTACAACACAACATTAGGTGTCCACATTTGATACAAAACATACTTCAGGAAGAAATAGCAAACTGCCAAACCTGCAATCTAGGCATAGTGAAGTAAACTTCCCCTCCAGACTCTCTATTGAATTTGTGAAACTCGTATAAGTTTGCTTTAAGTAGTTCACATACTATCAACAGATGCTCCTGCAAAGCAAGCAAGCCTATTACATTAAGAAGCCTTCGATTAATAGCAAGCGGGTCAAATATGACCAAGGCAATGCAGCAAATCTTTGCGAGGATCTAATATAACCACCAAAATCTTGCACGGCAAAATATGCAAAGTTATCCTCAGGTAAGAACGCCAACAAGGAATAAGCTGCTTAGTGCTTAAATAGTATTGAAGTGCCTGAAGTTAAATGTTCTAATGAGCATGCATGATGCAAGTACAACCAACTGCAGCTGGACTGTGTGACCTTCAAGCAGTAAGTAAGCTGATAACTAGCATGAGGAACTAATTACAAGCAAAGGAATAGCTCCAAAAAACATGGATCTTGTGCAGCAAAGGAACTCGTTAATTACACGGAAAAATAGGTAGCCTAAAAATTTCAGTAACTGCTCCAATCAATAATTGACTTTCTTCTTTTTTTGCCGCTAAAAATTGCCTATTTCAATTACCATAAAGAAGGAACAATATTCAGCCACTAGCATGTTGTTTCCACATACCCTCAAATGCATAATGAGAGATACAATCACAGTGGAAACACATCCTCAGATTGACGTTCATTGAGAAACAAAAATCTTCATCCTAGGACTAGAATATTGATACCAAACTGGTCTTACTTCTACGAGACAGATACCGTATCAGATAGCTACAGCCTCAAGTTACCATGCAGAAATAGCAACGAAAAATTCAAGTCATGAATGACAAAAACACCAAGCTGATAGTTCCCAAGGAACACCAACCCCACTATATCATTCATCTACACTAGTCTTGGTTCAATATCTAATAGTTGACAACTTAAAACAAGAATTTCATATGTCTTTGACCAAGATCAGAGCCATATTAGTTCCAAAGCATGAACACTAGAACCCCTCCCGGGGGGACCGTGGGGGGGCCCTCTCTCTTCCTCTGCCTAACCTCATAACCAAATAACCTTTCCTCTTAAACGCGATTACGACAGTGCCACACTGTCACTCTCCAAGAATGTTCAACTCTAAACCCACAAACCAAACTAAAATTCGACTGGGTAGAGAATAACATATTAAATGGTTTAAGAAGAAAATTGCCTGTAGCACCGAAAAAGTAATGAAGCTCAATTTCTGAAAAGATTATCTCTTTTTTCCACAAGGACATAACATAAAGCTAAGCAGAAAATTCCACTTACTCGGTAGTAAAAATAATCATACAAACGGAGGATGTGGTACTTGTCGCCAGGATCATGCTTGTTGACATACTTGAGAAGCTTTATTTCATCCAGGCTCTGATCAAAGAAGTCTTTGTTGTTTTTTATAATTTTAACACATACATCCATGCCCGTATGCAGATCATGAGCTTGTATGGCCTTACTAAATGCAGCAGAGCCGAGATACTCAGTGACATGATACCGCCCAGCAAGGACTGAATTTAAAACAACATGAAAGTTCTTGTCCTCCTCAAAGCCAGTTCTGAACATCAGAGAGGACATTCATTCAGAAGTCAATTGACAGCAAGCTTACCAATGATATGCGAGATAACCATAGAACTGACAATACTTTAGGCTTCAAACTGACCTATACTTAAAGTCATATAGATACTTTTAATGAAGAAGGGGAAAAGAAATAGCAGGTAAAAGTAACACGTGCCTGTTTTTCCTGTGGACAATTTTGAGATTAAAAGTCTCAAATTCCTCTTCCTGAGCTTTAATTTGCCTTACTTGCTCCTGCACCGCAGCGGCTTCCTCATCCTCCACGGATGCCACTGCATCATCCTCTCTCACATCTGGCTTTTCATCCTCTTCTTTCTTGATGTGGTCTCTTTCAGCATAACCATAATTTGATAGCGAGGATGGAGAAGAATTTGCTGATCTTATAGCATTCGCATTATCTTCATCTCTTGAACTTTTAGCAGTGGAAGAATCGCTGCTTTTCCTTTTCCATGTGGCTAGCATGTCATCAGCTCTCACGGAAGCTTTCAATCTCTGTTTGGCTACATCATCCACAACAGCATTGGAGTTCTCTGACCATAAGGATTTGCTAGAGCCTGCATGAAGCAACTGCTCATCCCTCAATGGAGGAGGGAATGAAAAACCCCCATCTATTTGACCCTTCACTTCTGTTTGTATGCTTTTGTCATTCCCAATGATATATTGGTTGGCATCAAGCTTAAACTTTCTCCTTTGTTCCCTATTCGATCTATTACTGTAATTTTTATCTGCTTCATTTCTATAATGTTTGGATGCAGGTCCAACATCATGATCAGGGAGATACTCTAAATCTCCTTCACTGCTGCCCCCAACTAAACTTTCCCGAACTTCACTACCGAAATCAGCAGCATCACTGTTGATGCCCACACCAATTGATCTAACAGACCCGTGTTGATCATCCTCAAGACATATATCATCCAGCTGCAGCCTTCCACAATCATTCAGAACCTTCTCATCACCTAAAATGATGAGCTCATCTGTTTGTGCGACAAAACCTTGCCACACAGGTTCCGCACGCATTAAATTCAGTTCTTCCTCATCCATCAGCTGTCCATCATATTGTGCGATTAAATCATTCTCCTCCACCCCGCCATAAACTTCTCTCACCGACAGCCCCATCGGATCATCTGAAGCTGTGACTGGTTCCACATTTTTTGATTGAAGAAATCGCTCCCCAGAGAAGTAAGAATCCTCCTCAGCAAAAGATTGGTCGTCGTCCTCATCTTTAATTTGACCTCCTTCCTGCGGGTCAGGAACACTCCCATGCCCAGTTCCCTTCTCATTATCACTAGGATAGTCTATTTCATGGGCCAGAAACCAGGCCTCATCCTCAATAGGCTGCCTCATATATCCAACATCGTCATCGTCGTCATACTCGTCAGAATCCCAATACTCATTCGGATAGTCAATAGACTCACTCAACCCATCTCCAATAGTCGCAAAACCTGAAACCAGATCAGATGTATCCTCTGCAATGCCATGACTCACAGATAGCCAATTGCCACCAGCAAGCCTTTTCCCACCTACATTATCAGTTACAAAGCATTAACAATTTTTACAGTTGAAACTGAAATGCAGATCTCTAGAACAGAAGACAAAACCCTGGTAAGAAAATACAAGGAGAGCAGTAAAGAGAGGCCATTTACAGATGCAAGCATGTCCTATACTACTGCCTACAGCAGCCAAGGTTATAATATGATGCAAGAAAATGCAAAATTGGCAACCAGTGGCAAAATCAAAAGCCCTAAGAAAAAGACCCCATCTTGACTTTGTAAAATAAGCATTCCATGCAAAAAGGTTGACCGCATGGATATTTGTCGATGAAGGTTACCTGACGAATTAATTTCTTGTCCAACAGGAACATCCAGATAAGAACCTATAAGGAACGTACTGTCAATGCTAGCAAGCTTTGCACCCATTCCATCGCGATCATACTTCTCTTCCCAGTTGTTGGAAATAGACTTTTCCTCTGACTTGAGTTTGACTGGGGGCAACCTAGGTAGTTCTTCCTTTGGGTTCTCAGATGGAAATGGAAAACCTAAGCTGCCAATATTCTTCTGATCAAAACCTCCTTGTGTCTTTCCAAAGTATAATGCTCTGCCAACCTCATCTACCTGTTGTTTAATCGCTGCCCGAACATCATTCATTGTCTCTGCCTTTTTCTTTCCTTCTTTTTTGTCATGAGGAATGATAATGTCATAATTGTTTGAAGTCTCCCCTTTCGTGAATGGAAAAACTGTTTTAATTGAACAATCTTTCCATGGGTCTGCTGATATAGCTGCAAGCTCCTCATTTCTAGACCATGGATTATCATCGGAACCATCCTTAGAGTAGGCATTGCCAACTTTTACTTGTTTGCCTACTTCCCTAGGTTCACCAACAGGTTCAGAATGGTTTTTGCTAGAACTGACAACCCACGCATTCTTTTCACCAGCAAATTTAACATCTTCTCTAGGAAAAACATTAGCTTTGCCAGAATAAGGAGCCTCGCTATTGCAATATCTCGGCTGTTCGGAGACCTTCAGATCAGGCATGGCATGAGAACTACTGCAAACATCATTTTCATAAAGATCTGGAGGCCCATTGCTAGAATTAAATTTCCATGGCTGTAGATCACCCGAATTCTTTTCTGAACCTTTAGGGAAAGTAAAGCCCTTGTTAGTGTTACTCGACATCTCAACATGTTTGCTATGTTCGACCACAGCACTCTTGGATTTGCTGTCTGGACCACTTCTCGTGGTGCCACACTCTATTTCTTTCACAATGAGCTCCTCAGAAGCTTCACCGCCATCACGAGAATTAGCACCCTGATTCACAACAGCTGGTTTCTCGCCATTTTGTCCGCGTGGAAACTTGCCTGTGTCCTTCTCCTCGAGTGTAAGGGTCTGAAGGAACCCATTCAGATCAGAGCGATTGTTGAGCTCACTGCGCAGGGCCGCCTCTGCTCGGGTGAATTTATTTTTTTGGAGAAAATCTAGAATCACGTCCAACGAGCTGCCATCAGCCATTGTAATGCACTTTAGCCCCACAGGCAGATCCTCCTAGAGGAAATATCAACTGAAAGTCAGGAACATACTTAAGTCAAGTTATAAACACATAACAAACACATGGACTCTACTTGTCAATATAATCAAGAAGACGAGAACAGTTTCCACATTGTACACTACAAAGTGCAGATCAAACACCACCAAAATACATTAAGTTGAGCTTGAGCACTTACCTCGACTAAGTCAAGAAGTCTGTCTTTCGGCTAAAAAGATGCTGACTTGCTCCCCTCATAAGTCCTGAACAATTAACAGAACACAGCTGACTCCATATTCTCATCCTTCTCGTTCTCAACAAGAGACGCAGAAACAACTCATTTCCAGTTTCATTCGCACAGAAGAACCAACAAGGCAACAAAAAAACCTACTCGCTAGCCCCACAACGAAACAAAAAAACAAAAACGAGAATCGCGCCACAGCAACCACTGAAATTCAAACTCACAAACCACACAGGCTAACGGACCACATTTCATCACCTAAAACTGCAAATGGCCGCTGAAACCCAGTTCGAGTCTCTCGAAAATCAAACACGCAAGAGCAACACTCGCTATGCAAATTTCCCCTTTTCGTACCCCTCTAAACCACCCCCCCCCCGGCCTCCTTCCACTTTCCCATACCTTTTATCGATCGCACTCCACTTTACTCAAACTTCCTCCGCCCCGCATTTTTCAAACCATTCCAAAAAGCGCAGTCGCAGAGAGAGAAACAGCACTGTCTCGAGACTCGAATCCCATCTCCCACCCGAGATCCCGCCCACCTCCTCCAACAAAACCAAACCCTAGAAATCCCAGCTCCTACACCCCCCCCAAGCCCACGGCAAAACCCCCAAACGTCTCCCCTACGACCCTAAAATTTCCGACCGCAGAACATCGAACTCGAACTGGAACTCGAATACTCTCCCCCGCGACCCAAAACAAGAAACGGATTCAGAGCTCCGGCTCCAAACCATCTCGCTTTTACGAAGACGAAGAGAGGGACTCACAGATCGGCGGCGAGAGCCAGACGGGCGAAGCGTACGGAGTCCTCTCCTCGGATGCTGAATCCATCGTCGCCACCTCCGTCGGAAATCGCAACCGAGATTTTGGCACCAACTTCTATTTACAAAAAACACAACACCACTACCACCACTTAGCGAATGTGCAAAAAAAAAAAATGATGAAATGGGTATTTTAGCACCTCATTTTCGTCGTTTATTTATTTTCCCATTTTATTTTCTCTCTCTCTCTCTCTAATTGGATTTTTTTAAATTTCTTAAAAAAGAAATGCTTTTCCGAGGCCTGCTTTCGGCCTGCAGAGACCTGCGTAGTTAAGCCTTAAAAAAATGAGAAATTAAATGCGAATTAATTTTTTTTAGATAATGAGTGGATTAAAATGGATTCGGATCGTGTGCGCTCGGACTGTCCGTGCGCCTGGTTTTTTGGGCGGGGGTGGGGGAACATGTGACTGCATGATTCCGCCTCGTGATCCGCGGCCGGCAGGATCGGGCTTTTGATCCGACGGCTGGCGCGAGATCTTTCCGTTCCCTCCGAGGAGCTTCGTCCTTCTATATCTTTTCTTTTTTCTTTTTTTCTTTTTTTATTATCTTTATGGCCGATTTGGCTTTGTGGTTTGATTTCAAAAGAAATAAAAAAAATTATTATCGTTAGCTTTGGAATTATTATATCCGTATATTCCCCCCACTCCGGGTTCTTCGTCGCTGGCCTATCGAAAATGAGAGATGGTCAGCTCATTTCGGTCCAAACTTTAACCATAGTATAATTTTCTACTCAAGAGCGCTTGTTAAATATTTAAAATCGATAAAAAATTTCATTTTCGAAATATTATCTTTTTCGTATGCTCCATAATTAGAGCATCAACGTAGAAATTTTCTTTATCAAATTTGATTAATTAGTGCCCCAATATATGAATTGATATATTTAATTGAATATCGCGACGTTTGGTTTTTATTTTTTTATTGATGTGCAAATAAGAAAAGGTAAAAGTGAACCCGTTCATTCTTTGAGCGTGGTTTAATTTGGAGTTCGTATAATTTCATAATAGGAACATATTTTTAATATGGGTAGCAATATAGGTGACAATTTGTAAAGAAAATGAGCATGTGCCGCTCATCTTTTGATGGCTTATCATAATATTATTTCATTTGAGACTGATCTTATTAAATCATAAGTTTTAACAGTGTTACTATTAATAAATTTACCCATGACATATGGTGACGTGAAAATTATTTAAGTCTTTTTGATAGTTTATTTTGCAAAATGAGATTTGGAATAAGAATGCAGGGGTACGGCTTTTGGGGCCTGAATGCTTCGTTTTGTATGATAAGAAAGCGAAGAGAATGAAAGATTGAGCTGAAAATTTCGAAATGTAACGGTAGCGAATTTAAATTTAGCGTTCCTTCCTTCCCATTTCCTTTCCCGTGGTCCCCCCAAACATAGCATAAAAATGTAACGGTAGCGAATTTAATTTCGATCAAAGGAATTTTCTATATCTCTTAATTTATTTATATATCTACATGGTTTACAATTTGAGTTATTTATTGATTAAATGTGTCAACATGTGTTGTTTGTGCTTATTTCGAATTAATAATAATAATAATCTGTTACCCACTTATCATGCTTTAAAACATTTACCTTGCCGCAAGTCTTATCTGGAATTGGATACAAAAGAGTTAAGATGTATTTTCAATAGCTAAATTATAAGAGCACTCATTAGAGATTAATTCAATGAAAGTTTGAAACATTGGATTATTCTTTAAATAAGTGATGTGACGTGTGAGTATACTATGAATAATTTAGGCCCAATGTAAGAGCCCAACTCGAATCCAATTATCACTCCCAATCCCCATCCTCTTCAACTGGGCCATGCCTATTTAAAAGCCTAAATAATGGATCTTATCCAAACTTGCTCCAAAAAAAGGTACATGATTAAGTTTATAAAATAGATATATGATTTAAGCAGATTCTTAAAATGCTTAAATAAGAAAAAATAGGCAGGAAGTTTGTTAGGGAGCGAGAAATCCTGTAATGTCACATTTCGTATTCCTTGATAAGAGGAACAAAAACATTTCCACCTAACAAGAAAGATGAGACATTTAGGCATTGAGACGTTAAAATAAGGTAAGTAAACTGATTAAGCATCTTAATTAGAGATTATTGTACACAGCCCTCACTATTGAGCAACCACCTAAGAAGTAATGGGAGGTTTAGTAAAGATACATGAACTTGTCTTTACTAAGCTAATGATCTGCTAACCTAAATTACTCATTAGAGATTAATTCAGTGAAGTTTGAAAAAATTAGATTATTCTGCAAATTAGTAATGCCACATATGAGTATGCTATGAATAATCCAAGTCCGATGCAGGAGCCCGACCCGAATCCAATTACCACTTCCCCATCTTCTTCAATTGGGCCGATCCTATTTAAAAGCCCAATTAATATATCCAATCCAAACCTGCTCCAAAAAAGCTTATATGACTTAAGTTTAAAAAACGGATCCACTCGCCATACCGGGCCCAACTCTAGCCGCGATCGGTCAGGGACTCCGTCGTCGTCGTCGTCCTCGCGTAAGAGCTCAGGCTTCGATATTCCGATGGCGAGCGAAGCAGACGACGCGGCGGCAACTGCCATGGCCGTCGAGACGGGCGCGGCGGAATCGCAGCACCGACAAGAAGAACTCGGCACCACGCCTTCTCTCTTCCCGCTGTCCAACGCCCCCGTCGCCGGCGCCACCGTCGCGCCGCGCGTTCCTCAGTGGCTCTCCAACTCCAGCTTCACCGCCGACTTCACCTCCATAAACGAAGCCGCCGCCTCCTCCATCATCCACGACCAGCATGATTCTCCGCATTCGGAATCGGAATCGGGCGACGGAGGAGGGAGGGAACGGGAGGGCGGCTTGCCCGCTACCGGGACTTCCTACGACTTATTGGAGTCGTCCGAGTCCGGCGGCGATTCGAAGAGCGAGAGCAGGAGGAGAAAGAGGAAGAGCAAGCGCAGGAGAAGGAGATCTAGGGAGAGAGGAGACGACGGAGCGGGTGACTTAGGCTTGAGGAAGTCTGATGTGAGGGCATGGGCTGGTTCGGCTTTGAAGCCTGCCAAAGATTATTACTTCGATTCTCGTGGCGACCGCGATAATTTGGCTTTCGGATCCATCTACAGGTACGCACTCGGTTTCTTTCAGTCCATGCGATATCTGTTTTCTTTGAAATGCGGATGAATTTGTTTGTCGAAGTGAACTTTCTGTAGTAGCTCAGCTTCTTTGAGCACATTCATTTGTTGGAATCAGAATTTAATGTTTGAATTTAGGAAACTAAAATTTCCGCTCTCATAGAGTTTTGGTGGGTAATACATATGAAAATGGAATGTAATGCAATGTTTGCTCGATACGATAGTTTGTTTCCAAGATACCAGATGTGCAGCCATGTCTTGTCTACTATCTGTACTCCCATCAGAGCGTGCGTTTTTCCTTTTGTTCTCTTTGATAATTTTCATGCATAGATTGTATACTTACACAGACATAGTTTTCCGCCAAATGCTTTCAGCTGATCCTTACTTCTGAAGAATGGGAAAAATATCATAAATAGTGCAAAGCATTGGAATTCAATGCACTGATCCTAAGCTTATTTTTGTGTAATAATTAAAAAATAATAATTCCTTCTGTTACTTGCATCTAACCATCTTGAACGGTCGCACTATTTGCAGAATGGATGTTGCTCGCCACAAACTTTTAAATCCTGAGAAGACTATAGGCAATGAGTTTAGAAGGTTGTATCAGCAGAAGGGTTCAAGTCTGGATGCAGATGGTGATGTAGATGCACTGGACAGTAAACTAAAATCCGCTGGAAGATATTGGTCTCCAAAGTATTCAGCCTTGGAACGTCATAGAAATTATAAGCGCTCGCGTTTTTTGGCACCAAGGAAATCCACTTCTGACCTCCCAGGAGATTTCATTTCTTTGTTGGAGCCCAAAACTTCAGGGGATAGTAGGGATGGTGGTTCAGGTGTTGAAACTTTTATGGTCGAGGAATCTTGGGAAGATGAGGTGCTTCGCAAGACTCGGGAGTTTAATAGGAGGACTCGAGAGAATCCCTACGACAACAAAGTTTGGCTAGAATTTGCTGAATTTCAAGACAAGGTAGCAAGTAGGCAGCCACAGAAAGGTGCTCGCTTGCAAACTCTAGAAAAGAAGATTTGTATACTGGAGAAAGCCGTTGAGCTTAACCCAGATAATGAGGAACTGTTACTTTGTCTCCTCAAAGCTTATCAGAGTAGAGATAGCAGCGATGTGCTCCTTGGAAGATGGGAGAAAATACTTGTACAGCATTCAAGTAGTGCCAATTTGTGGAGAGAGTTTCTACGTATTCTTAAGGGAGAATTTTCCAGGTTCAAGGTTTCTGAAGTGAGGAAGATGTATTCACATGCAATCCAAGCGCTATCTTCAGCATGCAGCAAGCAGCTTAGGCAGGTTCTCTTTTTGTTACATATTACATTTCTCTGGCCCCAAAACTGGCTTTTAGTATACTGTGGATTAATATGGTGCTGTATATCTGGGGTTTTCACTGAATCAAATAGGCTAATGTTGTGGAACTGTTATTGATGCTTCTTATTTCCCTTCTGAAATCTTGTGATCTGATTTGTTCACAAGCACATACACTTCGAAGATTGTGTGTGAACTTTTTAACAATCTGCCTCCAATGAAGGAAGCCTTTAGCGAAAATGAAAAAAATGACACCGTAGTTCCAAACGTCTTGGTTATAGATTTTTTTTGTTTTGTGCAATAGATTCATCATGAACATGTGTATCTAGATATCTAGATTCAAAGGCACTGAAAAACCATTAAGGGGGAAATACGCCACCAGGGTTTTCTTCAAAGAAGTAAATGTCTATGGATTAGATTGAAAGAAATAAAAACCAAGAAAAGATATATTATTTGGGTACTTTTAATGTTTTTGTTGTTTGGGAGATTCTTAAGTATATATGTTCCAACAATTAAAAGAACGGAAGTTGACTACTATTGAAGGGAATGATGTTATTACATATGATGATAGTTTGGAAAGATTTGATTAGTTAGCAATTTCCTGTTTTCTTTTATTAGGTAGATCTAACAAATTCCTGTGATGGGAAAGACTCAAGGAGGAACTAGAATTTGACTTCACGTGGAGAAAATTTTGCCTTTGCATGGCACTGGTTATTAGACTGGTCATAATAAAGTGATCACTGGTGCTCTCATTGACTGTAACAACATAGATAGACCTGTTTATCTTGTTTGTTTTGATTTGCTGATGTACTTGTTTGCTAGACGGTAATGTACTTTGTAATGAATGTGGCTTTTGATTGGCACTCACTTGAGAGAAAGAAAACTAAAAAATGAAGGAGTGAATAAAGAGTGCTTGATAATCTTGCACCATCAAATGATCATGTGATAATGGTACACCAACATTATTAAATCAAATTTTAACCTCTATACAAAACAGATCCACCCTACTGTGCATTGTAGTCAAAGATCAAAACCTGTAAGACTTATGGCCATCTCTTTGGGCAACAGATGTGTGGGCTTTTATTTGATGCTAGGGTCTCTCAAAACCCTGCTAAACTAGAATTTTTTGTTTGGTACTTCATCTATTTCGTGCAGGTTTCCCAGATATCTGATGCCTCTCATGATCCCACTGTTGTACAGCTGGAGCTTGGACTTGTTGAGGTTTTTATTAGCCTTTGCAGGTTTGAGTGGCAGGCTGGCTACCGGGAACTTGCTAATGGCTTTGTTCCAGGCCCAAATTGAATTTAGTTTGTTCTGTCCATCTTTACGCCTGACTGAGAACAGTAAGCAAAGGCTCTTTGAGCATTTTTGGAGCAGTGGTGGTGCAAGAGTTGGAGAAGAAGGGGCAATTGGTTGGTCCATGTGGCTGGAAAAGGAGGAGGAAGATAGGCAGAGGATAATCAAGGAGGAGGCCTCGCAAGACAATGAAAAAGGAGGTTGGACAGGATGGTTCCAACCACTGTCCAAGCACAAGGAAACTGATAAACCATCAGAAGAGGTTCCTGATGTTGCTGTTGAGGATGTTGAGGAGGATGGTGAGCCTGAGGACACAAACCAGGAAGACGACACTGAAACTTTGATGAAGATGCTAGGGATTGATGTTGATACTGGTCCTAGCGACAATGTCCAAGATGTTTCCACTTGGACTAGATGGTCAATAGAAGAGTCCTCAAGAGATTGCATTCATTGGATGCCCGTACATGCAAAATCAGGTCCCTCTCTCTCTCTCTCTCTCCGTTTTAGCATTTTTTTTTTCCAGTTTAGACGCTAGGTTCTGCTCCAGTGGGAGCAAGCTTTCATGCTTTAGTTTTTTTCTTTCCATGTGGTACTAAGAGGAGTTTTACTTTGAAATAACAGGGAAGTCTGGCGCTAATGAGGATAGTGACAAAGAGGAGGATGAAGATCTTTTTGGGGTGATTCTGTATGAGGATGTTTGTGAATACTTGTTCTCACTGTGCTCGGAAGAGAGCCGATTGTTCTTAGTGACCCAGTTCATTGAATTTTTTGGTGGAAAGATATCTGAGAGGTAGGTTGCACTAACTTGGAGATGCATGAAAGTTTTTTCCTCCTCTTTGCATTAAATTGCATCATATTTCACAGCTCATAATGACAATGATGTCAAGTGATATGTAGTTTACTGCCAACTTTAGTCATTATTAATATGTGTTGAACTAGATTATTGCTTGGGGTTGTCATTTGGGTCATATTGGAAGTGCCATGTTCACTTCAGCACAACCCTAGGCATTTTTCAACCAATTCAGTATTCTTCTCATTCAGAGGATGCTTAAAAACTTGTAGGAGCTCCCATGTGAATAAAGATCGGGCAGTAGTCTGTTAATCCTTGTGCAGGAAGTTGGATGATCTTTATGGCATCCATTGAAATTCTTGGAGTTTGTTTGATGCATAACTGATTTGGCTGTATTACATATCAAAACAGGGAAATCAGTATGGTTAGGCAGCAAGTGCTCCAGATGATAAGAAAAGTAGGGATCATAGTTAGAGAAATTTATTTAACTGTTTTGATTATAACATAGTTGAAGTCTGGTTTTCTGAGGATGCTAGCTTTTGTATTTCTCAGATGGCTTAATACATCTTTAATTGGATTCATCAGCAATTGAAATGGAAGATGATTCTTTGGTTGAACCGGCTTTTTTAATCAGTGGCAACATCCTTCTAAAACATAAACTCGTACCAACCAGTTGATTATCATGTAAAATCATGGGCTTTTCTGTTAAACATATCCCAAATTCCTTCACTAGGAATTTGGGATATGTGGCATCTCAAACATGTGCTGATCTCTAGTTCTTTTAAACCTAAATTCAAGTTCTTCACTTAATTTTGAGTGGTATACTCATACTGTGTCGATCATCTTTTGTCTTTGCCCCACATTTGGATTAGTGATAGCACCTTTGCATACATTCATTATGTTGTCACTTCATAATGATACTGGCTTTGTCTTAGGATTTGCACAAACAACTCAAGCTGGTTAGAGAAAATCCTGAGCCTTGAAGAATTGCCTGATGCTTTATTACATTGGTTTAGAAGAGTCCATGATACATTAAAGAAAGTGGATAGTACTTCAAACAGTTGCAGTATGGAATTCCTTTTGAGCTGCAAGAACAAAATTTCTGAAAAGGGCCCCATGATGACTTTTCTGCGCAATGCCATCCTACTTTGTCTCACTGCTTTTCCGAGAAACTATGTCTTGGAAGAAGCAGCACTCATTGCTGAAGAGCTTTCGGTTATGAAAATGAGTTCTCTTAGCTATTCTGGAACACCATGTCGTGTACTTGCAAAGAGCCTCTTAAAAAGGGATCGTCAGGTATTAATTCTGGCGTATGTTGAGATGCTTCTGATAATGCACTAATTAAAAATAGATGTTGAACTGAATAGAGAAGAGAGTATAGGCTCATTACATTTTTTTTCCAAAGCAAATTATGGCAGTTGCTGCATCTGTGGCATCTCTCTTATTTAGAAGTGGATAATTAAGGGTTTTGAACCTCAAACCTTGGGATGAGGATGGAAAAAAGCGATTTTTATGTAGAGATAAGCAGCCTTGCTTTATATGGAATGTTAGGAAAACTTGACTTTTTGAGAAGAAAAATAAATCTTAAGGAGAACTTCATGTTGCAAGATTGGTAGTCTTAGGACTTCTGAAATCCCCATTTACCAGCATTTTATTGTAATAAGAAATTATGCATAAATATCTTTTCCAAGTACTTGCTTTTTAGAAAAGAGGAAGGTTTTGGAATATGAAAATTCATATGTGAATCATGATTGACTTTAGATGTCTAATGGCTTGTGAACCTGATATTTTTGTGCATGCTATTCTTATGGAGCCACTTGTCTACAGTAAAATTCGGAATAGAAAATTCACCACATGATGTATGTCTATTCATATTTTCATGGTTTGACCTAAGACTGTATTTACAGTGTTATTGTTTTTGCTTTTCTGGTGTTGTAGGATATATTACTCTGTGGAGTTTATGCACAGAGAGAAGCTGTTTCTGGGAATATTGATCTTGCAAGAAAAGTGTTCGACATGGCATTGTCATCTGCTGAAGTGCTTCCTCCGGTTAGGTTTTAGTTTCCTTAATCATCCTTCCAGTGGTTTCTGAAGTTTCCTATAGTATCAGATCTAGTTCCTGAATAAAGCAGCTTGACTCATGTTTTTACATCAGAAAGTCGTTCTATTGGTCTTCTGAATGTTGTGTCTGGTTAAAATTGAGAGCATTACTTGTCTTACACCTTGGTTATGCTAGTGAAGAGCTTTGGAATTTTATTAATATTCTGAGGTGCATTGTCCAGGGCTGATTGCCCATCCTGTTTGCAAAATGAGTCTAGTAATTTTGCCTCTTTTCTTTTCCTATTTTTTTTTTTGGCAGGTAATTTAATGCCCCACTTTATGGTAGAAGCATCTCTCCAATTCTATTGTTGGAATAGCTAGAAACTTCCTTGAAAGAATTTTCATTCTCTTTGTACATGGGTTATTTATCTAAGAAAATGGTGCATGAATTACTATTTGCCATTAAATTTTCACCTGCTTTTGATCAGGAACGACAGTCTGATGCTCCACTGTTATATTTCTGGTATGCTGAAGTAGAGCTCTCTGGCAATCATGTCAATGATCAAGAGTCATTATTTCGTGCAATGCATATTTTGTGTTGCCTAGGGAGTGGTTTAGCATACAGCTCATTCAAATGCCAGCCATCACAGATGCAACTGCTTAGAGCACGCCAGGGGTTCAGGGAGAGATTGAGAACAGTACGTTCAGCATGGTCGCGTGGTTCTGTTGACGATCAGTCTGTTGCTCTTGTGTGTTCAGCTGCTTTGTTTGAGGAGTTGACTAGTGGATGGGCAGCAGGTATAGAGGTTTTAGATCAAGCTCTTTCAATGGTGCTTCCAGGTAACCCAGTCTCTCTCTCTCTCTCTCTCTCTCTCTCTCTCTCTCTCTCTCTCTGGGGATATGAAAAGGAAATTTTTATACACGAAAAGCTACACAAGGGGCTTCATCTTTATTGAAAAGTGTTTTAGCTTTCTCCAAATATTGTGTTTACATTCATTGATGTTATTGAACAATGGACAGAAGCAGTTGACTCTCTGTATTGCATCAGCCAGCTTTTAAAAGCCTTTGGTTAAGACGAAGCTAGAATTCTGTGATATGGGCTTTGGGTGTGGGCATCTTTATGTTTATATCTATCTGCATACAAAGCATTGAAAGCAGCCTTTCTTGTTGTAAATTGTGTTAGACTTAGTTATCATACTGCAAATGACTGTGATAGAGGATGGAGGTACAAATATGTACCTTTTCTTGGCTCGAAATTAGGCATGACACTACTGTGTTAATCATTTACTTTTGGATTTGACTTTTTATGGTGTTCTAGTTTTTCATTTTAATTTATATGTTAATAGGATATTCGTTTTCCTTCTGTCCAGAGAGAAGAAGTAACAGTTATCAGCTTGAATGTCTGTTTAACTATTATGTGAAGATGCTACAGAGACATCATGGGCAGTTGGGTCTATCTAAAATTTGGGATTCCATTTTGCATGGATTGCAGACATATCCGTACAGTCCGGAACTTTTCAGTACTCTAGTAGAGATCAGCCATCTCTATACATCACCAAATAAGCTGCGCTGGACATTTGATGAATTATGCCACAAGTAATTATATTTCCTTAGTCATTTTCCATCTCTCTCACTCTCACACACCCACCCACACCCACACCCACAAACAGTCCTTGTTATTGTAATTGTATTGCCTTTCCCTTGGTGGAAGATTAAGTCTAGATAAGAAAAAGAAATGGGTAAATTGTTTGCATCTTCACCAAACACTGCACATAACTTTTTATTGGCTAACTGAATCTTACTGTCCTGAATTTTTCTCCTCAGCTTATGGGGGGAGTTTTTTTTTTTTTTTGCTGGGGTGCCTGTGGTAACTGGTCAAATATTCATGTCAAAGCTTTCGCTTTTACTGGCTTATCTATTCTCATATTTTCTTGAATCCACCAAGGGCAGTCACTGTCACCATCCATGTAGTGTATCTGTGGTTGATGTCACTGGAGAGATAGCAAATTGAATCACATTAATAGTTCTCTTTTTGAAGCATCTTCACCTAATGAGTTGACTGACAGTGAAGGAATCACTCAACCTAGGACCTCTGTAACTTTGCCAATCATCTACATGTTTACCAGAAAAATCTCCTTGTTTTTTTTGCGTTACTCTGTTGGACAAGAGCTTGCTCTGTGACAGATTTAAATAGAGTATCCTATTGAAGCTCTTGGTCTTTACCTCTTTTCATTGTCTAAACAATTGTCTTTGAAAGTGACATACGGTCTCTTCCTGTATCCTGTCAACCTCCAAAAGAAAAGTCTCTTTTCTGCCACGAGTAACCTCCCATCTTTCAGTATTCAACACAGGGAACGTTTTGCAGCTTCTTTGTTAAGCATTCTGGTGCATGTGCCTCCTTTTCTCCTTCCACAGTTTGATTGATTGTCTGCATAAGCTTTTTTGGGAGGATAACTCCTTTTAATATTTCCAGGCGACCTTCGGCAGTGGTATGGCTTTTTGCTTTGGCATTTGAGATGGGCAGAGGTGGCTCCAGGCACAGAATACATGGATTGTTTGAGAGGGCATTGGCAAATGACAGTTTGCGGACATCTGTATTATTGTGGCGCTCCTACATTGCATATGAGGTTGATATAGCACAAAACCCTTCTGCAGCCAAGCGTATTTACTTTCGAGCCATTCATGCCTGTCCATGGTGAGTGCTTTTGCCTTAAGTCAAGGAACAAGTAATGCTTAGTTTTGGGAAGTTTGCATATTGATTAGATGAAGCAGATGAGACACTCGCTATTTGCTGTTTACGTGCTCCCCAATTTATTTTGGTGGAAATGTGCCAACTAACTATGTAGGCAAATGCTATTGCCAAAATAAAATAAGGGAAACTATGGCAATGCAAAAGAAGTTGCAATGAGGTTCAAATCTATATAGGTACAATAGGGAGAGGTTTCGAGCAGCTAAATGTCAAGAGTAATTGTTTCATTTCTGGCCTAAAATTCAGTCAAAGAATCTTATGCTGAAAGAAAGTTTTTTAAATGAAAAATAGCCCAGTTGATTTTAAATGAAAGGAAGTGATTTTAAAGATAGTGATTTTTCATTAAATGAAAAGGAGTTTGCCCGTGAGTCTCTACGGCAACCATTTCGTGCTAATTTACTTAATCGCTTGCATTTCTATTAGATGTAAATGGGGGAACCTATGTACCTCGATCAATATTCTGTTTTTACCTCTTACCCTTTGTGAACCTTACGGCACTAAAGCCGCTGCTGTGATTCTGTTATGGTTAAATATTGGTAATTAATCCTAATATATTTGTCGTTTGCTTCATTTACTTCTTCATAGGTCCAAAAAGTTGTGGTTGGATGGTTTTCTCAAACTAAATTCCATCCTAAGCGCCAAAGAGCTATCTGATCTGCAAGAAGTGATGAGGGATAAAGAATTAAACCTGCGGACTGATATTTATGAGATCCTTTTGCAAGATGATACTGTATCATGATGACGTAAGGAAGAACATGAAGACAAGGTGGACAAAAGAAAGGTGGGAGAATAAATACAAGTCTTGAGGCATTGAGTGTGCACTCTGTTGTAGAGTGAAGGTTACTCTTCCATTTTCAGGACAAATGCTTGTAGGGTAAATACATGTATAGACTGTTGAGAGTTACAGCTGTATGTTGTCAACACATGCGACCACATTGTCATGTAAACTGTTTACCGTTGACACTGTAACAAATTGACGATGTTTTTGGTCCAAGAGACTGAGCATCTGGTTGCGGACTGAGTGCAGCTAAGTTCTGTGGAGCATTTCTATTGATACTGATTCATGCAGGTGGTGCGTGAAGGGGGCAAACCATTAGAGACCATGTTATGGAGGGCCTCGCAGCACAGGGAAGAGACACTGAGAATTTTGTGTATTTAGAATATAACCTCAGGTTGCCACATTCCTTGGCTGATTATATTCCATTTGGGTTCAGAACTTCAAATGCATGTCTGAACTGTGAGACTCGGATCAAGGACAAAAGGCAAACAGAGTGCCGTCTGAGCCAAGTTCCTAGACCCTAACCCTTAACGATGAGGCATTACTTTTAGAAGCTTTTAGTGAAAAAGAAAGGGTAATATTCACTTGAACTTTTTGAGTTATATTAGCAGTCAGAAAATGGAGCAATGTTATTTGCACTTAGGGCCTATTTGTTAATTTGCCTAGGAACAATTGATTTTATTCTTTTGTTTTTGATAATAGAAATCTGTTTGATAAATTTTTTGTTCTCAAGAACAAATTAGAATAGAATCGAGAAGTAAAAAAAGTTACTTTTTTTGTTCCCAGGAATAACTTTAGAATTAATTCTCATTTTTTCTTCCTTTTCCTTTTCTTCTCCTTCAATGTTTGGCCGATCACCAATCCCCGACAAGACTCAACCTCATTGGGCCACTGTGAGATTGGCTAGGCGAAGCTGAACTCGTGGTGGCCCGATGAGGCCAAGCCTCGTCAGTGGCTGGGCTGGCCCAATGACCAGCTAAAGCTTGAAAGAGGAGAAAATGAAAAAGAAAAATATAAGAAAAGTACTAAAAAAATTGTAAGTCACAAGAGAATTATAGAAATTTTGGACAATTTCAAATGCTCAAAAACTCATCCAAGGAGTAAAATAAAATAAAAAATCATTCCCGAAAACAAGATGGTCACTAAGGATGCGTTTAGTAATATTTCTATGCTTGAGAATAATTTCTTTTGAAAAATAGTTTTTTTTTATTTCTAATATCTAAAATAATTTTTAAGTAAAATAAGGCGTTTAATAACTACAAAAATTTCTTATTCTTGAAATAAAAAAAAGAATAGAAATGTGTGTGGTATCGACAAAAAAAATTATATATTTTTTTCTTGATGGCTGTTGCAACTGGCGGGTTGCAAGCGACGACCGACAACCATGCAAAGGGTGGTGGCAAGAGGCCGGCAACATTCGGTTGGCCAGCGATGAGTGGGTGGCGATAGCCAACCATCGATGGTGGCGGTAGTGGCTAAGGGCAAGCGACGACTGTGGTGGTGGCTGAAGGCAAACGGCGAGCAACAATGAGCAGACATCGATGTGCTGTGAGCAACAAGTAATCCTAAAGAAATAACTTTTTAGAAGTTATTTTTAAGAACAAGAAATATCTTTTCCTTCATTTCTACTCCAAATATATTCGAGAAAACAACTTTTTTATTTCGAGAAATAGAAAAATCAATTAGTATTACCAAATAAATTTCTATTTTTTTCTATTTTGAGGAACAAAAGAACAAAAAAATTAAAAAAGTAAAAAGTAAAAACGTTTTCATGCAGCCCCTAAACACATCCTTAAAAATTTACCTACCATTTTATCTGTACCAAGCGAAGTGCTTGGAAGCATTTCACGAAAGCCTATTATGATATGGAAGATAGTACAAGTGAACCAAAGAAAAGTTTAACTTATTCTTCAGAATGTCATGAATACATCTTTGAATCTCCCCATGGCTTGTGGCCAAAACTCTCTGCATAGCCTAACGATTCTGTACACAAGTGACTTGGTTAATTTCCACAAATGGTACACTACGAACAAGTTAGCTTATCTGGGTCCTCGGATGAAGGTGGTCAGCTGATAAATATTCTCTTAGGATCTCTTATGTTGGTAAGGCTGATAACTCAACTTCTCGAGTGCAAGGGCGATAAGCAACAAAGGTGCTATCATTTGAAAAGGAACCAGGATTGAAGCAAGTGATTCCTGTGTAACTGAATGCCTTCTGCTCGCTCTTGTCGCCTAAAACTATCTGAATTAGAAACAAAAAATAAAACTCCGGTAAGGTTACAAGGAAAAATTGTCCTATTCTTGTTATAATGGCTCAAGTCTTTCCACATAATCTCGAACTTCTACAATCATCTGCTCATAAATACATCCTCAGACCTTCAATGAGCTCCTTCAATGGATAAACCTTAAGTTTGTTTCTGGTTTGTGCATATGCAGAAATTTTTTTGACCGCCATACAAAGCAAAGAATAATTTCAATAGAAAGTTTGGGAACAAGTCATTAGTACCGTGTGTGGAGTTGGATACAGATGGAGACTATGATCATAATTCCAAATGACCGGTTGCACAACAAGAGGGAGAGGGCATAGATGACTTTGATGCGTTATTGTAGCAACTAACTGCAGCAAACGACATGATTAGCTTCATAGCGGTAGCAATGATGAGTGAAGAGCATAAGCTAAATCTTACACAGCTGAGACTGCTAGGAACATTACATGCTCAAAAGGATCACTTGTTTCTTCTGTGGAGGGAGGCATTAGACATGAGCGCTGCATCCTGTATAGCAAATCCTGGCGGAAAAATACGATTTCTTGGGTATAGAACTTGATTCTGTCAGGAAACACAAAACAGAAACGGTGAAGATAAAACAAATGGTGTTCCTTGGTACAAGCAGACCAAACCCAGCACATATTCACAATGTCACCATGATGTTCTACATTTTCATAAATGGATTTATCTGAAGTACCTGCAAGGATTGCTTGAAAATATGGCATTTGGAATGCGATTCTGAAACTCTTCTGTGATATATTTTGGCAAAGCACATCTAGGTAAAACTGTTGAGGGACCTGAAAAAAAGTGGAAGTTGATTTTCTTAAGGCTTTCACAATGAGGTCCATGCACTGCAAATCAAAAGATATATATTTATTACCTGCATCCTCAGGGCCTGGAATAAACAAAAACCGACTATGCTCCTTCAGACGTGGGTGGGATTCAATCATCTGCCCAAGCTTGCCGAACTGCGCTCTACATGTAAACAATACTTGTTAACATCCAATACACACCATCTGTACAGAGGAAAATAGAAGAAACTTGTATTCTGTATATGACAAGAATTGAATGCATTGCTCACCTGATGCTACTGTAGGAATGAAAAGAAAGATTGCAGGGTCGAGAGCAAAAGTTTCCCATTAACACAAACAATGAAGGAACTACCTCCTCATTCTCAAAACCATCAAGGACTGTCTCTAGTTTTCCCATAGCCTTCTCTACGGACAAAGATGATTTTTCAAATCAAACCACACTGAAAAGTAGTAACTTCAAAAATAATTTAAAGCAGGTCTTCATAAACAACCTCTTCATTGTCTAGCCAAACATCAGACATGATGATGAACATGTCATTAACTGCTCTTTTTTCTAACTCTGCAAGTCTGAGCTGTAAAACGTGTAAAGGAAAATGATAATACAGCAGAAGTTTCATAAACTAATTGGACATTTTCACCATCTATTTAATCCATTAAGTCTTCAGGATACAGTCTCCTCTTTGGTTAATGTGCCACCTCCAAAAAAATCAAGCCCTGCAAGTGCTTTCAGAGACTTCTCTCGGTCTTCTAGAGGAGGAAATCCACATGTAAAGATCTTCATGAAGAACCAAAAAACTCTTAGAAACTTGAATTGCTAACTATCATAAAACACAAGAGAACCAGTAAAAATAACTTTGGTAGCAGCTCATGCAAGTGATGCCAAAAGTCTATACTACTGGTGATTGATAGATGCTAACTCAGTGAAAGATTTTCCTTATTGACTAAGTACCTGTTTTAAGAGAATGATTTGCTTATTTCATACTCCATGAAAGTTCATGGCATAATGATTTTTCATATTACAGCAAACCAGAAGACATTCTGTACTGGTTGAAAAGACAGATAAGAAATGAAGAAAGAGAATTCTGAATGGAGCATGTCGCGATCTCAATCTATTGGACATTTCATCCATGTGTTCCGATAATTCACGCACACATCTATCCATTGAAAGGAGGAATTCTGATGGATAAAACCCATTAGTTAGAGCTATCTGAATAGGAGCATCCATCTTTGGCAATCATGTTTATGCAATTGTATGTACTTTGCTTATTGAATCATAACTGTCCAGACAATACAATGATTGTTGATTTAAAAAAAGAAAAACTAATTTCATAGATTTTAGCCAGAGACTATTAAGACAGAGTAATGGAACACTCTATCTCTATTCTTTTTTTGAAAAACTAAAACAAGAAAAAGTTAATCCAGAAAAGGAACCTCAATCAATAACTGCGAAAAGCATGTGAGTTCCATTGCAACTTCATCTTGGGGGAAAATCACTGCTGGTCTATGAATTACAAGTGATCATAATGTCTTGTCAAGAATCATCAGTTCAAACTCATTTACAACGTTTTGTAACTTTTTGGTATGTTTTTCCACAACAACAGGGATTAACATGTACATTCATGAAAGAATGATATTACAGCTTTCTCCCAAGTAAAACAACATATATGTCAATTTGATTGCTTCATTTCTTAAGGTTTACCCCACAAAATGTCCTTATTAGTTGGTGTATGATTGAAATAACCAACAAAAAAGACTCCCTTGTCAGTTGCAATACATAATGTATCAAGACATAGTAAAACCAAAGTAATTTAAAGGAGAACAATGCAGCAATTAGTGAAAAATCTAGCAAGATTCCAATACAAAAGCCACAACTCACCTTAAAAATCCCCTCCAGCAGCATCTGACCCTCTGCTACAACTATGGTATTTTCAGTAAAGAAACCTGTTGTTATCTTGTACTGCTTGTCAAGGAAAACAACAGTATGGGATTTCTCTTTGTAGTTTAATCAACTTAACCTTAATCACAAGTAATTATGAGTCTTCGAGAGAAGGAGAAAAAAATAAAGTGCTTGTCCCCTGAAGAGTGCTTATCCCTTGAAGCATGGTTATCTCCACAAAATTGAACTATGTTCAGCTCATTTCAAATGAGATCCATTCACTTCATTCTCCATCCTCTCACCCCCCTCCTCCCAACTTGACAAGAGCTATTTCATGTGATTTTTGACAGATCTATGCATGGAAAATCCTAGAAGCAGACTCTATCAAAAGCAGCTGCAACTGTGCACCAGTCTCTATATGGTAGGTTGACTGGGAAGTCAGTTTGCAGATCTTATGAGAAGATAGATAGAATTAACAAACCCCCTGGTTAATTTAAACACCAATTAAGGTGCCAAAGAAAATAGAGCTGAAATGAAAAGGCGGGGAGACTTTAATTTATGAGAAGCTAACCGAACAAACTTTAACTGGAAAAAAGAAGAAGAAAAAGATCATCATCTGAAAAGGATATTGCATCTGACAAATTGATCTCTACAGAAGCGGTGAGGTCTTCCAAGTAGAAATGGCCATCCTCCAACTGAGAAATCACACCCATTACCCATCTCCTTCCAGTTTGCCCAACAAGAGATTGGATTGGAGATATCTGTCAAAATCATTCACGGGTGTGACAGAGCTGCAGTCAGTTGCAATGCTGAAAGGTTGCTGTTTTTTTTTTTTTTTCCTTAAAGTCAGTTGGCATACCCACATTTGACAGGGTGCTTGGGCTACTATATACTAACAGTACACCAACAGCATTAGGAATGGTTGGGATGACAGTGGACTTACCTCGCAACTTCCTAATTCAGTCCTTTCAGTTTCAAATGCAGGCTTCGCGAAATGCTGATCGCGAGAGAGTCTCTGATACAGCAGCAGAAACCTATCCTTATAAAGCTTCGCTTTTGCAGAGGCCTCACCGTGAATGGGCAGGCTTCCAGTGTGCCTACCAGTGAAAAAACTTCAATAAGCGCCACATTTTCAAAATGCCTCATTTGGCCGAAAGAAACTTATAGTTGCCACAAGGAATCCTGTTCCTAAACCCAACGAACTAAATTACTAATTCAGAACCGTCTTCCCAGCGCAAAATGTGCAAAAGGGGAACCGGATTTCTCGACAAAGGGATCCAGAAATCATGCTTTGCATCAAGAATCAAATTCGGAGTCCTACATTGGGCCTACTAGAAGATATTCCAAACAGAGAAAATGCTCTAAAATCGACTCCTCAAGGCACCAAATTTCGGAAGATATTTCCAACCCCTCTGGAGAGCTATAATCGATTCGCAAGTGTATCGGATTTCTTAAATGTCGAAGCTAACATTAAACGAGGGAAGCCAAAAATAGAGGACATAACAAGAGATGGGAAAGCAAAGGCCGTACTCGTAAAAGATCTTCTTAACCGGATCGTAACGAAACTTGGGGACCAGGAAGGCGTCGATCACGCGAAGCGCAGATCCCCTAACGTCGCAAGCCGCCGCATCGGGGCTCTCCTCCACCGCGGCTTCCGCTTCCAGCAAGAGACTCACCACCCGGTTCACTGGATCCTTGTCGATGATCGAAGACTTCACTGCCGACAGCGTCGCACGCGCGCACCACCAAATCGATTCGATTAAAAAGTTTTTCAAAAAAGAAGAAAAGAAGAAGAAGAGAACAGAGCATTTTCGAAGCGCCTTATGGACGGATGGATGGATCTAGGAAAGATTACGGGATTCGTGGTCGAGCTGATCGAGGAGGAGGTCGAGGGCGTCGTCCTCGGCGGCGGGGAAGCGGGAGGCGAAGGAGATGACGGCGTCGAGGGCGTCCACCCGGAGGGTGTACCCCCTCATCTTGAACTTCCTCTGCACCTTCTTCTTCATCATCCCCACCCCGCTCATCTCTCTCTCTCTCTCTCTCTCTCTCTCTAGCGGGACGAATGGGAATGGCGCTGGAACTATCCCCACTTTCGTTACCATTCGCGAGAAAAGCTCTCGTCTCGTTTCGGCGGGAAAACCTGCTTCCTGCAAGTGGATGTTGGCGGGAACTTTAGGGCTTGCGGAAGGATGCCTCTCTGCTCGAAACGACGTCGCGGCTTTGTCCCTTTAGAAGTTTATGTTGCATTTTCTCGGTCTCTCGTCAAGCTAATGATTAAATAAATACACCAAATAGCGTTTACTTAAAAACTTAAATTCTTTTTTGCGTGATTTTCTTTATCATAAACTGTGATTTACTTGATTTCTAGCGATAAATTTTCTGTTCTATCAATTGAATTGATGGGATAGAGACATATGTAGACTACTATGATTGTTGGTCATGTCTTATTTAATGTATGATGGTGTAACTGTTTTAATTGTTTCTCATCTATACAATAGAATAGGGTATTATATATTTATCGAGAATTCATGCACGAATAAATGCACAATACAAAATGAATATCGTGTAATTATCTTAATATATATGTCACATGTCATTTTTAATTTAAAGAAAGAATGCGATGTACATTAATAAATCAAAGATCAAAGAAAGATCCAACCTTTTTTCAGAGAGAGGGTATGAATGATTTTTTTTGTTTAAAAATACCGTCGAACAAAAAGAACAAACTCTAATATAATGCTATTTGACTATTTGATTCTTTTTACACCTCAAGACTCAATTTCTTTTTATTAGACTATGATATTGTTCATTAGAATATATTTATTAATATAATTATCCCTAGTCATTAGGTCACGTTTGCTTACATTGATTATCTTTCGATTTGAAATGATAATAAATATAACCGGCCGTGCACATATATATCATTAATATTGGAAATTTTAAAAAAATGAGAAAACTTAAAGCGTTTATAAATTAAAATAATAATTTTGTTTTAACAAGGCAATTTTCAATAATACCCACCAACCAACATAGGAGATTCACATATCTAGTAAAGATAAACAAGCAGTCAGGCACAAACAAACAGACAATTGTAACACGACACAGGCAATGAAATGACGGAAGTGCCCTCAGCAAGCCCCGGTTCTCTTGCCATCCACTAGCCTCTTCCAATAGGTCGTGATCTCCCTCTGGGTCTCCTCCACGCTCTTCTTCAAGCGCTTCTCGTTCCCCGCCCCCTCGACGGCGGCCGTCACGTGGGCGGCCGTGACCGTGCCGCTGCTCGGCTTCCCGTCCAGCTCCTTCACGACCCTCTCGATGTCCCCCGTCAGCCTCTCCGCGAGCCCCCTGCTGAAGTCCTCCCGCACCACGACGCGGAGGACGGCCACATGCTCCGCGTCGGGCGGCATCGTGTACGCCGGCACGATCCATCCGAACCTCCTCAGGTCCTCGGCTATGTCGAACACCGTGAACCGGCTGCTGTCCTTGAGGGAAAAGGTGACGACCGGCACCCCCTCATCCTTCGACAGGATGTTGAACCGGCCCGTCTTCTCGATCCCCTCGCGCAGCGAGCGAGCGTTCGCCATGCAGTTCTCCATGATGTCCTTGTATCCCTTGACATTTCAAGAATCAAGTCAAACAGACAGAAAAGGATTCTATAACATGTTAAGGTAGCCAACTAGAACTCCTCAGCTTTCAAAAGCAGCCAACAGATCCTATGACTGACTTCAATGCTCGATAACTCTGTTAGTGTCCGATATAGAACTACGGTCGATGGTAGAAATATTGCTACTTTTCATCGGTTAACGACCGTCACACTTCTAGTTTTGCTGAATGTGTATGGATGTGCAAGATCCGAAACATATAGCGAGTAATTTCAGTTGATGCCAACCAAGTATTGATCAATTTGTCCCTTCGCTGCTGTCAATGGTTCATACCGGTTTCGATGGTGATTACATTTCAATGCTTCAGTCATGCTGGTTTCTCACAGCAGACATTGCCATTTGTAAGCATTCATATGGAGCACATCAAATAAAAAGAACGTGCAAACTCACCTCGAACCCCAGCCTTATGAACTGATAATATTGAGCTATAATTTGACTCGAACCTGCCAGAACAACGAAATAGAAAGATCAAGAGCCACAAATTAGTACAGGACAGCAAGTCACCACCCTCGTCAAGATTGCATATATATGCATACGGACATTTGGAAAAAGGACATCTTCCACGTACAATATCGACTACATCGCAAGTGGGAAAGAGGGAAATCTGCAGTAAGGCAGGTTATATTACATTTTAAGTTCTTGGCATTACCTTTCGAAAAGTTGAGCGTGAAAGTGGGCTGATCAGATCCGAGGTAATTAATGTGAAAGATGAGCTCCTCTGGCAAATCTTCTTTGCTCCTCCAGACAACCCACCCGACGCCGGCATAGACAAGGCCATACTTGTGACCGCTAACGTTAATGCTCTTGACGAGCGGTAGGCGGAAATCCCATTTTAGATTTGGATACAGAAATGGGGCTATGAACCCTCCACTCGCAGCATCGACATGAATGGGAGTGTCCCATCCGGTTTCCCTGTTCTTCTTAGTAAGGAGGTCATTAAGGAGTTTCACATCCTCGAATTCTCCAGTTAAGGTCGAGCCGAGTATCGCTGCAACACATATCGTATTCTCGTCCACCATCTCAACAGCTTTCACTGGGTCCATCACATAATAACCCTCTCTCAGTTTCACTTCTTTCAGCTCAACCTCAAAGTACCTAGCAAACTTCTCCCAGCAAACCTGGTTTGAACCAACAGATCAAAATTTAAGAAATACAAAATAAATAGCTTGACCATCCCACAAACAACATACAAGTACCCAAAGTGCAGTGGATCTTAGATTGGTATACTCATTAGAAACGGTTGTCTAACAGTACATGATGGAATAGCGTAATTAGGCACATCCACATTGTGAGATCCGCCACTAGACCATGTAAACATAGATTTCTAGTCTACTTGCAATGTCTACAAGATTAACAAGACCTTCACCTTATCGGTGAAAAGGTCCTTGACATCAAACGAATTAGATCAGACTGCAAATTGAATGAACTACATCACCAAATCAAATGCTTAAGATGTATGGACTCGGTTCTCAGAAAGACAATAAGTGGACTAGATAATAATCAATTTAAGAACTAGTGTCTCAAACATACATAAAAAAGCAATTTTTACAGGGAGTGTGTGAGGCATATACCTGCACATTGGCTCCGGTAACTATATTTGGCTTATCATAGGGTTTTCCTTCCGCCTGTCTCCTTTTCTGCCACTTCCTCTTCATTGCCAACCCTGCCAACATTATAGCCTCCGACGAGCCCACTGTCCCGACACCAATAGCGGTCTCTTCATTCCCCATGGGAGCATTAAACAGGTGGGCTATCATGTTAACGCAACGGTTCTGCAAAATCAGTCCAACACAACTCAATATTTGCCAGAACAACTCACCCTCAATGCTGGGTAGCAAATTATAATGTTTCATCAGAGGCATAAAGAGTCAATCCAGTTAAGACTCCGAATTCCAAAGTACATGACAAAAGAAAAGCATAATAAATAACTATCCGGCACTCCAATATCTTCAATCCAGCTCCTGACAAACAACTTCCTTTTTCTAAGTAATCACATCTCCTTTCTCTGCTGTTATCCTACTAACAAACCCCTCATTAAGAAGCAACCCACGCGCAGATGCATTTAGACATATGCATAAGCAGAGTGTTGCGTTAAGATTCAACACAAACCCAAAGAGCTAATAGAAAATGGGAAAGTAGGGGACAGAACCTGGAGCTCTGTGGTAACAGGGTATTCATCCATATCGACATAATTCTTGTTGATTGAAGCCATGATCAGCTTATCACACTCCGGCTCCATCCACGTGGTCACGAAGGAAGCCAAGTTCAGCCTCGGATTCCCGTCCAACATCAGTTCATCGTTTATTATCTGGTAAGCTGCGTCTTTCGGTATCGAATGCTCTGGCATCTTGAACCTGCCCCACCATCGACAACGATCACATTAACGCTAATCAACGAAAAAAACAAGAAAAACCCATCTTCGCAGATGGTCAAGAAAGAGAGAAAAACGATCGCATAAAACTCTCGATATCTTTTCCCCACCACCTTCGTGATAGCACAGATGTTTAACGCACAGACGTTGGAAATTCGTACGTAAGCCTTCAAACTCGTGGAGAAATCCGACAATCAACGAGAAAAGAACGAAACTCAAACGTTTTCACGACAGACCAACGAAAGCAAACCAGTACAAGAAAAGATCTCCAAGACTCTACATCAGATGGACAACAACACGAAATCAGGAGCGAGTGCCTACTTGGGAAGAGCCTGACGGACGTATCTGGAGGCGAAGGTGGAGTGCACGGGCTCATCGCAGTCCGATACCGTCGTGGTGACCACCATTCTTCCTTCCTCTCTCTCTCTCTCTCTCTCTCTCTTCCTTCCCACGCTCTCGCTCACGAAAACAGAGCAACCGAAACGAGAGAGAAACGAGCACGCTGCGGACGAGACAAGGGAAGCCGGCTTTATATAAAGGAGAGAGTGCTTTTTTGCTTATCAGTGAGCGGAAGGAAACGGTTGCTTTTGCTTTAAATCCAATATGATGAAGATGAAGATGAAGATGAAGCTGCTTTAGCGATTGCTTAAGACGAAGAAGCGTGATCGTGTGAAACAGAGACGATCATTGGAGGGAGGGAGGGACTCTTGTCTCTGCTTTTCGGGCATTGAGGAGGACGGGATGGGGAGGAGTGGAGGGAGTGCACACAGCAAGGTGGAGTAGGGTTGCTTGGAAGGGCGAGGACACGTAGTCGCGTTGCGAAGCGGTTGCTTGAAAGGGAGAAAAATTGGCCAAAGGAGAAAAATACTTCCCGGGCCCCCCGGGGCGAAACCCGATCCACATTGATGGTCATTCATTAGTACACCTGTCATAAATTGATCATATTTTCTTTTTTAATCATCTTTCTTAAATTTAAAATTAAAAAAATTAAAATACATAAATCGTTTATAGATCAAAATTTAAATTTACTTAAAAATTCAACTACTCTTCAGTTCTTTATAAGGACTCCTTTCCTCTCATTTTTAAAGCAAAACGAAGATGGTGCGATCATTGATGGTCATTCATTGGTTGCCGACTGCCTCCCCGCGACAGCAACGAGAGGGGCCCTTGGCGACATCCTCCGCAACTTGCAGAGCAAATCCATCGAAAAGGGTCCCTCGACGTACCTTCAGTTTTTTCTTACGGAATCATTTAATTTTTTTTTATAAAATGTCTAATGAAAATCCTTTCCGACATCAAATACGATCGGATCCGACCCGTTTTGTACGGTGCGTGAGCAGAGGAATGAAAAGGAAAAAGTCCAAGAGAAAAACCGAATCCATTCATTCCTCGGGCACGCGTGGATGCCGACCTAAGAGGCAGCATTTTAATCCGGGTCTGACTCCTATGCCCTTCCAGCATTGATTGAACTTAGTCGCATTTTACGCTTGAGAAATTGAATTAACGAGCCTGACCAAAAAAAAAAGAAATCAGATTAACGATTAAAAATATCAGGATTGATTTATTTATAAAAACAAAAACAAAGAGTGTATGTGTACAAAAAGCCTGACTTAAATATAAAAAAAAAAGAATAAATACGTTGGAATCCTAAAACTTATCAATAAAAAAGATTATTCAAATAAAAAACTTTTAAAAAGAACGATATAATCCTAAAAATTATTGTGAAAGTATAATCTGGTCCTAAATTTTTTAAAAATGTAATTAAATCTTAAAATTTGTCAAATTAGTTAAATCAAATTCTTTTATTGATTACACATTTTGAAAATTTTAAAATTTAATTATACTTTTTAAAAATTTTATGACTCAATTATACTTTCATGATAAATTTTATGACTTAATTAAGTTTTCTTGGTAATTTTTAGAATTTATTGTATGCTTAACCCTGAAAAAAGGGACAACATTAGCCTTAACAAAAAGTACATCCTGAAGATCTTATTTAAAGTTTATTAAAATAAAGGAGGTCAGTTTTAAAGATTGAGGGTCATTGGTTGCCGACTGCCTCCCCTCCCCCGCGACAGCAATGGGCCTCGGCAAGCAACGTCCTCCGCAAGTTGCAGAGCAGATCTATCGAAAGGGTCCCTCGACGTACTCTCGTTTTTTCTTTGTGGAATTATTTAATCTTTTACTGAATGTCCAGTGAAAATCTTTCCGACATCAAGTACGACCAAATTCGAACCAAAAAAGAAAAAAGAGTACGATCAAATCCGACGGTTTTGTATAGCGCGTGAGCAGCTACCTAGAAAGGAAAAAGTACATAGAGAAAAACTAAATCCATTCGCCACTTGGGCAAAGGATGGATGCCAACCTAAGCGGCAGCGTTTAATCCGGGTCTTACTCCGATGCCCCTCGTGCGTTGATTGAATTTAGTCGAATTTTACGGTAGAGAAATTGGATTAACGACTGAAAATATTAGGATTTATTTTTTAACAAAAGTACTTGGCAAAATGCCTACTTTTAAAATAAATAAATAAATACACCGAGAGTTCTAAAAATTTGTCAACAAATAGCAATTTAGTTATAAAACTTTCAAAAGTGTAATTAAATCATAAAACGTAAGTACGATTATATAATTTTTGAAAGTTTTAAGACTTAATTATACTTTTATGATAAATTTTATGACTTAATTGCACTTTTTAAGAGTTTTATGATTCAATCGTATTTTTGTGATAAGTTTGAGAAGCTTTTATAAATTTATTCTTTAAAAAAAGGACAGCAATAAGGGGGAGACATCTCGAAGATTTTTCAGCTTATTTAAAGTTCAGTTAAAATAAAGAAGGTTAGTTTCAAGGATTAGGAAATTTGCATACATTTCAAGTTTGCATGCAGTTATGGGTAAAAAACAAAAACAAAAAGTTTTGATGCGTTCAATACTCTTAAGAAATCGTAACCGATGAAAAAAGGAAATTGGAAATTCACATATCCTCTCAGAGTTGACCGTTGACCGGCGGATACCTTCCACGTGTGGCGTGACCGGAGAGTGGGCTAAATCCCATTGGGCCTACCCGTCCGAAGCCGCGTGTCCGGAAATAATTCCGTTATCCGACAAGTGGTGTCAAATCACTATCACTTCACTCATCATCGCTGGTCGACACGTGGGGGGCTGATGCGCCGCGCGCATCTCAATCTCCGTTCCGTTTCGATACTACCGGTCTGGATGTCTCGACGCGTTTCGATCACCAATTTACGAAGATTAAGGTTTAACAGAGGGTCGACATCAGTCTGGATAACCATTCACTTGTAAATTTATCGTTAATGCTAATTCACTCTTAAATTTTTCGATAATCTTTGATATTTACATAAAACTCCACATATAAAGATAGTTTTGCTTGTCTTTATAAATGAATTTTGAATATTATGCAAATGTTGAAATTCAAAACCCTTTAAAAAAATACAAATAATATTTTTGGTAAAACCTCTTTACAAATAGACTTTAAGTTTAAATAGTGTCTGACAAGGGACTATGATCATTGGTGAACTAAATTTGGCTTTGATGGTTATTGATTGAGGTTGCCTAACCTCAGGTGACTTACGGTGAGGATCGTGCGACTCGAGCAGTGCCCAACATGGGTGAGGGCCACCTAGGTCGTACAACCTTGGGCAAAGGTTGCTTGAGGTTGCTTGAGGTTGTGAGGATTAGGTGGCGGTCGCGCGACCCTTGTTGGTTAGTTCACTAGCCATATCTAGTCTCGCGAAAAAGAGGAATAATTACAAGGAGGGATAAAATCGAAAAATTAAAGAATTGACAAGACTAATTTTGGAAAAAAACATATTTTAATCTTAACTTTAGTATTATGCAAATACTACTTTGGAATGCTGGATGGGAGTAGAGTAACGTTATGTTTAGAATTCCCAAGAGTAGCATTTAGCTTAAACCTATTTTACAATGCTTGATAAACACTGCACTATTTCTCCGAGGGACTTTGAAAAATGAAAATCTCTTAAGAAAGCTGAACAAAACGTAACTATATTCATTTCGGTCAATTGCCAAAATCGAGGAGTGCGTATGCGAGGATTTGAAGCTGCAAAATGCAGAGCACGCACTTCGAAGTTTGCTGATGGAGAGGATACAGAACTGCAAAAGTGCATGGAATTTGAACATTAAGTTCTGTAGTTTTGCAGAACTCCTCAGAATTTCCTTCCATTTTCTTCTTTTTCTAAATTGTTCGAGTAATCCCAGAAAACTCGAAACCGCCCAAACGTCGTCAAAGGACATTGCAGACCAACGAATAAGAACAACTTTAAAAATCCAAAGTAGGCGATCATGTAATTATCGAAAGTTTCGATGCCGGTGCTCGCCGAGAATATTTGTCACGAACAAAGCGGGTCCTCTTGTAAGTTTTCCATGGCAGCAGCAGCAGGGAATTTCGTTTGGTTCTCAAAAGCTGGAGATGGTGTTTCGCGTGTGTCCAAAAGTGAGGATATTTTTCTGAAATTTCCTAAAAAAATAAAATAAATAAATTGCCCTTTTGTGTGGGTGATGCTGCTTTTCCTGTCTTAGCATCTTGTCCCCATCATGTGATGTCAAGCCCCACCGGAATGTCGGTTTGTAAGGAGTAATTCTCACCGAAACTTTGCCATCATCTCAATTATTACAGGACTGGATTAGGGGAAAAGAAACATTGATTCGACCAAACTTTCGTAGGGAAAAAAAGAAAATACAATCGCTCAAACCCAAAAGACCTCGACCCGAACTCTGATAGGATCAATCAAGAGTTGGATATCGTTGTAATCAACACTTATTCTCATTGTAATTTTAATACAAAATATCACAATACGGAACATTCAAAATTCAAAAGTAATTTTGCATCTTGCAACATCTTATTGGAGAATATATTCTGTTGTCGTTCCACCATGGCGAAAGAATTTGAACCTTAGTACGCATCAACCAGCAAGTGTCATTAGAAAAGAGAAGATAAATCATTCCAAATCACAATGATATATGCAGAAGCTCCCTTTCCACTCCATTTAGAATATCTTTCCAGTTCCCTCCTTTATCCGGGACCGATTCGTCAACATCGATTCACTGCCAGTCACCTCCGGTGGGAGCCATCCGATTGACCTTGTCGAACGGCCTGATGAGTCTCCCAACCTGCGCGAAGAGAACTCTTCTTCCTCCCGGCTTTGTCGGGGTTTCGGCCATGTCTCTCGTCATTCCGAAAGCGGCTTCCGTGCTATACCGGCGACCGGAACAGGAGTTTACTCAGGTCCCAGTAATCTTTCCTTTTCCTTAAGCGAGATGGAACACAAATATTTCTACCAAGAACTAGTGCCAACACCTAAATCAGGTCCATGAACCTTTTTAGGATTATTCTTTTTCAAGATGGCTGCCAATCGTAACGCCTCCGAACACTCGTTTCTATTCTTTTCGTTCTTAACAAAACGCGTTTAGTAAATATTTTGTTAAGAACAGGTTTGGAGTAGAAATCGAAACAAAAAAAGTTGTTTTTTTTTCTAACAATTTTAAGAAACACTTTTTTTTTCCTTTCTTTTTTTTTTTCTTTTTCTTCTTCTTCTTCCTCTTCCTCTTCCTCCTCCCACCCCTCAGCCGCCCCATCGCCGCTGCCGGGCGAGGTCCGGCGAGCTCACCAGAGCCTCGCCCGGCCACCAGCGAGGTCCGGCGAGGCTCGGCCTCGCAGATCTAGGCGAGGCTGAACCTCGCCCAGGCGGTGCGAGGCCGGGCGAACCTCGCCCGACCACCGCGAGGCTCGGCCTCGCAGATCCGGGCGAGGCCAAGCCTCGTCGTGGTCGGTGGCGGCCGGCACGAGGCTCGGCCTCGCCTAGATCTACGAGGCCGAGCCTCGCCGGTGGCCCTGCGAGGCTCCGGCGGCAGCCAACAAAAAGAAGGGAGAAAAAAAAAAAAAAAAAGAAAAAGAATCAAAAAATTAGAAATTTTTACCAAATGTGTTTTACATTCCTGGAGTAAAAATTTTGAACCGTTATCAAACACCCTCAAATCTTTCGAAACAAGAAAAACATTTCGAGCGAAAAATGTTCCCTAATGCAAACGCGTTCTAATGTAGAATCCCAATTGTCGTACTGCGGTTCTTAAACGACCGACTAAAAAATGAAAGTTATTTTAAGGCTTCCTTTGTTGTTTATAGCTTACAAAAATAAATGAAAAGAAAATATTTTCCTTATCTATATAAATAGTCGTCGATGGATAATAATATCTTTTATTAATTAATTATTTTAGGAGATACAAACAATTATTTTTTTGAAAATATTTTCAAAATTATTCATTTTCTACAAAATAAACATCCTGAAATATTTAAATGATAAATCACATATTCATTCAACAGCTTAAATTTTATTTTAATAAAGTGCAATTTACTCACTTACTCGCGATATAAATTTGATAATGTACTCGGAATTTGGCAATTACAAGCACATGAAATGACAACAATCCTTCTACACGGCTCTTGCTGAAGTCCTCCCGGATCACGATGCGGAGGATGGCTATGTGCTTTGCGTTGGTCGGCATTGTGAATGACGACATGATCTCATTAGGATATTTAGATGTTGCGTAAATAAAATGACCTATTCTAAAAAGTTGAAAAATACTATGATTTAATTAAAAAAAGTGAAAGAAAAGTATAATTTTTAAAAATAAAATGGCAATGTTTGTTGGCACAAAAGACATCCTAAAGATCTCATTAGGATACGTATATGCTTTTTAAAATCTCATGCGTTCAATTTTCAAGTAAAAAGTAATGCCGAAGAAATGATACAAATGAAAAATTTGGAACTCACTTAAAAAAATATAGTTAATATCACGAAAGATTCTAAATTGATAGATCCACGACAAATTTGACCCAAGTTAATTTTTTGACCATAAAAAATTCAAAACTTTTATATTTGTGACAAATTTAGTTTCATTAATAATGGAGAGTAAATTTTTCATAAATATACCGGTTTAAGATTTTTGAAATTTTTCATGGTCTTGATTAAAAAAATTAAGAAATTATGTATATATTTTCTCAATCAATGTTGGTATTAACGGTCAACTTTTCCGGTAGTTGGGAGTTGACTGGCGGCTATCGACACGTGTCGCATTAGCCAAAAGGGAGTAATCCTAATGGACCCCCTGTGGAGCCGCGTGTCGAATCACTATCATTTCACTCATCGACAGGGGGGCGGTGCATTTTATCTCTAAGTCCAGAAAAGGGTGAAAACTCTCTAATTGGGGGAAATTCTTAAATGAAAATTATGGATATAGTCTTAGTGACTCTATTGGAGTAGAAATTCCCCTCCAAAGGGTTATTCACAAATTGTGGAAATTAATCAATCTGCTGTTAATGTTAACAAAAGATACAAATTCATGAAAATCATCTCCAACTTCGATGCCTATATATTAAATACCATTCCCAGAATTCTGTAATTTTGCATTTTCGTATGAATGATCGACAGTAGATTAGGATTTTGAAATAACGCAGATACCACTTAAAAGTGAAATCTCAAAAGCGAGAATGAGAATGACAAGCTCAGGCAATTGGTTCGAGTGACCATTAATGTCATTTGAGTAAAAGAAGGTTTTAAAACAGTTCGGAGTCGTCTGAAAACCTATGCAGATCGAAAAACAAGGTTCATAAGGAGTGTATAATGAAAAACCTATCGGATTGAAAACCAAAAACAGGTTTTGCAAATGGAGTGGATGATCTAATAAAAGTGCTAAGGCAGCACCGTGTTAGTTTGTAGATTTTCTGAAAATTGCCCCCAAGAAAAAAGATATTAACAATTGTCGTTCCTTCCTCAGAGGTCGTATCAAATCCATGATCAAAACTCTGCTTTCATCGTAGCTTCCACACAAAATATCGTCACGCACGATATTTGAAAATTCAAAGTTCATGTTCGACAACGGATCAATTCTAAAGTACCATAAAAAAGCCCAGATAGGCATTCTCCTATACCGCCCACATACTGTAGCAAGGCCAGCCCGCCCGTCCGAGAATGCATTCTCCTTCTCATTACCACTTTCCAACTGGTGGGACTAGTGAAACATAGAGGAGCAACCAAAAGAGAACAAGTAAAGAGATAAAATTTCTCTTTCTTATTGGTAGCTACATGCTGCAAATGCAAACTCGAGCATAGAAGAAACTATACATTAGTATTAGAGAATAATGTGTTGACCAGAAGTTTCAATTGAAAAGAGAGAACAATTGCCCGCCAATCACCATGATTATCTGCAGAAGCTCCCTTTTTCACTCCACTCTTTTTAGAACATCTTGCCAGTTCCCTCCTTCCGCGGAACCGATTCATCAACGTCCAACCGCTGCCAGTTGCCTACGGTTGAAGCCATCTGATCGACCTTGTCGTACAGCCCGAGGAGTCCACCTGTATGCACGAAGAGGACTCTCCTTCCTTCCCACTCCGTTGGGTTCTCGGCCATGTCTCTCAGCATTCCATAAGCAGCTTTCCCGCTATTTCAGCAACCGGATCAAATATTAGTCAGGTCCCAGTAATCTTCCTTTTTGTCAAGTGAGACTGACGACAGATATTTCCACCCAAGACTAACATTAACACCTACATTGAATTCATGAACTTTTTATTTTATACTTCTTCACAATGGTCACCGATTGTCTTACTACAGCTCTCAAACGACCAGCTAGAAAATGGAAGTTAATTCAAGTTTGCACAGTTACCATTAAGATGACAATTATCCTCAAGGAAGAATTATGGCTGTAGCTAAAATAATCTGAAATTACTCATGCATGGTGTTTATCTACTGTCTGGCTTCCTGTTTTCCTCACATCTCGACAGTTTTATTTTGGATATTTCCGAGTCTTTGAGTTGATTCCTCGTGAACAACTAATTTACATATATTTGTCAGAGGTCATGAGAATTCAAACTCAACCATGGCAATAAACCTAAGTTGCACCATACGTCTCATAATAAAAAAGATATAATGAAGTTTCATCACTCAGAAAATATGTGGACTTCTGAAGCAAAAGAATGTCAATAGGCTTCAACCTCAAAAACCATGATTGGTCGAAACTGTTATGCTTTAAAGGAAAAAGCAAGAAAAAAAGAATGTATATGCACATCTCACAATGCTTTAAAGCAAGAAGCAAGAAAAAAAAGGAGAAAGTACATGCCATCTCACAAACTTACAAAGATATATAAGAGTGACAAAAATAACAAAAGGCCAGTGATTTTGTCTACCTGTAAACTGGGTCAAGAACAACCCCAGTGGCTGTAGCAACTTCCTTGACAAACTTGAGTTCCTCTGCAGTGCTCATTGCATACCCCAAACCTTTGGCCTGCATAGAAACAATAATTTAAAGATTTTTCAAGCTTCATCATAAATTTTTTTGACTTTTGTGCCTTAATTGACTAACGAGTGTACCCACATATCTGATGATGTCAGGATCCCCTGTGCAAAAGTTCTGGGGAGAACATCTCTATTGGATGAGAATATATAGTGTTTAATTACAATTTCACCAAGCATCTAACAAGCAGATTTTGTAGCACAAGAATGAGTGAAAAGTCTCCAATGCCTACTGCAAACCATGATTAACACAACCAAATAGGAATCTTAGCAAGATCTACTTAAGAGGATGCAACCTGAATAAAATTCCTGTGAAAATAGAAGAACGGGCATCTTTTGTGCCATTGCCAGGCAGAAAATGCAACAAGAAAGATCACACTTTGTGAGCATCAATTATATGCTTACGACGATGCATGTGCTTATAATTATGACCATAGGGTGCAGTAGTAGGTGTCGAAATCCAAGGATAATGAAAAACTCACATTGTGAATGTCAACAATATCGCGTGAGAGAACACCTGCTTGAAGTCCATCAAGTAGGACTTGGACAAAGTCATAGAAGTAATCAGGGTCATCACAGACAGAAAATGCATGGACCTGTTGAAAAAAATTCGATGCTTTCATAAATTTGCTTAATGTGTTAAACATGGCAATAAATGAAGGTTGCACGTACTTTCGTCTTCATCGCGCTCAGCCAAGAACCCAATGAAAGACCAGCAATTGTGCCTCCGCTGGAAATAGATAGAAATAAAACATCAATCTAGGTCTGATTCAATAACTGCAGGAAAAAGTGAAGCCAGCTAATTGAAAAACCTTGCTAGCACTAACAAAATGGAGGAAATGGAGAAGAACCTGCCACATGCGACGACAATATCATCAAATTTTACTCTTGCATCCGCATTATGAACCTGCTGCTCAATTTCCCTTATAGCTTCAATATATCCCCTAAAAAGTCCAAATTCTTTCATGAAGAGCAGATATCATAGAATTGAGAAGGACGCCATAGTTCTAAAAGTTAAATCAACACAGATAAGAGCTCAAAATCATTAATTAGACAACAGTGAAAGATAAGCTAAGGAAACACATCAAAGCAATGAATGGGAACTATCAATAAAGCTATACCAACCCCTAAATCAGAGGAGTTCAAAAATTAAATCGCCTGCACTTGCAAAGAAAACATTTAACATCACATATAATTAAAAGAAGAGGTGTAAGAAGTCAGATTATCCATTTAGAAAACCATAAGGCTGCCAGAAAGGCTCCTCTCAAGGATGGCACAGACCACCCTGCCCATGTACATTGAGAAAGGCTTGACCCTCAAGATAGGGGATGTAGCCACTAAAATTACTCAAAATAGGAGATGGTATGATTCAAACTTAGATCTACCGCATCAAGAAAAAATGCTGAACCACTCAACCAACTGTCAAATATCTTAGGCAAGAACGAATCAAGTCAGTGGCAAACTCAATTGCAGCCTAGAGACTAAATTTTGCAGACCATATTGCAATGTTGAAGATCAACTAGTAAGAATCCTTAAAACTCTCCCATTTCTATAACCCAGTGTAATAGAACATTTTCCAAATTTTAGAGTCACTCAACTAACACAGTTTGATGATGTAGCAAAAGATAAGCTAAATTGAACAGATCTCGGTAGCATGGGTATATAAAATTGCCAAAAAGTTAAAAATAAAACAGAGTATGATCAGTTAAAACTTTTTGCAATAATACCTTGAATGTGCAACTTACTAGCAACTATGCAACATCTCATCAATTCTAGAACCTCTCTACTTACTAGGCACCCCTCTAGTTATTAGGCACAACATTATGAAACATCTCATTGATCAATTGAACTTTTTGCAATGAGATAGAAAGATAAGCACCACGATGGTATTGACTAAGCACCATATTTCAAATATGAGGGTTGAAGAAAATCTCAGTCATCTCAAACATGAGAAACTGACAAACATGTAAATCTGAGAAGTAAGCAAAACTGAATGAAGAAACTGCTGGAAGGAACCAGTCAACTGAAACTAAAAATTGACTGTGACTGATAATCTAGATGGTCAACATATCCATTTAAAGCACAAGATGCACATAGAATGAAGAAGAAACATACAGCCACTAATGATTATGCTCACCATGTCCCCAGCGAATTTGATCCGCCGACAGGAATGACATATGGCTTTCTTCCTTCCTTAAGCAACTTTTCTTTTAGGAGTTCAGTCAGAGTCTGAAATCAAATTCAGTGAGGCAAATGCAAATATCAAACCTTTTCGGAACATGGGAGATCATAGTTCACTCTATCAAGTTTTATTAACTTGTTAGCATAAGATTCTTATAGTTTCACTCGAACGTCAAAACATTATAAAAATGCCCTCCACAAACATAAATAAGAAAAGGCAGTCAGCATGTTATCCAAGCAATATTTTCTTTGGGAGGCAATATCCAAGAGATGCTGAAATGTGCCACTTTCTGGTCAACCAATTAAATCTTATCTTGGAAGAAGAGGAGATATTACAAGCAGAAGACGATTAGAAGCAGGTACAAACCACACTCCCTAGTTTGGCATATTCCTCTTTTGATATAAGTTGCACATGAGCTCCCACCAATCTCTCAACCAGGAGATTACCTGCAAGTCCTGGATCTTTGTCTACAAGAGCCTGCAAGAACACAATTGTTGAGTTGTCTGCAAGAACCTGCAGGTATACAATTGTTGTAGCAACTTTTCCTCTGGCTAATGTTTGGCGCAGAAAAGGAAACCTGACCTTAGAGGTACGTAGGATAACATGACAATCAAGATTCAAATACTTTGCAGCAACAGCAGTTGCGCGACAATGGTTGCTTTGGATACCCCCTATTGTTATTATACAATCAGCACCTTGGGCCACAGCATCCGCAAGCAGGAATTCCAATTTGCGGACTTTGTTGCCACTCAATTGCATGCCTGAAAGGTCATCCCGCTGGAAATCGCAAGTTTTCTCTCAGCGTTAAAAGTCAAGAAGAAAAAGAGAACAGAAGCCAAACCTCAAATGGCCTTTAGATGAAAAAACAGACAAATATTCATATGCAACAGTGTTGGATAAGATGTCTAGCTCCAGATTATGTATCATGAAAACCTTCAAAATCTATAAACAAAGGGAAAAGAAAGAGGAACAATGACAAAACCATGAAACATCAACCAAAAAGAAACTGTATAACTGCAGCCAAAGAAACTTGCATTGTCTGAGTTTCACATGTATTCCATCAAACAGATAATGATATGCACATACCCCTTATCCGAGACAAAGCTTGAGCAATATGATGTCAAATCAAAATGCAATGCCAAACTAAAATATTTCACATGGCAATAATAAAGTGTTCGATACAGGGAGTAAATGTTTGCACAGATATCCATCACATTGCATATTGTGCGCTGCGAAACCCATCTTGACCAGATAAGTGGCAAACCTTGTGATTCATGAAGATCAAATTTAATCGGAGGAAGTAGAAGGACCCAGGAATCACCTTTAACCAAACCTCGGTGCCTTTTGGTAAATTCGGAAGATTCCATCTGTGAATCGGAGTAGGTAACTGTCAAGAGAAAAACGCAAGACGACCTCACTGTCAAATTATCACCATTATCACGTCTCCGTATCTGTCTCTCACACACAGACACCAACAGGCGAACTAAAAGCAGAGCAACAACATACATAGCCAGCATTGAGTAAAAGAGCTAATATAAACTCTTCAAAACAAGATGAAATCATGACATCTCGAACACGGCGAATCAGCAGCGAAAGCAAAAGCGAAACGTAATCGAAAATCGCCGGAACTCGGCAAACCACACAAACGATCACGCTGTCTCGTAGAAAACAGAGAACCCACATACATGTCCGAGAGAGAAGACGTGGGAAGGGATCGGGCTGAGGTGAGAAGCCCAGGGAGGAGGCGAGTAGGGCTTCCTCGCGAGGAAATTGAAGCCGGCGATCGCGCCGTCGATGGTGCCGTCGCTGCTTCCCCCGGACTCCATCGCGGTCGGGCCCGTGCTTGAATCGACGATCGTCCGAGCGCGAGCTAGAGTGCTCCAATGGCGTCGCAAGTTGCAGGGGAGGCGTTTGTGGAAATTCCGGCGAACGGTGGGAGGAGGAGCGAGGTTGAGGGAGCTGGACTTGATGCTGCAGGCGGACGACGACAGCATTTCGTTTACGACGAAACGCGAGGGGCTAAATTTATTGTCCGAAAAATACAAGTGAATTTTATATATATTTCTAACGCTACCATTGTTTACTATTCAAACAATTTAAATTTATGATGCATTAGCACAAAATTTTATCTGCTTTAAATTAGGTGAAAAGTGATGGCATTTACAATGTACAAGTATAAATATATAAAATGTGAGTCTAACCAAAACAAAAATTTAATCTGAATCCACATACTTTTATAATCTACCATATGTTCATCTTAATATATGAATTATGTTCACGACAATAAATAATGTTATTTATCGTTGATTGGGAAAGTGAAAATAATGATTGAATCAAGTTATATTCGTAAATTATGTTATTATTTTTTTTAAACAAAATGATTTATTCAGTTATCACAACATTTCGGCTCCCCGAGGACTTGAAAGCACACTTGGGGCATGAATCTTGGGTTTTCACCTTTTTATAGTCAAGATCACTAGAACGATTTTTCTTCAACATGGTCAAGGTAATTCCTCGTTCCTTTTATTTGGCACGTTCCTTTCCATATTCATAGGTATTGCAAATGAAAGCATAGTGGGTCTTTTAACTTTGGCAAATCGTTCAATCCTGTTCATAAAATTTTGTGCTATAGGATCTTCAAGTCTGTTTTTTTTTTTCAAGTTGATTCTTCTATAAAATTATGAAAAAATATATATTTCCGTCACCTTAATTGCTGGTACATGTTGACCTATTGGCTTATGTGGCATCTTACGTGGTAATTAGGAAAAAAAAAAGGAGGGAAAAAGGAAAACAAATGAGAAGGGAGTAATGGGAATTGCACTCTTTTATATTAGGATGTTCGAAGGGCAGTATGTGAATTGTATATTTGTCCTCTAAAGAATTCTCGTGATTAATGGAGTGGTTGGTAGATAAAGAGATTAAATTTCCACCATTACATTAAGATATATGTATGATTGTAATTAGAAATTAATAAGGTTATCATAAGAAAAAAAAAAACTCTGTCGTTGGATAAAAATAAAATGTATGACTGCAATTGGAGCTGCTCAAACATATAAAGGAATCACATTCTCCTCATATTATTCTATTTAACCCATTTTGACCGTTTTCATGCAATGTAAATTTAATTACCTTTTCTCTGCCCACTTGCGGGCTCTCTCTCTTGCTGTAGGTGAGTAGCTGCCCTATCCCTTCCGGTGATAGCTTTCCTTTTCCAATTTCCCAGACGATCTTTAGCTTTCACGAAAATGGCTATCTACATAGCCTTCCCACCTGATTAATCAGTACCCACTTCCTCCTTTGAGCCTCGGAACCCTAACAATGAATATTCTGATTTCTGAAACCCTAACTGAGAGTTAGCACAGAAACCCTAAATGGAGGAAATCCATTTAGTCCAGCTACTTTAGCAAGAGATACCTATAATGTACAAAGCTCCCTTCATTCCTCACACATCTCCTCTCCACCGAATCCCGAAATTTCCCCTACCACCTATCCTCAGCTTCACAAAGCAAAAGTTTGAGCTCCCGCACGTCTCTCTTCATCCATGGAGGGCAGCCACGAAAACCAACTTCGGATGTTGGCACTCTGCAAACGAATGGGGGATTTATGGACCGTGGATGATGTCACGGAGCTGCATGCAAATATCCCAGAGGTATACAAACAAACTGATGAATGAATTCTTATTGTATGGAAAACTATTCTCCAAACCCAATGTCAATTTCCAAGCATTCTGGACTACAATGAAGAAAGCTCGGAAATTAGAAGATGTAAAATGCGAGGTGATAGAACCGGGTTTTTTTGTCTTCATATTTAAATCGGAGGAAGAGCATAAAAGAGTGCTACAAACAGGCCCTTGGTCATTTGCAAGTAATTTATTAGTTCTACAGGAAGGTGACCCGACCATTCCCGAACATTGTTATGAGTTTATACATTGCTCCTTTTGGGTGCATTTTGTGGGACTCCCACGGGCTGTTTTGACAGAAGATTGTATTCGGCTGATTGCTGCAAAGTTGGGAGAAATAGAGGAAGTCGGAATTGAGGTTAGAAACAATAGTTCACGCAAAACAAGGAAAGCAAGAGTGAGGTTGAACTTGCTTCACCCCCTCAAAACTGGCATTATAATCCATGTGGGAGATCGAAATTGGTGGATTGATTTCAAATATGAAAGACTACTGCATTACTGCTATTCCTGCGGTCACATAGGCCATTATGCAAACTATTGTGTGAGTTTTCCATATGAAGAATTAGGCCTCACTCAGGATAAACCGGGCCGTTATGGCTCTTGGCTGAAAGTAGAGGTAAATGAGCCAAGTCCTTGCCGGAACACTTTCTATGGAGATATTGACTTTACCTTGGAAGTAGATGACATGGTTCTCGAGACTCCTATTGTCCCAACTGATGATGATTTGAGCAGTAACACTGAAACAACTGGTAGTCAAGCCATAGTGCTCTATCACCCTACAACACAACCAACATCAGACCTCTCATCACTGGTAGAAATTGTCGCACAGAATAAAGGAAAACGAATATAGCAGTTTCAGGAGCAGCAAAGTGAGCTTATACTTCATGACATAGGGGCGGGGACTAAGGGGGCAGCAAAATCTAATTCAAAGAGACAAGTCCCTAAAAAGTTAAAATGATTCTCTCCTTACGAGAAAAGGGGTTCCCTAGTGACGCTTATTGACACGGAGAAACTTCTGGATACACCGATTCAAATATGGGAAGGCAAGATGGCAGGGGCTTTGGTGGCTGGTCCTAATAAGCCACCAAGGGAACCATGAAGGTACTAAGCTGGAACTGTCAAGATTTAGGCTCTCCCTTGACAGTCCGGCACTTACGAGCCTTAGTGGCTCGAGAGAGACCTAATATGGTTTTTCTTATGGAAACCAAAAATCAAAACAAGGTGGTGGAAAATATTAAAAGGCGACTTAAGTTTCCTTATATGTTTGTTATTGATCCAATTGGAACAGTGGGAGGTTTGGCCTTATTCTGGAATGAGTCAGTGCAGATCACTATTGAAGAAAGCTGCCAAGAAGTAATTGAACTTTCATGCAGGGATGCTGGAAATGAGTTTTACATGAAGATATCTTTCCTACATGCTTCCACTAATTTCCAAGAGAGAGTCTCTCTTTGGAATACTCTTCGTACTAGGAATGGAACCACTATAACACCTTGGTTATGTATAGGGGATTTTAATGAAGTGTTATACCATTGGGAGAAGGTAGGGAGATGGGAAGTGGAAAGATTCCGGATTACAACATTCGTGGAATTTGTTGACATGTGCTCTCTCATCGATGTTGAAAGTAAGGGCTGCGCTTTCACATGGATAAATAAAAGGGAAGGAAATGAGTTAGTTAAAAAACGCCTTGACCAAGCACTTTGTAACTTAGAATGGAGGCTTCTCTTTCCTAATGCTGAATTGTTTGTCTACCCGGCCATTGGGTCAGACCATTGTCCTCTTTTACTATGCCTACATCCAGCTACACCAAAGAAACAAAAGTCATTCGGATTTGAGGCTTACTAGCTGGATCATCCAAAATGCGAAACCGTGGTGGAAAAGGCATGGAAAGCAGAACCTGAGCAGCATGAGAGCATGGTTAGGAAGACAAAAAAGGTTGCTCATGATTTAAGACAATGGAGCTAGAAACATTTTCAAAATGCATCAAAACAAATTGACAAACTTAGAAACCAGCTCACTCATATACTAAACAGGGTAGACACAATAGATATGGGAGAGGAATACAACACCACGATTGAGAAAATTGGGACACTTTGGCACCAAGAAGAATTGTATTGGGGTATTCGATCTAGAATTGATTGGTTAAAGTTAGGTGATAAAAATACTAGGTTCTTCCATGCCACGACTATCCAAAGGAGACAAAGGAACAAGATAACTATGTTACGGCTTGAGGAGAATGTTTGGAGTCGTGATCCTCCAACTATCAAACAACATTACAGGCTATTACAATGACCTGTATACATCAGTTGGATCCTAGTTCTATCAGCCAGTTTTAGAGCAATGCCCATTGGTTGTCACTGAGGAAATGAATGAGACCTTAACAAGACAACTTACTAGGGATGAGGTTCAGCAAGCTGTATTTCAAATGGGAGCTACTCCCTGGGCCGGATGGATTGAGTGGACTGTTCTATCAAAGTCAATGGCATATCATTCAAGATGATGTTTTCAAACTGGTAGAGTCTTTTTTTAACGAAGGCAGTTTTGATTTTGAATTAAATGAGACTCGTATCACACTCATTCCTAAAGTAGCGTGCCCTGAGCATATAACTGAATTTCGTCCCATCAGCCTATGTAATTTTAATTATAAAGTAATCACAAAGGTCATGGCGAATAGACTCAAACCCTAGCTTCCATTTATCATATCCCTGGAACAAAGTGCATTTGTAGGAGGTCGACAAATACAAGACAACATTTTCATCGTTCAAGAGGTTCTCCATCAGCTAAGGGTTAAGAAGAGACGGCGAAAATTTCAAGGCATGTCTTTGAAGCTGGATATGCAGAAAGCCTATGACAGAGTTGAGTGGGACTTCCTATGTGATTGTATGAAGAGAATGGGATTCTCTGATAAATGGGTGAACATGGTCAAATTTTGTATTTCCTTAGTTAAATTCCGTGTCCTAGTCAATGGAGAATCTTGTGAAGCTTTCCATCCTACCAAAGGTATAAGACAAGGTGATCCCCTCTCACCCTATCTCTTTATTATAATGGCTAATGTCCTCTCCCATATGGTGAACAATGCTGTGAATGATGGAAGTATAAGAGGAATCAAGCTGAATCATCACTGTCCTACCCTCTCCCACTTATTTTTTGCGGATGATGTCATTTTCTTCTTGGATAGCATGATTAGGGAAGCCCAGAACCTAGCCAATTTGCTCAACTGTTACTGTTTTGCTTTTGGTCAACTAATCAGTTTGAATAAATCTGGTGTCTTTTTTGGGAAAAGCTATCCACAAGAATTGCGAAGGAATATAGCATCAGAACTAAGGGTCCCTATCTTGGAAAAAACTAAGAAATACTTAGGGATACCATTTGATTAGGGGCAAACTAAAAAACAACTGTTTGCTTGGATCATAGCAAAGGTTGATAGAAAGTTGGAGGGATGGAAAGAGCAGTTAGTATCAAAGGCGGGCAAAGAGGTGCTAATTAAAATGGTTGTCCAGGCACTACCCCAATATGCCATGAACATCTTTAAAATCCCCATATCTATATGTCGAGCAATAGAGAAAAAAATTTCAGCATTCTGGTGGAAGTAGAATGCAAAACAAAAAGGTATCCGCTGGAAAAGTTGGGATTTCCTAAAGGAACGGAAGGAACACGGAGGAATGAGTTTTAAAGATCTAGTGGAATTTAATAAGGCTATGTTGGGGAAACAAGCCTGGAGATTAAGTCAAGCCCCAGAGGCCTTATGGAGCAGAATTTTTAAAGGCATCTATTTCCCTAATGGTAATTTATGGATTGCACTGAGGGGGCCAACCATCTTGGGGTTGGCAAAGTATCCTAACTAGCCGAGATGCTCTAGAGCCTGATATGAAATGGGAGGTAGGGGATGGCAAATCTATTAACTTAAGAGAAGATTGGTGGCTAATGTCAGGTAAGATTGGAAGACCGGCGAACGAGAACGACCCCAAGCTGGTGGTAGACATCATAGACCTAAACACGCGTGCGTGGAACACTCAACTTCTCAATGGTTTCTTTCACAACAACATTTTAGAGGAAATCAAGACAACCCCCCTCAGCATTCTCCCCAGACCTGACAGACTAATTTGGATAGGACACAACTCGGGAAATTACAAAGTTAAGAGTGGGTACCACAGAATATGCCAAGCTACTACAACAACCACAACACCCGGGGTTCCTCTTCTTACCAAGCCCTGAAACGCTTATGGACAGAGATCTGGAATTTACAAACCTACCCTAAAATCAGGCATTTCATGTGGAGTTTATGCAATGAAGGTCTTCCTACAAAGACTAACTTGTACCGAAGAAAAATCATACCTAAGCCCACATGTCCATTTTGCCACCAATTTCCAGAATCAACCGAGCACCTATTTATGCTGGGCAAGTAGACAAAGACAATATGGTCAAATAACAATGTTAACATCGACGTCTCCCCAACGTCTATTACTCGAACTGACAAATGGGTTAACGATTACCTTCAATCTGGGATATCGACACACCAAAAGGCGTTTTTTGCACACCTCCTTTGGCTTATATGGAAAGCCCGAAACTCCCTACTATTTCAAGGCTGAATGCAGCAACAACAATACATAATCAGCAAGGCGCTACTTTCACAGCAACTATTTGAGAAATGGAGTCCACATAAAGATGCGAGGGCGACGGCGCCTACCTCCGACCAGACCAGCTGGACACCTCCAAAGTCAGGATCCTTGAAGTTAAATGTTGACTACTCATGGCAAGGAAGGGGATCGGAGAGCTCCATAGCCAGAATCTGCAGAGGGGCCGACAGGGTATGCATTGTCGGCTTTGCGCAAAAGATTCACGCGTAATCGACCAACACAGGAGAAACCCTAGCTATTCTACACAGGTTGCTGTGGTTGAAGAAGCTTCGAGCAAGTCAAAACAGAATTGACTTTGCTGCACGAACTGATTTGCCCGTGCAGATCAATTCTGATTGCCTCCAAGCTGTGAACTCCATTTTGGGCCGGGCTGAAGCAACTTGGGAGGCCCTTCCTCATGTGCTTGACTATAAATAGCTGTTGGCCCAGATGGAAATTGTCCAAGTGCGGTTTGAACCGAGGCAAACGAACCGAGCTGCCGATTGGATCGCGAAAGCCCATGTTGCCGGCTCTCTTCCTAGTAATTGGGTTTCAAGGCCCCCGCAAGATCTTTATCTTATCTTATGTCTAGATTTCAACACTACTTGTAATCCACCATCTTAGTAGTAATCAATGAAGAATTTTTGACCAAATTTTTTTTTTTAATTACCCATATCCAATCCAACTTGTATTCTACCCATATTACTAAAACACATTAATATTCTAGAAAAACTCATACCCACATATTTAACCCACTTTAAACTCTTCATGTTTTTTTATTTTCCTTTATTTGCTTTCTCTCTTTTTTCCTCCTTCTTCCTTTTTCCAACGACTAGCTAGAGGGGAGGGCCGATCGCCAGATTGAGGCAGTTGACTAGTGGCGAGCTCACCTCGCTATTGCTGGGCATGAGGGAGCTCAACCTCTAGTGGATTGGCAAACTTGACCTTGCCGTCGTTGGGTGAGGTGAGCTTGCCACTAGCCGGCCACCACGGTTTGGCAATTGGCTCTTTCCTTTAGCCGATTGTCGGAAAAAAGAGAAAATGGAAAAAAAAAAGACAAAGAAAAATAAAAAATTCAAATAAAAATATTATTAAAAAATTATCCACTTATGTCTATGTCCGTCAACCAACCAAATTTGGCCGAATAGATTGAATTAGCACAACTACAAAAAATTTAGGACTCAATTAACAAAAAAATAAGTTATGACTTAATTGGCATAATTACAATAGGTTTACAATTTTTTTGATAATTTTTCTTTTTTGTGTGTGTAAAATCTAAGTATTATAAAGCAAATGAAGAAGAGCAGCGCAAGGGCATGCTCCAACGTTACAAATAGAGCTAATAATTTTGAAAAGATGGAGATGGAAGCCTTCACATAGTAGCCAAAACAACATTTATCTAGGAAGCTCTAATTTTTTAGTAAAGCGAAGCCCTACCTTTTACATTTTTACACATGTTAGCCAAGATAATATAAATATCAGTTGATTTGTTTTGAAATTGCCTACGGCTGCATTACATCCAAATGCCATATATGGTTGCTAGAAAGAATACCTTGAGGAGTATTGTTGCCAAGTCTTTACTTTTGTTGCCCTAATCATCTATTGAAGTTCCTCGTTCCATCCTCCTAGATGATGCATAATCCCATGTTGTGCAAGGATACTACACCAAAGCCGCTTGTCCACTCACATTTGAAGAATGAATGTGTTATGTCTTCTATGCTGATCTTGCAAAAGTTACATTGGATATCAACTGAAGTCATTCATTGACCGATGATCTCTACTGCCAGTAGTTTGTTTTTGCAAGCAAGTTAGCCAATAAAATTGTGTTTGCTAATTCCGTTGGTCCAAATCAAATGACAACATTTTTCCCTTGAAATGACGTACGAACCCCGTGAGCACCATAACTTGGCACGGAGGAACACTTAAGTGCCAAAACTTATAAACGGTACACTTAAGTGCCAATGGCGAGAAAATCCGGCCAAAATGCTGACATGACATTTTTCCAGCGGTCTAGGGTCAAAATGGTGTTGTTTTTGTTACTGATGTGGCGAAATAAGCCCAAAATAGCATCATTTTGGGTGCTGATGTGGCCACATCCAAAACGATGCCGTTTTGACTAAAATTTATTTTTTAATAAATATTAATTAAATAATATTAAATGAGCGAAATTTTTTTTTTTAAAAAAGGAGGGGGAGTAGCATGTGGTTGACGCCCCATCGCCGATGGGGCGGCGGCAACGGACGGCGAAGGCCGGACAGGGCGGTCCTCGCCGTCCGTCGCCGTTGCCCCATCACCGATAATGGGGTGGCGACCACGCCGCTCCCCCTCCGCCTGTCCAGCCCTTGCCATCCGTCGCCGCCGCCCCACCGATGATGGGGCGGTGGCCACAAGCTGCTCCCCCTTCCTTTTTTTTTATTTTAATTTTCGCTCTTTTAATATTATTTAATTAATATTGATTAAAAAATAAATTTTAGTCAAAACGGCGTCGTTTTGGGCTTATTTCGTCACATCAGCAACAAAAAAGACGCTATTTCGACCCTAGACCACCAGAAAAATGCCATGTCAGCATTTTGGTCGGATTTTCTCGCCGTTGGCACTTAAGTGACCCATTTTGCTCTGATTTTGACAGTTAAGTGTCCCTTCGTGCCAAGTTATGGCACTCCCGCTGTACTTATGCCCCCTTGAAATCGTACTGTTCGGTTCCTTCCATCACTCTTGCTGGGAAGTGGATTAGCTACGGATCCATATACTCTAACCCTAGCCTCCAATTTAAATCAAATAATACACCCCAAAAGAAAAACAGAAACATGAATACAACATGAGTAAACCCACAACAAAAGCGGAAAAATAATATAGAGGAAAGATGGGGAAAAAAACTAATGCACGCAATTGATAATTTTATATAATTTATGTATTGCTATCTATCTTATAATTTACATAGTGTGAATTTCGTGATCTTTTTATTGCAATTTTACTTTCACAAGTAAGTCCCTTTTTTTTCCTCTAATACATTTCCCTTGATTTGTCACTATATGACTTATGATCATTACTTACTTGCTCAACTAGTTGTAGATATTGATATTGATATTTCTACCGCAATTCAAGAGTTCGTCAGCATCATATCATTGTTCTCTGCTTGCGTTTTTTTCCTTCTTTTTATAATCTAATGCTTATCATAGTGGTTTCTACGTCTCTCTATAATTTACATTCCGAAACTGTTTCCGGACATACTTTTTGCTGTTGCTTTAGCCAGTCATGTGCTAGTGTTATATGATGTAGTTTTGAGTACCTAGATATTTTCCCCTAATTGTGGATAAGCATTTAGATATATAGCTCATATCCAATGTCTGCTCTATGGAGGCTCTTTTTCAATTGACTGGAAATGTCCTATAATGTAGAAGAGTATGCTAAGCTAAGCAATCCCATTGGGCTGCCACTAGAGGAGTCAATGAAGAAATGCTTCTTGAGAACTTTTATGAAGATCTTCATAGGGTCATAAGACGTCATCTCTTCAAAGTTGTGAAAAGAGTAAGCCTCGGATTTGAGTTGCAATGAGCGTGGAATTTAGTGCAAGTTAAATCCTTAGAGATCATTTCACTTTTTTGCAGTTAGATTAAACAAATCCAAAAGCTATTGATTATTTCAATCTCAAGGGTGATTTATACATATGAAATTTATGAAAATAGTGTTCTCGAGGAGAACGCATGGTCACGAGATGTGTGTTTTTGTTGTTCTAGGGATTCCAGGTACTAATGTACATTCTTACAAATTAGGTTATTTCTCATTGGACCAAATAATTTACCATATGGCGGGGTAGGCAACATGCGGGTCATGGGTGGGCAGGCGTACTGTTGACAGTTAGAGAGGCGAGTGGATGGCGGGCGGGCAATGTGTGGGCAGTGGATGTGTGACATGCATGCGGCGGGTGGATAGTGGCCAATGCCTAGTGATCATTTCAAGGAAGAGACATATTGCTTTATTTCTTGCTCTTTATCCTTTCCCTCTAAGAATTGCATGGTCGAGGCAGTATATTGAATTAGGGTAAGTACATCAATATTTCTCTGCCCGAAGCTTACAGGACCTTGGGCGACCGTTACCTAAGGTTGTGCAAGACCTAGGCGGCCTTCACTTAGGTTGCGTGACCCTAGGCAGTCGTTGCCTGAGGTCACGTGACTTTGGCAACCCTTGCCCAAGATCGTACGACCTTTGGCGGAGGTTACTTGGGTTGTGTGATCCTTGCTGGCCACTCGACAGCCCTTCGTCTGCTGCCCTCGCGTAAAGAAGATGAATAGTTATAAGGAGGGGCAAAATTAGAAAACTAAAAAAATAATGAGGACAATTTTGGAGGGAAAAAAACAATTTCAATTTGAGGAACTCGCTTAAACCCTATTGTCACTATGGACCGCTATTATGGACTTAGTACTTACCAAGTGGTAGAACCCGGTGTCTTTTCTCCTCCGCATTTGCTCTGACATATTAGGTTAGCAGGAAACAAAATAGAGGAGCAATGTTATATTAGGAGCTTTTACTACTGCCTTTAGTTCTTCTTTTGACGATTGCTTTCTTTGTCAAATATTTACAGTTTAGGTTGCTTTACATAGCTCCTAACACTAGAGCTGTTGGTACAGCTATAGATTTGGTAGATCAAAAAAGTACAAGTGTACTTCTTTCTAGATTTTTTTTTTTGTAGTTCTACTTCCAAATGTAAGTTCTTTTTTTTTCTAATGTATCACCCTTGATTTGTTACTATATGACTTTTGATCATCACTTACTTGCTCAACTAGTTGCAGATATTGATATTGCTAGTTCTACTACAATTTGAGAGTTCTTTAGCATCATATCACGTCGAGAATCTTTTACACACAAGCGTTCTTGTCCAGTACATCCCAAGATTGTATTGAGTTTTGCCATTACTCGCAAGTCAGTCTCCTACAGGCTTTATTTTTTATTCGACGTGGGCAAATTTTGTTATCAACCTTCTCATATTTGTTTTGGCTGGTCATGTCGTTAGATCATGTTGGTATCTTCTTGGGCTACAGTAACATCACTTCTTTTTCTCTACCTGAATTGTTCTTGTATATTAGAACCCCAAAAGCACCATTATCACCTACTCTTTGTTTAGTTGGTTTTTGCTACTTTTTGTTGCCTTTTTGTTCGATTGGGGGAGTATATCCTTTATGTAAGATGCTTATTGGGGTTGAACTCATTCAGGACCTGTTTCAGGTTGTGATGGTTTGCACTTAACAACTAAGCTAAGCCCTACCTTCGGATTGAGTTCTCTAATACTTATACTATACATATTTCTTGCTTTTCTAGGATTTTGAACTAAACACATAAAAATAGATTCTTCATTTCAATCTTCTGTTTAAATGCTAGTGGAGTAACTTCAAAACCTAGTGACTAAATGTGAGATTTTTCTGGCAAAGCAATCATTTCTTCGTCTAATCTCTCTCTTTGTCTCTCCTTCCTACTAGAGGGCTCATCAATGTCTTCAAGAAGCATGCAAGCCTACATAATAGTGTAAATTTTTGGATTATAGACATGGAGACAAGATTAAGGGATTTGGGAAAAAATGAATCAGGATGGAAAATGTGGAAAATAAATCCAAAACCATTGATTGTTTGGACCATAGAGCTGATTTTAAAAATGGAATTTTTGAAAACAATGCTCTTCTTACCCAAGGAGAATGTGTGATCACAAGATACATGTTTTCGTTGTTATGGGGATTCTAGTTACTTATGTACATTCTTATAGATTCAGTTTATTTCTCATTTAAACTATTAATTTTCCATACGGGGGCAGGGGTGTGTGGGCGGGTGGACAGCAGGCGGGTAGGAGACGTGCCAGCGGTAGGCGTGTGATGTGCGTGCGGTGGGTGGATGACGCTTATTAATATCTATTGGTAAACATTATCAAGTTTTTGTCTTAGTTTTAATTGACATCTGGATGCATGTTGTTGAGATAGCTCAATTAGACAACTATGAAAGAACGATATCTCTAAGAATTTTATTGCTTATCTCTACATCACCAAGAAGATTGCCACTTCGGAAAACTAAGTTCTAATCCTTCGGAAAATGGATTTTCCAAGTATGACAGGATTGTGGTATGTTCTTTCAGGTGCAGTCAACAATTATCTTCTCTGCAAAAAGAACTGCAAAACTGCAGAGATCTCTGAAATACTCCAAAATAGTTTAAGCTACCCGGGATCCTAGACATCAAATCCGTGGCTACCATGATAAGCCTGGACTAACTTTCAATTCCAAACATATGAATAGCTGTCGTATTGTGTTGCAGGTGTGAATTTTTGTAGTGATCGAAATCACGTCACAAATTCAATTTCCAAGAAGTTGAGGCAAAAAATATACATCAAAGGAAGCAAGATCCTGCACCCTGGTGTTCTTGTTGAAAATATGACTTTTATTGTCCGTGGGAAAATTGAGAGCAGAGGAGAAGATGGATTTATGAGTTTATGTGAAGGAAATATCTGCGGAGAAGAGCTTCTAGCTTGGTGCCTCGAGAGTTCTTCTATAAGTAAAGGTACAAATCGCAATCTCTTTGAGTAGTCTTTAATTATTGAATGACTGGCCATTAAGAGCATTACAAATGTGTGATATTGAAGATGGACAAAAGATAAGACCACCTGGAAATCGGTTGCTGAGTAATAGGACAGTAACATGCGTGACAAATGTTGAAGCCTTTGTACTACGAGCAGAAAGACATCACCGGGCTAGATGCAAGATTCCTGCGTAAGCCAAAAGTTCAAGGAGCCATAAGGTTCTTGCTCTTTCTTAACAGAAGATTTAGCACTACTATATATACCGGCAAATCAAGCATATCAATAAACAATCTGCAAAGGAATGGCAACTAAGTTAACTATTTCAGATTCTCTCTATTTCCCGTGTACATTCTCTTTTTTACCCTAAGGGCAGGATGGACTACTGGGTCCCATAGTTTGTAATTTGCTTCTACATGGACAGTTTAAACAAATGTTTGGATTATGCACTCGCCACAAAAACGCCTGGTTGCAGGTATCTATGACCATACTGGAGAGGACTTGTAGCAACTCACAACCAAGTCGATTGGAGATACAAGAAGAGACAACTTAGTAGTGCTGACACTTCAAAATCACAACATCTTTCACATCGGCAAAGTATGCTGATGGTATCAATGATTGGTGAATCCGCGGATCCATTCGCAACTCCTTTGGAAATATTACTCAAATGATATTTCTTTCCTATATTTCAAATACTTTGTCTAGTAATAAGTTATTGGGTTTCTTTTAATGGTTTCAATATTTGCGGGATTATTAACAATATTTTTTTTGGGAGAATGTTAATAAATTTCAAGATCCATGCCATTAATAAACTACATTCCTCAGCTATCTGTATTTATACTAGGTTCTAAGTCACAATGTGACTGCGAATTATAAGAGAGGACATGTTAATAGAGAAAGAAGAAAAGAAAAAATAAGCGTGACGGACTCCAAATTGAGCGATGGGCAGGTGGCAGGGCGATTGGCGAGCAACTGGTGGGCGGGTGGTGAGTGACTGGTGGGCGATAGGCGGGCAGGCAATGAGCGATTGGTGGGCGGGTGGCGAGCAACGGTGGGCAACGGGTGGACAGGCGGTGAGCAACTGGTGGGCGGGTGGCGAGCGACTGGTGGGCAACGGGCGGGCAAGCGGTGAGTGGCTGGTGGGCGGTGGGCGGGACTTAAAAAAATAAATAATAAGAAAATGATTTATTCCAAAAATTATTCTAAAGACAAGAAGTAATTTTTTTTCACTTCTGTTCCAAATATGAACCCTCTGCCTCGAGCGGTCCAGTGGTGGAACGAGATATTTGTCGTGCGGTCCTTTGTGGCCGCATTCATAGACCCACTGGCCTTCTTCTTCTCCTCCATCCACAAGGTACAGCAGCTTTTTTTTCTCTCAATCCTGCTGACTTGCGAGATCGACACTTGGTAAATCCGGCCCCACTTTGCAGATTCTCTCTCCGTTCCTCACTAGTTTCTCTCGGTATTTCCTTCCTTTTCATTTTTGCTTTTGAGGCCATGGAAAACGCTCAGCATCACCGGCCAGCCATGGCGTCACCGGCCAGCCATGGACGACCCGCTCATGAGCACGCCGGGGCCAAGGGAGGAACCCGACGGAGCCTTGTGCATTTTTCCCTTTGCGAAACGAGAAAGTGGGGACTACGCCATCAAGGCAGTATTTTCATCAAGACTTCGTTCGTCGCGGTCCTCGCCTTTCTGAAAATACCGCGTCGGCATGCTCGTGAGCCGGTCGTCCATGGCTGGTCGGTGATGCTAAGCGTCGTCCATGGCCTCAAAAGTCAAAAGCACAAAGAAAAGGAAGGAAGTGGCGGGAGCGGAGCTTAACGGGGAGAGAGACGGTCGTTTAGAAATGGGAAATGAGAACTCCTGAATGGTTTATTACATTGAGACGGTCCTCAAAATATTTTGAATGATCTAGCAAGTGGACCCCGATCGACACATGTCAACTCCTGAATGGTTTATAATATCACCTTAGATGGCATATTAAACACGCTTAATATTTTCTTGCTGACTACACTTCAAATGACTTGGTGTCATGTTCACTTATCCGTTCTTGAATGCAGGAAGATATATGCGTGGTATTAAACTGGCTCATTCCTCATTTTAAGAAACGTGACCGACTTCGTACACTTCATACATATACTTCTTCAGGTAGGCCCCTCTTCGCCAACTTATTTTCTTATGTGTGAATAAGTGGGTCGATAATTCGCCATAACCATTGGATCCCCCATCTACATGTAATGTTGTCATGTGAGGAGCTTTTACTGCTACCTTTTAGTCCTTCCTTGACAATAGTTTTCTTTGTCAAATATTTACAGTTTAGGTTGCCTTACATAGCTCCTGCCACTAGAGCCGTTGGTGCTACTGGAGACTAGGTAGATCCAAAAACTATGGTTTTCCGTTATCTACGAGGATACTTCATCCTAGATCTTTTTATCGCAGTTCCACTTCCATAAGTAAATACTTTTTTTCTCTCATGCATCACCTTTGATTTGTTATTGATATGAATTCTGATCATCACTTATTTGCTCAACTGATTGCATATATTAATATTGTTAGTTCTACCACAATTTGAGAGTACATCAGCGTCATATTATGCAGAGAATTTTTTACGCATAAGCTTTCTTATCCAATACATCCCAAGATTATGTCGAGTTCTGCCATTATGCACGGGTCGGTATCCTACGGGCTCTATCTTTTACTCAGCGTGGACAAATTTTGTCGTCAACCTTCTTATATTTGCATTGGCCAGCCATTTCGTTGGATCATGCTAGTACTTTCTTGGGCTACGGTATGTAGCAATGTTGATAAAAGTAGATCCAAAACTTAGCGATTAAATATGAGATTTTTTCGGTAAAGCAATCTTTTCTTCATCTAATCTCTCTCTTTATCTCTCCTTTTTGCTAGAGAGTTCATCAATGTCTTCACAAAGCATGCAAATCAGCAGGACTGTGTAAATTTTTGGATTATGGAAATAGGAGCACAATTAAGGAATTTGGAAATAATGAATTAGGATGGAAACTGTGGAAAACGAATGTGAAGGCTATTAATTGTTTCAATCCCAAGGATGACTTCATATATGGAATTTATGAAGATAGTGTTCCTCTTACTCAAGGAGAAAGCGTGGTCACGAAATATGTGTATTCATTATTCTGGGGATACCAGGTACTTATGTATATTTTTATAAATTTCGCTTCAAATAATTCACCGTATAGTAGCTCGGAAGAGTAAACCTGTTAAATATTTTTTATTTTTTTAAATCGAAATTTTACTTATTTTTATTTTTATTTTTTTTAAATTGAGTTTTAAATTCTTTATTCTTTTTACTTCTCCTTCTACTTTAGCCAGTCGTCCTAGCCCTCGACCGGCTAAAGTAGGAGGAAAAATAAAAAGAAAAAAGATTATAATTTCTATTTTTATAATAAATATTTTTATACATTTCTTTCACATAATACTGATTCTCTATATTAAATTTTGAAGCAAATAAGTACTCTAGCTGGAAATCAAACTCCAAGCTACTTTGTTCCGGAAATCCTGTTTACCATGGGCATTATTGGATTGGGCCTCTTGCTCTTCGCTCTTCTCATTGGAAATATGCAGAACTTCCTCCAGGCCCTTGGAACAAGGTGTGACCTCTCACCTTGAAAAACATTTTATATCGACAATCCATTCCTTAATCGTTACCGTAGTGCTTCTGCACAATATTTGAATTTTTATCTGATTGATACAATGACGACCTTCGAAAATTTTTATGTTGAAGTGTATGTGTGATGGTTTTATGGCTTCCCTTCGTGTCTGTTCTTTCAGCCAATAATGATTAAGAATGTTCCAATAGCCATTAGTGCACCTTTTTGTTGTTGGACATCTTGGATGTAAACTGTCAACTAACTTTATGTATTTTCTCAATCGTCTTAGGAGGTTGGAAATGTCATTAAGGCGTCATGATATTGAGCGATGGATGAGTCACGGATACTTACCTGAACAGTTAAGAAGGTAAATACAGCGTTTCTTCCTACCTTTCTCGTGTACTTCTTCTGAGTAGAGACATATCAATTGCATTATTCAGTATCCAAGTGTGCTCTGTTGAGGCTCTTTTTCAATTGACTGGAAATGTCCTATCATGCAGAAGAGTACGCGAAGCTGAGCGATTCCATTGGGATGCCACTAGAGGAGTCAATGAAGAAATGCTTCTCGAGAACTTTTCTGAAGATCTTCAAAAGGATATAAGACGCCATCTCTTCAAAGTTGTGAAAAGAGTAAGCCTTGAATTTGAGTTTAAATGAACGTGGAATTTAGCGCAAATTAAACCCTTAGAAGTCAATTCTCTATTTTGCAATTACTTAGATTGAGCAAATTTTGGGATCCTAGACAAAAAATTTGTTGCTACCATTATAGGCCTAGACTAACTTTCAATTCTAGACATATTAATAGTTGTATTATGTTGCAGGTGCAAATTTTTGCAGTGATGGAGGATCACGTCACAGATGCAATTTCCGAGAAGTTGAGGCAAAAAACATACATCAAAGGAAGCAAGATCCTCCAACCTGGTGTTCCTATTGATAAGATGACTTTTATTGTCCGCGGGAAAATTGAGAGCAGAGGAGAAGATGGATATACGACTTTATGTGAAGGAAATGTCTGCGGGGAAGAGCTTCTAGATTGGTTCCTCAAGAGTTCCGTAAGCAAAGGTACAAATCGCAATCTTTCCGAGTAGTCTTTAATTATTGAATGACTGGCCATTAAGAGCATTTCAAAATGTGCGTGAAATTGAAGATGGACGAAAGATAAGACCACCTGGAAACCGGTTGCTGAGTAACATGACAGTAACATGCGCGACAAATGTTGAAGCCTTCGTAATACAATCAGAAGACGTTGAACAAGTCACTGAACTAAATGCAAGATTCCTGCGCAACCCAAAAGTTCAAGGAGCCATAAGGTACTTGGTCGGCTCTTCTTTTAACAGATGATTTAGCATTACTATATATACCGGCAAATCAAGCATATTACCGAACTATCAGCAAAGGAATAGCAACTAAGTTAACTTGTTTCAGATTCTCTCCGTTTCCTGTGTACATTCTCTTTTTACCCTAAAGGCAGGAAAGACTACCGGGTCCCATAGTTTGTAATTTGCTTCTACTTGGACAGCTTAAACAAATGTTTGGATTATTCACTCATGACAAAAAAGCCTGGTTGCAGGAAGGTAATGACTTCGGGCATTGCCAGCTCTCATAACGAGACGAGCGATGTGTACAAGGCCCAAGAACGACTTTCTGACCGTATGACTGATTGGCGATTACTAGCGATTCTGGCTTCATGTAGGCAAGTTGTAGCCTGCAATCCGAATGGAGGATAGGTTTTTGGAGTTAGCTCACCATCGCTGGATCACGACCCTTTGTCATTGTAGCAATCAAGCCCAGTAGTATGTTCTGCACTTGTCACAATGTAGAGCTTGTACATCAAATTTCTACTCCCTTAAAATTTCTATGGTATGAGTAAAAAAAAAAAGAATTTGATGGCTAACAAGCAATCCCTATTTTGAGGCTAGAAGTGCCGTGCTTGTGAGATACAATACTTGCCACAAATTCTATTTTCGTTTTCCCTAGCTCATATGTTAATTCATGTAGAGCCATTGAACTAACCCAACCAGCAACCAAAGCTATTATATGGACATAAAGCAAATGGCCGGGATTAGTTGATACCATCACTATCTAGAGAAAGGTGTTAGGTTTGAATCTATCTATATATACAGATAGATGCATGATCCATCTATGTCCTGTGAAGTAAAAAAATGACCCGCGGCTTCATGTCCGAATAAAGTAAGAATAAAGTAAAGGGGTGTAAATAATTAAGCCCAGTGAATACATTATTTATGCGTTAGTGCGATGCAAAAAGGTAAATTTAGTAAGTTATAGGTTGGGGAGGAATTTGTCAAATTCGTGAATTGAATTCGAATTGACGATTCATTAATCATCCTCTTATTGATTATCTCATTTTTTTCTTTTTTAGTTTCATTCAATTCATATATTTCTCTTAATTCAAATAATTGAATTGGGTTTCTTTTGGACACAACTCTTTTTTTTTCTAAGAAATCCCCAACGAAAAAGACACGCTATTCCTTTTCTATCAAATCGATCATAGCCACTACCTACATTCTACAAAATCGTGTGCCACAAATAGAAACTAATAGAGACACTTGTGACACTTTAGAAAGATATCATGATCCTTGAAAAACACTTCTGAATCGATCTCATCCTTTTAATAGTTTTCATAATTTTTTTTACTCTCTTTTTTCAATGGATATAATGCAAAGTGTAAAGACAAGGAAAGTATTCTTACTCCCCAAATATATAAATTTCAATGCCTATACTCCATAGATTGTTCGAATTCCATACGGACAATAATTATGGATTTGTCAAAAAAATTTGGAATTCATTTATTTCTTTCAAGAGTGGCTTGCTTTAGATTTGGCGCATTTCTTGTAATAGGATTGAATGCCCTGGAATATGGGTGGACGATCCTTATGGATAACTGGAAAGGTAAAATCTGCAAATCCAACGTGGGGATATCCTAATAAGAGGAGTAAGCCCATCACAATCATACACTTTATGAAATCCATATGGACCCCACATATTGCACTCACAAAATGAATGACTATGATAGATCCGGATGTACTTTGGGTACAGACGAAAGTAGACCCAATTCCAATGCTCCAGCGATCTTGCCGATAAATTCTTAATCCAGCTCATGCGAACGCTTTTCAAGCAAATCAATTTCAAAAGAGCACACACCGAACTAATAGTAAAATGATCCGAAAAAAAAAGAAAGAACTAAAAGTAGATGCTTATTGACACTTGATTTTGCCAATCCGGTAAATCCTCTTTTCTTATATAATATAAAATGGTCAAAATAGCAGAAACAACAAAAATAGACAAATAGGTAAATTATCAAATAATGAAAATTAGAAAAAAATGTTATTAAAATAGTAGTATTAAAAAAAAGCTCCGGCCCTTCCCTGCATTTCTCGGACTAGCCCAACCATTTTCCCCACACCTCTCTGGGCTCGGCCCTTCTCCCATCCTGTCCAACCCAGCTCACCCTCTTTTCTCTCTCGCTAGTTCAGCGACTCGTTCAGCAGGGAACACGCGAGAGTTTCTCTCCAATGACGAGCCAGGTAGAACACACGAGAAAATATTAGACGCCACCATGATGTTGAGAAAATATTAGGTGGTTTGGAGGCACCATGTCAGCATGGTCTCCATCCAATCAGGAAGTAAGTGACATGTCGTTTCACATCAGCAAATAGAGCCCACCAACCATTTCACCCAAAAATATGATTCCTTCTTTCCTATTCAAATTTTTTTTTCTCTTGAATAGCCTGAACGCGCATTGCAATTTTCTCTCTCCAAATTGTTTCTCTCGTTGAAAAAAGAAGAGCAAACTCCTCTCTTCCTCTCTTTGTTCCAATGCTCGTTCTCTGCTCCCTCACTCGCTCTCTGCTCCGGCATCGTTGGTCCCTTGGCGCTCGCCTTCTCTTACCACAAGAGGGCATTTTGGGTATATATGTTGTGGTTTGGTTTTTGTCTTGGATGGCACTGAGTTTGGTGATTTTAATCTTTTGGGTCGATGTCTTGTCTAGGACAGCACCAAGAAGTTCCAGCTCCCTCCTGATCTACTGCGTCGCTTCGTCTCACGGTTGGTCTAGTCTGGAAGCATTGTTACAATGAAACAGTGAATTGATTCTTTCATGTTTATAGTTTTGGCATATATCTTCAAATAGGCGTGTCATTTTTTCGTTTAAAGAAATACTGCTAAAAAAAGTGTTGTATGATAGGTGATATTCTTAGGGAGTTTTATGCAGTAAGCTAATGTCTTGGGTGTAGGTACTCTGGTTTGTTTGCAATTGAATAATTTTAAATAGACGAAGAAATTTAGTCTTAACTGGGTAGGGTTATGAGTCTATGATGCTATTGTGATGATTTAGCAGGACAATGAGTTCATAGGTAAAATTCTTGATAAAAGAGATGAGTTTGTTTTCATCATTGCCACGGCGTATTCTCATCAATCTGCAAGTATTCGAATTAGTCATGACAAAGATGAAAGATTTGACTATGCCCGACTCTAGTGAAGGTCGCCCTCGCCTGGAGGCTCGAGCAGCCCTCGCCTTGCTCGACCCAAGCGAGGGCACCAAGTGCTCGCTTGACACTGGTGAGGGCAGCCTCGCTGGCTTCCCTCGATCGAGAGAAAAAAAATGAAAAAAACAGAAAATGATGAAAATGCCCCTCAGTCAAAAAGTTTGGGATAAATTTGTCACAAGTGATATAATTTGAGGTTTTTGATAGCACAAAAAAAAGTTTAGGATAAAATTGTCACAAGTGGCATAGTTTGGGGTTTTTGGTGACAAAAAAAAAAGTTCAGGGTAAAATTATTACGGATGGCATAGTTTAGGGTTTTTGGTGACATTTTTCCATTATTATTTTGATGTTTTATGACCTATAATTATTGAACTAATCCTAATGTCAACTAATTCCAATCTATTTTTATCCTGGGCTATAAACTGACCTGGACCCTATCGATCAAGGTTGGACTAAGAACCAGGCTGGCCCTAAGGCCCACTATGAATTAGCCAAATTGGCTAGCAAAAATCCTTTTCTTTAAAAAAAAAAAACAGCCCACTTCAAATTTCTATTCTTAGCTCGGCCATCTCCAGCCGACAACAAAATCAGCCCATTGATTCATTTGGGCCCACGATACACTAGCCTAAAATTAAGTAGAAAGAACACAGTCGACTTCCCTACCCTATTTTCCTATTCGGCATGTTCTCTTTCTTTCTTTTTCTTTCCTTCCTCTCTTCTACGTAGTCTTCTTCCCCAATGCTTTCCTCCCATGCCCAAAGCTTGCTTCCTCTCCGAGACACACCCAATCGACGACACCGATTGACGACCGGAGTCCACCCTACTACCAAACCACTACCAACCGCCGGCCGTTCACCCCAACTGGCATTGACCGTTGTCGGCCACCTACTACAGTGGCCAGTAAACCTCTCCCTGGTGTGAAGAAAAACCACTATTGACTCGAAGATGGATGGCCATTCCACAAAAATCACGCCAAACCACAATGAACACACAAATAGTGAACACGATTAAACAGATAAAGACAAAAACACAAGTCCATCTCAAGTTAAAATGCGAATTGGCTTTTAGTCCTCTCCGAGGCATTTTGTTGAACATGTAGAATGGATCAGCTAAAGGAGGAATCTAGGCTCATTCAGGGGCTTGGATTTGGGCAAAGATATACACGGCGTGTACAAGCAACACTGAAGATCAGCTCATGGACAGGTAATGCATTCAGACCCGATATGAACAAAGAACACCTAGCCTCGGCCACAACAATCTCATAGAACTCAGATCTTGTTTAGGCATTTTCACAAGCACTTGGTATACACTACTAAAATGAGGGATTTTGGGCTTGATCGAGACTCAAACACAAATCTAACTTCCTAACATGTTTACCGGCGCACACAGTAAGTTTCACGGAGGACCGACGGGACCGGAGATCGTGCAAACTAGTCGGCCACGAGCTATGGCCTAACACCTTGCAAAAACAGAACACCCAACCTTGGGGGGAAGGGATGGGGTGGACGGCCGTTCACAAACGGACCTTTGGCGACATCCAACCACCCTCTCAAGTTCGCTCTCTCTCTAGTTCACTCTCTCACACTCACTCAAGCTCTCTTGGTCTTTCTCCCATCCTCCCTCTCTCTCGAACTCTTTCAGCTAAAGAAGAAGCCCCCCCTCCTCTATGGTCAAACCAGCAAAAAATAGAGCCTCTTTTTGAAGGACGATGCCAATTGTTGATATGTTGTCCTTGCACAGTACCGTCCCGTCCTTGCTTCTTTTGTGGGGAGGCATCGTCCAAGCGGAGGGGAGAAGGAGAAGAAAAGAGGAGATGGGCCGGGTAGAAAGAAAAGAAAAGGAATAGGCTGGGCCGGCCAAGGTGGGGAGAAGACAAGTGCAGTAGAAGAAGGGACTGGGCTTGGCTGGCCCCAGCTTGGCCCTACTGCACTTTTTTTAATTGATTTCTTTTTCGAAAATTTTAATAATTAATATTAGTAGTGCAATGTGTTGCAATTTAAAATATAAATAAATAAGCAAAATTTAGGTGTCAACATATATACACGTGGTAATTTTAACTTTTTGCTAATTCAATTCTACGCAAAATTAGAAAAATTAGGTGGAAAGTAAGTCAATTTGCGCATCGTTTTAAATGACAATTAAATGATTAAGTGCTATTTTACCTTTTTGGTAAAACTTAGGCGGATTTATTACCAAATGAAGCCATCATACCAAATGAAGCCACCTTATCCCTCCTTAAATTGATTGGTCAACCATGCCTCAGTATTCATATGAAGAAAAATAAATGTTGCAAACATGAACTCGTCCATTAGACTTTTTGTAGTGTTCATGATCATTCCTGCACTCGTACAAGCTTGCTCCAGAAAGATATGCTTGCTTGGAGAAACCTATGTCCAAATCCACAATAGCTTACCCGGAAGAGTAACGTTTACTATGCATTGCAAATCCAAGAACAATGATCTTGGTGTTCAGCAGATCCCTCCAAGTGGCATATGGCAATTTCATTTCCGTCCCAATTTGTTTTTGTAAAAGCCTCTTCTTTTGCAGCATGCAATGGCCTAGTCAATTTCACTATTTTGACATATATGATGGGAAAAGAGATACTACGCGATGTCAGGAAAGTTGTATATGGTATGTAAAGCCTACTGGCCCGTGCCTTTTGTATGATGCATGTGAAAAATGGAAGTCCTAAATTTTCCCTAGGGAAACTCATGCCTATACTAGTTTGTACCAATATGATATTTGGCTATAAATAAATAGCTCCTCCTTTGGATGTGTGAAGATGTCCTTTTGTACGGTTGATGTGTGAATAAGTCCTTTTATGCCTTCAATTGTTAACATCAGTTAACACTTAATGGGCCTTAACAATAAATTGAGAATGTTGTGGGTAACAACTCCATGTGTGACACCATTTTCTTTGCAGCATTCAATGGCCTGGTCAATTTCACTATTATATATATATATATATATTGAGAAAAGAGATGTTGAGTGATGTTATGAAAGGTATTAAGTGGTTTATAGAGCCTATAGGTCTGTGTCTTTTGCATACTAAATGTGAAAAATGCAACTCCTAAAATATCCTAGGGAAATTTGTGCCTACACTGATTTATGACAATATGATATTTAGCTATGGATAAGGTATTGTAAGCTCCTCCTTTGATTGAAATTATAATAATTGGTCAATATCTTTTCATGATGTTGATGTGTGAAGATATCATTAACACTGAACAAGCAAAATTGGCCCAACAATTTCTTATGTGGACTTAGGTTTGTTGACATCTAAATTTTGACGATTTGTTTAAGTATTTATTAATTGCATTGAAAAATTAGGGATTAATTTCTAATCCCTTAACAAAAAAATTTTCATTGAAATTGCATCGCATATGGACATTAGGAGCATTTGCATCACTAGTTTTAAAATTTATCAAAAAAATTAAATTTAAAAAAATTTCGAAATTAAAAGAAAAAAAAAGTGGGATAGTCGGGCTGGGTTCGGGCCATCCTTGGGCTGGGCCCTTCCTCTTTTCCCTTCTCTTTTTGGCGCATGGGCCGGCCCTTCTCCCTTTGTTTCGGCCCGGCCTGTCTCCTCCTTCTTCCTCTTCTCCCCTCGCGCAGGTCTTCTGCAAAAGAAGAATAAACAATGAAAGAGCAGGTCAGAGGTGGCGGAAAACCAGGAGAGGCAGCTCCGGCGTGATCCACGGGTCGAGGGATTAGGTTGGTCAGCAAACTGACAAGGCAAAGGGGACATGCCTACCTGAAAGAAAAGAGGAGAAGAACATAGATCGAGGGGGACGGAGAAAGAGAGGGGACTACAAGGGACAAGAGATCGAGGGGAGAGAAGAAAAAAAAAGGGGGGTGTGCGTGAAAGCGAGGCCGGAGAGAAGAGAGAAACTCCTGTGGCCACCGCGTTTCGAACGCGGCTGACGAGCTGCCAACACGCTTTCTTCCCCTTCACCAAAGCTCCTGGATATGAGACACGCTTTCTTCCCCTTCACCAAAGCTCCTGGATATGAGAGAGAGGATTGGTGAGAGACTAGAAAGAGAGTTTGAGTGGGAGAGAGCAAACCAGAGGGAGAAGGTGAGCTCGAAGGAGCGGTCAACCGTCACTGGAGGCCCGTCTGCCCGCCAGTGCCCACCACAGCTCTCCCTCCGAATGAGGTAAGTGTTGGATAAATGATTTGTGTTGATCCTTGATTGATTCTCTAGCCTGATTCCAATTCCATAATTGATACGGTGGATTGTAGATTTAGAATATTTTAGGAAAAATAATATTGTATATATTTTCCTTAATTTACATTTCTTGTACTATATAAATAGAGACATATATGTGTACATTGCAAGACAGTGACAAAATATATGAAATCACATTTTCATCACTGTTTCATGTCATGGTATCAGAGCAGGTTCTCTAACCCAGCTTCTGCAAATATTTTTTCTTGAATTGCCTCCGATTTTTTCTATTTTGTTGCTGCAATTCCCCTCTTGCAAAGCAAATTAGCACATCGGATTGGAATTCAGTTTCTTATTCAAGATGCAAAATCCAGCTAGCCATGAAATTGAAGATCCATTCTCACCAGAAAATTCATCCATGCAAGCTCCAGAGGAAATCCGATGTGCTAATTTGTTCAACGTTCCAGATCAAAAAGAGGAATCTGATGGCCTACATCTCCTTCAATCCAATGGTGGGGATCTTAAATATGGGCGCGGATCTGATGGCCCATATCCTTTCTAAACCGACAGTGGAGATCGGATCAATTGGCGTAGATCCAACGGCCACAATCTTCACCGATCTGACCGCTCAAATTAGCGGTGAGGAAGAGTATCGGATGGCTCATATTCAATCCTTCCAAACTTTGAACCAAACGGCCCTTGTAATGCCACGCCATCATAGAAAGGGGAAGGCCAAAATTATAAATTTAAGGGTAAGTATTGTAAATATTGCCGTTGTCCACACCATACTATTGAAACATGTTGGAAATTGCATGGCAAGCCAACTGACAAAAAATAGAAAGGGAAAGAATTTTCTGCTTATCATATGTCAACACAAGGAAATGAATAATTATTGATGATGAAAACATATTACGTTAACTAATTTTTTAAGTGATATAATAAATTATTTTTTAGTCAAATCTTAAATTTTCCGTGAAAGAAACACACCATTAATACAAGCACGTATCGTGATAATTCCACTAGCAGTTTTTTAAAATTTGCTTTCTTATCAAAATCTTGTTGAACTAATTTATTTTATGAATGTTTATTTGCCAGACAACCGCCATATATACTTCATGGACCAACAAATAACATTTGTTATGTTTGTGCTCGAATAGCTAAAATAAATTCCTCATACAGGTTTGGGCGGCCTATTTCCACTCCATGTACGACTAAATCCACCTTATTTACACTAAAAAAGACAAAATAGTCTTCAATCTTTCAATTGCAAAATGATGGCCCCATTTTTTTTCTTTCTATTTCCATATAGAATCTAGTTGCCACAATTAAGCATTTCACATACTTTTTTAGTGTACTAAAATATTTTATTTAGTGCATTCTTAGATATTTCTATAAAGTTCTACATGCTCCATATAAAAGCATTTCATCGATAATATAAAATAAAATAAAAAGACAAATTCCAATCTTAGAAAATGTCACCAAAAACTATTTTCCTATTTGGCTTTTTCTCTTTCTTGCTTTTTTTCCGTTTTCTTTTAGGGAAAATGTCACCAAAATCATAATTATGCCACTTATGAAAAATTTATCATGAACTTTTTTTTTTACAACACTAAAAATCTTAAATTATGTCACAAATCATTTGTGATAGATTTACTCTGAACTTTTTTTTTTTATGATGCTAAAATCCCCAAATTATGTCAATCATGATACATTTAGCCTAGACTTTCTTTTGTGACACAAAAAACCCTGAACTTTAACTCATGTGATATATTTACCTCTAAACTCTTTAGCATAAGGGTATTTTTCATCTTTTCCTTTTTCTTTTTTTCCTTTTCCTTTTTCCTTTTTTTAATTTGGGGTTTTCCTTTTTTCAATTTGGGGCCACTCCTTTAAATGGCAATTGAATGATTAAGGAAATTTTTTTATCTCTTTGGTAAAAGTTAGGTGGAGTTATTGCCAAATGAAGCCACCTTATTCCTCATTAAATTGATTGGTCCACCATGCCTCAATATACATAGGAAGAAAAACAAAGGTGGCAAATATCAACTTGTCCATTAGACTTTTTGTGGTATTCACGATCAATCTTGCTCTCATACAAGCTTGCTCTGGAAAAATATGCTGGCTTGGAGAAACCTATGTCCAAATCTACAACAGCTTACCCAAAGGAGTAACGCTTACTGTTCATTGCGAATCCAAAGACGACAATCTCGGTGTTCAACATATCCCTCAAGGTGGCATGTGGGAATTTCATTTCCGTCCCAATTTGTTTTGTAAAAGCCTCTTCTTTTGCAGCATGTAATGGCTTGGTCAATTTCACTATTTTGATATATATGATGGGAAAAGAGATACTACGCGATGTGAAGAAATGTGTACGTGGTTTGTAAAGCCTACTCGTGCCTTTTGTACGATGTGTGTGAAAATGGAAGTCCTAAATTTTTCCTAGGGAAATTCATGCCTATTCCAGTTTGTACCAATATGATATTTGGCAATGAATAAGAAGCTCCTCCTTTGGATGTGTGAAGATGTCCTTTTGTACGATTGATGTGTAAATATGTCCTTTTGCACCTTCAATTGTCAACACCAATTAACACTTAAAAAGCATTAATAAGAAATTGAGAATGTTGCGGATAACAACTTGATGTGTGACACCCTCTTCTTTGCGGTATGCAATGGCCTGGTCAATTTCACTATTTTGATATATATATTGATAAAAGAGATGTTGAGAGATGTTATGAAAGGTGTTAAGTGGTTTGTAGACCCTATGGGGCTATGTCTTTTGCATACTTAATGTGAAAAATGGAACTCCTGAAATTTGTGCCTATACAAATTTGTACTAATATGATATTTGGCTATGAATAAGATATTGTAAGCTCCCCTTTCAATGAAATTATAATAGTTGGTGGATATCTTTTCACGGTATTGATGTGTGAAGATGTCATTAACACTGAACAAGCATTAACAAGATACTGAGAATGCTACAGATCACAACTTTTTGCTACTGGAGAGTAACAGGGGGTCCACTCCAAGTCCTATGTCAGCATCGTAAGTCTCCCCACAAACCGGGTAAAGTGATTTAATTATTAAAAAAAAAAACCACCAATCTAAACATAATTCCTATAAAAAAGTGATTCATAGACGTGGTGTCCATAAATCAAGTCCATATATGAAGCTGATCGGCATGATAAAGTGCCTCACAGTGTAAAGTTTCATTCTCAAGTTGGAAATCTTTAGTTCATGGGGTTTTGTGAATCTTATCTCTTGTGTAAATCCTTCAACGCGGTTGCTTGAGTTCACAGCTGGGATGTGAATTTACTTTACAAGTCAACTCGTTTATTTAACCTGACCAAAAAAAAAATCGTTTATTTAAGAATACATTTGTAGAGAAAATCACTCAAGTTAATTATAACATATATCGTCAATGTTAAAAAGAAATTTATATAAATGGTTCTATACTTCACTAATAGGTGAAATTAGGGATGTCAATCCTCAAATTAAGGAAAAAAATTTCCTCACACTAGAGGTGTATGCTTTATTTTTCAAAGCAAAATGTGGCATCGATGAAAAAACGTAAACTAACTCTTTGTACAGTTGGAATGTTATATTTTTATTTCTATATGAATAAGTGACATTTAATTGAAATCGAGTACCATGGCAGTTAAATTGTGTAAATTCTAAGGGATATGGGACAAGATAGACCAAGGTCGGACTAAAATTATTATAGCTTGGTTTGGCTACCGCCATTTTTCGTTGCTGAATGTTGCTAAGTATTTTAGAGAAGACATGTGGAAAGCCAAAAAATCACAGAACATAGGAGTTTTTACAGAAAAAAATGATAAAACGAATTTACATTATCAAAGCTGTTTGAAGTAGGAGATGTAATTAAACCTATCGATAAAAGAAAGGACCGAAAATAATTCCACGCGCGTGAAGGACCACGGCCCAAGCAAAACTGGCCCAACATTTTCTTATGTGGACTCGGATTTAGTAGAATGAGTCAATTACGATTGTGCATCTTATGAGATCCGACTGGGTTGATGTATGAAGCCCACAGAACGGATGGTTAAAATGGCTCCAGAGCCGTGGGCTCGGATCCAGATAATAATAGTTGGGCTCCTAGAATATGGCGCCCTTGGGGCTTTCTATTTGATTGTATCGAAAGGCCCAATTCATTGGGATTTCCCTATTGGGCCAGGTCATTTCGGGGCAAGCGGATCATTTATGATGAAAAGGAGGAGCTTCAAGAGAATGATTCGGAGTTCTTGCAGAGTGGAACCATGCAGTACCAGACACGAGATAGATCTTCCAAAGAACAAGGCTTTTTTCGAATAAGCCAATTCATATCAAACCAAAATACCTAACAATCATTAGCTTTCCCTGAAAAGGAGGTGATCCAGCCGCACCTTCTAATACGATACCTTATTATGACTTCGCTTCGGCTACTAGCCTTCCCTTCGACATCTCCCTCCTTGCGGTTAAGGTAACGACTTTGGACATGACCAACGTCCATAGTGTGACAGGTGGTGCGTATAAGGCTCAAGAACGACTTTATCACCATGTGGCCGGTTGGCAATTATTAGCAATTTTGGCTTTATGCAGACGAGTTGTAGCCTGCAATCTAAATTGAGAATGGGTTTTTGGAGTTAGCTCACCCTCATGGGATTGCAACTCCTTATCCCGGCTATTGTAGCAAATCAATCATGATAGTATGCTTTGCACTTGCCACAACATGAAACTTATGTATCAAAATTTTGTTGCCCTAAAATTTTCTATGATATAAGTCAAGGAATGGAAAGGAATTTGGTGGCTAATAAGCAATCCTTATTCTTAACATAATTGAAATGTTTAAGACTAGACCATATCAGTGCCGACTTTGACTAGACTACCGCGTTAGCAATTTTCCACAAAAACTGATTGGAATGACTAAATTTGGCAAATCATAAAAAAGTTTAGAACTAAATTAGTACAATTGAAATATTTAAGACGGAATTAACAAGTTGTCAAAAGATCTGTTTGATTAAGTTGATGCAACAAACAATTTACGATTAAATTGATTGCCAAACAGCAATTTAGTACTTTTTGAATAATTTTTCTTTGCTAATAAAACGATTGAATCTCCACTATTAGATAAGAAGAGATATATGGCTTTAACTAGAACTGGTCAAGTATATAAAGGGATCACCTTCTCCTCATTTGTATTATCCTGACAATTGAAGAAAAGACCATCCACTCTCAAACACATCCCTCTTGAGGATAGCGACTAAGTAATACGATCAAGGTGATAGAGGTGAAAAGTAAGGGGGAAAGTAACAACATAACTAGTTTGTGCCAATTTATGCCCGCTTCCACCTCCTATAAAATTCCACATACCATATAATAATAGCTAGATAATACCAATCAATAACAAAGTGACATCGATTAGAGGTCACGGTCACAACTGGCAAGTCCACGATCCGCGACGTACAAAAGCAAGTAATCCACCCATACACATATGGAAAGAGAGAGAGAGAGATCAACAATCTAGGAAAAGTTACGCGGAAATAGAGCAAAGATTACAACGGCTTTATCATGCATTTTACTCAAAACATCATCGGCTTGCAGCACAACCTTTACCTGTAACCGACGAGAACAAAAGCATTGGAAGAAAATCGCAACTCTAGGTCCAATTCAAAACCCCCCCCAAAAAATAGAAAAGAGAATCGGAAGAAATAAAAAAAGCACAGCTAATGATGCAAGCACCTCAACGAAGCTGCAGTCCAGTCAGGATAAGTTTCGACAAGACCTTCGAATTACTCGGTCACCATGTCTGCAATGGCAAGAGAAGCAAAGGAAACTCAAAAATTGCTCACGGGTCGAACAAATCATAGTTTCCGTACGGAAATGAGATGAGCATAGCACATAATCATCACTGCCGCTAGAAAGAAGATGGAGCCAGGGAGTGTGCGTTTAAATTCTTCTTGCGTCGGAGGTGCCCACGTTTGGCAAGAAAAGCAGCACATAATCCGGTGTCTGCATTAAAGACTGCTGCCTCCAAGTTTGGACCAAGGGAAGTATATGTTGGATCAGTGGCAACAAGTGTATCTTCACAAAAGCTTAATCCTCTTCTCTCTCTCTCTCTTCGCTTCGACTCATCCGGTCATCCCTCGGACCTGCTAAGAAGCAAGAAACAAACGAAGGAAGAAGATGACCATCCATTTCCTGAAGAAGTCCAAAAGCATTTTACAGAAGTAAGCTCGAGCTTGCTGTTTTTGAGGAAAAGGGTACCGAAAACGTCAACCGTTCCTTCACGACACAGCTTGAGAGTCGCTGAGTGTATGAGAAGGAGGAGGCTTGTGGAATTTGTCCGTTTCTCGTCGCTGAAGGATAGGGAAGGAAAATGGCCACGAGAGGGAAAGGATTTCTGCTGGGGCTTGCGCTGGTGGTTGGCGTTCTTGCGGGGTTGTCGCTGTGCGCAAGCGTGACGTACAACCACCACGCTCCGGTGGTCGGCGACAAGCGCGGGGTGTTGATCTCCAGCTCCATTGGCATTCACTCCTCTCGCAGCAGTCCCCTGATTTGGCCGGACCTGATGCAGAAACCGAAAAAGAAGAGGTCTCGACGTGATCAAGACCTACGTTTTTCGGAACATCCACAAGCCGGTGCGAAACCAGTATGATTTTTAAGGGGAGGAAAGATTTGGTTAAATTCGTCAAGACTCTGGCTGAGGCGGGTCTCTTAGTACATTCACGCATCGGGCCTTATGGTTGCGCAGAGTGGAACTATGGCGGATTTCCTCTGTGGTTGGCGACAAATCGACAACATGCCGTTGAAGACCGAAATGAAGCAATTCACGGCCAAAATCGCGGACATGATGAAGCAGGAGAAGCTCTATGCATCCCGAGGCGGTCCCATCATTCTATCTCGGATTGAGAATTGAGTATGGAAATGTTGCTTCGGCTTATGGGTCCGACACCAAGCCCTATGTTAACTGGGCAGCAACAATGGCTAGATGCAGGGGTCCCCTGAGTAATGTGCCGGCAGGCAAATGCTCCCGATCACATTATCACTACTTGTAATGGATTTCATTTGATGGAATTGTGGAGTCTGATGGAGAAAAATATTATTGTGGGTAGGCACTTCCCAGCAAGTCACCCATCCTGAGATATTAAAGGAAATAGAGTTTATATTACTGCTAATATCTTACATGTAATTTCCTTTAATATGTATGCCCTAGACTCTGTTATAAATAGGGGCAATTTCTTTTATAGTTGTAACGCTGAAGCTTAGAACCCCGAGCACATGTAACACCGATACGATAGTGAAGAGATTGCTTTAGTGCGGACCGTGGTTTTTCCCTTCTTGATTTTAGAAGGGTTTTCCACGTAAAAATTCCTGCTTGCCCTCTTTTCTTCCCTACTTTATTTTTCGTCGCATATTCTCGTCCCAACATCATTGTGATCAATTTACACTTAATTCGAATACAAGCCCAGAATGTGGACTGAGAATTGGAGTAGATGGTTCCTTTCCTTCGGTGGGGCTGTTCCATACGTTTTGCGGAAGACCTTGCATTTGCAAATGGCTCGATTTTTCCAACGAAGTGGAACATTCCAGAACTGCTATAAGTATCAGGGGGACTAACTTCGGCCGAACTACCAGTGGAGGAAGAGCTCTCCCTCGTCTCTGCGAGTCCCCGAGCACCATTGCAATACAAAAAAGCAGGGTAAGTATTTTTGCACATTTCATAAGCTTGAGATGGCCGAGACTTCAAAGCCGAGACGTGACCAGCCGGAGATGGAAGAAGATTATTACGAATTGAAAGATGTCTGAGACAAGATGGATTTAGGAGAGAGTGCTCTGAAGTGTTATAAAACTTCAACTGGCGGGCACCTTTTTTTCTTCGTTGTTTGTTTTCTTTACAGTCCATTTGTTTTTTTGTCAAGCTAAATTTATTTATGGACATCCCATAGTCAAATTAAGTTCAGTCTGCTTGGCTCAAGTTCAAATGTTTCAAGGAGTTTAAGCTGACCCGACTTGGCCCATGAACAATTCAAATGTTCCCACGAGAGAGAGCAAAAGGGACACGCACCCAAGTTAAAAGAACACGTATGTTTGTGAGTTTTGATCCCGAGCTAGAAGTAGAGAACCCTAAAGGCAAGCATTGCAAGGATGAAGAAGGGGCACATTGGTTGTTGGCGTAGTGGTGTTAGTTCGATCGAGTACATGATTATATTTTCCACCGACGTGGGGACGACAAAGCATTATGGAGGGCAATTTTGATTCTTGAGACTTAGATGCAAATGCGTGAAAGCCGACATCGGGACAAAGTGAGTGTTGATTTTCTCTCCGTGCTTAACTTGATTCAATGGTGCTTATTGTTTGTTTTTTCCCTTTGAAAATGATTGATGGACATGACCCGCATATTAACATTCGTGGAAACGCCCACGCAATCATGAAATGTAACCATTTAGTAGCATTAAAACGAAACATTTACACAATTTTAGCTATAATGAAGAGATTTCAACTTTACTATAGCATGATTTTTTGTCTATAAAATTACTATGAAAAATTTAATTTACTTGTAAAGTGGAAAGATAATAAAGTCGATCATGTCCAATTTTGCAAAACCAAAAATAAAGAAAACCAGGTATTGATCTCTACATTGGGTTTCATAGTAGTTTGCTAGGTTACTAGAGATACCTAGTGAAATGGATGTTGAAGTAGAATGAAAAAGGAGGAGCAAAGAGGCCATAACAACCCATCGCGAAGATACTTTTGAGCTTGAGACTCAATAATTTGACTCAAGTGACTCTAATAGGAGCTTTGTCACTAGTGATGAGGAAGAATAAGAGATAGAAGAGGCTGTTAGAAAGAATAGCACACGTGCTAGTATGATGAAATTACGGAAATACTTCACTTTGCACTGAATATGGTATTTGATAACCCTAAGCAATTTGAGGAAGCTATCAACGAATATGCAACCACCAAAAGAGTAAATATTGATTTCAAGAATGACAAGTTGAGAGTAAGGGCAAAATGTAAGGTTAACAATTGCGATTGATTAATTTATGTGGCTAGAGATAACAAGACAGGTTTGTTTCTAGTGAAAATTTTCAAGGATGGATACACATGCTTTTGGTCTTTCCAAGTAAGCAGTTACATCTACATTCATGGCGAAGCATCATCTAAGCTTGTGAAAAGGCTCCAAGGAAGTTGAAAAAGTTCAAGAAAATTTTCCGAGAGCAAATGAGCTTAGATGTTACTATAAGCTAGTGGATAAGGACTGAGCCGAAGGTGATCGAAAAACTAAATGGAATATACTCCTATGAGTTCAACAGGTTGTGGAATTATTATGAAGAAATTATTTATAGAAATCCTCGAAATATAGTGAAGGTAAAATTTATAAGAGAATCACCATATTCAAGACCCATCTTCCAATGGTTATATGTTTGCTTTGATGCTGAGAAAAAAGGGTTTCCTTGAAGATTGCAGACCTTTAATAGGGTTGGATGATTGTTTCCTTAAAAGGAATGTTGATATGCATAACAAAGTTGAATTTATAAACAAATGATTGTGCTAAAAAAAATGTCTATTTTAAAGGGAAAATTTCAAAAAAAGACCCAAAATGGTTAAACTAATCTTAAATAAGGATCTCAAATCACTGATTGGCCAAATGTTCGCCAGCCAACGAGCATGTGGCATTTCCGATGGTCGAAATAAGGGCAATTTTGTCAAAAAAATTGATAAAAATTAACAAACCCTAAAAACAAAAACCCCATACTCTTCACGCTCTTCTTCTTCTGCACGTCATCTTCTACACCTCATCTTCTAGGCTCTTTGTCCCCTTTTACTCGAAGAACCCAAATTCTTTGTTAATGGAGCAAGATCCCTGACTCCTTGAGTTCTAAAGATACATGCCAGCACTCCCCTCACCTACCCCTCTCTCTCTCTCTCTCTCTCCATGGAAGTGGATTCACATTGTGCCCAAGATGTGGGTCCTTGAGATCGAGATGTTCTGTGTCTCTCGGTTAGGTCCGTGGAAGTGGATTTGTATTCCACCTCACTCTCTCGGCCCTCAAGGTTTCCTCTCTCGCGATCCTCCGCGAAACTCCCATGATGGAATCGAGCGGTTGAGCTCGCCCGAAGATCTCTCTGCCCGGAGGCAATGGAGATGATTCGCCGCGGTAGCGGCGGCTCGCTTTTGGCGGCGCCACTGTTGCTTCTTCTTCTCCTTGCGGCGATACTAAGCTGCACTGTGGTGTCGTTGGCGGCAGCGAGCTCGGCCTCCGCGACATGCGAGCTCAACTTTACCGACCGCAACAGGCTCTACAACTAAAGCTTGGCCTCCCCCATCCCAAAGTTCCCACACGGCGTGCTCAACAAAGACGGGTAAGGCATCTCCTGCACTTCCTCTCCCGCTTCACCAAGCTTAATTTCACTGAGAATGTTTGCAACTAGTAGGTAGCTCGTCCAGTTAGTGTCGCAATTGCAACGTGTTTGGCGTAGTTTAGCACACCGTTAGTATTGATTGAAGTTCATTTGCGATTGTAATGGGTCATATTGTTTAGGCAAGCTACAATCGCTTTGAGCAAAGGATAGCTTGCACCAATTTGAATAAAACTGACTTCAGTTGAACAGGAGTGTAGGTCAAAATATACACAAACCTAAGAAAAGATGATAAAGAATCGAGGCTCTCGTGTTACACACGAGTGTCTGAATAATGAAGATGTTGTTTTGGTTGAGATTTGTCTTCTTTGTTGGAAAGAAATGAAGGTAGGGGTTTCTTGTTGTCCTTCAATTCGTGCTCCATTAACAAAAAATTTGGGTGCTCCAAGCGAAAGAGGACAGAGAATGGAGAAGAAGAAAATGTGAGAACGTGTGAAGAGTTTGGTGGTTTTGTTTTTAGGGTTTGTTAAATTCTATCAATGTTGATAAAATTGCCCTTATTCTGGCCACCAGTAATGCCACATGCTCGCCGGCCGGCGAACATTTAGTTGCCTGGCGATTTGAGGTCCTTATTTGAGACTAGTTTAGCCACTTCGAGTTCTCATTTGAGACAATGGTGGCTTTAGATCCTTATTTGAAAAAATATGCTAACTTCGGGTCCTTTTTTGAAATTTTCCCCTATTTTAAATTATTTCTATATTCTACTATGTAGAAATAAACAAGTTCACTTGGAAACTTCTTGACAAAACTAATTATTATAGAAGTAAAATCTAACAATATATTGTCGTGACCTACCTCTCGGGGAGAATGTATATAAAGGTTTAGGGGTATTACCTAAGGCTCACGGCCCATGATTAGGCATAAACTCTCCCAAGCTCATACCTTGCGCGATATTAAGATGTTCATAAAAATCTTCTAAAGAAAAGTCACCACTAACCTATTTATATTGGCTAGAAACTAAGTGAGATATGGATGTATACCTTTCTTGCTTTTTTTCGTTTTCTTTTAGGGAAAATGCTACCAAAAACTCATAATTATGCCAATTATGACAAATTTATCATGAACCTTTTTTTACAACACTAATGGTGCGTTTATTTCAATGAAAGTAGTTTCCTAGAAGGTGTTTTCCGGACTTTCCACTGTTTGTTTTTTCAAAAATGATTTGGTCAATGGAAAATACTTTCCAATCAACATAAATATTATGTATTATTTTAGGACAATGAATTCTTGTGCATAGGAAGGGGAAAACACTTTCTCTCTTTATGAGGTCTTTAGGTCATTCCATTTTTGTTAGTTCAAATGCTATTAAATCATTTTTCAAATGCGATCCAAACGCCTGAAAATACTTTCTATCACATATCATCAAACACAAGAAAACTTATCATTTTCATGGAAAATGATTTCCTGGAAAATATTTTCCAAAAATGATACGATTTTCACGAAACAAATGCACCCTAAAAATCTCAAATTATGCCATTTATGATAGATTTATTTTGAACTTTTTTTATGACGCTAAAATCTCCAAATTATGTCAATCATGATACATTTACCCTAAACTTTCTTTTATGACACAAAAAACCCTGAACTTTGACTCATGTGACATATTTACCTCAAAACTCTTTGGCATAAGGGTATTTTTCACCTTTTCCTTTTTTTGCTTTTCCTTTTTCCTTTTTTTTTAATTTGGGGCCACTGCTTTAAATGGAAATTGAATGATTAAGGATAATTTTTATCTATTTGGTAAATGTTAGGTGGAGTTATTGCCAAATGAAGCCACCTTATTCCTCATTAAATTAATTGGTTCACCATGTCTCAGTATCCATAGGGAGAAAAACAAAGGTGGCAAATATGAACTCGTCCATTAGAGTTTTTGTGGTATTCATGATCAATCTTGCCCTCATACAAGCTTGCTTTGGAAAAATATGCTTCCCTAGCAAAACCTATGTCCAAATCTACAACAGCTTACCTGGAGGAGTAACGCTTACCGTTCATTGCAAATCCAAAGACGACGATCTCGGTGTTCAACATATCCCTCCAGGTGGCTCGTGGCAATTTAATTTCAAACCCAATTTTTTTTGTAAAACCCTCTTCTTTTGTAGCATGCAATGGCTTGATCAATTTCATTATTTTGATATATATGATGGGAAAAGAGATATTGATCGATGTCCAGGTAGGTGTGAGTGGTTTGTAAAGCCTACTGGCCCGTGCCTTCCGTTCATTGGGTGCGAAAAATGGAAGTCCTAAATTTTCCCTAGGGAAATTCATGCCTATACCAGTTTTGTACCAATCTGATATTTGGCAACAAATAAGAAGCTCCTTCTTTGGATGTGTGAAGATGTCATTTTGTATGGTTGATGTGTAAATTCGTCATTTTGTGCCTTCAACTATCAACACCAGTTAACACTTAAAAAGCATTAATAAAAAATTGAGAATGTTGCGGATAGCAACTTGATGTGTGACACTCTCTTCTTTGCAATATGCAATGGCCTGGTCAATTTCACTATTTTGATAAATATTTCGAGAAAAGAGATGTCGAGAAATGTTATGAAAGGTGTTAAGTGGTTTGTAGACCCTACAGGTCTATGTCTTTTGCATACTGAATGTGAAAAATGGAACTCCTGAAATTTGTGCCTATATCGGTTTGTACCAATATGATATTTGGTTATGAATGAGATATTGTAAGCTCCCCCTTTCAATGAAATTATAGTAGTTGGTGGAGATCTTTTCACGGTGTTGATGTGTAAAGATGTCATTAACACTGAACAAGCATTAACAAGAAATTTAGAATGCTACGGATCACAACTTTTTTGCTACTGGAGGGTAACAGGGGGTCAACTCCAAGTCCCATGTCAGCATTGCAAGTCTCCCCACAAACCAGATAAAGTGATTTATTCTGAAAAAAAAAAAACCACCAATCTAAACATAATTCCTATGAAAAAGTGATTCATAGACGTGGTGTCTTTAAATCGAGTCCATATATAAAGCCGATCTTGCATGATAAAGAGCCTCACACAGTGTCAAGTTTCATTCTCAAGTTGGAAATTTTAGTTCATGGTGTCTCGTGAATCTTATCTCGTGTAAATCCTTCAGCGTGGTTGCTTGAGTTCACGGCTGGGATGTGTTTACTTCACAAGTCAACTTGTTTATTTAACCTGACCAAAAAAAAAAATCTCGTTTATTTAAGGATACACTTGTAGAGAAAATCACTCGAGTTAATTATAACATATATCGTCAATGTTAAAAAGAAATTTATATAAATGGTTCTATACTTCACTAATAGGTGAAATTAGGGATGTCAATCCTCAAATTAAGGAAAAAAAATTCCTCACACTAGAGGTGTATGCTTTATTTTTCAAAGCAAAATGTGGCATCGATGAAAAAACATAAACTAACTCTTTGTACAGTCGGAATGTTATATTTTTATTTCTATATGAATAAGTGACATTTAATTGAAATCGAGTACCATGGCAGTCAAATTGTGTAAATTCTAAGGGATATGGGACAAGATAGACCAAGGTCGGACTAAAATTATTATAGCTTGGTTTGGCTACCGCCATTTTTCTTTGCTGAATATTGCTAAGTATTTTAGAGAAGACTTGTGGAAAGCCAAAAAATCACAGAACATAGGAATTTTTAAAGAAAAAAAATGATAAAACGAATTTACATTATCAAAGCTGTTTAAAGTAGGAGAAGTAATTAAACCTGAGGAAGAACCGAAAATAATTCCACATGCGTGAAGGACCACGGCCCAAGCAAAACTGGCCCAACATTTTCTTATGTGGACTCGGATTTAGAAGAATAAGCCGATTACGATTGTGCATCTTATGAGATCTAACTGGGTCGATGTATGAAGCCCACAGAACGGATGGTTAAAATGGTTCCGGAGCAATGGGCTCGGATCCAGACAATAATAGTTGGGCTCCTAGCATATGGCACCTTTGGGGCTTCCTATTTAATTGTATCAAAAGGCCCAATTCATTGTGATTTCCCTATTGGGCCAAGTCATTTCAAGGCAAGCCGATCATTTATGATGAAAATGAGGAGCTTCAAGAGAATGATTTGGAATTCTTGCAAAGCGGAATCATGTAGTACCAAAGATGAGATAGACAAAGCTTTTTTCAATAAGCCAATTCATATTAAACCAAAATGCCCAACAAGCATTAGCTCTCCTTGAAAAGGAGGTATCCAACCACACCTTCTAGTACAATACCTTGTTACAACTTCACTCCAGTCACTAGCCTTGCCTTCAACATCCCCCTTCTTACGGTTAAGGTAATAACTTTGGGCATGACTAACTCCCATAGTGTGATGGGCGGTGTGTAGAAAGCTCTGGAATGACTTTATCACCGTATGGTTGATTAGCAATTACTAGCGATTTTGGGTTCATGTGGGTGAGTTGCAACCTGCAATCTGAATTGAGGACGAGTTTTTGGAATTAACTCACCCTCGTGGGATCACGACTATTTGTCCCGGCTATTGTAGCAAATCAATCCTAATAGTATGCTTTGCACTCACCACAACATGAAACCTATGCATCAAATATTTGCTACCCTAAAATTTTCGATAATATAAGTCAAGAAATGAAAAGAAATTTGGTGGCTAATAAGCAATCCCTATCCTTAGCACAATTGAAATGTTTAATACTAGAGCACATCAGTGCCAACTTTGACTAGACTGTCATGTTAGCAATTTCCCACAAAAAATTGGCCGGAATGACTAAATTTGACAAATCATAAAAAAGTTTATGACTAAATTAATACAATTGAAATGTTTAAGACGGAATTAACAAGTTGTCAAAAGGTTTATTGGACTAAGTTGATACAATCAAACAATTTAGGATTGAATTGACTGCCAAATAATGATTTAATACTTTTTGAACAATTTTTCTTTGTAGATAAAGCGATTGAATCTCCACCGTTGAAAAAGAAGAGATATGACTCTGATGAGAACTAGTCAAGTATATAAAGGGATCACCTTCTCCTCATTTGTATTATCTAAATGATTGAAGAAAAGAACATCTACTCTCAAACACTTCTCTCTTTAGAATAGTGACTAAGTAATACGATCGAGGTAATAGAGGTGAAAAGTAAGGGGGAAAGTAACATGATAACCGACTTGTGCCGGTTTATGCCCGCTTCCACCTCCTATAAAATTCCATATACCATATAATAATAGCTAGATAATACCAGTCAATAACAAAGTGACATTGGTTAGAGGTCACAGTCATAACTGACGAGTCCACAGTCCGCGACCTACAAAAGCAAGTAATCCACCCATACGCATATAGAGAGAGAGACATCAACTATGTGAGAAAAGTTACGTGGAAATAGACCAAAGATCACAACGACTTTACATGCATTTTACTCGAAACATCATCAGCGCGCAGCACAACCTTCACCTGTAACCAACGAGAACAAAAGCATTGGAAGAAAATCGCAACTCTAGGTCCAATTCAAAATCCCCAAAAAAATAGAAAAGAGAATCGGAAGAAATAAAAAAGCACAGCTAATGATGCAAGCACCTCAACGAAGCTGCAGTCCAGTCAGGATAAGTTTCGACAAGACCTTCGATTTACTCGGTTACCATGTCTGCAATGGCGAGAGAAGCAAAGGAAACTCAAAAATTGCTCACGGGTCGAACAAATCATAGCTACCGTACGGAAATGAGATGAACATAGCACATAATGCGCATGCGTAGAATCATTGCTGGAAGGAGAAGATAAATGCTCACTGCTCGGATCGTTGATGAGCTTCTTCCCGTGGAAAGCCATGAGAGAATGGCATTGATTAAAGTAGACAACAGGACACCGGCCCTGTTTGAGCTCAAACACAGAGAGATAGAGAGGACTAAGCTTGTCAAAATGGGCCGTATAATGACCGAATTGTTATATATCTTATTAACGTTCAGTAAATGGGAGGTATGAATGAATTTAAACATTGGGTCATAAGAGGTTATAACGAATGGTTTTCTCTTCCTTCACTCTCTCTTTGAGATTGAGACATGAACTGACAGATGTTTGAGGCAAGATGGATCTAAGAGAGGAGGGAGTGCTCTGAAATGTTCTAAATCTTTGATCCGCAGGAAGTTGTCTGTTTTCTTTATAGTCCATCTGTTTTTTTGTCAATCTCTAATTGTTTATGGATATGGCAGTAAAGTTGAGTTCGTTCTGCTTGACTCTAAGCTTAAATGATTCAAGATGTTGGGCTTTTTTGGACCGAGTTGGCTCCCTTGATGGGCTGACCCAACCCGGCCCATGAACAATTCAAATGTTACCACGAGAAAGTATAAATGGGGACGCACATACATGTTCGTAAGTGCTAATCCAGAGCGGGAAGCCAAAAAAAGCCTCGGAAAATTTGCAAGTGAAAGGCAAGTGTTGCAAGGATGAAGAAGAGGCATATTGGTCGCTGGGCATGGGGATAGTTTGATCGAGTGCAAGATTATACTATCCACCAACGCGTGGATGATGGGCAATCTTGGTTATTGAGACTTAAATACAATTGAGTGAAAGCCGACATTGACACAAAGTGCATGTTGATTTTCATCCATGCTTAGCTTATTAAATGGTGCTTATTGTTTTGTTTTTCTTTTGAAAATAATTGAGAGAACATATGTATGTTCGTGGAAGAGCTCACGGAATCATGAAATGTAACTACTTAGTAAACGAAACATTTACATCATCATTCTAGCTATAAAGAAGAGATTTCATCTTTAATATAGGACGATGTTTTATCTATTGAATTACTATGAAAAATTTAATCTACTTCTCAAGTGGAAATGTCATAAACTTGTTCATTTCAAAATTAGCAAAATAAAATATAAAGAAAACTAGGTATTGATCTCTTGGTCGAGTTCTATAGTACATTGGGCCGTATCACGATTCATGAGAAACTATCAAGTATTGTACTGATGAAGCATAGTATCGTTGTCTCATGCAGTAGAATTAAACTCTTTATCTTATGATTCACTTAGTATAAATTTCATTTTCAACAGATAAATTCTAGAAATTGAGAATGAGAAAAATTAAAAAAACCATTCGAAAGCAAAGATGAACAGATGCGTACAGTATATACACCACGGAGAATACGGTATAAGATCAAAATTGGAGGGAAAGAGAAAATCAAGTTAATGGAGGGGAGACCAAAATCAAAATCTAGTCAAACATAATAACGACAGAAAAAAGGGAAGGCTTCACGTTGACTTATGCCGCGGCAACAGCGGCAGCAGCAGCAGCAGCGGCCTATCCACACTCGCTCTCCCCACTCTTCTCGATCGGAAGGAAGGATCCAAAATATAAAGGGAGGGCAGGAGACGCGCGCTCTCTCCCCACGGAGAACGAAGGAGACTCCGCCAGCGCTGGCGCTGAACACCCGCCATTTCTGCAAACCAGGTACTCTTCCTCCTCCTCCTCCTTCGCGCCCCCCTGGATTGCTCTCTCGCGAGCGGGCAGAACCCGTCTTCTCCGGAATCTCTCCTACCCGTGCCCGCAATTCAATGGCGACGGTCGGATGCTGCCGCGCGCGGCGGTCGATCGCCGCGTTGCGGGTCCTGCGATCGGACCTCGTCTGGTCGGCGCTTGGGTCGGGGTTCCGTTGCCTCCGGGACCCGATCTGTCGGCTTCTTTGGCGCTAGTAGCGATTGAGAGCGTTTTAGTGGTTGCAGATTCTGTCTCTTGTCGATTTTCGGTGATTTTGCGCGTGTCGAAGTGCGAACTCTGGTGGCGGCATAGGTTTCTCTTAGACGACGTGGTGTTAGAATTGGTAGAGCGGAGTCTGAGTTGAAAGATGGATGAGGTGTTCTTTTTCTGTGCTGTGCACGGTGTTTGGTTGTATGACTGGTGTATTAGGAGCTGCTTTTGTTGTGTTTTGAGTAGTCATGGACTTAATATTCACATAATGCAGTTGCGCTGGAAGGCCTTTTGACCTGGGCTGGATGGATCAGGTACATGAAAGTGAAAATGAGGGCGTGTCCTTTTTGATGTATGCTGCGCTGTGTTTAGTCTGTGATGTGAGTTTGTTCGATCTTAGTACGAGAAAGTGGAGAAGATCGGTGAAGGAACATATGGTGTGGTGTATAAGGCCATTGATCGGCTCACCAATGAGACTATAGCTTTGAAGAAGATACGCTTGGAGCAGGAAGATGAAGGAGTACCGAGCACTGCGATCCGAGAAATCTCTCTCTTGAAGGAAATGCAGCATGGGAATATAGTCAGGTGTCTTTCCTGTATTTCTGGATCTTTAAATGTTAGACATTTTGCAATGACAGAGTTGCGGCTGCTTTTCATTAACAGAGATATAGAATCTTCACTAGGAGGATAAGATGATTATATTTACTCCTCAAGTGATAGCCTAGTGCTTCAAGGCCCATAATGCAGATATAAACAAAATGAGTGTTTTTCAGTTTTGTTTGATGAGGGACGATGTTCTATACTTTTCAGAAACAAATGGAAAAAGCAAACTTTGCTTTCCGTTGCACTAAATCCAAATGCATTACCCTTAATTTTTGTGTTGATTTTTTAATAGTTATTATTTGGATTCTGAATCCTATTAACCTTATCTCATGGTCTCATATATGGACTTGCACTGCCTTAGCAGTTTCTTGTTTCATGGTCTCATTTATGAACTTGCACTTTTGCTTTTGGCAGGTTACAGGATGTAGTGCATAGCGAGAATAGGCTGTATCTAGTTTTTGAGTATCTGGACTTGGATTTGAAGAAGCACATGGATTCATCTCCAGACTTTGCCAAGGATCCACGTCTGGTAAAAGTGAGTGAGCTGCTTGCTCCTACACTAGGAGGTCCATGCCTTTGTGCTTGAAGATATGATCATTCTCTTGAGATGAAAGGCAATCTTCCTTTGCAGATATTTCTTTATCAAATTCTGCGTGGAATAGCATATTGTCACTCACATAGAGTCCTCCACCGAGATTTGAAGCCTCAAAATCTGTTAATTGATCGGCGGACAAATGCCTTGAAGCTTGCTGACTTTGGACTTGCAAGAGCTTTTGGTATTCCTGTTAGGACTTTTACACATGAGGTACCTATGTCATTTACTGTCTTGGTTGTCTTACGTAAATCATGTCTTACCGCATTTAGGATATTCTTCTCATCCTCTGGTAATGTACTGCTAAATTTCAGATGTCAGTTGGATGTTTGTTCTAATATAGGTATGTTTTTAGGTATAACAGAAAAAATGCAGGATATTTTGACTTTAGAAGTACCATAACTAATTTATTTGGAGTCTTTGGTTCTATCTTTTTCACAAAGCCCAGTGAGTTGAATTTTCCTGGTGCTAGTTTGGTTTCAAATAATCTCAGATAATTAAACCAAAATGAGAATGAGTTAGCTTTTCCGTAGCTGAAATTCCAGAATCTTCTATTCTGGTTGTGGCAGTTCGATTCCTTTATCAAAGAAGTATCCTCATTTGAAAAATCACATAAATTTTCAAAAAGTTGGAAGCTATGGATTTTGTATAGAGGGAAAAGAGACAAACATTTGCTGCGTTGTCAAAAACTGTTCTTAGCATGTTTCGTGCTTTTAGAACGTGTTTCATAGTTGTTCATAGCCTGTTGAAATCTAGGACAGGTTAGTAATTTAATTTTGGTTACTTTTGACTATCCAAATGCAAGGCATAGTGAACACTTTACACAATGCTCTTCAAGGTTCAGATGCCTCAACTTGTGACATTGTGAAAATGATGGTTGCTTACACCCCCTTAAACTCTAACAGTTTATAGTCGGCGTATAGATTGATATTGGCGGTCTTTCTTTCTAGGTGGTGACTTTATGGTACAGAGCACCGGAAATACTTCTTGGTTCTCGTCACTATTCTACCCCAGTTGATGTCTGGTCAGTTGGCTGTATTTTCGCTGAGATGGTGAACCAACGTCCTTTGTTTCCTGGAGATTCTGAAATTGATGAGCTGTTCAAGATATTCAGGTGTACAACTCTTTCAGAACAATTTACTATTGCCCTTTGCAAGCTTTTGACCTTATTCTTCGTTTGGAAGTTAGTTAATCATGTTGTCTGTTGGTATTTGTCGGTCCTGCGATTTTGTTATGCGTACAGGCTTCTGCTGAATGCATGCTCCACCAAAAGACAGATTATGTTTAAATTTTCAGGAATTTATGATTCTGCAGTCCATCTCAAGTATCTATATGCATGCCTGCTCATATGTAATTAAGTGGCAGAAATGTTCTGGTTCAGCAATGTTACATTTGCCAGTGTATTGAACTATTGATATCATGCTCGATGATAGTTTTGTTATCAATCTTTGAACTTCTTATGGGTCTTATATACAATCTTACTTTGGATATCTTTAACTCTTTTTGGCCTGATATACCACTTTCAGAACCACACGTTACAAATGGCAGCAAAACAATCACAAAATATCGGCGCTGCCACAGTATTTTCTTTTACTAACCCCCCCATATACAATGTTCAGCAATGAAGCATGCTCTGAGTTCTGAAGATAGTATTTCATTTTCTCCTGACCGTGTATCAAATTTGGATTGAGCCTTGGAAGTTGGAATCCATTTTCCTGGATTAATAACTGATCCTGGTCATCCAATTGTGTTTATATAAAATCTTGCTAGTCAAAATTTAAACAGACATAACGGCAATAATCTAAATTACTTCTCTTCCTGCTATGAAGGATCTTGGGCACACCAAATGAGGACACATGGCCGGGAGTAACTGCCTTGCCAGATTTCAAGTCTGCCTTTCCTAAATGGCCTCCGAAGGTAATTGGCTCAAGTTTTATGCTGAACTTTTGATTACCCTGTTAGTTGATCATTATAATGTCTTCTCAAAAAAATTGTTGAAATATTAAATCCATGTGTTCAGAATCTACAAGATGCGGTTGCAGGTCTCAATTCAGCTGGAATTGATCTTCTAACTGTAAGTTGCAATCCCAAATACTTGTCCTTTGTGCACCTTATTTGGAACTGTGCAATGAAATAACGCTGAAGTAAAGTTGGGAAACTTTCGACTAGTGCATTTTCTAGAAGTTTTTTTTTTTTTTTTTATGTGCTTTTAGGTCTAATCTCTTATTGGAAACAAAGTCAAGCTCCGCATCAACATCTTACAAACATCTCCAGGAATTATCTCGTAGGTTGGCTTCTCTTGGACAGGAGTAACAAAGAGTGTATTTGAAATTACACCCACCAAGTCCTGGCCCTCCAAAAGAATAGGAAAAAGAATAGAAAAGTGAGACCTCTGGGCACCTAACACGATAGGATGTTGTGCTTCAAACTAAGCTGGGGTTTAGGGATAGGATAGAAAGTCCAATTCCAGTGCAGCACTTTGGACATACAGCATGACCTTCGCTGTATGTTTTGTTGTGTCTGAATGATTTATTTGCTATTTCTGCCTTCTTCCAACCTAGTCTACTTCCGTGTATCAAGCTTGGCTTAGAAAAAGAGAATGGTGTACAGCACATTTGGATTTTGCTCTTATGCATGATTACCATCAATTACCTGGCTACTTCAGAAGGCGAATTGGACGGCTTAAGGTCTAGTTAATGCAACTTTGGCTAACTAGATCCTTGCTGAAAAGAGAATTTGAAACGTTGAGATAGCCCTGGACAAATTGCTGATGCAAGTGTAGTTTCAATAAACCTTGACAGTTCGCACATATCCCTGTCCCAAATAATGACCTGTACTTTGAGCTCTCGTTGGCATTTATTTTTCCTGCTTTCACTTGTTACTTCTGAAAAGTCAAATGAACAAAAATTATAGCATAGAACTCATGGGTTAGTAGATGATAACGTTGTAGCTAACAATGCTGCCACTTATCCAGAAAATGCTCTGCTTGGACCCCAGTAGAAGAATTACTGCCAGGAGTGCTCTTGAGCATGAATACTTCAAGGACATCGGATTTGTGCCATGATTATCTTTTGCCATTTGGTCAAGTGTGTTATATACTGGCTTGTGTAGGTGATTCTGCTCTTCTTTTAAGGTGTGAGTTGGGCGTGATCCCTCATATTCACATGTTGCAGTTTCTCTGAAGCCTTGGACAAATCAAGTAGAACTTATCTCTGCAGCATCAGATTTTCTGATCCATACCTTGTGGCTTGCTGATCTCGTTTGTTTAAAGTACACATTAGTGGTTTTCCTTTTGTTACTAATTTGGATCTTCCAATTTTTTCCCCTCCTCCTTCTGTGATTGACATCATGGAAAGCATATTATTTCAAATATCTGTCTTCTGAAATCAGAATTCTACTTCTCTTTCTACTAGTCGTTCTATTTGTACTATCCTGCGATGTTAGGACTTCGTTCCGGTTCTCCCAGCACCAGATTGGTTGCTATTCTCCAAATCGTTCTGGCAACATATGTGTTCTTTTACGAAATCTCATCATCCTCAAATCTAATTTGTCTTTCTCAAGCCATGGTTACACTCCACCTTTTATAAATGATTTTTGCAAACTCAATGGCCGAATATGCTGGATTCTTCTTGCTCTCTTTCTATTTGGCCCCCAAGCTAAACTGTGGAAAAGTGTATTGCTAGGAGTCGGCCTAACTACTCCAGGTCTTCAATGAGCTACTTTTGCGAACCGAGTTTTTCGGTTTCTTGGATCACTCTCCCTAGAGTTCCATGCATACCCCCAGTAATTGCTTTTGAGAAAAAAATCAACATAATGTGGCCATGCCAGAGCGTGCTACAATGGGGATATAGAGATAGAGAGAGATCAAAATTGTTACTGTCAAATCGGTACACAAAAGAATATATGATCCGAGACAATCATGCAATGAAGAGTTCCTTCTTGACATTCAGCGTTCCATCCCGCATCCCAACTCAGAATGCAGAACCCGAGCCTCTCGACTTCCCCGTCAAAACATCCTTAGCTTCATTGACCTTGGAAGCCAGATAATGGCTCCCGCCGGCGTCCGGGTGATTCGCCACCATCACTCTCCGATGAGCCTCCTTTATCTTCTCCATGACCGCATGTTCTCTGTCATCAGAATTTCACAGTATCAACCAACGTAAGTCACAGGTTGAAGGCCAGGACAACATGGATTGCACTGAAACTCGGCACATGAACAAAGTTTACCTGACTCCGAGGATCAAGGCAGCCTCACGGCGGGTCATGACGGGCTGGAACCCACCGGGGTAGAATCTCCGGATGCGCGGGATTGCCGGGCGGGCCTTGAACGCCCGCCAAGCTCCGATCAGATATCTCCCTCCCAACGCCGCAGCCGCCACAGTCGCACCCACCACGAGAGGCGATGCGGCCGATGCCTGATCAACAGAAACACAACAATTTCCGTCACATTCCATTGCCACGCTATACTCGAACTGCACCCAGACCAGTCACCCCCGAAAACCAAACGGCTCAAGAAAGAGGCTGCAATTCAACTCACTTACCATCGCGAAATCAAATAGCAGGAACCGGCAGCGATGTGCAAAGATCCGGCTCTTGAAGATTATAAACCGACCTTTCTTTGTGAATTAGGAGGAGCCCCTAGATGTCCCTTACCATAAGAAGAAGGAACGATATTTTATACAAGCACTATGCACATGCGAGCTTGCGCGGCAAGAAAGAAGCCTCCAGATGCTTTATCGGGAAAAGAAAAAAGCGTTAAGGCGGCGACGCTGGGAATTGGGCCCGGCCCATCGGCCCGCTTATTCCCCGGGCTGGGCTTTCCGGACAATTTCGATTTTGGACACCTTTCCTTTTTCTTTTTTCCCCTCCAAAGAAATGGGGTTGAATCTTCCAATTGGTTTGAGAGGCAATTCGCTCCTGTGGTGTCTTGATCTTCAAGTCAATTGACCTGAAATTAGATTGCGAGGGAGGCTAATAGCTAGGGGTGTCAAATGGGTGGGTCAGGTCGGGTTTGGGTTGAGTCGAAAATGGTCCCGACTCACATCCACCCATTTAACCCGTTTTGAACCATTTTCATGCAATGTAAATTTGATGATTCATACCCGACCCGACTCATACATGACTCATACTCGACCCATATTATCAACACATATTAATAATTAACTTAATTTAAGAAAATCCACTTCCACTTATTTAATCCACTTTAAACTTTCACATATAAATTATTTGAAGAAAAATTTCACATCAAATTTATAAAGTAAATTAAATAATGAAAAATTAGTAAATAAAAAATGTGGATACCTCTAAATTGAAATAGTTTTTGGAAAATAATTTTTTTTTAAAAATCGATTTTTTAATTATTTTTAAAAATTTAAATTTATTATTAATTTTTAATTTTTAATTTTTTTTTAATAAATTGAGCCAGCCCAAGCTCTGTCGCGGCTCACTTGCCCAGATTCAGGTTGAGCTCCAATCGGCGATGGCAAGCTCGAGATCGGTGATGATGACGGCAGCGTGATGGTAAGATCGACAATGAAGGTCGATAATGCATAGAGGAGAGGAATGGAAATAGAAAGATGATGAGTACATAATAACTCACTCAATCCATATTTGACAAATATTTAATTTTCACTTGACTCATATTTGATCCATATTTAATTTTTACTTGATCCATATTTGACCAATTTAATTAAAAGTGAGTTATTTTGACACTTCTACTAATAACTAAGAAATGTTCGGTTCGATTAGAGTGAATTGTTATTGGGACACGGTGACTTGACTTTGAGAAGATGGATAGATTAAAATAAAAGAACGACTTACAAAGCGATGACTTTGTCAACTTCGCATGTCCACCTCGGCACCACTTTATTATTATGAAAGCAAAGATTAATTAGCCGGACGACTGCCGTCGGTTTCGTTCAAGTTGGGGACGTCCTAGTCTGGACCGTGCCCAACTGCAGCAAGAATTTCTGCACCTACCTTCCAATCTCTTGACTCGCCAAAAGGGAAGACTTGAAAACTTCCAACATGGTCCTCATCCGGCTCTCTGTGGTCCCCCTCCCCTCGCATTCTTGAGAAAAAAAAAAAACACTTGCTCAAACCCGGTTTCGCATAATCGGATCGATTCCAAGTTTGACCCGTTCCGCTTCTTGCGACGACATTCGAAGATGAAATTTCAATATAGAGGACCGAACGCTACCCAGCAGATGTCCCTATCTAGGATCTCGTCACGAGGACCAGGTCAGGTTTAATAATCGGTCGTGGAAGATTATCCTTAGGTTGGATTCATCTCATGATTACATTTGTTTTATCTTAGGTTCGACGTCGACACGGTCAATTTCCAATAAAATAAAAAGGTTTCATCGGAACCATTATTTAATTCAGGACAACGTCGTCCCGTGAGTTTCGCGGGCCCTCACGATGTAATTATAAATTACGATGATGAAGGAGATCTTACTCTCTCGTCCGTAGGCTGGGGACCATTGCAGATCCACCCTCCCCCCCTGACGTGTGCGACCCGAGCTTTGACCAAAAGAGGCTTACGTCACATTTTATAATCCCCACTCACCGGTTTTAACAATTCGCTCTTGTTAGCTTCTGACACGTGTCGGGCCAACGGTACGCTCCTCAAGCCGACGACGAAGAGAGCGAGCGATTTTCCCATCACCAATTTTTTATTTCTTCATTAATTTAGTATTTTTTCCCTAATATTAGTTATTAATTCAATAAAAAAAGAAGGTGGTATCCGACGATGCATTTACCTCTAATTGATTTTCGTTTTATAAAAAATTTCAAGGGATAATAAGTGTCTTAAAAATTATCAAGAAAGTATAATTAGATCATATAATATTTAAAAATACAATCAAATTTTTCTCAAAAGTGCAATCAAATTAAAAATTTATTACAAAATTTTAATCAAATCTTAAAATTTTTGAAAAGTTCAATAAATGGAAAGACTTGATTGAATTGATTTAACAAGTTTTATAACTTGTTTGTCATTTTTTTTGAAAATTTTAAGGCCAATTATATTTTCATAATAAGTTTTAAGACTTTCAATATATTTATTCCAAATTTCAAATTAATGCCCCTTATCCAATTTTACTATTTATTAGTATCCCATTTAAAGTTTTGTTGAAATGCATGCTTCTCGACACATGCGAGAGACCATTGGTTGAGCTGTAGAGCACCGGTTGAGTTGTATATCATGTGAAGAACGATGAATTTGATATGCAAGCATTTCAATAGAATATTGGACAAATTGCTAATGAATGAAAGATTTGATAATATCAACTTAGGATTTTTCAAGAGACAAAAATTATTTCGAGATAAATGTGTTGTTGAAATATCAATCTAGGATTCTTAATGATTTAAAAAGAAAAAAGGTTACATTTGTTGAGTTTGAACAATGGGTATGTAATGAGTCAAATCGGACCGATTAGTTTTGGGTGGTTCTAGGGGTTTTGATATGGTCTTTAGTTCTTATTTTTTGAACAAATGGCCAGTTAGTTCGATTTCCGATTCCAAAATAAGAATTAAACCAACCATTTATGTATATTTTTTTATTTAAAATTTTTGAACAACCCTAACCAAGGACATTTGTTTTCAAGTTTATGCACATGTTTCAAGGAATATCTCATTCTTTGTAAACTTTGATTGAATAGAGCTCTTGATTTGGAAGACTGAAAAGGTACACTTCTTACTATGATTGAGTTTAAGAAAGCAATCTTGAAGAAAAATATGTTGAGACATGAATCTGAACTAGGGAACATATATTTTTGGAAGCCCACGAACAACAAATGATTTGGTCAATTGAAATCGGACTTGATTGATTGGTCTGGTCCAGTTCTTGGTTTTATGACCAGTCAGTTCGATTTATAGTCCAAAAAATTAAGAATCGGTCCTCTCGATCCAATTCCTAATTTTTAGGTAGGATTGTACCGGGTCAAAATCATTCATCCTTAATCCGAGGAGGACGACTGAGCAACAAGTAAACTAAGGTATGAATCAAGATTTGGAACTAGGCGTGAGTAGGAGCTTAAACAAATAATTAAATAAAACAAACGTGAGAAAATAATATAAATTATTCCTACTAAAGAAATCATCGACAAGGAGCGATGATGTGGCTACAATGATGAATGCGACGTTCTTTACAGTATAAAAAACAATAAACTAATTATAATAAAATAAAGTAAAAGCGGATGAACAAGAAAAAAGGCATTTTTCTTGGGTTAAGCCTTTGTCGTAATCTTCCTGCGATCGCCTCGACCTCGTCGAGGCAAGTTCCCGCGAAAGCCTCCGACTCACGTAATGCCAAAAAAAGAAAGAAAAAAAGGAAAAGTCAAAAGATAATAAAAGAAAAGTTGCAAATGATTTCCATTTATTCCCACTCGGATCTACTAATCAATTCTGAATTTTGGTTTAATACTCCACACTTCTAAACATGTAAGTATTTTCGATAAATGTTCATAAATAATTCAACGACTGTATTAAATACCAAAATCTAAGGATCGACTGGACAAAAATTCGAGTACTATTTATGCGATTTGGTCATTAATTAGTTTCTTTACCATCACGTGAGGAGCGAATCCAGCTTCTTCTCTCCTTTTCCAGCAAAGACCTTTCTTTTTCATTTGTCGGAAAAAAAAAAAAAAACAGTGACGAGAAAGGAAAAGGAAATAAAGAAAAAGCAAGGAAGTCTTCAGAGGCTCTTCACTGAGTCAACGCTCGCGGTCTTCTCTGCAGTCGCTCTTGCTCTGGGCTCCTGCGTAGAAACAAAGACACGGCCTCAGCTGTCTCCTCCATTTCCATTTTCGCTTCCTCTTTCTGTTCCCCCTCCGTCGATTCCCTCGCCGTGTGGTCTCCTACTCTCCGGCACAGGACCGTAGCTCCGGTGAAGAAGACGGGCCTCGTCGGTCCGGAGGCTCCTCACGCTGCCGCCGGCCGGCGATCGCAGCAAGGTTCGGCGCTGCCGCAGCTCGTCAATGCTCCGTCGCTTGGAGCGCTGATCGGTCTTTTGGGTGGGGTCAGGTTGGTGTGCTGTGCTCGAGTCGTGCTTGTTGGCCGTGTAAGATTCTGTCGAAATGGCGCGCTTTTTTCGCTGCTCCTCTGTGTAGATGCTCGTCTTGGTTGATGATTTCTGCAGTGAATGCTCGCGGTCCTTGTATGCGCATTTGTTGTGAAAACCGTGTCCGCGTATTTAACGGCATGTAACGGGTGATCGGTAGCTCTAAGCGAAGAATTAAGTACACAGCTCGACACTTTCGAGTTCTTGCCTCGCCTCTGTGGTTTTGGTGAATCCAACTCCGGCGCCCACCAAATTTTTCTTCGTTTTTCTTTTTTTTCCTTTAATGAAACTTCAAAAAGTGGGGTCTTTACGTCAGGGGCTGGTGTTTTGTGAAATGGGTTCCGTTTAATCACATGGCGCGGTCTTTCGTGGTTCTCGGATGTGGTCTTGATCTTGCTGTATCATGACGCTTTCCTTACTTATCTGGATTTGTTCTGACAGGAGAAATACATTTGATTTAGTTGACGTACATTCTCACATCACCGGTTTAGTTCCGTGAAAGATAGTCCGCAAGATTGCTTTACCGTTTGTGTATGCTGATGAAATGTTTCCTTCTGCAGATTTACTATGTAAAATGGCCTATAATGAAAGAGATGAAGTGCCAATGCTGTTGGAGATGCAACACCAATTATCAGATGATTCTAACAGTTCTCGACGTCAGGCATTTATGTGTAGGACTCGGAGCGCATCGGTTTCCATCCCCATGAGCTCCATGGAGTCGCATGAAAATATACCTAATCTAGTAGGTTATACTGGACCCTTAAGGAATGAAAGGAGGACGCCTTTCCCACAAATGAGTGGCCCTTTATACCCCAGTCATGGACCTGACAAGACCTTTGGGCCTAACCCCAGTGTGCCTGGAAGCAAGGTAGTGGAGTCAAAATATATGAAAGAAAAATTCCCATCTTTTGGTATAAAGGATCGCATCGACTCCATTGACGATCACTATGCTGCTAAAAATGAGCATTTACTGAGGTCTGGCCAACTGGGGATGTGCAATGACCCTTACTGTACAACTTGCCCCTCAAATTACAATAAAAGAGCACAACAAATGAGTTCCAAAAGTTCAAGTATATTTGATCCCCAGGTAAACACCATACTTGCAGTGCCTTTTGCTTTGCTTGATTAGGTCTATATTATGATGTTCTCGACTCCATTGATACTGAATGCTGGAAATTGTCAGTTTTAACTTTTAACTTTTTAAAAAATGAGGAATCACAGGTTTATCTTCCCACTTTCTGAGCAAAGGTCACAACTTCTTGCTTAGCAATTTTTTGTTTTACTATAATATTACTTAATCTATTTGCTTTTCATATTACTGCTGTTGTTTCATTTTCCGCTGAATTTCTTGCTGTTGTAAGGAACGTGACATTATTTTTTCGTGCTTATAGTTTTCAGCAGAGTATATTTTCGTGGCAGTCGTATGATCACCATTTTGCTACTTATTTGTGATTTTATTGTGGACTTCTGTTCATTACATGTGATTGCTTGTCATTAAAATGAAACCATCCATAACTGAAATGGATTAAGCTTTTTGTCGCTTACTCTTTTCATTAGGATGTTCCGTCTCCTGTCTAGTTATGAATTTGTTCTAGGGACTCTGCCCGATCTCAGACTATGTTATATCATAGGTTTGAATCAGAGTAATGGGATACCTTCTCTACAATCACTTTGAAGCTATATAGCAAGACCACTCTCTCTCTCTCTCTCACATGCACACGCACACAGGCAGAGGAATTGCAAATGCTAATCAGTTATAACATCCCATGATATGTCATTTAGCAGAAGGTTAGGGAAGTTGGTCTTCACTTATCACCTCTCTGAAAATTGAAACCTGCGCATGTATGACTTGAAAGCTCAAAAAGTCCCTCTTGACTTTGAGCTTTTTGCAGCTAGCCATTAGTCCTAGAATTTCATTGGTCCATGTGCTTTGTGGGACTTTTATACTCGGAAAGTGGTTGCTTTTCCTTTCACGTACTGTTCATGCTGTTAAAGTTTTCCCCTGTAGACTATTCAATTTATCGTCTTTTTAGATATGAATAAATATGCTGCTGCAATATTTTAGCTAAAATTCTGATATTTTAGGGTAGGAGAAAGCTCCTCAAGTTTTTGATTCAAAGTGTAACAGCTGCATTGTTGGAGGGGATTGAAATGCAATATTCCATAACTTTTTTTTTGCAGCAGATCAGATAGTGAAATTGCAGAGATAAAATATTGTTAGAGCACTTAAATATTGGGCCTTTAGTCCATCATTCCACATGGTATCACAGCAAGAACTCTTTTGTTCGTATCTCTTCAGGCTCCTATTTGCCTTCACCTTTTTCGATTTTCATGCTTTTTAAGCAATGTCCCAGCCAACAAAATGAGGGGGGAGGCCTTGAGCATTTAAATTACATAGTCATGCCTTCATCTAATAAAGTAAGTGAGTGGTTGGTGTTCTTTTTAGCTTTTGACTCTAGTTAACTTTTATTTCATGTCAAACTCCTCATACCTTTAAAAACATGGAGATAACTACATTTAAAGTTACCTTGTATTTTCTCATGACCTTTTATTGGCTGGAAATTCATAAGGAGCATTTGGATTTGGCTCAAGGCCAAAGCAAATGCTGCCTAAGATTTGAGATAAGTTGGCCCCAGTCAATAACTCTGCATTCATCATGTAGGTGATGACTCTATCTCAAAGCAGTAAACATGAATTTTAAAATAGTGTGGGACCTCATAGTTCTGGTGATGATGGTATGGAGAGTTACAACGAAGATCTGAGATTGACTTCACCAGTATTTCAAAGATGCTTTTGTTTTGAGTACATCTTAAATGCATTATGCTATGTCCAATAGGAGGGTATCTAAATACACTTCTTCAAAGTAAATGAGCTTCTCTGCTTAACTTTTACTTGCAGTTTCACAATGCTCTCTATGGGGATGCCAAAGGTTGGGCAAGGAGGTTCTTCTCTTATGTCAATGCCCACATTCCTGGCGTTATGAATCCTCATGCTCAAGTTGTCCAGTGGTGGAACCAATTTTTTGTCATTTCTTGTTTGGTGGCTGTCTTTATGGACCCATTATTCTTCTTCTTGCTGTCTGTGCAACAGGTGTGGGCTCAGTTGCTTATACTCCTGTTGACTTGCTAGCATTCAAGTTCGAATGGCTTGAAAAATTCTGTTGATTGGTGGTGGAGTCCATACAGTTCTTGTTATATTCTTTTTTTCTCTCTAATTCCTAAATAGTTTCCAAAACAATGTTGAAATTCTTGCGATTATTCGCACTTCTATAAACCGCCTATTTCAGGTTAAATCTATTGTCCTGCTTATCAAGTTATTACTGTCACGTTAATTTTTCAGATATTCTTCACTTTACAGAGTAAGCTTCTTAATAGTGTAGGCTTTCAAAATACGATCAGTGGTGTTGCTTAGGTTTATCTTTCTTTATCTTTCTCTATTACTTAATGCTATCATACTTCACTTCTGATTTCCAAAATTTGACCTTGGTACGATAGGTTAAATTTCCTTTGGCCAGCGCTGATCTAATCTACTGAATTTATCTCCTCTTAACCATGACCTTTAACCATGACCTTTGTTTGAATATATATCCCAAAGTCATCAAAAATATTTAGATTGGCATCCATTTTGCATTAGTGAAGGAAATATATTATCCCTGAACCCATTTTAACTGCTTTTGAGAAAGTCCTGATAAAATTCACTGTCCAGATTGTGACATTCTGCAAACAGAAGTCATTGATCATATGTGCCCTAAAATTTCTTGTTCATTTGCATTTTGGTTTTTGTGCTTGTGCTTTATTGCACTTATAACTTTCTTTTGCAGATTCAAACAACCCTGACAACCTTTTCTGTTTGCGTGTAATTACTTCCCTCACTTATCCATCCTTGAATGCAGGGTTATATGTGTATAATTTTAAACCAGCCCATGACAACAACGATTGTTTTTTTAAGAAGCGTGACGGACTTCATATACCTATTACACATACTTCTTCAGGTAGGCTGCTTTTCACCAACTTATTGGATTGTTTCCTTTCCTCGTTGGTGATTTTAATAGTATTTTTATATTGTTTTCGTACTCTTTGCATCCAGGTCTTTGTTCCATTTAAGAACTTTTGAATGCTTCAAGTAAAAAACGTGTTTTACTAAGGGTACCTCCATGGTATTCAAAAGTAAAATTTTTTATTCAACTGCATCCACTGTTATACTCCCATTAATCAGATACATATTATCGGCTTGGACAAAGTGAATTGCACTGCTGTGTGGATGAGTTTGACTACATATGCTGATGGGTAATCCGGCCACAAACTTCCCATACCAGCTTCTCAAAAGTTCCTATGCTTGAGCATCATCATTCTTAGAAAAGCACAAGTATTACCAAGGAACTCACCTTGCAGGCATTCGTCTTCTTATGTGTTGGAAAAGAGCAGAGAAAAAAAGAGACAAGTGGTTCTATCTGTCATGCAAGGTTTTTTGGATGATCTAAATATATGCTAGAGTTTTTTGCTTTCAGAGATAAAGACTCAATTCTTCAGAGTGGCTGGTTACATTCAGATGTTTGGGACTTCATAAATTTGAATCTTCAAGTCCCTACTTCCCGAAATGGTAGAGTTGATAGAAACTGTCTGTAGTGAATGACTTTTCTATTGTTGTGATGTCCGTTAATGCCTTCCTAATGGAAACATGGTGCTCAATCTCCTTGGAAAAAGATGAGTTAGTCACATTGCTTATGACTAGTGGTTGATTAGATGGGCTTTTACTTGGTGTATATTTTGACTTTTGTAATCATCAGATTTTAATTTTTGGAAAGACTTACTGATCTTTCACTCAAGAAAGCTGCACTGGAAGAGCTTCAGACGGACTTCTATGAGATAGAAAGTTCTTGCCTCTCTCTCACTGTCAATCGATCTACTACACAATCCAAAGTTTACATCTCATATTCAGCACTTTATTTACATAACTAGCATAAGCATGTTGGGTTGATATTTCACTTGATGCTTGACTTCCATTAGGCCTTACTTCAGGAAGAAATGAATTAAAGGTGCAATGTTGTCATATTAGGAGCTTTCAGGGCTACCGTTCAGTCATTGATGATTGCTTTCTCTGTTCAAATTTTTACAGTTTAGGCTGGCTTACATAGCTCCTGAGACTAGGGTGGTTGGTGCTGGAGATTTAGTTGACCATCCAAAAAAAATCTCTCTCCATTATCTGCGAGGATACTTCTTCATAGATCTTTTTATTGCAATTCCACTTCCGCAAGTAAGTCCTTGTTTCTTCAATGCATCGACCTTAATTTGTTTCTGCATTAAATTGAATTTTAACATGCCTCACCCATATGAATAATGTAGAAGCAGGTTTTTGCTGGTTGGCAGAGTGAAACACATTCGCATTGGATTGAATGTGCTGCCAAGTCAATTCATATTACAATTACAATTTTACTGGCCGATCACTGCAGTTTCAATTGCCTTTAGAGAATCTAGATGTTATTGCTTCTACTTATTTCAAAGTGATCACATGTTTGTGAATGGATTTATTGTCCCTTTCAAGACTTTCTGAGGAGTTCTCCCCTAAGTTTCCACTCAATCTCCGAGCTTGACTTGTAATGTGCGTGAACATCCTGAACCTGTGCAACATATAATGACATGAATGACCCCACCACATCTGGTGATGTTAAAGAAATGTTCCATTGAGAAGAGTACAATAGCTGCTAGATTCATGTGTTGATATGACTTATTTCTTCCGATCAATAATTACTTGCTTGACTGGTTGCAGATATTGATATTGCTAGTTGTACCAACATTTAAGGGTTCGTCTGCAGCAAATTATGCAAAGAATCTATTACGCGCAGGCGTTCTTGTCCAGTACATTCCAAGATTATGTCGAGTTTTGCCCTTACTTGTGGGTCAGTCTCCTACCGGCTTCATTTTTGAGTCAGCGTGGGGTAATTTTGTCATCAATCTTCTCATGTTTGTGTTGGCTGGCCATGTCGTTGGATCATGCTGGTACCTTCTTGGGCTACAGGTGGGTAGCATCATTTGTTTTTCTCTGCATAATTTGTTCTTATGTATTAGAACCCCAGAAGAGTAAGGATAGTGTGTCGAACTCTTGCTGCAAGACTTATTACCATCAAGATGCCTCTTTGTTTAGCTGGTAATGCTAATTTCTGTCACCATTTGGTTTGATTGTGGGAGTATATCCTTCCTGTAAGATGCTCAGTGAGGTTGAACTCGTTCAAGACCTGCTTCAAGTTGTGATTGTTTGCACTTAACAACAAAGCGAAGCCCATGTCTATGGTTTGAGTTCTCTAATCTTGTCATTGTCAAATTTCGTGACTTTAGCCCTTTCAGATGAATCATCCATTTGGTCTTGTAGTGACATATGACATGATACTAGTCTCAGATCCACATCATGCTGAGGCTGAAGCCTCTGGAATCTCACATCAAAATTCATATGCATCATGCACTGTACTTGGGAAGCACAGTATGCCATCTCAAAGCAAAGTTATGTCCATATAAGCATGGCCTTATCGATGTGCTAAGTTTGAAGTCAGGTTTTTTGATCAAATTTATTCACATGAGGATGTCATAGGAAGATGGTCAACATCCACGGTTTTGGACTGCAAAGTATTATATCTCCACAATTTCTAATCACGTTATTTTATGTACTGGTCTTGGTCTGTACTGATCCTTTCTCACGGAGCTGATGTTGGTACATGTACTTCTTTTATGTGATCCACAGTCCTTATACTATACATCATTCTGCTTTTCTGGGATTTTGAACTAAACACATAATAATGTGTTCTTCATTTCAATTTTTTGTTTAAATGCTGGTAAATGTGAGATTTTTCCAGCAAAGCGATCCTTTCTTTGTCTAATCTGTTTCTCTCTCCATTCTACCAGAGGGTTAATATGTGTCTTCGGAAAGCATGCAAACAAGATGGCCTGTGTAGCTTTATGGATTGTGGAAATGGAGACAATATTGCCAAATTCAAAACTAATGCATCATGGATTAACTGGACAACAAATCCGAATGCTACTGCTTGTTTTGGCTCCAATAATTTTGGTTATGGAATTTATCAAAACGCTGTTAATCTTACCCAAGAAGAAAGCGTGGTCAAGAGATACGTGTTTTCATTATTTTGGGGATTCCAGGTACTTATGTACATTCTTATACATTCGGCTTATTTCTCATTGGACCAAATAGTATACCATACAATAGCCTAGCAATGCATTTCAAGGAAGAGGCATTTTGCTCCATTTCCTGCTCTTTACCCTTTTTCTTTTAAAACTGCATGGTCGAGGCAACATATTGAATTAGTAAACTCGTAGAACAAATTTTCACAAGCCTAAGGAGAGGAGGGGGGATGGACAATCCTTGTTCTTGTTTTATAATGGGATAATGGCACAAATGGTCCCTAAACATTGATCGAAAGTGCAGTGTTGTTCCTAAAATTTACATTTGTGCAATGTGGTCCTGAATTGGCCCAACATGCAATATCGTCCCTAGACTTCTTAATTTATTCAATGTGGTCCATGAACTATTGGTCAATGTTCAATATCCCTAAACTACATGAAAATGTTTAAAAGTTTAGGACTGCATTGATTGGACCAAATTTTAGGAATCATATACAAATTAAAAGTTCAGGGTTGACATTGCACGTTGGACCAAAGTTCAGGAATCATATGTGTCATTTTCTGACTTATTATTTGTCCACTCTAAGCAATATCCACGGGAGCAAACCCACTATTGAGCTGCCGCTAAGTGCCTCTTCATTTCTGGGGATATATGGAATAAGATGCATGGCTTTGTGCTGGATGATCCTTGGAACTTCTGATTTTCCATTAGTGCAAGTCAAAGCTGCAAATTGGGAGGACTCTCCACTTCATTTTTTACCTTCTTTTTTTCTTTGTGACAGTTCCATTTTAATATCTTATCTTGCTATCCTTGGGGGAGTTTCTATTGAGCTTTGAACTTCCGGAAAGATTGAGGCTGTAGGGCATGTCTTGGTTGTATGAGTCAACCTGTTCTGTACAATTGAGTAGAATAGCACATCGAAATGATGAGGAAAGAAGAGAAGATCATTGCAAGATATTCTCTTTTTGATTCTTGAGAGAGAGTGAATAATAAGTATGAACCCAAATAACTATTGCTTTTGGATATTGTGTGTAAGAAATATCTGCCAGCCCATCCTGATTTAATATCCTCCAAATTCAGCCTAAAATTGTTAATTTTTTTTCCTCACTATTTCTGTTGCCGCATTTACCAATATGGCCTGCAGAGAAACATTCTCGTGTTGTTGTAACATCATGCATTAAGTACCCCTTAAAGTGAAGATACGATTTGTAAACATTTCTTTCACATCGTACTGATTTTCTATATCAAATTTTGAAGCAAATAAGTACTCTAGCTGGAAATCAAACTCCAAGCTACTTTGTTCCGGAAGTCCTGTTTACCATGGGCATTATTGGATTGGGCCTATTCCTCTTTGCTCTTCTCATTGGAAATATGCAGAACTTCCTCCAGGCTCTTGGAAGAAGGTGTGAACTGTCACCTTTACAAAATATTTATGTTGACGGATCTGTTCCTTAATCTTTACCATTGTGCTTGTGCAAAATATTTGAATTTATTTGATTATACAATGATGACCTTTAAATTTTTTTTTTATGTCAAAGTGTACGTGTGATGGTTTTATGGATTACTAGACAAACAGTTCCATAATGCTATCATTCGAGATGATGAATGTCCTTTTATGGATTTTTTCATCCCAGTCTTTCAGTGTTGGCTTTCAGATTTCATGCTTTGGGCATATGAATATTGCATAAGGCAGATATGTATTTATCATGGTTTCTTAGTTTATCGGCAGGCATGAATCTGATTGTTGGTATTCTTGTAATTTGTTAATCTTAAGCAACATCGAGCAGATATGGCTCTAATGATTTAGGCCTTATAACAGCATGGAATGCTCATATAGATTAGCTTCAAGAATTCATGAGTAGATCTAAGTTATGTTTTTAAGCTGGATTGGGTTCAAGAATGGTTAACTGCCATATGGAGATGGAGTTTGCCTAAGCATTCTTGTAATATTTCATGTGCATGTGGCAATTGTAACTGGTACTATTACTAGGGAAAAAAGCAGATACATCCCAGGCTATGTTTAGTCTTCAAAAATGTCTCAACATCTCTTGGAATAGGATATGGAAATACCATATAAGAAAGCATCCCCTAGGTGACTGATGAATCTTATTAGTGCTCTGCATGCAGACCTTTCTAAGCACCCCTGCTCCCAATTTGCGTCTGTTCTTTGGACCAATACTGATTAAGAATGTTCCTAGTGACCATTAGTGCACCTTTTAATTGTTGGAAATCTTGGATGTGAATTGTCAGCTGACTTTTTATATTTTCCCAATCCTCCCAGGAGGTTAGAAATGTCATTAAGGCGTCGTGATGTTGAGCAATGGATGAGTCACAGACGCTTACCTGAACAGCTAAGAAGGTAAATAAGGCATTTCTTCCTACCTTTCTCATGTACTTCTTCTCCTGAGTAGAGAAATATCAATTGCATTATCCAGTATCCTGTTGTCTTTTTAGCTGATTGAAATTGGTGGTGAAGCAAACATGACTTCTTACAATGTCTTGCCCAGTGGGGTTGCTGTCCAAGTTATACTGAATTATGAGCTGAAAGCATCATGATGAGTGAATTGAAAATTGTAAAAGAAAAGAGACCTTTTATCTATGAGATAGTTAGACTATGTGGTCATTAGAACTTGTGCATAGTGTTTGATATGATCTTGGCTTTCAATTATCATCTCTATTTGCTTGTTCATGCATACTATCAGTGTTTTTGTGCTTCCTCATATTATTGACCATATCGTATGATTCTTTGGACTGGAAGCTGAGAGGTTTTTTCTTAAGTTAGTGGGTTTAGATGGAAGCCTTCTGCCTTGTTTTGTGAATATACGCAAAGTTAAGACTGAAGCTTGGGGGTCAATCGCACTTCTGGAAATTAGCTAGAAGACTCTGAGTCAAGTTCAAGTATGTATAGGACATGGGCAGCAAATTTGATTTTCTATGAAGTTTGATGGAAAGGTTGGGTTGAAGATATGGGATGGACCAGCATTGGTTGGTAAAATGAGCTCTAATAGAAGATGGTTTGTTCAAACCGGTAACTCAAGGGTTTCAACTAGGTAGATTTTTATTGTGATGGTGGATAAATTTGACACTGGGTCCTACAAGTCATTGTCAAAGAGATTGCGCAAGCATACCTGTGTAGTGTGTCCTCTGCTTGTGTTTTGTTTTCTTTCTATACTATAATGCTTATCATTAAGTGGTTTCTGCGTCTCTCTGTATTTTACATTCTGGAACTCTTTCTGGACATATTCTTTGCTGCCGCTTGAGCCAGTCATGTGCTAGTGTCTTATAGTGTAGTTCTGAGCATCCACATATTTTCTTCGAATTGTGGATAAGCATCTAGATATATAGGTCATATCCAATGTGTGCTCTATGGAGGCTTCTCTTCAATTGACTGGAAATGGCCAATTATGCAGAAGAGTACACCAAGCTGAGCGATACCATTGGGCTGCCACTAGAGGAGTCAATGAAGGAACGCTTCTCAAGGATTTTCCTGAAGATCTTCAGAGGGATATAAGACGCCATCTCTTCAAATTTGTGAAAAGAGTAAGCCCTGCACTGAGTTGAAATGAGGGTGGAATTTAGTGCAATTTAAACCCTTAGAAATCAGTTCTCCTTTTTGGCATTTACTTAGAACAAGCAGATTTTAGGCCGCAAAAATAATTGAAGTTCACTGCCGTTGTGGATGAAGATGAAAGCCTTGTTTTATAGTTTAAGCTTCCTCTCTCTTCAAGCATATGCAGCCTTTTGAAACCAAAATGCTCCCAACCCAACTCCCAATAAAAAAAATGTTGAATATTTGGCTATGCTTCTGTTATGGGTCTTCACTTGGAAGCTAACTACTGGTATTTGTAGCATATGCTCGATTAGATAACTAAATAAGTGGATGATCAGTCTTTAATTTTAGGTCATCAAGTACTTAAATGGACAGCTAAAAAGAAATTAAAAGGTCTCATTTGTCGGTTATTAGTTTCTAGTGGTACACATTACCAAGCTTTTGTCTTAGTTTTCATTGGCATCTAGATGGAGACAGCTCAATGCAGAAATTGCAAAAGAATGACATGGTTAAGAATTTTATTGCTATTCTCTACATCCCCCAGAGACTGCCACTTCTGAAAACAAGCTCTAATCCTCCGGAAAATGGATTTTTCAAATATGACATGACTGGTCTGTTCTGCCGGGTTCAGCCAACAATTACCATCTATGCAGAAAGAAGTGCAGAACTCCAGATCTCTGAAATACTTTAAAAAATAAACAGTTTAAGCCACCATCGATTCTAGACATCAAATTTGTGGCTACCATGATAAGCTTGGACAAACTTTCAGCTCATGACATATTAATAGCTATTGTCTTATGTTGCAGGTGAGAATATTTGCAGTAATGGAGGATCACATCACAGATGCAATTTGCGAGAAGTTAAGGCAAAAAACATATATCAAAGGAAGCAAGATCCTGCACCCTGGCGTTCTTGTTGAAAAGTTGATTTTCATCGTCCGGGGGAAAATTGAGAGCAGAGGAGAAGATGGGGTTACAAGTTTATGTGAAGGAGATATCTGCGGGGAAGAGCTTCTAGCTTGGTGCCTTGAGAGTTCTTCTGTAAACAAAGGTACAAATCAGTCTTTTCAGGTAGTCTTTAATTATCAAATGACTGGACATATTAAGAGCATTTCAAAATCTGTCATACTGAAGATGGACGAAAGATAAGACCACCTGGAAACCGGTTGCTGAGTAACAGGACAGTAACATGCTTGACAAATGTTGAAGCCTTTGCACTACGAGCAGAAGACCTTGAAGAAGTCACCAGACTATTTGCAAGATTCCTGCGCAAGCCAAAAGTTCAAGGAGCCATAAGGTTCTTGCTCTTTCCTAACAGATGATTTAGCACTATTACATTTTACTGGCGATTCAAGCATATCACTGAAGTAATGGCAAAAAAGTAGAAACTAAGTTAACTGTTTTGGATTCTCTCTGTTTCCTGCGTACATTCTCCTTTTGAACCTAAAGGCAGCAACAACTTCTGGGTCCTATAGTTTGTAAATTTCTCCTACAAGGACAGCATAGACAAATGTTTGCATTATGCAATCGTGACAAAAATGCCTTGCTTGCAGGTATGTATCACCATACTGGAGAGGACTTGCAGCAACTCAAATCCAAGTCGCTTGGAGATACAGGAAGAAACGACTAAATCGTGCCGACACTTCACAGTCACAGCATCCTTCGCATTAGCAAAGTATTGTTAATGTTGTAAATGACGTTCCTCTGCTGTCTGTATTTATACTAAGTTCCGGTCACACTGCAATTGCAAACTGTAAGAGAGGACATGTTGTAAGCACATGATGATATAGGCATGTAATTCAAATTGTGATACGTGAGATGTAGATTATTCAACACAAAATGATATATGAGAGATTAGATGATGATTGCCTTGTAGGAGTGTTGATCACATAATGGACCATGACCGAGCTTAATACAATCACTTTGGGTGAGAGACCCTGCCCTCATCGCCTACAATGAGCTGAGATTTCCTAGAGGTGCTTCTACAGATGACTCCATTCCACGGAAAATTCTAGCGGGAATAATTTATAGTGGACTGGAGATCGGAATTGGGATGAGAAACTACAAAAAATGCAGTCGCTATTCATTTTTGTAGTCTTTTCTTGTTACTTTAGGTTCCATCTAACCAGATGAGAAAGTAGAGAGTTGTAGAGTGTCTCACTCTTAGATAGATTGCCATGTTGGAAAATCCATTTAAATATCAGAAAGGTCTGGAATGTGAAGACATGCTCCGTTGAAGCATCCAGTTACAGGTTGCTTCTGTGTTTCAATGGCATATAACGTTTTGGTCAGAATGTCTTGAACTGCATAAAAGAGCACCACATGCCCAATTACTCTGGAGTGCGTTATTTTTGCCATTGTAATCTTCATTCACCTAGGCGAATGTATCGAGGAGAGCTAGTGGGAGCATAGCATGCATCGAGATCTCATAATCCATATAGAAGAGAGAGTACGACAATTGTATCTAACTGACTGCATGGGGATGTGATTTTAAGGTTGTGAATTCAAGTAGGTCTTAGTCCTGAATGTAAAGTCAAGAGTGTCATTTCCAAGTTTTACGCAGTGGGGGCGTTACATTCTCTCACCACCTGGGTGAGTTTCTCTCTATTCCCATGGTGAATAGTTTCAACCCCAAAAACCCTAACCCTAACTCCTCCTCTCTCAGTCTGGGTAGTGAATGCCCATGGCTGTCCGTAAGTTTCCTGCCCACAAAGCATGATCCACCCACCATACCAGAGCCATGGCATAGCCTCAAGCTAGGTCATCTTCTCCCTCGCATAATCCTCTTCTACAAGGCAACCCATCAGCAATCCACATCTTCCTGAACCTGCATCCCTGACGCGAACCATGAAAGCTGCCACAAACCATCCCCCCGACTAACTCCCAAACCCTACACTTCTCCCTGCCAACCCTCTCTAATCCCTCTTCGCACAAGACCCTTCTCCCCAAAGTGTCAAAGACCGCCAGGCTAAAGCCCCTTCATTCCACAAGCCAAGCGCCTATTTTCAAAGCGACTTCATACCATGGATGAGGAGCAAGAAGACCACCTTCGCCCGCCGGCCCCGTGCAACAAAATGGGCGAAATGTGGTCGAAGATGACCTTATCGACCTCAAAGAATACAACCCCGAGCAAGTCTCCCGGGTAAAACCAAGCAATTCTATATGGCAAACCTGTTCTCTAGACCAAATGTAAATTTCCAAGCGTTACGGAACACTATGAAGAGAGTGTGGAAGACAGAAACAGCCCAATGCGAAATCATTGAACAGGGATTCTATGTGTTCACCTTCAATTCGGCTGATGAAAAAAACCGTGTTCTAGAATCAGGCCCTTGGTCTTTCGCCAGTAATCTTCTAGTGCTGCAAGAAGGTGACCCAACAATTCCTGAACATCGCTACAATTTCACTCAGTATGCCTTCTGGGTCCACTTTATAGGGCGCGCGAGCCGCAATCTCGATAGTGCCATAAGACAAATTGCTGGAAAGCTAGGGGTAGTTGAAGAAGTAACAACAAAAGCAAGGAGCAATAATATGTGCAAAGTCAGTAGAGCCAAAGTTAAACTGAACTTATTGCAATCCCTAAAAACGGGCACTATCATACTGGTGAGCAGAAGGAAGTGGTGGATCGATTTCAAGTATGAGCGCCTACCACATTATTGTTACTCATGCGGATGTATTGGCCACTATGCAAGTGATCGTACAAAATTCCCTTATGAAGAGTCGCTTACCAAAAGATCAACCCTAAGATATGGGTCGTGGCTTAAAGCTGAAGTCAAGGAGTTAAGCCCATGCTTTGGAAGACTTTCTTCGGGGATATCGACCAAATGGGTGTTGAAGACGAAATGGTGGTGAAACCCCTACCTCCCCACTGGAACCTTGCAAAATGAAAATTCCCAGCTGAATGAGAAGGCTCTTATCCTCTATAATCCAAATAAGCTAACAGCAAACTAGCAACAATGAAGTGGCCGAATATTGCATCCCAAACAGGGGGTAAAAGAGGAAAGCAGACACAAAACTACTCCCAAATTCTCCTCTAGAGAAACAGAAATATACAAAGACTATCAAAAAAAGGCAAAGCGGTTCAAAACTCCAGCTCAAAGAAGCAGAAAAGGTTCGCCCCATACGGCATCAAAGGAAACCTTGGACCCATTACCGAGGACCAGCTCTTAGATACACCTATCCAACTGTGGGAAGGTAGAAACACACGGGCTTTGGTGGCTAGCCCTAATAAGCCACCGCAGAAGATATGAAGATAATGAGCTGGAACTGTCAAGGGCTGGGCAATCCCTTGACAGTCCAGCATTTGCGAGCCTTAATGGCTCGCGAAAGGCCTAACTTGGTTTTCCTTATGGAAACCAAGAATAGAAGAGAGGTTGTACAAAGACTCCAGCAGCGGCTAAAGCTGCGTTTCTCCGTAATAATTGACCCGGTGGGTATAGCAGGGGGCCTGGCTCTACTATGGGACGAAGAGGTGCAAGTTGACGTGGTGCTCAGTTCTGGCGTTTATATAGAAATACATTGCAGGGAGCCTAGAAGTGATATTCTGATGAAAATTACCTTCCTCCATGCGCCCACAAACCCGGGATAGACTAGAGCTATGGCAAAATGTGAGAAATGGTACTCTCTCCAATCATCTTCCATGGTTATGCATCGGTGACTTTAATGACATTCTCTATCACCGGGAGAAAATTGAGTCCGGGAGGCTGATCGACATCGAATGGCTGCGTTCAGAGAATTTGTGGATTCATGTGCCTTAATGGACATTGAAAGCAAAGGGTGTGCTTACACGTGGTCAAATAAGAGAACTGGGGATCAACTAGTTAAAAAACGACTGGATCGAGCACTTTGCAACCTTGATTGGAGAATCTCTTTCCCTTCCGCTGAGGCTTTTGCCCTTCCAGCTATTGGATCAGATCACAGCCCGATCATCCTAGAAACACAATCGATGGCAAATGAAATAGGAAAAAACCGTTCAGATTTGAAGCATTCTGTTAGATCAACCTCAATGGTTTGAAGTGGTGCAAAAGGCTTGGAAGGGCGACACACGCACCAAGAAGACATCATTAGCAAGACAAAGCGGGTGACTAGAGACTTAAGGTCTTGGAGTAGGCACCATTTTAAGAACGCCTTCCAAAGAAATAAATCAGCTCAAGCATCACTCACCTCTCTAACAAACAAACGGGGCTAGGCAATCGGATGGTGAGGAGTATAAAAAAATCGTCGAACAAATTGATGAGCTATGGCGACAGGAAGAAATGTACCGGCATATGCGGTCTAGAATCAACTGGATGCAATGGGGGATAGAAATACAAAGTATTTCCATGCAACCACTATCCAAAGAAGGCAACGAAACAAGATTTCCATGTTGAGGATCACCGACCAGCACCGGTGCGAGGGGAAACCAACAAAGCACTCAAACAAAGCATATAACGTACTTCTATAGGGACCTATTCACCTCGGTAGGACCTAGACACTTCCAAACAGTACTAGAGCTTTGTCCCCGGGTAGTCACAAACAAGTATGAACGAAGACCTTGTAAGGCCAATAACTATGGAAGAAGTACGGACAGCGCTTTCAATTGGGCCCTACAAAGGCACTGGGCCGGATGGTTTAAATGGGCTATTCTACCAAAACAAATGCCGCAATTCGAGAAGACATTTTTAACACCGTGACCACCTTCTTTAACCAAGGTACCTTCCCCATGCAATGAATTCAACCCAAATTACCCTCATTCCCAAAGTCACAAACCCTGAGAGCCTAACTCAGTATAGACCTATTAGCCTATGCAATTTCAATTACAAAATAATTGCAAAGATTATAGCAAATAGATTAAAACCCTGGCTTTCTAGCATCATCTCTCCGGAACAAAGTGCCTTCATGGAGGGTCGCCAAATCCAAGACAACATATTCATCGTTCAGGAGGTTTTGCACTAGCTTCGAGTAAGAAAAAGAAAGAGGAAATTTTAGGCCATTTTAAAATTAGACATGCAAAAGGCTTACGATAGGGTGGAGTGGGATTTTCTATGCAACTACATGTTGAGTATGGGCTTCTGTGAGAAGTGGGTTTCTCTCGGTCGATTCTGCATATCTACGCCTCCTTTACGATAAATGTGAACGGTGAACCTACCGACATCATCAAACCATCAAGGGGTATTAGACAGGCGACCCTCTTTCTCCCTATCTTTTCATCATTATGGCCAATGCCCTCTCAAATCTAATGTCCAAAGTCTGTGGACGACGGTCCGATTAAGGGGATCACACTAAATTCCCATTGTCCCACACTATCACATCTAATGTTCGCGGATGATGCAATTTTCTTTTTGGAGGGCACCACTAGAGAAGCACACGTAATCTAGCTAATATTCTGCATCAATATTGTTTTGCCTCGGGCGGCCATAAACCCGAACAAGTCGTGCATCTACTTTGGCAAAAGCTGCCCACCTGGATTAAAGTCAAATATTGCAGCGAACTACGTGTCCCTATTATGGAGAGAACTGGGAAATATTTGGGGATACCGTCCGATTAAAGGGCCAAACAAAAAAAACAAAGATGTTCTCATGGGTGCTAGCAAAAGTGGATAGATCGAGATCTCATAATCCATATAGAAGAGAGAGTACGACAATTGTATCTAACTGACTGCATGGGGATGTGATTTTAAGGTTGTGAATTCAAGTAGGTCCAACTATACTTCTAAATATGAGATTCTCTCCGCGAGGGATATAAATTTACAGTGTTAATAGTAGTCACACAAATTGCTATTGAAAACCATACAGTCCATCGCCAGCTTCTCCTCCCTGCCGTTGGTATGTCTACTTCGCTGTCATATTAATATGCATTCTCAAATTGCGATAAATACTTCAACCATTGTTAAAGAGCATTCCCAAACTAGCACAAAGAATTGGGCACCTTTCTCTCCACAATTTCCTTATAATGATATTTAACTGTGCTCATCGTTTGAGTTGAAAGATCCCTGATTTGAAAAATTATGATGTTGTCAGTGTATAACCTCATTCAAGTTCTTTGCTATTAAAGTTATAAGGTACTCTCCATATCTATAGTCTCTTGAATGAATAGGCACACCATTATTGAGCCTTATTAGATAGGTGATTTGAGTAATTCCATGAGGCGCGACATGATTGCGAGCTTCCTCGTCTTGCGACTGGAAACATGCCCAAATTCAATGAGTAAAAAATCTACAAGCATCATGCAAGAAAAGTAAAGCTAGGTTCACAAGGGTATGTCTCGTGTGTTTATGAGGAAAAGTAAATCGATGCTTATGTTAATTCAATCTCTTAATGCGCGCTTTCTAAGAACGTCCCTTTAACGGTCAAGACAGATCTGTCACGCCCTTTTCCAATTACTCATGGGTTGCCAGGTTTTCTTTTGCTGTGCATCACCAACCAAACCTGTATGCAAAACTCTCGAGAAATGCCTCCCGACTGTTTTCCAGGAAAGGGTGTGAGAAGAAGAGGAAATGCCCACTAAATTCTTGGAGCTCACGCCTCAATCTAGTTGGTCGGTTTTTGTGAATAGAGCGTAGGTTTGGATAGGACCCTTCTGTGGAGAAGAAGGGGAGATGGGAATTTGATTTTTACTGAAAGTATAGTTTGTGTGCACTGATTTTTACATAAGCAGTCATGGAAAGGAAATATTCATCTAAGTATCCATGAATGAAATGATTACATCTTTATGCATTCACAGTCGCTAGAAATTTTTCTTTCTGCATATGGGTTGTGATCAAGACACTTGTACATCTTCATAGAAGACATTTTGGATGCACAAATGTCATCCTTTCAAGTTTGCACGAAGAATATTAAGTTTTGACTGGCCCTATCACCTAATAAAATGTCCTAATCATAACTATCATAAAGATCCTCTATGATAGAGAGAGAATTAGTTATTGAAGTATCAAATAAGAGAGAAATGATAGGTTGTCCTATTCAATTAATTGTACAAATAAATTAGAGGTATGATCTTTCAAGCTATTGTTAATCAATTCCACAACTCGTAGATACTTTGGTTGATGTATTATCTTCAAATATTATGCATTGCCGCCGTTGTGATCTTTTTACTTTTTGATTTGATTCAATAGTTATGGCATGCGTCTACCCGCATGGTTGCGAGGCGCGCTCACCCTTCACACAAGGGCCTATTTCGCGGGTGCAATGCTAACGTCACAGCTGACATCAGAAACGTCACTTCTTCACGTCGCTCTACCGACGTCCTCTGCCATGTCATTTGAAAATTTAGTCGCTCGGTTATCAGTCATATCATAAGTGGACCGTTGACCGATGTTGACTAATCGTTGAATATTCATGGCCGGAGTTGATCGACGGTTGACCTTTGACAGTGTCCGTTCATCAGTCAATTAAACCGGTTTGATTAGTTCCGATACATTTGGATCGATTCAAGCATTTTTTTTTCCTAGGTCTTGACATTCTCCCACCAGTTGCTAAGGTATTTTCAAGTGCCGAGTCCATTTTTGTCCTTATTTTCTCTTATCTACTCCCAAATGCTAGTTTCTTCACATTCCTAATACAATACGATGTGTTTAAACTGGTAAAGTGCATAAGATGGATATATTGAAAGTTTCAGTACCTATTCAGACCGTTTTGAAGGGATATCCATCATCTACTCGCTATCAACTATGGTCTAAGATGGGTAAAGAAGGGGACATGCATGTCCATTTGCCGCTACTGCTACCATAAAGGCTTCTCCCTATGATCATTGTCACTCTATACTTAGAGGATTTTCTTTCCATTCTTTGAGCATTTTAAAACTTCTAGCACTTCTGCTATGTTTGTTTTTCCAAGTACTTTTGATTTATGGTTTATATTTACTCCGCCTACTACAATCACATTACTTCAAGTTCTAATTTGTTTTAGTCAAAATCTTTCATTTCACGTGCATCTACTATTCACACGGCCAATAATTCACAAATAAGAGCTAGCCATTTAGGAACTATTTCAACATCTACATCATCCTTACCAAATACCTTTCCGGTTCCCAAACTCTCGCTCAATTTTATTTCCGTTGGACAATCGTGCGATCTTGGTTTTAATATTCACTCTATTCTCATAGTTGTCATGTGCAAGATCAACAAATGAGATAGACCATTGGAACAGGCTGTAGAGTGTGACACTTATTTAAGGTTTCTTTCTTAAATATTACCAACTATTCCAATAGTTGTGTTGCCACAATATCATTTGGAACATGACATTTTTGGTTAAGTCATCCTTCTTCCTCTAAATTGAGACCTTGGATTTGGAAGGGCCATTTAGGTTTTGGTCAACGATAAACATTTTGATTACATGCTTTGTAAGTTGAGAAAACATTATGCCTTGCCGTGCTTTTAGTGAATTAGTCTCTCATGCTCTATTTGATCTAATTCATTTTGACATTTGGGAACCATCTCTAAACCCCACAATTGGAGGCTCTCGCTATTTTGTAATTTTTGTGGATGGTCATTCTAGTTATAGCTGGTTTTATCTTAAGAAAAATATATGAACTTAATTGTATTTATCATGATTTTGTTGCTATGATTTCACACTGATAATGCCATGAAATATGAATACACAATTTTTTTTTGAATTCTCTCTCAAGATGGTATTATCATTTATCATTGTTGTCCAGAAACTTTCCAACAAAATGGTCAAGTGGAATGTAAACATAGACATATCTTATATGTTGCCCACACTCTTGTAATTTACGCCTCTTGTTCTCAATTATTTTTGGGAGAGCCTCATCATGTTGCTATATACCCTATCAACCATACCCCGTCACCTATCATAGGTAACATTTTTACTTATAAGTGCTTGTATGGTGATGTCCCAAATTATAGTGTTCTTTGAATCTTTAATAGTGCTTGTTGTACATGTTCTTCCATAGGAATGCCCAAATTAGAACCTTGTGCCCATTTATGTTACTTCCCTGGTTATGACATTGAGCATAAAGGTTGCAAATGTTGAGATCCTATCTCCAAATGTTTCCATATGTCTTGTGATGTTATCTTTGGAAATATAAGATGTTCACATTTATTTATATTTGGAAATACGAGGTTTGGCAACCTTGCTGGAGGCTTGCCTAGCCACCGGCGAGGCTCGGCCTCGCATAGATCGGCGATGCTTGCCCAACCATCGGCGAGGGTCGGCCTTGCCACTCGGTGCAAGGCTCGGCCTCACCAGGGCAGGGTGAGGTCGACCTTGCATCGCTTGCTTGGGCGAGGTTAAGCCTTGCCCACCACTTGCGAGGCTCTGGCGAGCTTACCGAACTTTGCCTTGGCCTAACGGGGCTTCGGTGAGCTTGTTGGACCTCGCCGGGTCGCTTGACGGTGGTGGCCCAGGGGTGGCGATGGGGTGGCAGAGGGTTGGGAGGGGGAAGAAGAAAGGGAGGGAAAAATAGGAGAGAAAAAAGAGAAAGGAAAAATTGATCATCAAAATTGTTCTCAGGAGCGAGAAGCAACTTTTTTTATTTATTTTCAATTCTACTTCAAACTTATTCCTTGGATCAAATTTGTTCCCGGGAATAAAAAATTTATCAAACGGATTTTTGATATTCTCGGGAACAAAAGAACAGAATCAGTTGTTCCCTGGAGTGTTACTAAACAAACTCTTAGTTTTGAGATAAACATGCTATCATATATCAGTTTAAGATTTTTAATGATTTTAAAAGAAAGAATACAATGGCACATTTTTTGAGTTCAAGAACTAGGGGTGTGTCATGGGAATCACCTAAATCGAGAATCACCTAGATCAGACTGAACCAACTAATTTTGGGGATGATCTAATTCCTGATTCCTATTTTGGAACAAATGGTCAGTTGGTCTAGTTCCCTATTTTAGAATAGAAACCGGACCGACCAAATAAGATCGACAATTTATGTATTTATTTATTTTTTAAATTTATTAATATATCTTAACTTTCCCAATTTGTCTTCCTTGAGTAGAAACTACAAAATCATAGTATGTCTTTGTTTATCTACACCTTTTGTTATGAAAACAACAATTTATTTTCTTCTTTCAAAAATGTTGATTAGGTGAAGTAAATTGAACAGTTCCATTAGACTGAACCAGATTGATTGGTTCGGCTCTTGGTTCAATGACTGGCCGATTCGATTCCCGATCCTAGAAATTCGAAATTGGTCCTCCCGATCCAAGTCGTAGTTTGACCTTGGAATTTGATCGAATTGGGAACCAATCCCGCCTAACAAGAAGGACTACTGGGCAAGGAGTAGAATAAGGTATAAATCGGGATTTGGGACTAGGTGTGAATAGGAGATTAAACAAATAATTAAATGAAATGGATGCAAGTCTGAAATGGAGAAAATAATATAAATTATTCCTATTAAAGAAATCATCGACTCGGAGTGATGATGTGGCTACAATGATGAATGTGACGTTCTTTACAGTATAAAAAACAATAAACTAATTCTAATAAAATAAAGTAAAAGCGGATGAACAAGAAAAAAGGCGTTTTTCTTGGGTTAAGCCTTTGTCGTAATCTTCCCGCGATCGCCTTGACCTCGTCGAGGCAAGTTCCAGTTTTTTGCTCAATAATTAATTCTGAATTTTGGTCTAATACTCCACATGGTCTAATTTCTAAACTTATGAATACCTTCAAATAGTAATTTAATGACCGTATTAAATATCAAATTCCAAGGATGGTGATGTATATATTTTAAATTGGAAAAAAAATCGAGGACTATTTATTTAATTTGCTCAATAATTAAGTTTCTTTATCATCACATGAGGAACGAATCCAGTTTTTTATCCTTTTCCAGCAAAGACTCTTTCTTTTCCATTTGTCGGAAAAATAAGACGAGAAAACGGAGAGGAAAAAAGAGAAAGGAAAGGGAGACTCTGCACACAGTCAATGCTTGCGGTCTGCTCCATTTCCGTCTTGCTTCCCCTGTTCCTCTCCGTCGATTCCCTCGCCGCGTCTTCTCCTTCTTCTCCCCACAGGACCGCAGCTCCGGTGAGGAAGACGAGCCTCGTCGGTCCCGGAGGCTCCACCCGCTGCCGCTGTCGTCGCCGCCGCCGCCGCCGGCCGGCGATCGCAGAAAGGTTCGGCGCTGCCGCAGCTCGTTACTGCTCCGTCGCTTGGAGCGCTGATCGGTCTTTTGGGCGGGGGGAGGTTGGTGAGCTGCGCTCGAGTTGTGCTCGTCGGCTGTGTAGATTCTGTCGAAATGGCGCGCTTTTTCGCTGCTCCTCTGTTTAGATGCTTGTCTCGGTTGCTGATTTCTGCAGTGAATGCTCGTGGTCCTGTATGTGCATCTGTTATGAAAACCGTGCGCGCGTAATAACGGCATGTGACGGGTGATCCGTAGCTCTAAGCGAAGAATTAAGTACACAGCTCGACTGTCTCGAGTTCTTGCCTGGCCTCTGTGGTTTTGGTCAATCCATATCCGGTGCCCACCACAATTCTCTTCGTTTTTTTCTCCTTTTATGTAACTTCTAAAAGTGGGGTCTTTACGTCAGGGGCTGGTGTTTTGTGGAATGGGTTCCGTTTAATCACATGGCGCGGTCTTTTGTGGTTCTTCGATGTGGTCTTGATCTCGCTGTAGCGTGAAGTTTCCTTACTTATCTGGATTTGTTCTGACAGGAGAAATAGATATGATTTAGTTGACGTACATTCTCACATCACCAGTTTAGTTCCGTGAAAGATAGTCCGCAAAGATTGCCTTACCGTATGTATATGCTGATGAAATGTTTCCTTCCGCAGATTTACTGTGTAAAATGGCCGAGAACGAAAGAGATGAAGTACCGATGCTGTTGGAGATGCAACACCAATTATCAGATGATTCTAACAGTTCTCGACGCCAGGCAATTATGTCTAGGACCCGGAGCGCGTCGATTTCCATCCCCATGAGCTCCATGGAGACGCATGAAGATATACCTAATCTAGTAGGCTATACTGGGCCTTTAAGGAGTGAAAGAAGGACGCCTTTCCCACAAACGAGTGGCCCTTTGTACATCAGTCGTGGACCTGAAAAGACTGTCAGGCGTATCCATGGCGTGCCTGGAAGCAAGGTAGTGGAGTCACAGTATATGCAAGAAAAATTCCCCTCTTTTGGTATAAAGGATCGTATTGACTCCACCGATGACCACTATGCTGCCAAAAATGAGCATTTACTGAGGTCTGGGCAACTGGGGATGTGCAATGACCCCTACTGTACAACTTGTCCCTCATATTATAATAAAAGAGCGCAACATACGAATTTCAAAAGTTCAAGTATATTCGATCCCAAGGTAAATACCATACTTGCAGTGCCCTTTGCTTTGTTTGATTAGATTCTTATTATGAGAATGTGGAGTCCTTTGATACTGACTGCTGGAAATTGTCAGTTTTATCATCCCACTTTCTGATCACAGTCACTTCTTGCTTAGCAATTTTTTGTTTTACTGTAGTATTGTGCAATTACCTAATCTATTTGCTTTTTCGTGTTGCTGCTGTCATTTCATTTTTGGCTGAATTTTTTTGCTGTTGTCAGGAACTGGACATATTTCAATGGGGTATTATTTGTGGCAGTCGTATTATCACCATTTTAGCTACTTAGCTGTGATTTTGCTGTTGACTTCTGTTCATTTACAAGCTATAACTTGTCATTCTAATGAAACTATCTACTAATGAAGCGGATTAACACTTTTCTTTGCTCTCTTTTTTCATTAGATGTCTCTCTGTCTAGTTATGACTATGTGAAAGTACATCTATACTTGCCGATCCCAGACTCTATTTTCTTTATTGGCTGAAAATTCATAAAGAGCCTTTTGATTTGGCTTAAGGCCAAAGCAAACTCTGCCTAAGATTTCAGATAAGTTGGTTGCAGTATCATGTAGGTGACGACTCTATCTCTAAGCAGTAAGCATAACTTTTTTTTAGTGTCGGAGTTGGTAGTCCTGGTGATGGTTTTGAGAGGTACAGCAAAGATCTGAGATTGACTTCACTAGTATTTCAAAGATGCTTTCCTTTTGAGCACATTTGATATGCATTATGCTATATCTGATAGGAGGATTTATGAATTTACTTCTTCTAAGTAAAGAAGCTTCTCTGCTTAACTTTTATTTGCAGTTTCACAATGCTCTTTATGGGGATGCCAAAGGTTGGGCAAGGAGGTTCTTCTCTTATGTCAATGCCCACATTCCTGGCGTTATGAATCCTCATGCTCAAGTTGTCCAGCGGTGGAATAAATTTTTTGTCATTTCTTGCCTGGTGGCTGTCTTTATAGACCCATTATTCTTCTTCTTGCTGTCTGTTCAAAAGGTATGGCTCAGTTGCTTATACTCCTGCTGGCTTTCTAGCATTCTCAAGTTTTTATTTTCCCAAGCATTCTCAAGTCCAAATGGCTTAAAAAGTATTGGTGGTGGGGTCCATACAGTTCTTACTATTTTTTTTTTCCTTGAATTCCTAAATAGTCCCAAAGTGAGTTGAATTTCTTCCCATTTTTTTCACACTTCTATAAACCACCTATTTCAGGTTAAATTTATTCTCTGACTTAACAAGTTTTTACTGTCATGTTAATCTTTCAGATATTCTTCACTTTACAGATTAAGCATCTTAATCGCGGTTTGACGCACATGTAGGCCTCCAAACTACAACCCAGTGCTGTTGCTTAGGTTTATTGTTCTCTATAGCCTAATGCTGTCATTCTTTACTTATGATTCTCAAAATTTGACCTTGGTACAATAAGTTAAATCTCCTCTGGCCAAGGCTGATCTAATCAACCAAATTGATCTCCTCTTAGCCATGACCTTTATTTGAATATGTTTTCCTAAAGTCATCAAACCTGTTTAGGTTGGCATCTGTTTGCATAAGTGAAGGAAAAATGATATGCCCGAACCCATGTTAACTACTTTTGAGAAAGTCCTGATCAAATTCATTATCCTTATTGTGACTTTCTGCAAAAAAATGTCATTGATTGTATGTCCCCTAAAATTTCTTGTTCATTTGCATTTCAGCTCCTGTACTGTATTACTTTTGTAATTTTCTTTTGCAGATTCAAACAACCATCATAAGCTTTTTGGTTTGCACACAATTACTTCCCTTCACTTATCCATCCTTGAATGCAGGACTCTATGTGTATAATTTTAAACTGGCCCATGACAACAACAATTGTTGTTTTCCGAAGCATGACGGACCTCATATACCTATTGCACATTCTTCTTCAGGTGGGCTGCTTTTGACCAACTTATTGGATTGTTTCCTTGTCTCGTTGGTGATTTTGACAGTATCCTTTTATTGTTTTTTTACTCTTTGCATCTAAGGTTTTGTTTCCTGTAAGAACTTTTAAATGCTTCAAGTTAAAAAACGTGTTATTCTGAGGGTGCCTACATGGTATTGTATGAATATTCTGCAGTTCCCAATGCGAGTACTCGGTAGTAAAATTTTTATTCAACTGCATCCACTGTTATGCTCCCATCCATCGGATACATATTGTCATCTTGGGCAAAGTGAATTGCAATGCTGTGTGGAAAATTTGACTACCCAGCTGATGCATAAGTCTGGCCACAAACTTCTCGTATTAGCTTCTCTAAAGTTCCCGTACTTGAGCATCATCATTGTTAGGAATACACAAGTATTGCAGGTCTTCTTAAGTGTGAAAAAGTGCAGAGAAAAAAAGAGACACATGGTCTATCTGTCATGCAAGGTCTTTGGATGATCTAACTATTTGCTAGAGTTTTTTCAATTCAGAAATAAAGACTCAATTCTTCAGAGTCTCAGAGAAGAAAAGAGATGCATGGTTCTATCATCATGCAAGTTCTTTGGATGATCTAAATATTCGCTAAAGTTTTTTGCATAAAAAATAAAGACTCAATTCTTCAGAGTGGCGGAGAAAAAAAGAGACACATGGTTCTATCTGTCATGCAAGTTCTTTGGATGATCTAAATATTTGCTAAAGTTTTTTGCATAAAAAATAAAGACTGAATTCTTCAGAGTGGCTAATTACACTTAAATATTCTGGTCTTCATAAATTCGGAAATCCTAAAGTCCATACTTCCCAAAATAGTAGAGTTGATAGAAACCCTCTGTAGGAATGACTTTCTATTGGTATGATGTCCCTTGATACGTTCTTAATGGAATTGCGGTACTCATTTTCCTTGAAAAAAGATGAGTCAGTTGATGTTGCTTATGACTAGTAGTCGATTACATGGGCTTCTACTTGGTGTATCTTTTGACTTTTGTAATCATCAGAGTTTAACTTTTGGAAAGACTCACTGAACTTCCACTCAAGAAAGCTGCATTGGAAGAGCTTGAGAACAGACTTTTATGAGATAGAAAGTTCTTGCCTCTCGCTCATTGTCAGTCGATCTACTACACAATCCAAATTTTACATCCGTTATTCAGCACTTTATTTATGCAACTAGCATAAATGTGTTGGGTTGGTATACTTGATGCTTAACTTCTGTTATGCCTTACTTCTTCAGGAAGAAATGAAACTAAGTTGCAATATTGTCCCATTAGGAGCTTTCAAGGCTGCCTTTCAGTCCTTGATGATTGCTTTCCTTGTCAATTTCTTGCAGTTTAGGTTGGCTTATGTAGCTCCCGAAACTAGAGTGGTTGGTGCTGGAGATTTAGTTGACCATCCAAAAAGAATTGCTCTGAATTATCTACGAGGATACTTTTTCATAGATCTTTTTGTTGCATTTCCACTTCCGCAAGTAAGTCCTTATATCTCTGATGCATTAATCTTAATTTGTTTTTGCATTAAATACTTTCTCTACAGTTGATATGATTTCTCTCTTCTTATCATCAATTACTTGCTTGACTGGTCGCAGCTATTGATATTGCTAGTTGTACCAAGATTCAAGGGTTCGTCTGCAGCAAATTATGCAAAAAATCTTTTACGTGCGGGCGTTCTTATCCAGTACATTCCCAGATTATATCGAGTTTTGCCCTTACTTGCGGGTCAATCTCCTACTGGCTTCATTTTTGAGTCAGCATGGGCAAATTTTGTCATCAATCTTCTCATGTTTGTGTTAGCCGGCCATGTTGTTGGATCATGCTGGTACCTTCTCGGCCTACAGGTGGGTAGGATCTTTTGTATTTTCTGCGTAATTTGTTCTTATGTATTGGAACCCTAGAGAGTATGGATAGTGTGTCAAACTTTTGCTAAAAAACTAATTCCCATCACGATGCCTCTTTGTTTAGCTGGTAATGCCAATTTCTGTTGCCTTTCCGTTTGATTGTGGGAGTATATCCTTATGTAACATGCTCAATGGGGTTGAACTCGTTCAGGACCTGTTTTAGGCTGTGATTGTTTGCACTTAACAATAAAGCTAAGCTCATGTCTATGGATCGAGTTCTATACTCGCATCATTGTCAAATTTCATGATTTTACTACTCCTTTCAGATGAGTCATCTATGTGGTCTTGGAGTGATATATGACATGACACTAGCGTCTCAGCTCCAGATCATGCTGAGGCTGAAGCCTCTGGACTCTCATGCCAAAATTCATATGAGTCATACACTGCACTTGGGAAGCACAGAATGTCATTTCATAGTAAAGTTATGACCTTACAAGCATGGCCTTACTAATGTGCTAAGTTTGAACGATCAAATTTATTCACATAAGGCTGTCATATGAAGATGGTCAATATCCATGGTTGTGAAATGCAAATGATTATATAGCCACAAAGTCCAATCACATGTTATATTATGTGATTATACTGTACAACCCACAGTCCTTATACTATACATCTTTCTTGTTTTTCTGGGATTTTGAACTAAATACATAAGAATGGGCTCTTCATTTCGATCTTCTGTTTAAATATTGTATCTCCAAAACTTTGTTACCAAATGTGAGATTTTTCCAAAGAACAATCTTTTCTTCGACTAATCTCTCTCCATTCTGCCAGAGGGTTAATCAATGTCTTCGGGAGGCATGCCAACCACACCTGTGTAAATTTATGGATTGTGGATATGGAGACGAAATTAAGGAATTCAATGCAAGTGAGCCATTATGGAATAACTGGACGACAAATCCGAATGCTACTGCTTGTTTAGAGCCCACTGGTGGATTTAATTATGGAATTTATCAAAACGGAGTTCTGCTTACCCAAGAAGAAAGTGTAATCAAGAGATACGTGTATTCGTTGTTCTGGGGATTCCAGGTACTTATGCACATTTCTTATTGATTCAGCTCATTTCTTATCAGAGCAAATAATTTACTGTACAATAGCCTAGCAATGCAGTCAAAGGAATAGGCATTTTACTCTACTTCCCGCTCTTTATACTTTTCCTCTAAAATTGCATAGTTGAGGCTACATATTGAATTAAAATAAAGCTGTAAATCAATTTGTGCCATGCCTGAAGGTGGGCGGGCAATGAACAATCCTTGTCCTTGTTTTATTATGATTTGTCCACCTCTTAGCAATATCCACTAGAGCAAACACACCATTGAGCTGCAGCATAATGCCTTTAGATTTCTTGGGATATATGAAATAAGATTTATGGCTTTGTGCTGGAAGAACCCCTGGAATTTTTTATTTTCCATTAATGCAAGTCAAAGCTGCAAATTCAGTGGATCTCCACTTAATTTTATCAGTTGCTTCTTTTCTCTGTGATAATTCCATTTTAATATTGGAAAGTTTCTACCATGCTTGAACTCCGGAAAGATTGAGGCAGTAGGGCATATCTTGGTTGTAGGAGTCAATTTGTTTGCTCCTGTTGACAAGGATAGCACATCAAATGATGAGGAAAGAAGAGAAGATCATTGCTCAAATTTTTTTATTTATTCTCAAGAGAGTGAATAATAAGTACCGACCAGAATAATTATTGCTTTTGGAAATTGTGTGTAATTAATATCTGCCAGCCCATCCTGATTCAGTATCCTCCTAATCAGCCTGAACTTGTTAATTGTTTTTCTTCACTATTTCCATTGTGTTGTCAGAACATCATAGAATTTTTTAATGTGAAGATACAATCTGTAAACATGTCTTTCACATTGAGCTGATTTTCTATATCAAATTTTGAAGCAAATAAGTACTCTAGCGGGAAATCAAGTTCCCAGCTACTTTGTTTGGGAAGTCCTGTTTACCATGGGCATTATTGGATTGGGCCTCTTGCTCTTTGCTCTTCTCATTGGAAATATGCAGAACTTCCTCCAGGCTCTTGGAAGAAGGTGCGATCTCTCACCTTGACAATCTTTTTATATTGACAGATCTGTTCCTTGATCTATATTTTGTTTGTGTAGAATATTCGAAATTATCTGATTGATACAATGACAATCTTTGAAAATTTTACTGTTAAATTGTATGTCTGATGGTTTAATGACTATCAAGACAAAAAATTTGACAATGCAATCTGAGATAATGAATAATTTTTTGTAGATTTCTTATGTGAGTCTATTAGTATCAGCTTTCAGATTTCATGCTTTAGTTATGTGAATATTGTATTAGGCGGATATGTAATTATCATGGTTTCTTAGCTTATTGGTGTGCATGAATATAAGTGATTAGTCTTCTGGTAATTTGTTAAATCTTAAGCAACACTGAGCCGATGTGGCTCTAATGATTCAGACATTATAACAGCAGCAAATGCTCGTATAGGTTAGCTTCAAGAATTCATGAGAAGATCTAAGTTATGCTTTTAAGGTGGTTGGGTTCAAGACTGGTTAACTACCATATGGAAATGGAGTTTGCCTAAACATACATGTGGTGTTTCATGTGCATGAGGCAATTGTAACTTGTACTATTACTTGGGAAAATCAAAGGTCCATCCTGGCTTATGTCTAGTTCTTCAGAAAGTCTCAACATCTCTTGGAATAACATACCGAAACACATTATCAGAAAGCATCTTCAAGGGGACTGATGAATCTCATTAGTGCTCTGCATGCAGATCTTTCCATGCACCTCTGCTCCCAATTCATGTCTGTTCTTTTGGCCAATACTGATTAAGAATGTTCATAGTGACCATTAGTGCACCTTTTTGTTGTTGGACATCTTCGATATAAACAGATAGCTGACTTTTATATTTTCCCAATCCTCCCAGGAGGTTAGAAATGTCATTAAGGAGTCGTGACGTTGAACAATGGATGAGTCACAGACGCTTGCCTGAACAGCTAAGAAGGTAAATAAGGCATTTCTTCCTACCTTTCTCATTTACTTCATCTCCTAAGTAGAGACAGATTATTTGCATTATCCAGTATCCTGTTGGCATTTTAGCTGCTTGAATATGGTGGTGATTATTAATAGCTATGATTCTCAGAAGCAAACATGACTTCATACAATATCTTGCATAGTGGGGTTGACAGAATTAGAGGGTTCTGTACAATTTATGCTGAATGATGAGCTGAAAGCGTCACGATAAGTGAATTGAACATGGTAGAAGAAAAGAGACATTTCGTCAATGAGATCTTTAGGCTATGGGGTCATTAGAACTCATGCATAGTGTATGATATGATCTTGGGTTTCAATTAACGTCTCTATTTGCTTGCTCATGCATACTATTGGTTTTTTGGTGCTTTCTCATATTATTGACCATACTGTATGATTCTTTGGATTGGAATTGTAAGATTTTGTGGGACCACTGCCGACTGTTCTAAAAGCTTAAGCTGTTAGATGACGGCATGATTTATTATTTATATATTTTAACACTCCCCCTCACGCTTAATCTGGTCTTTTTGCCTAGTATTAAGCGTGGAAATTTAATTAGGGAGGCAAATGGGGCCTGGTAAGGTTTGAACTCAGGACCTCCAGCTTTGATACCATGTAAGATTTTGTAGGACCACTGCCGACTGTTTTAAAAGCTTATGTTGTTAGATGACGGCATGGTTTATTATTTATATATTTTAACAGGAATCTCAGAAGCTTTTTCTTCATTTAGTGGGTTTAGATAGGAGTCTTCTGCCTTATTTTGTGAATATACATATGGTTAAGACAGAAACCTGGAGGTCAATGGCACTTCTAGAAATTAGCTAGAGGACTGTAAGCCATGGTTAAGTCGATATGGGATTTTAGAATCAAATTTGATTTTCTATGAAGTTTGATGCAGGGGTTTAATCTGAAGATATGTGATGGACAAGCATTGGTTGGTAAAATGAGCTCTAATAGAAGATTGTTTGTTTGAACCAGTAACTGGCAGGCTTCAACTAGGTTGATTTTCATGTTGATGGTTAATAAATTTGACGCTGTGGGTCCTACGAGTCATCAGCAAAGAGATTGTGCAAGCATACACGTGTCCTCTGCCTGTGTTGTTTTCTTTGTACAACCTAATGCTTATCATCATTGCTTTCTGTCTCTCTGTATATTACTATCTGGAACTATTTCCTAGAAAATTTATTTTCTCTATTTACTGATACATCCTCTGTGCTTGTCAATTTCCTGATGAATTTCCTGTTGCATCTTTGATAAGTTTCTAGCTTTTAATGTCAAGGGACCCGACATATTTTTTGCTGTTGCTTGAGCTAGTCATGTGCTAGTGTTATATGCTGTAGTTCTTAGTATCCAGATATTTTCCTCTAATTGAGCATCTGGATATATAGGTCATGTCCAATATGTTCTCTATGGAAACTCCTTTTCAATTGACTGGAAATTTCCTATCATGCAGAAGAGTACGCGAAGCTGAGCGATACCATTGGGCTGCCACTAGAGGAGTCAATGAAGAAATGCTTCTCGAGGATTTTCCTGAAGATGTTCAGAGAGATGTAAGGCGCCATCTCTTCAAATTTGTGAAAAGAGTAAGCCCCAGAACTGAGTTGAAATGAGTGTAATTTAATGCAAGTTAAACCCTCAGAAATCAGTTCTCTTTTTAGCAATTACTTTAGAGTAAGTGAACTTTGGGGCCAAAGAAATAATTGAAGTTCACTGCTGTTGTGAATGAAAAAATGAAAGCCATGTTTTTTCAAAAGCTTCTTCTCTCTTCAAGCATGTGCACCGTTCTGAAACCGAGAGCCCCCCTCCCTCCCTCCCTCCCTCCCCAAGGCGAATATTTGGCTATGCTTCCATCATAGGTCTTCCCTTGGAAGCTTACTGCTGATACTTGTAGCATAGGCTCAATCAGCTAATTAAATGACTGGTCTTTAATTTTTAGGTCATCAAGTACTTAGATGGATAGCTAAAAGGAAATTATGTTAAAGGTCTTATTTATTGGTTATTGGTTTCTATTGGTAAACGTTACCAAGCTTTTGTGTTAGTTTTAATTGGCATCCAGATGCACATCTTGGAGACAGCTCAATGCGGAAACTTCAAAAGAACGACATGGTTAAGAATTCTATGGCTTGTCTCTACATCCCCACAAAAACTGCCACTTCCGATAACAAGCTCTAATCCTTTGGAAAATGATTTTTCAAACAACATGACTGTGCTCTGTCAGCTGGGTCCAGCCAATAATTACCATCCATGCAAAGAGAAGTGCAGAACTCGAGATCTCTGAAATTTAAAGAAAAAAAAAAACAGTTTAAGCCACCCGGGATTCCAGACACCAAATTCTTGGCTACCATAATAAGCCTGGACTATGTTTTGACTCAAGACATAATATCTGCTGTATTATGTTGCAGGTGCGAATATTTGCCGTAATGGAGGATCACATCACAGATGCAATTTGTGAAAAGTTAAGGCAAAAAACATACATCAAAGGAAGCAAGATCCTGCACCCTGGTGTTCTTGTTGAAAAGTTGATTTTCATTGTCCGCGGGAAAATTGAGAGCAGAGGAGAAGATGGGGTGACAAGTTTATGTGAAGGAGATATATGTGGGGAAGAGCTTCTAGCTTGGTGCCTTGAGAGTTCTTCTGTAAACAAAGGTACAAATTGCAGTCTTTCTGAATAGTCTTTGATTATCGAATGACTGGACATATTAAGAGCATTTCATAATCTGTGATATTGAAGATGGACGGAAGATAAGACCACCTGGAAACCGGATGCTGAGTAACAGGACTGTAACATGCGTGACAAATGTTGAAGCCTTTGCACTACGAGCAGAAGACCTTGAAGAAGTCACCAGATTATTTGCAAGATTCCTGCGCAAGCCAAAAGTTCAAGGAGCCATAAGGTTCTCACTCTTTCTTAAAAGATGATTTAGTACTACTATAATCAGGCATATCACTAAACTATCAGCAAAAAAATAGAAACTAAGTTGACTGTTTTGGATTCTCATTTCCTTTTTGAACCAAAAGGCAGGAACAACTATTGGGTCCCATAATTTGTAATCTGCTCCTATGTGGACGGCATAGACAAATGTTTGCATTATGCAATCGTGACAAAAGCGCCTTGGTTGCAGGTACGTATCGCCATACTGGAGAGGACTTGCAGCAACTCGAATCCAAGTCGCTTGGAGATACAGGAAGAAACGACTAAGTCGTGCCGACACTTCAGAGTAACAGCATTCTTCACATTAGCAAAGTATTGTTGATCGTATAAACGACATTCCTCCACTCTGTATATATATATTAAGTTCCGGTCACATTGTGACTGCAAACTGAAAGAGAGGACATGTTGTAAGCGCATGATGACAGGCATGTAATTCAAATTGTGATACATGAGATGTAGATTCTTCAACACAAAATGATATATGAGAGATTAGAGGATGATTGCCTTGCGGGAGCGTTGATAACATAAAGGACCATGACTGAGCTTAATACAACCGCTTTGGGTGAGATACCCTGCGCTCATTGCCCACAATGAGCTGAGATTTCCTAGAGGTGCCTGTATAGACGACTCCATTCCACAGAAAATTTTAGCAGGAATAATTTATAATGGACCAGAGATCGGAATTGGGATGAGAAACTACAACAAATGCGGTTGCTATTCATTTTTGCAGTCTTTTCTTTTTACTGTAGGTTCCATCTGACCAGATGAGGAAGTAGAAGGTTGTAGAGTGTAACACCCTTAGATTAATTGCCATGTTGGAAAATCCATTTAAATATCAGAAAGGTCTGGAATGCGAAGACATGCTCTGTTGAAGCATCCAGTCACAGGTTGCTCCTATGTGTTTCAATGGCATAATGTTTTGGTCAGAATGTCTTGAACTGCAAAAAAGAGCACCACCCGCCCAATTACTCTGAAGTGCATTCTTTTTGCCATTGTAATCTCATTCACCTAGGCGTTGGTATCGAGGAGAGCTAGTAGGAGCATAGCGTACATTGAGATCTCATAATCCATATAGAAGAGAGAGAACTAGCATTGTATCTGACTGCATGGGGATGTGGTTTTAAGGTTGTGAATTCAAGTAGGTCTAACTATACTTTTAAATATGAGATTCTCTCCGCGAGGGATATAACTTTACAGTTTTAATAATAGTCACACAAATTGCTATTGAAAACGACACAGTCCATCACCAGCTTCTCCTCCTAGACATCGCTCTGTCATATTAATATGCATCCTCAAATTACGATAAATACTTCAACCATTGTTAAAGAGCATTCCCAAACTAGCACAAAGAATTGGGCACCTTTCTCTCCACAATTTCCTTATAATGATATTTAACCGTGCTCGTCATTTGAGTCAAAAGATCCCTGATTTAAAAAAATTATGACGTTGTCAATTAACAACCCCATTCGAGTTCTTTGCTATTAAAGTTATAATGTACTCTCCATATCTATCCCGGTCTCTTGAATGAATAGGGGCGCGCCATTATGGAGCCTTATTAGAGAGGTGATTTGAGTAATTCCATGAGGCACGACATGATTGCGCGAGCTTCCTTGTCTTGCAGTCGGAAACATGCCCAAATTCAATGAGTTAAAAATCTACAAGCATCATGCAAGAAAAGTAAAGCTCGGTTCACAAGGGTATGTCTCATGTGTTTATGAGGAATAAATTGATGCTTATGCTAATTCAATCTCTTAATGCGCTTTCTAAGAGCGTCCCTTTAACGTTCAAGACAGATCTGTCACATCTTTTTCCAATCACTCATGGGTTGCCAAGTTTTCTTGAGCTGTGCATCACCAACCAAACCTGCATGCAAAACTCTCGAGAAATGCCTCCCGACTGTTTTCCAGGAAAGAGTGGGAACAAGAGGAAATGCCCACTAAGTTCTTGTAGCTCACGCCTCAATCTAGTTGGTCGGTTTTTGTGGATAGAGCGTAGGTTTGGATAGGACCCTTCTGTGGAGAAGAAGGGTAGAGGGATTTTGATTTTTACTGAAAATACAGTTTGTGTGCACTGATTTTTACATAACCAGTCATGGATGGAAAGGAAATGTTCATCTAAGTATCCATGAATGAAATAATTACATCTTTATGCATTCACAGTCGCTAGAAATTTTTCTTTCTGCATATGGGTTGTGATCAAGACACATGTACATCTTCATAGAAGACAATTTGGATCAACACATCTCATCATTTCAAGTTTGCATGAAGAATATTCAGTTTTGACAGGCCCTGTCACTTAATAAAATGTCCTGATCATAATTATCATAAAGATCCTCTATGATAGAGAGAGAATTAGTTATTGAAGTATCAAATGAGAGAGAGATGATAGGTTGTCATGTTCAATTAGTTGTACAAATAAATTAGAGGCATAAATTTTCGGGCTATTGTTAATCAATTTCGCAACTTGTAGATACTTTGGTTGATGTATTATCTTCAAATATTCTGCATTGCGGTCATTGTTATTGCATGCGTCTACCCGCATGGTTGCGAGGCGCGCTCATCCTTTTCTCTTCACACACAAGGGCCTATTTCGCGGGTGCAATGCTAACGTCACAGCCGACATCAGAAACGTCACTTCTTCACGTCGCTCCACCGACGTCCTCTGCCATGTCATTTGACAATTCAGTCGCTAGGTTATCAGTCATATCATAAGTGGACAGTTGACCGATGTTGACTAATCGTTGACTATTCATGGCCGGAGTTGAACGACGGTTGACCTTTGGCATTGTCCGTTGACCGGTCAATTAAACCGGTTCGATTAGTTCCGATACATTTGGATCGATTCAAGCATTTTTTTGGCTAGCTCTTGGCATTCTCCCACCGGTCGCTAAGGTATTTTCAAGTGCTGAGTCCATTTTTGTCTTTTTTTCTTTTATCTACTCTCCAAATGATAGTTGCTTCACATTCCTAATACAACACGATGTGTTTAAACCGGTAAAGTGCATAAGATGGCTATATTGAAAGTTTCAGTACCTATTCAGACCATTTTGAAGGGATATCCATCATGTACTCGCTATCAACTGTGGTCTAAGATGGGTAAAGAAGGGGACATGCATGTCCATTTGCCGCTACTGCTACCATAAAGGCTTCTCCCCATGATCATTGTCACTCTATACTTAGAGGATTTTCTTTCCATTCTTTGAGCATTTTAAAACTTCTAGCACTTCTGCTATGTTTGTTTTTCCAAGTACTTTTGATTTATGGTTTATATTTACTCCACCTACCACAATCACATTACTTTAAGTTCTAATTTGTTTTAGTCAAAATCCTTCATTTCATGTGCATCTACTATTCACACGGCCAATAATTCACAAATAAGAGCTAGCCATTTGGGAACTATTTCACATCTACATCATCCTTACCAAATACCTTTCCGGTTCCCAAACTCTCACTCAATTTTATTTCCGTTGGACTATCACGCGAACTTGGTTTTGATATTCACTCTATTCTCATAGTTGTCATGTGCAGGATCCACAAATGAGACAGACCATTGGAACAGGCTGTAGAGTTGGACACTTATTTAAGCTTGCTTTCTTAAATATTACCAACTATCCCATTAGTTGTGTTGCCACAATATCACCTGGAACATGACATTTTTGGTTAGGTCATCCTTCTTCCTCTAAATTGAGACCTTGGATTTGGAGGGGTCATTTAGGTTTTGGTTGACGATAAACATTTTGATTACATGCTTTGTAAGTTGAGAAAACATTATGCCTTGCCATGCTCTTAGTGAATTAGTCTCTCATGCTCTATTTGATCTAATTCATTTTGACATTTGGGGACCATCTCTAAACCCCATAGTTGGAGGTTCACGCTATTTTGTAATATTTGTGGATGGTCATTCTAGTTATAGCTGGTTTTATCTTAAGAAAAATATATGAACTTAATTGTATTTATCATGATTTTGTTGCCATGATAAAAATACATATTTATCAAGATTTTTCGCATTGATAATGCCATGAAATATGAATAAACAAAATTTTTTTTTGCATTCTCTCTCAAGATGGTATTATCATTTATCATTGTTGTCCAAAAACTTTCCAACAAAATGGTCAAGTGGAATGTAAACATAGACATATCTTAGATGTTGCTCACACTCTTCTAATTTACGCCTCTTGTCCTCAATAATTTTTGGGAGAGCCTCCTCATGTTGCTGTATACCCTATCAACCATACCCCGTCACCTATCATAGGTAACATTTTTACTTATGAGTGCTTGTATGGTGGTGTCCCAAATTATAGTGTTCTTTGAATCTTTAATAGTGCTTGTTGTACACCTTCTTTCACATGAATGCCCGAAATTAGAACTTCATGCCTATTTATGTTACTTTCTTGGTTATGACATTGAGCATAAAGGTTGCAAATGTTGAGATCCTATCTCCAACTGTTTCCATATGTCTTGTCATGTTATCTTTGGAAATACAAGATGTTCTCATTTAATTATATTAAATAAACAATGTGATTATAGAAAGCAATACCAATCATTCATACCGAAGAAATCCTTGAAAAAGAGGGGCAATGCTGTTATAAGGTTGAATGTGATGCGATTAGGATGAAAAAAATGGAACAAATAATTCAAATAAAAAAAGAGAGAATGAGCAAGAAAAAGGCTTCTTTTTTTTTCCTTGGGTTAATCCCGTCCGGGTAAGCTCCTACGAAAACCTGAATTCGCGTAATGCCAAAACATTTGACAAGAAGAAATTAAAAAGAAGGTAACAAATAGTTTCGAATTAATTCTCCATATTCATGGCTAACATTCTTTAAAGGGCGTATGAGATTGATGTCGTCCCCCATCCATTGTGCGATAACCAAAGATTATAAAGCCAACACTGTTCTCAAGAACACGATGCAATCCATATTTTCTCTCTCCATTCTGCCAGAGGGTCGTTCAATGTCTTCAGGAAGAATGCCAACCAAGCCACCTACAATTTCTTGCGCATTTTGCATTTCGGCTTTAGTCCGCATACTTTATTGCTGTCCTAAATTTTCTTTTGTAGATTCAAATAACGACGTAAGCTTTTTGGTTGGCATGCACTTACTTCCCTCACCATCCATCCTTGAGTGTAGGAAAATAGGTGTATAATGTTTAACAGGCACAACAACAATAGTTAAGATAATGCCTCCAAAGTCCTGAAAGAAGAATAATTCCTCGCTGATGCTATCTGCATAATTAAGTCAATTCCTAAAAGGAAGTGAGATAATCTATATGTAGTGCATAACAAATTGCGATATCACATTTTCTAGCTGAATCAAATCAAAATCATTTTGAGATAGATAAATTAAATAAAGAGAGCAAACGAATTGACTATGGCATGTCATAAGTAAAATTATTTTGGAGTTATATAATTTAAAAGAGCTATGTAGAATATGGGGTCTGTCTTAATATCATTTCATAAAGCTATAGTGGGGACTGACTTGAAGTACAATTTCTATGTATATTTTCAAGATTATCTTATAATCTTTAAATTGTCAACAAATTTTCTTTTTATGATGCATAAATCCCACGCAAATGGTTATTTATAATGAATTGCTAAGTGTAGAAGACACGTTATATGAATTTATGACAAAGTGAAAAAATTATGTTTGAGCCTTCTTTATGGGTCAGGCGTAAGTCCTCTGTTTCCACATGGAAAAACTTGTGTGTTCTAAGGTTTTAGGTGTGGTCTTCCAACAAGCTGAAATTAAACGGGCTGCACGGGCTGAATTAGTGGGATGCTGAGAAATGTTTTGGTCCGAGTCGGGCTTGCCAAAACTGAGGATTTTTTTTTTTTTTTCTGTTGAAGTAAAAGTAGGATGAATTGCTCATTTGATTTGAAACCCCATGCATTGAAGATCAAGTTGCCCCAATAAAAAAAAGGGGGACAAAATGGCCATGGCGACCACAAGGTTTTTGTGGGCTGTTCTTTTTTTTTTTTAACCATCCATCGCCTCATGGTCAAGTTATTATTTCGCCAACGTAATTGTCCTATCAAACTGAACCTTTCTTGGCTATTAGCATTTCTCACGATTGTCATAGAAAAGTTCTTTTCCTATCTAACTGCAGATTTGAGCCTTCTTTTACAGAAGGAGGTCATATCCATTTTTAAAGAACGAGATTAGATTTTCTTTTAAAACCACGACATGTTTAGAATAATCCCATGAAAGTTAAGATGAATTCTGGGCTTAGGACTTGACAAAGTAGACCTCCATTCGAACTTAACCTTCACGGAACTTCATCTACCGAACACGGGCTCTCAAGAAGCTGCTGAGAAATGGTGCAAAAATTTAACCTCGACACTGTACCAAAGTTATGACAAACCGCTTCGTACACGCCATTTCCTCTTCGTCTCTCTCTCCCTCTCAATGATCAGTTTCTCTCACTTTTTCCCCTCTCTCCGATGGCCACGTTACGAATGCATGGGGTGGAGTCCACGTGGCAAACTGAGAGTCACTAGCTTCTCACTCATGCATGAGAGAGAGAGAGAGAGAGAGGGGTCGTCGGCCCCAGGCTCAGGAGAAAGGGAGAGAGATATAAAGCAAACGCGCTCCTGTCTGGAAACCACACTTTTGGTCCTAACAGGACGCACGCAGGCACCTTTGTCACCTCCAATGAGAACGTAAAGCACGAAAGTTAAAGTCTCCTTTAATTTTGCGCCTTAGCTGACTATGTTGGGTCCTTCTCAGTGATTTTCCACGAAGCCAACCCCCCGAAAGTCGCCATCGTAAACGTGAAACATCACGACCAGAAAAAGGATTTTATTATTTTTCAGAAACAAGGGCTTCCTTTCTCTCGCTTTATTTATCATACATCTCCGTCTTTTTTATTCCCTTTTACTCTGGATGCAAAGCGTAGACTAATTGTTTTTAATTATTTTTCAAATGTCTCACGCATGCCTTTATTTCTCTTTCTGTCTTTCCCTTTCGCCTCACGATCAATACCACTGGACCGCTCAAGAACTGATTTGGACCATAATCCGATCACCACTAATTTCTCTTGGGTTAATCCCATCCATGTAACTTCCTATGAGAACCTAAATTCTTGTACATTTGACCAAAAAAATAAGGTTACAAATAATTTCGATTTATTCTCCAATTCATGGCCAATATTCTTTAAAGGGTGTACAAGATTGACGTCGTCTCCCACCCATTTATGTGATTACTAGTGATTGTAAAGCCAACTTTGTTCTCGAGAACACAATGCAATCCATAATCTTGGGAGCAGAATGAAAGATATTAAGATTTTGTTTATTTCTCAAAAAAACAAATGATTTGAAAAAATTTTCTCCAAAATATTTTTTTTGTGTTCTTAGAAATAGTTAGTCAATGAATAATATTTTCATTATCGATAACAATATATATCTAAACATTTTCATAAATGATAAAAATATTTTTCATTTATTCATTGCTATAAGCAATATTAGCTATCATTTTTCGAAAAATATTTACCAAATCATTTATTTTTAGCGAAATAAAACGCATGCTAAAAGTCATCTTGTAAATTAATTTATCAAATAATATGACATTTTACCAATAGCCATATAAATTAATGAGTTTGTCTAAACATCCAACGAAAATTTTCTTTTCCAGCTAAAGGTTCTTTCATTTGTCAGAAAATAAGAAGAGAAAAAAGAAAAACCAGTCTAGTGTCTTGCACTCAGTCAACGCTAGTGGTCTTCTTCTGAATCACTCGTTATGGTTTACGTAGAGTAGAAGAAACAAAGCCTCAGCTGTGTCTCCATTTATATTCCTTCCCTCGCATTATCTCCTTCGCCTAGAACCACAGGACCAGATAAACCAGATAAAAAAGACGAGCCTCTTCGGCTCGCAGACTTCACTTCTCGAGCTCCCGCTCTCTCCAGTTGCTGCCGCTACCCATTGATAACAACAGGTTCGACACTCTTTTACTTGTTCCTCCTTCGTCGCTTTGAGTGCTGATCATCCTTCGGACGGTGTAGTTAGTGTCTCGCTCTTGAATCGTGCGTGTTGGCTGTGTGAGTTTGTCAAAATGCCCTCTTTCTCCGCTGCTTCCGTATGTAGAGATAGATGCTAGTCTCAGCTGATGATTTCTGCAGTTTCTATACGTGTTCTTGCGAATGCATTTCTTATGAGAACCGTGTACATGTGTTTAACAGCACATCATGACTGGTCTGTAGTGTTTATCAAAAGATTAAGCATACACTCTTGACTCATTTTAAAGGAGAAAACTCAAAAAACCTAAATTTATTATATTTGTGTGAACACGAATTGCTTGATGACGTAAAGCAAACCCACGATCTATATATACCCATGAAAATAGGTCGTGGCCGAAGTCAACATGGATTGGGAAATCCATGCTCAGAACCTGATTCGGTAAACGAAGTTGGACTTTCCTCCTTTGCTGTTTTCTTGCACAGACTTTGACTGGACTTTCCAATTCGGCAGATGCCGACTTCAATACGGGACAACTTCCGTTCTTAATCACGACTTCCCCACAGAAGAAATTACATATTCTGAGATTCGGGTTTTTGAACTTAGAATATACCAGGCTAATACGCAATTCAATTTGGATCAGGTTTGTTCGACGGGCTTAAACTCAATATATATTTTAACAAAATGTATAAGACACATTATGTTAATATTATGACAAATTGAAAAATTATGTTTGACTTTCTTGTTGGGTCAAGCATAATCCCTCTGTATCCATATGGAGAAACGTGTCTGTTCTAAGGTTTCATGCGTGATCTTACAGCAAGCTGAAAATTATACCGGTTGAATTAATGGGATGTTGAGAGTTGTTTTCGTCGGGTCGAGCTTTTCGGTAACTGCGAATTCCCTTTTCTATTTTTCGCTTGAAGAAGAATTGCTCATTTGATTTGAAAGCCAATGCATCCAAGATCAAGTTGCACCAATAACAAAAAAGGAAAACAAAATAGGGCCGTGATGATCCCAAGGTTTCGAGCTCATCCCCTCGTGGGTTGTTCTCTATTTTTAACCGTCCATGGCCTCATGGTCGAGTCACTGTTTCGCCATAGTAATTGTCCTATCAAACCAAACCTTTCCTGGCTATTAGCGAATTTGAGCCTTCTATAGATAGAAGGAGGTCATCTCCATTTTAAAAGAACGAGGGTCAATTTTCTTTTTAAACCATAACGAGTTTCATTTCGTACTAGCGCAGCACTCCAAAGAGGCTCTTAGAGTGGTTTCTCTCTCTCTCTCTTTAATTGGTGCCTCCACTCTGCATTTTGAAGCTTAGAACAATCCCACGAAAGCTAAGACGAATTTTGAGCTCAGAACTTGACAAAGTAGACCTCCATTCGAACTTAATCTTCACGGGACTTCCATCGACCAAAACATGGACTCTCAAGAAGCTGCCGAGAAATGGCGCAAAAATTGTGCGGAACAGCTTCGTGCACGCCATTTCCTTTCTCTCTCTCTCTGTCTCTCAAATTCAACGACCAGTTGCTCTCACTGTTTCCTTCTCCGATGACCACGTTACGATGCATGGGGGTGGAATTCACGTGGCAAACTCAGAGCCGCTAACTTCTCATGCCCGCGTGAAAGAGACGGACGGGGATCGTCGGCCCCATGTAAACGGAGGGATATAAAGCGAACGCGCTTCCCGTCTCGTAAACACGATTTCGGTCCTGACAAGACGCGCACGCTTCCACCTCTGTCAACTCCATTGAATATGTAAAACACGAAAGTCCAAAACTCCTTCCGATTTGCACTTTTCTTGACCACATTTATGTCTGGTCCTTTCCAATCCAATGACGTCCCACCAAGCAAAACCCACGAAAGTCCCCATCGGAAACGTGAAACATCGTGGCCGGAAAAGGTTTTTATTATCTTTTAAGAAGAAAAGCCTTCATAAAGCGAGAATGAGTCAAGAGTTGTCATCTACCATTCATTTCCGTCTCTTTTATCCCCTTTTATTCCACATGCAAACGGTAGACTAAGGCCTAAATTGGGCTTTGAGATTAGGTGTGATGCAATTAGAACGAAAAAACGAACAAATAAAATAAAATAAAAATGAATGAGCAAGAAAAAGGTGTTTCTCTTGGGTTAATCCCGTCTATGTAAGTTCCTACAAAAACCTGAATTGCTGTAATGCCAAAAATTTGACAAAAAAAAATTACAAGATTACCAGTAATCCCAGTTTATTCTCCAATTTATGGCCAACATTCTTTAAAGGGCGTACGTACGAGTGACAACTAGTGATTATAAAGCCAACTTTGTTCTTAAGAACACAATGCATTTCATATTCTTAGGAGTACAACGAAAGACATTAAGATTTTATTTGTTTCGCGAAAAATGAATAATTCAAAAACATTATGGGCAATAATTTATATCTAAATATTTTCATGGACAATAAAAATATTTTTTCGTTCATTCGTTTTTATAATAATCATTAGAAAAATGTCGACCATATTATTCATCTTCCGAGAAACATAATGCACCCTAAGAGTCATCTTATATATCAATTTATCAAATAATATGACATTTTATCAATAGCCATATAAATTAATAAGTTTGTTTTAAGCATCCAACGTGATCTCTTCCTTTCCAGCTAAAGGTTCTTTCACAGAAAATAAAAAGAGAAAAAAGAAAAATCGGTCTTGAGAGTCTTGGTCTCCGTCAACGCTCCTGGTCTTCTTCTGAATCACTCGCTATGGTCTCAGTCAACGCTCCTGGTCTTCTTCTGAATCACTCTGCAATATTTCTTCCCTCGCATTATCTTCATCGCATAGAAACGCAGAACCAGAAAAACCAGATAAAGAAGACGAGCCTCTGCGGCTTGGAGACTTCAATTCTCGAGCTCACGCTCTTTCTAGTTGCCGTCGTTATCCAGTGATAGCAACAGGTTAGACACTCTTGTACTTGTTCCTACTTCGTCGCTTTGAGCGCTGATCATCCTTCGGACGGTGAATCGGTGTCTTGCGCTTGAATTGTGCGTATTGGCTGTGTAAGTTTTGTCAAACTGCCCTCTTTTTCCGTTGCTTCTGTGTGTAGATGCTTGTCTCAGCTGATGATTTCTGCAGTCAATACTCGTGTCCTTGCAAATGCATTTGTTATGGGAACCCTCTATACTTATTTAACGAGAAAATAAGTGAGGGTTACTCTTGCCGAATGGGATTGTTAATTGACAACGTCATAATTTTTTTTTCCCTATTCTTTTTTCCTTTGAATTGTAGCTGGCATCAGCCATAGGTGAGGGTTTCTCTTGCCGAATCTAACGAGGGTTAGACCCTCACCGCCCTCGCCAAGTCTAGTGAGGGCCACGATGCCCTTATTGGCCACAGTCCAAAGGAAAAAAAAGAAAAAAAGAAAAAAATTGAAAAATTATTTAAAAATGTCCATGTCATTGCCAGTTATGCCACGTAGGATGGCCAACGTTGACGTTAGCAATTTCCACCTTAAATTGGCCGGATAGACTAAATTGATATCAATGTGAAATAGTTTAAGTCTAAATTGGTCTAATTAATATGTTTAAGACTAAATTAGTGGCCATGCAATATGTTTACTTTTCCCTTATTTAATAACATATAATGAATGATCGATGGTGTTTATTGAAAAATTAAATATATACTCTTAGGGTGCATTTATTTTGTGGAAAATAAATGATTTGGAAAATATTTTTCAAAAATCGATTATTTTTATAGTGTAGAAAAATTAATTAATGAAAATGTTTTCATCTTCGGTAATAATCTATACCTAACTAATTTCGTGGGTGATCAATTTTTTTTCCATTCATTTATTTTTGTAAGCCATATATGAGATTATTTTTCATAAATTTTTTTCCAAATCACTTATTTTCCTTGAAATGCACACATCCTAGAGTTGTATCGAGTTGATATTTTTACTATTTTAATTTCCTGATTCATAGATTTAATGAAAATGATTAAGATATACCAGAAAAAAGAGCTTGAAAATTTAATATATCTAATAATTAGAAACAAGATAAATTAATATTGTTTTTAGATATCCCTTTTTTGACATTTATTGTTAAAACAGCAGGACAACTCTAAATGAGTATCCACTTTTACTATCATGAGCTAAAATATACTTAAGTGGAACTATAATACTAAAAGGCACCAAAAAAAGTAAAAGAATAAAAAAAACAACATTTTTTCTGTTGATTTAGGAAATTGATTAAAAAATTAAAATAACTAGCTAACAATGTAATTACAAAAACAAGTGAATCGTTCTACAAACCTAATTTGACTTTGTTATGAAAAGTTGATGGCTAGATTGAACAAATTGAATGTTTGGATACTACATTATAAATTCAGAAATAGTTCAAGATCATGTCAAAAAGTTAATGGTACAAAAATGTTATTGCACATAATTTAGGGATTACTAGTGCCCGTTTCCTTTTAATCAACTTATCTTGGTGCCCACCAGAATTCTCTTGGTTTTTTTTTTTTTTCTCTTTTATTTACCTTTAGCAGTGAGGTCTTGATCTCATTTCTAAAGGTATTTTGTGGAATTGGTTCCCCTCGATCTCACGTGTGGTCTTGAATCTTGATCTTGCTAATAGCATGAAGTTTCCGAAGAAGCATTACAATCATGAGTAAGAAACTGCAAAATGGTAAGATTGAAAGAGAAGACCGGTTACAAAACTTTCTCAGAATATTTTGCATCCAGTTTTCCTTATCTGGATTTGTTCTGACAGGAAAAATAGATATGATTCAGTTGACGTTTATTCTTACATCACATGTTTAGTTCCGTGAAAGAAGGTCCACAAAATCGCTTATTTGTATATAAATCCTAATCAGACGTTTCCTTCTGCAGATTTACAATGTGAAATGGCCCATAACAAAAGTGATGAAGTACCAATGCTGTCGGAAATGCAACAACAATTATCAGATGATTATAATAGTTCTCAACCTCGGTCACGTATATCTAGGACACGGAGTGTGTCAATTTCCATCCCTATGAGCTCTATGGAGTCACCGGAGAATATACCGAATCGAGTAGGTTACACAGGACCTTTAAGGAGCGAAAAGAGGACACTTTTCCCACCAATGAGTGGCCCTTTACACATCAGGGTAACCCCGGTGTGCCTGGAAGCACGGGAGTGGAGTCGCAACATATGAAAGAAAAATTCCCTTCTTTTAGCATAAAGGATCGTGTCAACTCCACAGATGACGACTATGCTGCTAAAAATGAGCATTTGCTGAGGTCCGGGCGACTGGGGATGTGCAATGACCGTTACTGTACAACTTGCCCCTCACATTACAATGGAAGAGCGCAGCAAACAAGTTCCAAAAGCTCAAGAATAGCTGGTACCCAGGTAAATACCATACTTGCAAAGCCTTTTGCTTTGTTTGATTAGGTCCTTATTATGAGATTCTCCGTTTATACTTAATGCTGGGAATTGTCAATTTTAACTTTGTCATTCTTAGAAAATGAGGAATCACGAGTTTTATCTAGTCACTTTCTGATCCCGGTCACAACTTCTTGCTTAGCAATTTTTCGATTCACTATTGTACTCTGCGAGTACTAATCTGTTTGCGTTTACATACTGCTCATTTGTGATTTTATTAGGGACTTCTTTTCCTTTACGTGCTATTACTTGTCATTCTTTTGAAACTATCTGTTATTGAAACTCGATTATATCATAGGTTTGAGTCAGAGCAAGGGTTACCTTCACAATAATCACTTTGAATTTTAGATGAACAAGATCTCTCTCTCTCTCTCTCTCTCTCTCTCACACACACAGAGAAGAATTCAAATGCTGATCAGTTGTAACTTCCCATGATATGTGAATATCTCTGGCAGATAGCTAGGGAAACTGGACTTCACTTCTCACCTCTGTGAAAATTGGAAGCTGTGCATTTAAGACTTGAAAGCTCAAAAAGTCCCTCTTGATTTTAAGCTTGCTGGAGCCCCCATTATTCCTAAAATTTCCATCGGCCATTCCAACTAATTTTGGTTGGATTTTACTGACGTGGACATCAAACGACACATCAAACAATGCGACGTGGACAATTTTTAATAATATTTTTTGAATTATTTATTTATTTATTTATTTTTCCTTTATCTTATCTTATCTTTTTTTTCCCCTATTCCCTCCTTCTCTAGCCGGTCGCCGACTGGGTGACCGGCCAAAAGGGAGGGCTGCTAGGTCAAGGTCAACATCATTGGTCTCTGGCGCACCTAGGCAACCTCGAGTCGCCGGGGGGCAAGGCTCCCCCTCTCCAAATCCGGTGAGGGCGAGCCTCACCTACCCTCACGATTGCTCGGTGGGGACTTGAGCCTCACCAGTGGCCGGCAAGGCGCGCGAAGGTCGGCAAGGTCGACCTCAACCTCGTCAGCCCTCCCCTCTGGCTGGTTGCCCAACCGGTGATCGGCTAGAGGAAGGAGGGAATAGGGGAAAAAAAAAATGGAAAAAGGAAAGAAAATAAAATAAATAAAGAAAGAAAGAATTTGAAAAATATTAAAATATTATTAAAAGTTGTTTACATTAGCACCGGCTATGCCACGTCAACCCTCCAGCATCCACATTAGCAAAATCCAGCCAAAATTAGTTGGAATGACTAAATTGACACTAAGTTAAAAGTTTTAGAATTAAATTGACATTAATTCAAAAGATTTAGGACTAAATTGGCATTAATAAAAATTTTAGGGCTAAATTGACATTAAGTCAAAAGATTTAAAACTAAATCGACACATATATAAAAGGTTTAGGACTTTTTTAACACTTTTCCCAGTTCATAGTGGAAGGGAATTGATGTTGGGAAAGACAAAGGATTAATAATATAGACAAGATAAGGACATTAATTAGATATCCGATTTACATGATTTAGTTAGTGTGGCCTATATCCATAAGGAGAGCGGCATAGATTTCACTCTATATTAAGCGATACAATGGAAATTGTAAATATTTTCAGTATTTCCCAACTTAAGTTACATTAAATAAGCTCACTCGGTATTTAGATCTTATAGTTCCTTACGAATAATCTCTTAATCTAACAAATGAATTCATAAATCTTGGTTTCAAACATTTTTGCATTGCTTCAAGGTGTAATTCAGGAACACAAGGCACAATTAATTGCCATGACCAAAAAACTCATCTCAATAATTTTCACAAATGATACCCAGTTCTTATAAATAGAAAAAAATGGGATCCAGAATAGGAAACCTACTCAAATTAGGTAATTACTCATATAGAAAGACATGGATTAAGAAAATTGCTCGCACTCAAGACAAATTTTCATCAATTGCAATGCAATATTAGAGCACTTAAATAGTGAAAACATGGTCATTTGACAAATTTTTTTGATTGAAAGTCATTTGACAATTTAAACTTCTAGATAAGTTGGCCTTTCACCTAACATTCTATGTGGAATCGCAGTAAGAACTCTTTTGTTTGCATCTCTTCGGGCCCTCACTGACCAACGCCTTTCTCAATTTTCATGCTTCAATTTTGAGCTAAATCCCAGCCCAAATGAGGGGCGAGTGCTTGAGCATTTAAAATATGTAGTCATGCTTCCATCTAACAAAATAAGTGAGCAATTGTGTTTATCACCCCTTTCGCTTTTAGCTTTTTGGTAACTTTTAGAGGTTTGATTCCAAACTTTTATCTCATGTCGAACACCTCAGACCTTTAAAAACATGGAGATAACTACATTTAAAGTCATGTTGTATGGTCGCACGATCTTTTATTGGCTGGAAGTTCATAAAGAGCATTTTAATTTGGCTTAAGGTCAAAGCAGACGCTGCCTAAGACTTTAGATAAGTTACCCGCTTTCCCATAACTCTACGATTATGATGTAGGTGATGACTCTATCTCTAAACGGTAAGCATAACTATTTAATTAGCGTGGGACTTGGCAGTTCTGGTAACGATGGTATCAAGAGGTACAACAACGAAGATCTGAGATTGACTTCACCAGTATCTGAAAGAAGCTTTTGTTTTGAGCACATCTTATATGCACCATGCTATATCCAATAGGATATCTGAATTTACTTCTTCAAAGTAAAGAAGCTTCGCTGCTTAATTTTTACTTGCAGTTTCACAATGCTCTTGATGGGGATGACAAAAGCTGGGCAAGGAGGTTCTTCACTTATGTCAGTGCCCACATTCCTGGCGTTATGAATCCTCATGCTCAAGCTGTCCAGCTGTGGAACAGATTTTTTGTCATTTCTTGCGTGGTGGTCCTCTTTATAGACCCATTATTTTTGTTCTTGCCGTATGTACCAAAGGTATGGCTCAGCTGCTTACACTCATAGCATTGTCTAGTTCACATGGCTTGAAAATATCTGTTGCTTGATGGTTGAGTTAAATACCGTTCTTACTATATTCTTTTTCTCTCTAAATCCTAAATGGTTCCCCAAATGAAGTTGAAATTCTTCCCTATTATCACACTGCTATAAATACCGTTCTTACCATATTCTTTTTCTCTCTAAATCCTAAATGGTTCCCCAAATGAAGTTGAAATTCTTCCCTATTATCACACTGCTATAAACCACCTAGTTCGGGTTAGATTTATTATACTACTTATCAAGTTTTTACGGCCCTGTTAATTTCTGCAGATTTTCTTCACTCCACAGATTAAGCTTCTTAATCGTGCTTTGATGCACATGTAGCCTTCCAAGCTACAATAGGTGGTGTTTCAGTTTATCCTTCTCTATAACTCAGTGTTATGTTTATTTCCAATTCTCAAAATTTGACCTTGGTACAATAAGTTAAATCTCCTTTGGCCAAGGCTGATATAATCAACTAAATTGATCTCCTCTTAACCATGATTTGTTCGAATAGATTTTCCCATAGTCATCAAACCTGTTTAGGTTGGCATCCATTTTGCATTAGTGAAAGAAATATAATATGCCTGAACACTTTTAAATACTTTTGATAAAATCCTGATCAAATTCTTTATCCATATATTGTGACTTTCTGAAAAAAAAAAAAATGTCATTAATCGTATGTCAACTAAAATTTCTTTTTCACTTGCATTGTACCTTTTTGCTCTCGTGACTTTTCTTTTTTAGATTCAAACAACCATCATAAGCTTTTCACTTTGCACACAATTACTTCCCTTCACTTTTCCATCCTTGAATGCAGGACAAAATGTGTATAATGTTAAACCGTCACATGACAAAAACAGTCGTTGTTCTCAGAAGCATGACGGACCTCATATACCTATTGCACATTCTTCTGCAGGTAGGTTGCTTTTCACCAACTTGTTGGATTGTTTTCTTTTCTCATTGGTGATCTTAACAGTATCCTTTTATTGTTTTTCTTACTCTTTTCATCCACTGTAGATTTTTGTTTTTGTTCCCTGTAACAACTTTTGAATGCTTCAAGGGGAAAACGTGTTATTCTGAGGCAACCTACATGGAGTTGTATGAATGTTCTGCAGTTTTCAATTTGATTACTCAGAAAGTAATTTTTTATTTAACTGCATCTGCTATAGTACTCCCGTTAATCAGATACATATTTTAGTGTTGGACAAAGTGACTTGGAATGCTGTGTGGACAAAGTTGACTACATATGTTGAACATACTTCCATCCACAAACTTCTCGTACCAGTTTTTCAAAAGTTCCTGTATTTGAGCATCTCTGTCTTGGAAAAGCAATAAGTATTACCAAGGAACTCACCTTGCGGGCATTATCTTCTTATGTGTGAAAACGAGCACAGAATATAAGAGATAGGTGGTCCTATCTGCTATGCACATTTTTAGGATGATCTAAATAGTTGCTGGAGTTTTTTGCATTCAGAAATAAATACTCAATTTTTCAGAATGGCTGGTTATGCTAAATTTTTTGGACTTCATATTTCAGAAATCCTCGATGGCCATACTACCCAGAATAATAGAGTTGTTAGAAACCTTTTGTAGTGAAAGGCTTCTCTATCAGGGTGATTTTCCTTGATACCTTCTTAATGGAGACATGGTACTCATTTTCCTTAGAAAAAGATGAACCAGTCAATGTTGCTTACGGCTAAAAGTCAATTAGATGGAATTTTATTTGGTGTATATTTTAACTCACGTAATCATCAGAGTTTAATTTTTAGAAAGACTTACTGGTCTTTCACTCGAAGAGGCTGCATTGGAAGAGCTTCAGAACAGCCTTCCATGAGACAGAAAGTTCTTGCCGATCTCATTTGTCAATTGATCTACTACACAATCCAAAATTTACATCTCGTATTCAGCACTTTTTTAACGTATCTATCATAAATATGTCAGGTTGGTGTTTCACTTGATGCTTAAATTGTATTATACTTTTCTTCTTCAGGTAGTAGTGAAATTTAAGGTGAAATGATGTCACATTAGGAGCTTTTACAGCCACCTTTCACAGTCCTTGATGATTGGTTTCTTTGTCAACTTTTTGCAGTTCAGGTTGGCCTACGTAGCTCCTGAGACCAGAGTGGTTGGTGCTGGAGATTTAGTTGACGATCCAAAAAGAATCTTTCTCCATTATCTGCGAGGATACTTCTTCATAGATCTTTTGGTTGCAATTCCACTTCCGCAAGCAAGTCCTTAATTTCTGATGCATTTACCATAATTTGTGTCTGTATTACATTGATTTTAACATGCTTCATCTATATGAATAATGTAGGAGTAGGTTTTTGTGGGTTGGCTGTGTGAAACAAATTTTCATTGGATTAAATGTTCTGCCAAGTCAATTCGTATTGCCATTACAATTCACTGGCTTATCACTGCAGTCTCAATTACCTTTAGATAATCTGGATGTGCTTCTACTTATTGCAAAATAATCACATCGTTGTAAATGGGTTTATTGTCCCTTGCAAGACTTTTTAAGGACCTCTCCCCAATGCCTCCAGTCAACTCTTTCTCCAAGACTGACTTGTAATACGAGTGCTTTAACATCCTGTAACTATATAACATACTGTGGCATGACTGTCCCCAGCACATCTGGTGATGTTTAAGAAACGTTCCACTGAGTGGAGTATAGCTGCAAGTTTCATGTCTTGGTATGACTCTTCTAATCATCAAATACTTGCTTGACTGCTTGCAGATATTGATATTTCATGCAAGGGATGCAATACGCACAGTTGTTCTTGTCCAATACATTCCCAGATTATATCGAGTTTTGCCCTTACTTGTGGGTTGGTCACCTGCCAGCCTCATTTTTGACTCGGCATGGGCAAATTTTGTCATCAATCTTCTCATGTTTGTGTTGTCTGGCCATGTCGTTGGATCATGCTGGTACAATCTTGGGCTTCAGGTAGGTGGCATCATTTGTTTTTCTCTGCATAATTTGTTCTTATGTATTACAACCCCGAAAGAGTAAGGTTAGGGTGTTGAAATCTTGCTACTACACTGCATTATCATCATGATGCCTCTTTATTTAGCTGGTAATGCTAATTTCTGTCACTGTTTTTCTTGATTGAGGGAGTGTACCCTTTCTGTAAGATGCTTATTTGTATTAAACACGTTCAGGACCTGTTTCAGGTTGCAATTATTTGCACTTAACAACAAAACTAAGCCCGTGTCCACTGATTGAGTTCTCTAGTCATGTCATTGTAAAATTTCATGAGCTTACTACCACTTTCAGATGCATCATCCATGTGGTCTTGGAGAGGTTTATGACATGATACTAGCATCTCAGATCTTCCTAATGCTGAGACTGAAGCCTCTGGAATCTCGCACCAAAATTCATTTGTCATGCACTGTACTGGGGAAGCACAGTATGTCACTTCAATGCTAAGTTTTGACCATACGAGAATGGCCTCAATGATATGCCACGTTTGATCAAATCAGTCACATAAGGATGTCATGTAAAGATGGTCAATATCCCTGGTTGTGGACTGCAAAGGATTATATCACCATAACGTCTAATCACATGTTATTCTATGTGCTTGTAATTCACAATATTAAGTGCCCTGCAGTATAGGAATTTACTGGTCTTGGTCTATGCTAAACCTTTCCTTTCTCATGTAGCTCATGTTGGTACATGCACCTCTTTTATGAGACCCACAGACCTTATACTATACATTTTTTGTTTTTCTGGGATTTTGAACTGGACATATAGGAATGTGTTCTTCATTTCAATCTTCTGTTTAAATTCTGGTAAACTTGCTCCACAACTCAGTGACAAAATGTGAGATTTTTCCAGCAAAGCAATCTTTTCTTCAATTAATCTCTCTCTTCATTTTTCCAGAGGGTTTATCGATGTCTTCAGGAAGAATGCAAAATAAACCCGTGTGACTCTGTGGATTGTGGACGTGGACCCAAGATTGAGGGGGTTAATAAGGATGTTTGTTTCAGCTTCGCTGGTGATTCTAAATATGGAATTTATCAACATGCTGTTAATCTTACACGAGAAAGTGTGGTTGCGAGATATGTATATTCATTGTTCTGGGGATTCCAGGTACATATTTACATTTCTATTCAGCTTTTTCTTGTGGGACCAAATAATTTGCTGTACAATGCCTAGAAATGCATTCTAGTAATTTGAAGAGGAGGCATTTTGCTCCATTTCCTACTCTTTATCCTTTTCCTCTTAGCATTGCCTGGTCAAGACAAGTATTGAATCAGGGTAAAGCTGTAAATCAATTCATGCCATGGCTGAAAATGTGCGGGAACAATTCTTGCCCTTGTTTTATCATGATATGTGCACTCTTAGCAATATCCATGAGAGCAAACACACTATTGAGCTGCAGCAAAGTGCTTCTTGATTCCTTGGGAGATATGGAATGATGTATATGGCTTTCTGCAGGATAAGCCCCTGAACTTTTGATTTTCCATTAATGCAAGTCAAGACTGCAGATTTAGAAGACTCTCCACTTCATTTTATGACTTTCTTTTTTTCTCTCCGTGACAGCTCCGAATAATATCTTGATATCCGTGGGGAGTTTCTACTGTGCTTTTCACTTCCGGAAAGATTGAGGCAGTAGGGGCATATCTTGGTTGTAGGAGTCACTTTGTTTGCACCTATTGACGAGAATAGCACATTAAAATGATGAAGAAAGAAGAGAAGATGATTGCACAATATTCTCTTTTGGATTCTCCACAGAGAGTGAATAATAAGCACAAAGGAGAATGAATATTGCTTTTGGATATTGTGTGTGATGAATCGCTGCCAATCCATCCTGATTCAACATCCTCTAAATTCGGCCTAAACTTGTTAATTTGTTTTCTCTATTTCCATGGTTGCGTTTAAGAATATGGCATGCAGAGAAATGTTCTAGTGCTGCTCTAACATTATGCATTAGATATCCCTTAAAGTGATGATACAATCTATAGACATTTCTTTTATATTGTGCTGATCTTTTATACCAATTTTTGAAGCAAATAAGTACTCTAGCTGGAAATCAAACTCCAAACCACTCTGTCTCGGAAGTCCTGTTTCTCATGGGCATTATAGGATTGGGCCTCTTGCTCTTTGCTCTTCTCATTGGAAATATGCAGAACTTCCTCCAGGCTCTTGGAAGAAGGTATGACCTCTCACCTTGACAATCATTTTGCATTGACAGATCCATTCCTTAATCTTTATCGCTGTGCTTGTGCAGAATATTCAAATTTATTTGATTGAAATGATGACGACCTTTGAAATTTTCATGTTAAAGTGTACGTGTGATGGTCTTATGGCTTTGAAGACGTTTCACAATGCTATCATTTGAGATGATTAACACTCTTTTGTAGATTTTTTATGCGAGGTTTTTAGAATTGGCTTTTCGAATTTCATACTTTAGCTTGCGAATATCATGCTAGGTGGATATGTACTCATGTCATGCATGGATTATTGACAAGAATTGTTGCTTTCCTAGTTTATTGGCATTCATAAATCTGAATTCTTGGTCTTTGGGTAGTGTGTTAATCTTAAGCAACATTGAGAAGATGTGGCTCTAACGATTCAGGCATTATAGCAGCACCAAGTGCTCATGTAGGTTAAGTTCAAGAATTCATGAGCAGGTCTAAGTTATGTTTTAAGCTAGGTTGGAGTCAAGAATGGTCAACGACCTCATGGAAATGGAGTTTACCCAAACATTCCTGTGGTGTTTCAGGTGCATGTGGCAATTGTAACTTGTACTGTTAATTGGAAAAGAAAAGGTCTATCCTAGATTATGTCTATTCCTTCAAAAATGTCTCAACATCTCTTGAAATAACATACCGAAACCCCATATCAGAAAGCATCACCAAGGGGACTGATGAATCTTGTTAGTGCTCTACATGCAGACCTTTTTATGCACCTCTGCTCCCAATTTGTGTCTGTTCTCTTGGCAGTATTGATGAAGGATGTTCCTAGTGACCATTAGTTCACCTTTTTGTCTTGAAACATCTTGCATATAAACTGTCAACTGATTTTTTATATTTTCCTGATTGTCTCAGGAAGTTAGAAATGTCATTAAGGCAGCGTGACGTTGATCAATGGATGAGTCACAGACGCTTACCTCAACACCTAAGAAGGTAAATTCTTAGGATTGATGGTGTGACGTTGATCTTACTGGATGATTCTTAGGATTGGAAGCTGAGAGGTCTTTTTGTTTTTTTTTTAATTAGTGCATTTAGATCGAAGTTTTCTGCATTGCTTTGTGAATATACATATAGCTAAGAATGAAGCTTGGGGGTCAATGGCACTTCTGGAAATTAGCTACAGGACTTCTAAGACAAGTTCAAGTCCGTACGGAATTTGCAGCAAATTTGATTCTCTATGAAGTTTGATGCTGGGGTTTGCCTGAAGATATGGGATGGACCTGCATTGGTTGGTAAAATGATCGCTAATAGAAGATGTTACAATTAAATCATGGGCTTCAACTAGCTAGATTCCATGTTGATGGTGGATAAATTTGACACAGTGGCGGGTCCTACAAGTCATCGCCCTCCTCAGCCCGCGTTTTGTTTTCTTTATATAATCTAATGCTTATAATCATTTTCCTATGTTTCTCCATATCGTATGTTCTGGTAACTGTTTCTAGAGAATGTGTTTTCTTTATTAACTGATATGTCCTCTAAGCTTGTCAATTTCCCGATGAATTTCCTGTTCCATCTTTAATATTTTCTAGCCTCTAATGTGAAGTAATTAGACCTATTTTTTGCTGTTACTTGAGCCAGTCATATGCTAGTTTTCTATAATGTAGTTTTGAGCATTCAGATATTTTTCCCCTAATTGTGGATGACCATCTAGATACATAGGTCATATCCAATATGTGCTGTATGGAGGCTCCTTTAAATTGACAGGAATTATCCTATCATGCAGAAGAGTATGTGAAGCTGAGCGTTACCATTGGGCTGCCACTAGAGGAGTCAATGAAGAAATGCTTCTCGAGAATTTTCCTGAAGATCTTCAAAGAGACATAAGACACCATCTCTTCAAATGTGTGAAAAGAGTAAGCCCTGGAACTGAATTGAGATGTGTGGAATTTAATGCAAGTTAAACCCTTAGAAATCAGTTCTCTTTCTTGTAATGCCTTAGAATTAAGCAAATTTCGGGGACAAAGATAATTGAATCTCCCTGCTGTTGTGGACGAAGATGAAAGCCATGTTTTTCAACTTAAGCTTCCTGTCTCTTCAAGCATGTGAAGTCCTCTGAAATCGATAGCTCCCTCCCAGGTTGAATATTTGGCTATGTTCGATCAGCTAACTAAATTAGTGGATTACCAGTCTTGTATTTTAGGTCATCAAGCACTTTGATGGATAGCTAAAAGGACATTAAGTTAAATGTCTCGCTTGTCTGTTATTAATTTCTATTAGCAAAATTACCAAGCTTTGTCTTAGTTTTAATTGGCATCTAGGTGCATGTCATGGAGACAACTCGATGTGGAGACTACAAAAGAACAATCTGGTCAAGAATTTATCACTTATCTCTACATCCCCACAAAGACTGCCATTTCTCAAAACAAGCTCTAATCCTTTGGAAAATGGATTTTCAAATATGACATGACCGTGGTCTGTTCCGTCTGGTCCAGCCAACATTACCACCTATGCAAAGAAAATTTCAGCACTCGAGACCTTTGAAATTCTTTAAAAAGATAAAGAACAATTTAAACCACCTGGGATTCTTCACATCAAATTTGTGGCGACGAGGATAAGCCTGTACTAACTTGCAACTCAAACAAAAATCAATAGCTGTTGTATTATGTTGCAGGTGCGAATATTTGCAGTGATGGAGGATCACATCACAGATGCAATTTGCGAGAAGTTAAGACAAAAAACATACATCAAAGGAAGCAAGATCCTGCACCCTGGTGCTCTTGTTGAAAAGATGATTTTCATTGTCCGCGGGAAAATTGAGAGCAGAGGAGAAGATGGGGTTACAAGTTTATGCGAAGGAGATTTTTGTGGGGAAGAGCTTCTAGCTTGGTGCCTTGAGAGTTCTTATGTGAACAAAGGTACAGATCGTAATTTTTCTGAGTAATCTTTAATTATGAATGACTGGATTTATTAAGAGCATTCCAAAATCTGTGATATTGAAGATGGACGAAAGATAAGACCACCTGGAGTCCGATTGCTGAGTAACAGGACGGTAACATGCATGACAAATGTTGAAGCCTTTGCACTACGAGCAGAAGACCTTGAAGAAGTCACCAGACTATTTGCAAGATTCCTGCGCAAGCCAAAAGTTCAAGGAACCATAAGGTTCTTGCTCTTTCTTAAAAGATGATTTAGCTCTACTACATGGCAAACCTAGCATATCAATGAACTATTGGCAAAAAATAGCAACTAACTTAACTGTTCCAGATTCTCCCTGTTTCCTGTGTACATTCTCTTTTTGAACCTCAAGGCAGAAACAACTAGCCGGTCCCTAGTTTGTAATTTGCTCCTACATAGACAACATAGACAAACATTTTGCATTGTGCAATCATGAAAAACGCCTCATTGCAGGTATGTATCACCATATTGGAGAGGACTTGCAGCAACTCGCATCCAAGTCGCATGGAGATACAAGAAGAAACGACTAAGTCGTGGCGACACTTCCCAGTCACAGCATCCTTCACATTAGCAAAGTATGTTGATGATATTAACTACATTCCTCTGCTGTCTGTGTGTATACTAGGTTTCAGTCACATTGTGACTGCAAACTATAAGAGAGGACATGTCGTCAGCGCATGATGTTATAGGCGTGTAATTTAAGTTGTGATATCTAAGATGTTGATTCTTCTACAAAAATAATATATGTGGTATTGGATGATGATCGCCTTGTCGGAGTGTTGAGCGCATGAGGGACCATGACTGAGCTTAATATAACCACATTGGGTGAGACACCCTTGGCTCATTGCCTTCAATGAGTTGAGATTTCCTAGAGGTACTTGTATATGGCGACTCCATTTCACAGTTAACTTTAGCAGGAATAATTTATAGTGGACTGGAGATCGGAATTAGGAGGGCAAACTATTATTGCAGTCTTTTGCTACCGTAGATTCCATCAGGCCAGATGAGAAAGTAAACAGTTGATAGTCTACTTAGAAGAGACTTTGTCAATAAAAGAGTGGAGTGTCACCCTTGGATTATTTGACATGTTGAAAAATCCATTCAAATATTAGAAAGTTATGGAATTTGAGGACACTTGCTCTGTTGAAGCATCCAGTCACTGGTTTCTCCTGTGTTTCAATGACAAATTTTTTTGTCAAAGTGTTTTGAACTACATAAAATAGCACCAGACATGCCGAATTACTCCGACATGCATTATTTTTGCCATCGTTTTCTTCATCCGCCTGGGGGATTGTATTGAGAAGAGCTCATAAAAGAGCATAGCGTATATTGAAGGAGGGGCGAGGAGTGAATGTTAGCTCATTAACCCTCTATATATTGTGAAAATAAGGCTCATGGCCGTAATTCGAAAAAGGTCAGAAAACACTGGAGAGCTCGTAATCCATAGAGAAGAAGACCAAAATGACACTCTCATGTCATGAAAATACAATCTATTGTTCACTTGCATGCGTGCCGTTGACCTACACAGTTGTACATTATCATGTGCAACGAAGACGATAGCGCTCATGGGCGCACAAGAGAGACTACGGCGATTGTATTTAAGTGACTGTACGGAGATGTAATCTTAAGGTTTTGTACTAGGACGAGTTAGATGACAGATGATTGTGAATTCGGATAGGTCTAACTAATCTTCTAAATGTGAAATTGTCTCTGCGACGGATATTGCCTTGCTGTGTTGATGGCAGTCTGGCGAATTGCTATTAAAAACCACACGGTCCATCACTAGCTTCTCCTCCCAGCAGTCGTATATCTACTTCACATTGTCATATCAATCTGCATTCTCAAACTACGATAAATACTTCAACCATTGTTAAAGAGAATTCACAGACTAGCAAAAGTAATTGGGCACATTCCACTCCACAATGTCCCTACCATTTCTCACTTACTGAATGATATTTTACCACGTTCGTCAATCAAGATGGAAAATCGGTGATTTGGAGAGTCATGATTTCAATAGTTAATCTTCTCATTCAAGATCTGTGCTATTAAAGATATAAGGTACTCTCCGTATCTATTCCGATCTCTCATATGAATAGGGACACACTATTGTCGTGCCTTACTAGAGTGAGTTAATTCGAGTCATTCCATGAGGGGCAATAATAATTGCTAGCTTCCTTGTCTTGCCATCAGAAACATGCCCAAATTCAACAAGTTCAAAATCTACAAGCATCATGCAAGAGAAGTCAAAGGGTATCCATCAGGTGATTATGAGGAATAAATTGTTGTTTCAATAGGAGGTATTCATAACTAAACGAACGCTTTAAGTACGCCCCTTGAAAAGTCGGGACAGATTTATCACGCCCTTTCCCAATCATTCATGGGTTGCCAAGCTTTCTTGAGTTGTGCATCGCCAACCAAACCAGCATGAAGTACCTCCCAACCGTTTTCCAGGAAAGAGTGAAGATGAAGAGGAAATGCACAGTAAATGCTTATAGCTCATGTCTCCTAATTGGCCTCAGTCAAGTTGGTTGGGTTTGATAGCTTGGGGTTCGATAGTACACTTTTGTGAAGAAAAAGGTGAGATGGGAATTTGATTTTTACTGTAAATACAGTTGGGAAACACCGAATTTCATTAAAATAAAATTATGGGTTGTCATCAAGATATGAATATACATATTCATATTAGGTAACTTGGGTGGACGCTCGTCTCCTATTAAGTTTGCACAAAAAAAAATACGTTGAGTTTCGACTGCTCGTGTTCCTTTTAAAAAAATTTCTAAACACAATTTAACTGATAAAAGATCCTAGATGCAATGCTATTTTAATATTTTTTATATGACACGATAGATTGACATATGATTAGAAATGGAATGTCTAACTTTATGAAAGAAGGCATAGAAGATGGATATATCACTTGATATGTACTTTTAATAAAGGGAAGTGTCAAAGAGTTCAATGTAAAAACAAATATAAAGGTTCTTTTAACATAATCATAAATTCGTAGCTTTAACTATGAGATATTTGGCAGGAAGGTAATTTGACTTATCTGTGAAAGACCATCTTCCCATGACTAAACAATCAGCAATGGCAAATTAAAAATTCAAGAAACGCGAAAATTTCGAGCTAGAAATCTAAGATCATCCGTTCATCTTCCCAAATATGGGTAAACCGTTCCTATCTCTCGGCTAGAATTACCTGCAAAGATAAAAGGTCAGAAATTAAACAGTTTATGGGATTATACTCACGAATTTATCCACCGAAAAATGCTTTAATCACTAGTGACTCACATTACCAATTTCTTCACTACCATTTCTTGCTTTAAAAAACTATTTTCCCTCGTATGAAAATAGTTGGAGAAAAGGCTCATTTATTAAAACCTCGAACTTGCTTTCGACCAACATGAATAATGGACCGTTGTCACATTAAACAAATGCATATGCTTAGAGATGGCAATAGCTTGATAGCATCTATAATAGCTTATTTAATGGGGCATCGACATTATGTAAATTATAAAACTGTACTGATAATCTTAAAAGGACATGACCAAGTTCCTCCCGGCTGAAAAGAGACAGATCGTGTGACATTAATGAAGCAGCAGTTTCCCAAAGCAATTCAAAACCCACGCACGACCTTTGATTATCTCTTATCCTCGATGGCAGGAAACAAGATACTGATGGATCTTGAAAATGATCTGGCAGCAACACTCCTGTGCATTGCATCTGATCACCCACCATAATCCCTCCTGGATCAAACATCCCATGAGACCAAACTGCAGTGACTAAGGAGTCCGGTCCAGCAGATTCAAAAGCTAATCAAGGACCTTGTTTTTAGAGAAAGAGAAATGGCGAGGTTCGGAGCAAAATTCGAGCGACAGGAGGGGGCATAGATTGTCGTGTTCAACGAACGCAGTGTTCAAATTAAATCGGGGTACGATTTTTGGTGCCATTGATAACTAATTAATAAATACTGCATAACCCAAGTGTCTTCTCTGCCATTATAAGTCTATATGACCTTGCACAGCTGAAAGTTGCTGCCCACATTTTATCGGCATTTCCTATTCATCTTAATGATCTGGCTAGTTGAAAAGTGTTGGTAGCCATGTAAATCTCATCCCTTCATAGTAAAGTTTTCCAGTTTCTGTGTATGATGACCTTTTGTACATGAGTCACGATAAAATCGATGTGATCCCGACTATCTAGACTCAATGAACGATCTCTCAATGGATCAAGGAAGGCCACAATATCATAAGGGTGATCCTGACTATCTAGACTCAAGAACGATCTTTCAATGAATCAAAGAATGCCACAATATCATTAGGGTGTGACTTGCCACGTTAACGATTGCTTGCATATGTAAAGAAATAGTGATTATTTATTGCAATCCAACTATGACTTTTTTTATTATATATATTGAAATTAATTTACAATATTGATAATTTTGAAAAATTCATGCCAAGCACTTTATACAATGCCCTTGCTTAGATTTCTACTTGCAATCTATTACATTACCTAACATACCAACTTCATCAACCGGTCTAGATATAAATTTCATGTTACTATCACCAGTGCCGAAAATTTACCTAAAATGTCTCCAGTAGCCTTCTTTTTCTTTTTTTTTTCTTTTTGGGCCTCTTAGTAGTCTTCCAAGTTCAATTTATGTTTGTTTTGTCAAGCAAAAGAGTTACTAATTGACTTTCCTATCAAAATTTAAAATATTATTTCAAGTTAAAGAGTTACCAAAAAATATATATAATTATATTTACCTTTTGAAATGTTTCGCGAATCCTTCATTACATAAAAATCAAATTAAAAGAGCTGTAATGAATGAACAATAATAAAAAACAAAAATAAAGATTATTCCATTGGAGGTGTATGGAAAAGTTCACAATGGTATGGATAGGAAGCCCATATCAAAGAAGAAAAATATTGTTTAATTTGCCATACATTTCTTCACTCACTCCAGGCAATATGGCAATCAATAAGATTTAAGATCTGCCATGGTAGTATAATATTTTCTATCATATGTTTTTGAAGCTTTTCATAAAAGGGTTCTTATTATAACCTTCTTAATTATTTTTTATTTATTTATAGATTATTGCACCCCCAGGAGCTCGATACCATACACGAGCAATGAAGCTAATTAAAGAAACCTTTCCAAATCCAAGATAAGGCGTGCTGCATATAATTGCAACAATAGTTTTCTGGGAGAGTAAAGTATCATTTAAAGCTTTTGATAAAATTAAATGATGCCAGTCTATAGGATGATGACTATACTTTCGATAAGGTGGATGCTGTTAATTACTTGTTCAATGATTGGAAATTATCATTCAAGGCAGTTAGAAGATGGTGCTTGGAGTTAAGTGAAGGAATGTATGGGGACGAATTAATCAGGACGGGCAATTGATGATGTGAAAATCATGAAGAGATGAGAGATGCTTATGTGGGCAAAGCATAGAGGGGTTTAAATGGCGGAGGTACGGGATTAAATGGCACCGCCATAAAGGAACTCAAAATAGATTGTGATTAATTAAGAAGGAGAAGAACCATGCAATGGCACTGTCCAAAGAAAATTGGAGAAACCCTAGTTTTACCAAATGAGAAGAGAGAGAGAGAGATTATTCCAATGGAATCGATATACTTAAAAAGGAAAATTAGGGCATAGAGTTTGGACCGATGTTAAGCACTTGCATTAGGCTAATCCAAGCCGTTCTTAACCGGTTAAAGTCATGAAGTGGGGCTGAAGCTAATACCGAGGATCTATGGAGTAGTATGGACTCTCTTCGATTGAGGAAGCATGTAGCACTTTCATCAAGTTAATTATGACACATATCAAGGTGCCTTTTCATTATGAATTCATGCACATTAAAACAGATGATCAGTCAAGATCAGATGATTGATCCTATAAAGTGTACGTGGTGATGTCCAGTTCTACAAAAGAACTTGATGTGAAGGGGAAGAAATGGATTCGAGCTTAACATGATGGAGGATCTCATCTGATTTTTATTGAAGTATTATCTATTCTAAAAAAAGTAGAGAAAAATTATCAATTCAATCTTAAAATCATTATACGGATACTAATTTAATCATAAACTTTCAAATTTTGGTAATGCAGTCCTAAACATTTACTAAATTCCAAAGTATTTTTTTGTTTGCCCAATTGCAACAAAAAACCACTGAGTAGCATGAATAAATTTATCTGCATTAAAACGCCACGCAAGATGGTTGGTAATGGACACATTAGCGATTTCTAGTGGTAATTGACCGAAAGAACTATATTGAAATTTCAAGAAAAGATTTATGATTACATTGAGAAAATTGAAAAGTTTCTGACCGAATTGGTAATCGTATAATAAGTTTAAAACCAATGGGTTGCTTATTTACAAAAAAGTGCTTCCAATTTTGTCTTACATACGATGTCAAGGACGTTTAAGGGGAATCTCGGCCTTGCTTTAATCGCCAGGACAAAATTAGAAATTTTTAAGTGTGGGTGAAAAGGCAGTATCACAACTTTTTCTTATGAGAAAGTGAATGATCAATATTCGACACGTATATAGATTAATTCGAAAACCAAACTATGAAATCAAATGAAGTTACTAAGTTTAGTCTATGGTCCCTTGTTTGATGGGAAAATAGTCTTGCGGTTTGCACCGGTTATCCGGGCATTTTAAATTTTTTTCCCCTTTGGTTAACGACAAATTTAGGAGGATCCACCTACAATAACAGTGCCAATTCAAAGTGGACGAGGCCGAAAACTCATTTCATCCTTTTCTACCTAGATACTATTACTCAAAACAAATTTTGTACCTTGAATAAGATTGTTTCACAAAAAATCAATAATTTAAAAAACATTTTTCAAAAAATAATTACTTGTGTTGCTTTTAAAACTTAATTAACGGTACCATTTTCATTATCAAAGAAAATGTTTTTCACCAACCAATTTTTGTAAGAGATGCAAATAATCATTTTTAGGAAAATATTTTCTAAATCATTAATTTCCTATAAAGCAAATGCGCTTGTTCTAGTTTCACTTCTCCTTCGCGATTTATTCGATGAAAAATTTTCATACTTCAATATCAATCCCTTTTTATCTAAAGATTTTGATCTCAATAAATGAACTTTATGGATCTTATGCCATCCATCTTTTGATTAAATTTCAAGATAGGTAGATATTTTATCTTATCTTATGGTAGTATTAAAACGATTTTGTCTCCATCACTATAAGTGTCTACCATTGCACTTTTGAAGGTGGTGATGGGATTATAATGACACTTTTAGGATTTATTTGTTTTGTGGAAAATTCAAGAATAAAGAAAAATGATTTTTGGGAAAGCATTTTTTAGGAATACACTTAGTCTTTTTTTTATTACGTGATATAGGATGAAAACGTTCTCTAATGTTTGGATCTCATTAAAAAATGATTTCAATCTCATGACTTTATCTCAAGTAATTAAAATTTTAAATTTTAAATTTTCTTTTCTTTCTTTTTCTTTTTTCCCTTCCTTCACCACGACTGGCTGGCACAGCCACAAGCGAGCTCCAAGCTTGTTGAGATTGGGCAAGCCTTGAGCTCGCCCACCTTGGTGAGCTTCGCCTCATTCGGATTGAACAAGCCCTGAGCTTGCTAGGCCATTGGCCATCGCCAAGGCATGCAGCCAATAGAGGAAGAATGGAAAGAAAAGGAAAGTAAAGAAAAAGAAAGAAGAAAAAAGGAACATAGAAAAGACAAAAAAAAAAGATAATAATAAAATTCAAATTTTTTTTAAAATTATTATTATAAGGATAAACGTTTCATTAACCAAGCATTCTAAAATTAGGAAATAAATTTTAAAAATGTTTTTCGGTTATTTGGAAAAGGAAATCATTTTCTGAAATTTAAGTTTTGGTAAGAAAATCTTATTTCCCTTATCACTGACTCATTTTTCCAAGCGAACTAAACTTCGAAAAATAAAAAGATTAATTTTTTCCTAAAATATTTTTCGCCGAATAAATGGATTCTTCGTCTTATCATATTCCTCCTTGAGAAGAAAATAACAATTTTATTGGCCTATGTCGCCCTGCTCAGTGCTCATGCCTAGCTAGTCTGGTGTATTCTGGGACCGGGGTACAGCTATCCGCAGCGGATGAAACTACTTCCCTCGCCCTACCAAAAAGCTACGTGGGTTTGACTTTTCGACACTCTTTGCAGCGTGCGCAAAAAGAACCAAGAATAGAAACCGCGACTAAGATTTATCTCCGATCTCTCTCCCAATCCTTGCAAGTTAAGCCGTAACCAGAAACGCAAATCAAGCGAAATGATCCCGAACACGCTTCAGCAGCATCTTCCCCCTACACGTCCAGAAAAACAACATCAACCCCCACAAAAATAGCAGAAGAAAATTCTACAGACAGCCTAAACTTTTGCAAAGTTTAAGTAATTACCATACAATTCGGTTCGGTTCTGTAACTTTGGATAACGTAAATATTTCTTTCTTCTTGTTTTTTCTTTTTCTTTTTAGAGAGAGAGAGAGAGAGAGAGAGAGAGAGTCTCCTTGTCATAAAGAGGAGGGAGGGTGGAGTCTCATAATGCCGGTAGCCGGGAATTCACTCCCCCGGCGCGACCACGTCTTTGATCTCGAGGAAACTGAGAGCCTCCTCCTTTACACGTTTTCGTGTTTGCTATTGTCAATGGTTGTTGCTGTCGTACCTCTCTAAACTCGTAAATCACACCCTTACCGCAGTGTCGAGAGAGAACAGTGAAATCGAGAGACACCCGCGTGCGAGAATTCGATCCTCTCCACTTCCTCACTCTTGCTTTTTCGCTTAATCTTCCTCTGGGGTCGAAAAGAGAAAGAGAGACGAGGGAAAAAGGAAAGAACTTCGGCTTTAAAACCCATCGTCAGTTACGAAGGCGGGTGGAGTGGAGTCTGTTCGAGTTTCATGCGAGAGGGAGAGTGGGAGTGTCGTGTTTTGGTGTTGGGTTTTTTCCCTTCATAATTGCTCATTACTCCTCTCGGAGGGAAGAAAAAAATCAGGGAAAATTTGGCTAAATTTGGGCCTTAACTCGCTCCTTCTCCAAGAACAAGAATCATGGCGGAATCTTGGCTTCTGGGTACGTTTATATTCACCAGACGGAGAGAGAGATGATCCTTTCTGCCGAGAAAGGTTTTCTTACCCGCGTGGTCTCTGTATATAGGACTCGCTCTTGCTGGAATGCGTGTTGGGTGGTGTCCAAGATCGTGTGTATGTCGTCAGTGAGGTTGTTCTCCCGTTGTCCTCGTAACTCTCTGCTTCGTGCGTGACGATGTTTGTGAGGACCGTCCACGGCCGTGGCGCTTCACGTGACGACGGTTTCTGCACGTGCTGGGGGTGTTGAGGGTGAGAGAGGCGAGGGAAGGGAGGAGAAATGGATTTCGGCGGCGGTTCCGGCGGGGACCACGACGGTTCCGACCCCCAGAGGAGGAAGAAGCGGTACCACCGCCATACTGCTCACCAGATTCAGAGGCTTGAAGCGTACGTTTTCTTTCTGGTCTTTTCGCATTTCTTCTGTTTGCACTAAAACACACTGCCTTTTTTTTTTTTTACATGTTTCTTGCTTCTCATTCGAAAAGTTGAATGCTGTATGTCTGCTTGTGTGGTTTTTTTTTGTTGCCCCTTTTGTTTTTCTAGTTGTGGGCCTAAGAGAATTTTGCTGTTAGTACATGCTTAAGTTACACTTTAGCTTCTGCTCGTTGCTCTGCAGATGCTGGTCTTTGTGTTTTACTATCTCTTTTTTCTCTTTTGCTTTTGAATGATGCTGAGGTTCTGAGACTTCGATGCTTCTTTGTGTTACTGTCATGGCGAAAAAATGAAGGATGTTCAAGGAATGTCCTCATCCGGATGAGAAGCAGCGGATGGATTTGAGCCGAGAATTGGGGTTGGCTCCGAGACAGATTAAATTTTGGTTCCAAAATAGGAGAACCCAGATGAAGGTTTCGTCACTTGATTCATTTATTTTACCTTTCGTTTGTTGGGATAGTTTCGAAGATGATAAAGAAGTTGTTTTATTTTTTTCCGCCTTTATTGCGACCTTAAACCCTCCTGTTATATTTAAATCAGGCCCAGCACGAAAGGGCTGATAACTGTGCATTGAGGGCAGAAAACGATAGGATTCGATGCGAAAACATCGTGATAAGAGAGGCCTTGAGGAACGTCATGTGCCCTAGTTGTGGCACCGGACCTTCAGGTGAAGATTCCTACTTCGATGAACAAAAACTGCGGATGGAGAATGCACACTTGAAAGAAGAGGTGAATTGAACTTGCCCAAGAATGAATCTCTTAAATCCTTATTTCCACAATTCTCCTGTGATTTTGTATTTTGACTTCATGCATTTGGGCTCTCCTTTATCTAATTTTCCTTCTTCTTTTTATCTGCGTTGTAATCTTTGTAGCTCGATCGAGTTTCTAGCATTGCAGCCAAGTACATTGGAAGGCCAATTTCGCAACTCCCACCTGTTCAACCAAGTCATATCGCTTCTCTAGATTTGACAATGAGTAGTCTTGGTGCTCATGGACTGGCAGGCCCTTCTCTTGACCTTGATCTACTTCCGGGCAGTTCATCTTCTGTGCCACATTTGCCTTTTCAAGCAGTTGTTTTCTCAGACATGGATAAGTCCCTAATGGCAGATATAGCAGCTAATGCTTTGGATGAATTTCTTAGGCTTGCTCAGACAGATGAACCTTTATGGATGAAGTCTACTACAGATGGGAGGGACACTCTCAATCTCGAAAGCTACGAGAGAATGTTTCCTAGGGCTAGTAATCACCTCAAAAATCCAGATATCCGTGTTGAGGCATCAAGAGAATCACGTGCTGTGATGATGAATGGTTTGGCATTGATAGACATGTTTATGGACTCGGTAAGTTTATCCAACATCTCTTGTATTGCCATACACTGAACTGAGGCGGCTTCTTTTCCTTAACTAGTCATTTGAACAACATTGCAGAACAAATGGGTGGAGCTCTTCCCCTCAATTGTTTCAGCAGCAAAAACAATCCAAGTGATATCACCAGGACTGTTAACTAGTCAAACTGGTTCTTTGCAACTGGTAACTCAAGTTGCAAGCCCTCATTTGCTTATGATTTCTTATTTTGCAATGCTTCAAATTAGATTCTCATCCACTGGAGAAAATGCAGATGTATGAAGAGTTGCAAGTTCTTTCACCGCTTTTATCAACTCGAGAGTTCTACTTCCTCCGATACTGCCAACAGATTGAGCAAGGCTTGTGGGCAATCGCGGATGTTTCTTTCGACCTTTCAAGATATGACCAATTTACTTCTCAAAGTAGATCTCAGAGACTCCCTTCCGGTTGCTTGATACAAGACCTTCCTAATGGGTATTCCAAGGTCGTTATTAAATTCCCACGTAATCAACCTTCCTTTCTTTCCCCCCTCATTCCCCGAGAAAGTTACATGTGATGGTGCCTGTCGCCCCATTTGAATTGATGCTCTTGTAGGTCACTTGGGTGGAACATGTGGAAATAGAAGACAGAGCCCCGATTCATCGGCTCTATAGAGACCTCATTTACAGCGGCTTAGCATTTGGAGCTGAACGATGGATCGCCACTTTGGAGAGAATGTGTGAGAGGATTGCCTGTCTAATGGTGACAGGAAGCTCGACTCGTGACGTCAGAGGAGGTAAACCTCAGAATTCCACTCAGAATTCCCCAGAATTCCCCTAGCGAGTTGTTTATCAATCTATTCCTTAATCAATCTACCTAAATTTTCTTCAGTAATTCCATCTCCCGATGGAAAGAGAAGCATGATGAAACTAGCACAAAGGATGGTGAACAATTTCTGCGGCAGCATTAGCACGTCCTCTAGCAGGGAACAGCATTGGACAACACTTTCTGGCTCAAGCGAGGTTGGGGTCTGGGTGGCTCTTCATAAGAGCACAGATCCAGGCCAACCCAACGGTGTTGTTCTTAGTGCAGCCACCACCATCTGGCTTCCAATTTCCCCACAAAACATCTTTAATTTCTTCAAAGACGAAAGAACTCGAGCTCAGGTACTGACAATTCTCTGGCTGTATTCTATGATTATTGTTCCATCGATCAATGTTGTCAGCTTCAACCAATTTAGTAATTTATTGATTCCTTTTATGTTTAATTTATTTCATTTCAGTGGGATGTTCTCTCCAATGGCAATCCAGTTCAGGAGGTTGCACACCTAGCAAATGGGTCACATCCTGGAAATTGCATATCTGTTCTAAGGGTACAGTTCTTCAGGATAATTTAGTTTCTTAGTAAACTAATATAACATCTCGTTAAGTCCAGGATTTCACATTATCATTAGTCGGAATTTGAGCTGTGAACTGAGCATTTTGTTTAATTGTTACTATAGGCCTTCAACACGAGTCAAAACAACATGCTGATACTCCAAGAAAGCTGCATTGACTCATCGGGGTCTCTCATCGTGTACTGCCCGGTCGACCTGCCAGCAATCAACCTTGCGATGAGTGGGGAGGACCCCTCCTACATCCCCCTGCTCCCTTCGGGGTTCATGATCTGCCCCGATGGCAGCCCCGACCCTAGGGATGGGGCGTCGTCCAGCTCTGCTGCAGCGGCTGGGCAGGGGTCGACTGGCCGCTCGGGGGGTTCGCTGATAACTGTGGCATTCCAGATACTGGTGAGTAACCTGCCGTCAGCGAAGCTGAACCTCGAGTCGGTGTCCACTGTGAACAATCTTATCTCCACCACTGTGCACCAAATAAAGGCTGCCCTCAACTGTCCTGGTTCTTGATGATATGGATCATCACTCTCATCACCACCCTGCTCTGCCACAACACAACAATAACAACTGTTTCTTCTCCTCTCTCTCTCTCTCTCTCTCTCTCTCTTTCTCTCTCTGCCTGCCATAACTTTAATACAGAGATCAGAAGAATTCAAGGTGGAGTGAGTTCGATTTTTGGGACGCTGGTGGGAATTGAATGCGAAGGAAAAGGTGGAGGGAGTGTTTAGTTAGTTGGGAGACTTTGAATGCATTCTCAACACCAATTTACTGCTTCTGAAACTCATTCGTTTGAATTGATACCAACTCAAGAGTCAAAGAGTGGAGACTCTCTCTCTCTCTCTCTCTCATTATTTAATTGTGGTCTTTTTGGCTTGGGGGGTTTTTTCTCTTTTTGTGGGGTCTTGGAGTTTTGACAAAATTTACACTGGAGGGTCATCGGTTGTTTCAAGAGAAGTCAAGAACGCACCATATATATAAATATGAGTGTGTGTGTGTGTGTGAGAGTTTTCCTTTTGGGGACCTTCGCTTCTGTATTTCCTGTGCTCCTGTTTCATGTCTCTTTTGTATTTCTTATGCAGCAACACATCACGAGGGGTTTGTATGGTTCGGGCATTGACTTCTTCATGGGACTTCTATTATATGATGAACGTTATTTGAGCTCCATTTGAACTTTGCTCTCTCTCTCTCTCTCTCTCTCTCTCTCTCTCTCTCATAGTGACTGGTGAAATCTGTTTGTTTGCGTGGGTAGGAGATGAATCCATCCAGAAAAATATGGGTGGAAGAGAGCAGCTTATGGCATGGCTGCCAGATGGGGACCCAGTTTCTTGGATTACGTTCATGGGTTTTCTCTGCTGAAGTCATCTGACAAAACCCTTATCATGGAACGTCCTTCCCTGAAATTGCCATCAAAACTAGGGCCCAACGTGCCCATTTCATAATTCGTACACCCATGAAAGCCGCCTCCTCTTTCTTTTCTTAAATTTTGCTTGAGGAGCAATTATAAGAATAGAAGAGCAAAGATTTCCATCAGTCCAAGGCATGCCATTTCTCTCAGTTGTGATCTAGCTTTTGATATCCTGCATATAGGTTATTTTGCTCAGTCATAGAAAGCACGGTGAAAATGAACTTTGGATCATTAGATACATGGTAAGAGGCATATGACTTGACCGGTATGTTCAAGAAGGAACTCCTATTCTAGCGTGGAACATATGACAATTACACTTATCATCGGCAATGCTATTATGCTACACATTTGAATTTTAATAACCGACCCGTGTAGTGAATCTTCGAACTTGTTGACCTCAAATTTATTTGAACTTGGCCTCAAATGGAAGGAAGATGAGCTTTTCCAAGTGCATATGGGGAGTTCATTCGAAACTTTTGTGCCAAACTAATTTTCATGAATAAAGCCATTCTTTTGATAATTTTGTGCGAGTAATGATGTGAAAATCATTATGAGTTACATTTCGTTTGCATCAACAGTGCCGTCGAAGAAGTACTGTATACAATGTAAAGTATACTATTAGACTACTTTTGATAATCATGATAAAATTCATAATATGATAAAATTATTTTATCATTTGCTTGGTGCCTACTCAAAATAAATAAAGCCGGATATAAAAGAAATACAAGTCGGATAAAATTATCTCATAGGGGAGGTAAAATAAAGATGAATAGGATTTCTAATATCTAGAATAAGAAAGTTATTTTTCTCGAATAACAAACTTATTAAATTAACAAAATTAAAGTTACATTCAATATAAATAATATTCTAATATAAGACATTCAAAATAACAAAAAATAAAATTTTATTTTTTTAAATGTTATTTTATTTTAATTTATAATTCGAATTTAATTTTATCTTATAATGTAAATTCAATATATATATATATATATATTTATATTTATTACAAATTTTAGGTATTTTAGTAAAATTTACTATTTAATAAATTTTGTTAAAGAATGATGTAAGGGGGAAAATAAAAAAAATTAAAAATAGAGGAAAAATAAATAAAAATGAAGTAGGCAAGAGTATCGCAAAATATTTTTACCATCTCCATTTGTAAATTTTTAGGTTTGTTTACACTGATATGCAATCTAAACCAAACAATTTGTATAATATGATGTGAATATGTTCGATTTTATTAATATGATTTATCAAATTGTGGATTGAATATAGCAAAATCCCTAAATTTCGCATCCCACCTTATCTAGTCCTATCCTGGTTATAAATGCGGACGACTAAATTGAGTCTTAGGGGTTAAATATACTCAAATTAGGAATGAAATTACTTCTTCTTTTTTTATCACTTTTACTAAGTGTCATGTGGGTGCCATAAGTCCTTGCCTAGGGCCAAAAGGAGAGCGGGAAAAGTCTAGATCTGAAATCTTGTGAGCCTTCCTACTTCAGGTTAAAAGACCATCAATGCATCATAACATATGGCTGTTTGATGTTATCCATCTGTCCACGACAGGTGACCAAAAGGAGGCTTGTTGAAACTAGCAAGTAGCCTCCTCCATCTGCCATTGTTGGAACAAATTGAGAGGGAGAGAGAGATTCTTCGTGGTTTGTGCACGCATCCTTGTCACTGTGCTGTATCCATTGTACATGGCACGTTCGCAAATAACTCTTCCTTGCTAGACGATTATAGCAAACCCTCGAAAAGTCAAAGATACAAACTTGACATTTATATATAAAAGTGATCTTAAAGGTAATCAATGTCATCTCAGGAAATCATCCTATTGGTTGTGGATGGTTGGCGCTATTTTCGCACTCCTTTTGACTAAAACACACCTTCTCTATGTTAAGTGACCAAATTACCCTTCGATCACGAGACTCGATTTATGTCATCTGAAGGCAATAGCCACTCATTGATCATCAATTTGCTTAAGAAGGGAGTATTATTTTTGCACTCTTTTTTACTACAACACACCTTCTCTATGTTAAGTGACCAAATTACCCTTCAATCATGAGATTCGATTCATATCATCTGAAAATAGTAGCCACTCACTGATCATCAATTTGCTTAAGAAGGAAATAATATATCGATTCATATCATCTGAAGATAGTAGCCACTCACTGATCATCAATTTGCTTAAGAAGGGAGTATTATTTTTGCACTCTTTTTTACTACAACACACCTTCTCTATGTTAAGTGACCAAATTACCCTTCAATCATGAGATTCGATTCATATCATCTGAAGATAGCAGCCACTCACTGATCATCAATTTGCTTAAGAAGGAAATAATATATCAATTCGTGTTGTTAATCTCCCCATAAAAAAAAATCAATACATTGCTTTACAAAATTGAAGGCTTATTTAGTCAATTAACCTAAAAATAGCGTGTTTCGACCAAAAAGGGTTTGAAAATAGCATTCAAAGGCCGATATATCTATTTGATTTTGCTTTTTGTATGGTATGTATATTTTGGAAACCATAACCCATATTCATTTACTTCGTGAGAGGGGCAAAGTTGGCAGAGAGGGATTGCTTAAGTTTGAATAGAGCGCATCTCAATAATTGATCGTGTAACATAAGCATTGTAATTACTTGTATTTCGCATCACGAAATTTCCCAGCATTGCAATCTCTTCGCTCATGATAAATTCAGCAACACATGCTAACTTAGAAAACAGACTTCTCATTAGACCACGTCACGCATCTTAATTCTAAATAAGATGATCTATCGATTCATGAGAGAGTGCATCAAGGTATGCCAGAAGAGCGACGAGCATTTAATGTCGCGTGATGTCCGATGACAAGGAGGTAGCACGATTGGTCCATCGAATGTCGCCTTATAGCGGGGTCATATGAGCTCGATTCAAAGAGCATTCCTATGTTCATGATCTAGGGCAGCGAGTGAACGTGCAAATGGACGAGGGTGACAGAAGTCTTTATTGGGGTAGCATTGAAGTCGGCTTGTACTGCAATAGCGACAGGGCCCTGGACTATCGTACAAAACCTCATCTCCCACGTCCAAAAGTGTAATCAAGACCACTGCGCAATCTTAATGCTAGCGCAGGAGTTCACTCAACTCAGCTCCCCACTTCACTTCACATCAACTTTTTCACGGTCGAGTTTTGATCGTCAAGAGGCTACCGTTGCCGCTAGCCGAGGGCTAAAAAGAAACCTTCAATGCCCTCGTACATCGCTGGTGCCCCCGAGTTTTCACGGCGGAAACAGTACTATGCCGACATTTCGTGGTTAATTTTACGTCCGTCCGCCGTTCGAGAAAGCAATGCCGTGCGACGGTCACGCCGATCGAAGCGAATGTAGTCTCTGACTCGAGAGCCATCTTCCCCTCATTTAAACGCGGCGTGTAATTACCGTGTTTAAGAGTGTGATCCGACTTGTTTCTCCACATCAGCAATGTAAGATGCATGAAGATGACGAAGTACTCTCTCTTGTGTCTAGATCTGGTTAAAGGTAAGCATGATTTTAATGTAGAATTAGTAACTTACGAACCGAAGTGATTGATTTCAAGATGTATAAGGTAAATTCTAGGTTTTTAAAATTGAAGAACTAATTCCAATGAATGAGTTCTTGATACTAGGTGGAATCGAGAACTTGAAATTTGGAACTTTGAACAAATTTTTATGTTGTTTCTGTTTCATGCCTTCGTGCGATTTCGGGACATTCCATGGTGTTTAATGATGAATGTGTAATTTAGAACCACTGATTTGAGCTTCTATTTTAAACGATATCCATTATTGAAATTTTTACTTTATTAATATCTCATAATCTTTGTGAATCTAAATATAACTTGTGATAAGTGAATTTTAGCAAATTGTTGTCATAATCATTCAGTTAAAGAGTACATGTGGAATTTAGATAGATTTCAAACCGATCCTAGAATTTATGACAAGATAGGTTTAACATTTCAAAAATTAGGGAACACTCTCATATGGATAGATTCTAAATTAAATTTCAAGTGAAACTTAGGCGGAATCTAGAACTTTGAAACGTAAAACCACTGGCCCGGAGATCTGACATTAGCGAAGGTTGTCTTAAGGATTGGCTCGCTGTGTCTTGCCGCCTGTTATAGGGACTCTTGGGCTCGTGCAGGAGAAACATGCGTGGCAAGTTGACTTTTGGGCCCGTCGCTGATGACCTGGAGCCCATATGTTTTTGTGTTTGTGGGAACGGAAAAACCGGTCGCCAAAGTGCAATCCTGTCCGAGCCGACCAGGCGCGTAAAGCGTTGACTCAGCTACGGCCCCCGACAAAGTCAACTCTCTCTCTCTCTCTCTCATGATCATCTTCTTCCTCCGGACGCGAACCCTATCGGCCTGAACAATCTTCATCTAGGGAGAGAAACGGAGAGTTAGAGAGAGAATGGGAAGGTTAAGCTACGACCCGCAAATCCAGCACTTCAGCCACCCCCACACCCTGCAACTCTCCAACTTCCAAAACAGCGACCGCCGCCGCCACCACCAACAGCCGGCTTCTCTCTCCGTCTGCTCCGCTTGCCACCACCCGCTCTCCTCAGGAGGCGCCGCCGCCGCGTGGATCTACTCCTGCCCGCCCTGCGGCTTCGCCGTCCACGCGTCCTGCGCCCACCTGCCCCCTCTCATCACCCACCCTTCCCACCCCAAGCACCCCCTCTCCCTCCTCCCCTCCCCCGCCTACCCGGGCGGCTCCTTCGACTGCGACGCCTGCGGCCGCCGCGCCGGCGCCGGCTTCAGCTACCACTGCGCCGAGTGCCACTTCGACCTCCACGTCGCCTGCGCGTCCAAGCCCCTCTCCGTCACCCACCGCCTCCACCCCCACCCCCTCGGCCTCGCGTTCTATCCGCCGTATGCGGCGCGTGGGTTCTCGTGCGACGTGTGCCGCGGCACCGGAGCGTACCATTGGCTCTACCGGTGCGGGGCGTGCGAGTTCGACGCGCACTTGGACTGTGCCACGGGTACGCCGCACGTAGGTTTGAATCGGCTTGAAGTTGAAACATTTTAGAGAAGCCAAGAAGGTAGATCAATACGTAGTTGAATTACGTCATTACGAATTTCACAGGTACAGTCGCACAACCATCATCGCCGCAGCTGCAACACCACAACTCATTTTCAGGAGCGACCAATAGCCATTGGCATCAATACCCTAACCAGACCGCGCCTGCTATCACGGTACCCACGACTCAACTTGGCCCGCCTAACCACATCATGCACAGTTATAGCATGGGAACTGTACCCAACTCTCAGCCGCTGCTGCCGCCGCCGCCCCCACCCGCAGCCGCCGGAGGAAACAACTCTCCGATGGGCTCAGCGAGTCAGACCTTCGTCAATGGCATTGCCGATCAGGCGGCAAAGACCCTCGTGCAGGAGATGCTGAGCAGCGCTAGCGGCGGGAACGATAACGGCAACGATGGCTCCGGCTATGGCGGCGACGGCGGAGGGGGCGATTCCTCTTCTACGTCCATTATGGGCATCGGATTGTCGATCTTGAGCACGGTGTTTGGAGAATCTTCAGATTCTCAGGATCAGTAAAACTGAAATGAGAGGGATCACGAACGGTATAGCATACATGGTCGAGGGGTCGAGTGCGTGTACCTGATAAATTGAATATGCAGTTTCTTTCGATCAATGTCAACGTTTTGTGTTTCAGAGGGGTTTGAGATTAAAGCTCAGCTTCTTCGTTCGCTTGAGGTCCGCCATGGATGCTGATGCTAAGGTGGTGGGAGCCGGTGACATTAGGGATGTCAAAAAGACCCGAGCCGACCTACCCGATCCGGCCCGACCCAATCCGATCCTAAATTTAGGGTATTTTTGAGTCGGATCAAAATATTATCTAAGTATGAAGCCGGTATCATTTAGAGCTGGGTCGAAACGGGTCGGCCCATGTCTTTATGACACCGGTGGTACCGCCCGTGCATTTTGGATAAAATAAACAAAGAAGAAGCAAACCCCTCTCCATGCGTTTTTCATTCGTTGCTCAACCCGATCCTCCTTTACCGATGATTAATTAACAACAAATTCTGAGGTCATGTCCCTGAGAACTCGGGCAGATTCTTGAATGAATCATGCAGTCACCTAGTGGAATCACCCCGTTTGTGGTAGTTGGGGAGGTTGCCTTCCAAAGGGTCGATCCACCGACGTCCTCCAAAGTTTTCTTAGTTGTTCAACACCCTCTCGAACGTCACAATTAACATACAAGGCCGTGCGTGTATATTGTGCAGATTCATTCTGTTGCTTGAAGCTGTAGGCATAAATATTCATTGTGCATGATGAATCACATGGAGCTGATGTCTTAGCAGATGGGTTTGATGTGGGGTCTGCGAGAAGTATCTGGGATTGTGATCGGTTCTCTTTTTTTCTCCTCTATTAAAACCATTCAGACAGCATATTCTCTTATGTATGTATTCTTATGCAGAAACGGAGCTTCAACTGTTACAAAGGCGGAGAGCCGTCCATTGAAGAAACGGGGTGGTTCCAGCAACTGCGAATGAAAACGACTGCGATGACGATGACGATGACTTACTCGAGAGAAATTAATCTGGTCTTGAGTCTTTAGATGGGAGCATAGTCAGTGAGATTAAAGGGCCATGCTCTAACCCGACCCGACCCGAAATTTTTGAGTCAGATCGGGTCAGAGCATGGCCCTTTACAATTGGGGTCGAGTCGGGTAACATCAAGACCCGACCCAACCCGACCCATTGACACCGCTAGGTGACATGTGCATGGTTGGAGGGTTGAATTAGTCAACGGGTTCAAAAGATGTTAAAGTCTGCAACACGCAAGGAAAGTCAACTATTTCAATGAAAGTCTGTACATTTCCGTCCTTGAACCTGTGTGGCGACAACTGTGTCTAGCAATGCGATGGACACATGACGATGGACACAGAACAGCGCACGGATTATCAAAGTCAAAGACAGCACATGGATGCAGCGCCATGAGAAAGCCAAAAAGAACAAAATGACAAGGGAGGCTTCAAAAATCGACTGGCTAGATAACTTTTAATTGTCATCAGCTACAGGACGGAAGTCTTTGGTCTCTGCTTGGGTGAACTTATACGGCGGGCAGCTTGACAATTAGCATCCATTCGTTTCCACAGCCAAGCAAGAGCAAATCACCTTAGTCCTTACCACTGGGGAAAAGAAATGAAGTGAAAACCTCCTATTCCGGCCACGCCAAGAAAGCAAATCCCCGAGCTTTGCAAGGAGGACATGGTCCAAAATTCATTCCAAACCAATCATATATATGTGAGGCGGTAAAAGTTGAAGCCCATGCTACAGTTTTTCCTCATCTTGAGCTTTCGCTTGTCAAGTGTCTTCTACACGAGGTATCGCACGTCTAAGGCAGCGTGATACAATATTGTCACAAAGAAGACATCGAACGAGTAAATGTCGTAAGTTGGGCAAGTATCGGGGCAGGATTTAGCCGAGATCAAGAGAAGCAACATTAGCCAAGTTCATTTTCAGCTCAGCAAAAGAACTCTTTGTCGAGTTGTGTCTGAGAGACTCTTGAAAGATTAGCTATCCGCAGTTTCAGAGTGAGAGCAACTCTGTTCTCGATATTTAGTGCCTCTGAGGATAACAATCATTTCGGACTCGGAACTCATAAAAGATGGCTACACTGTAAGCCAGCTAAAGAAATTAGACTTTCAATCAAGAGGACGAACAATAAAAGTTAGGAAATATGCATCATAGTTAGGTTTCTACGACACCATATTGCCTTTAGAGAGCCTAACTAAGAAACTTTTGACTCTCTCTCTCTCTCTCTCTCTCTCTCTCAAAGACGGAAGATGCAATCATAAAAAGTGTGGTTTTTAGGTTCTTCAATGCTATCTTGGGTTCTGTCTTTGGATTTGGCGGAGCTCCGACCTTGGTTTTGCGACTTCCACGAATATCACCCTGCCATCCAAAAACTGGAGAAAGAAGGCGTTAGCAATTCGCGGTTGAAATTCAAGGCATTATACTAGACAGGGCTCTCATCAAGGGGCATGATCCTCCCAAAGAAATGTAACAAATCAACCCACAAATTTCGATACTTTTGTGTATGTATGTTACCGAATTTTCTCGAAGTATTTCAACCATTGAAAAAGAAGAGCATAATCAACCAGTTGATTAGTTATTAGACAGGGCCATCATCAAGGGGCATGGTTTTTTCTTGCTGGGCAGCCAGTCAGCTCCAAAACACAAGATAGAGGGCCCTCATTTTCATAGCTTTTCGACACACCCTCCCCCCAAAAAGAAAAAAAAAATAGACCCTCAAAATTACAAGTAACATTACAATTATTATGTCATAACTGATCATTGACTGATGTCCAAGCTAAGGTCATCTACTTTCTAATGGACCTTTGTATAAATAGAATGATACTCTTTTGCTTCAAAGATATTCAGCATTTACCTTCCCATGCATCCCTTCAATGGCTCTTTCAGCCTCTTCCTCAGTTGTGTATCGAAGGAAAGCAAATCCTCTCGGTCTATTTGCAATCTTATCCATCACCAGATTAACTGCACAGCAAAAGACATTTTTCAGGACCCAAGTCTACGTAGGGATGGATGGAAGATATGAAGCAATCAAGTAGTAAAAACAACCGTGAAACAGATGAATAAGGAGCAAAAGTTGCTTGCCTTCCACAAGCTGACCAAACTTCTTGAAAGCATTCGTTAAACTCTCCTCAGTGGTCCGAAAAGAAAGCCCTGTTTAGTACAATGAACCGCATAAGATCACTATGGAAGAAACCGTGCCTCAAACGATTCTCTACAGTATCCCTAGAGAGAAATTCGGCTTTCAAACATCATATACCATCACTTTCAGGCCACAAAGTGGTGCTGAAACGTGAAATTGCACCGACAATCAAAAAGATGTAAAGGCATAAAAAGCCATCTGTTTAGGCTATTGTAATAACGGTAGGCCCTTATTACAAATACCACCAAACATCATATATCTATTTATCGCTGCAATAATCCCCAGAGTAGGCCTCGCGCATGCATGAGTCGTCTTATGCTAATTGAACTACATCTTTTGCACTAAATATCACAAGTATTGCGTGAAGAATAATGACGAGAATCCAATGCCAAAACAGCCAAAGAAAGCAACCCAAAAAGATTAACACTTCAAGATACATGGCATGAAAGTTTGCCAGTATTCTTTGACATGATAGAAGAATTAGATAGCATCTCAATCCAGAAAACTGCACATTGCACATAGTCAAGGCAAGCCAAATAAGTCTGAATTCGAACCTCTAACACGAGCACAAACGGAGCATTTACCACCAATTTGCGTAAATTAAAACCTAGACGGACATGGGATTCGGAATACAATCATAGCAACTCAAATTCAGTCAAACACCGCCCGGATAGTCGATCATTAAGAAAAGGGTCCTAATGGAAATTGCAGTTTCAGCCACGCGATGTCCGCATTAGTTAATTGAGCACTGCAAAATCGTAACAAAAAGAAAAAGGACTCATCTTGAAGACCGAACAGAAGAAAGAAGAGGAAGAGGACCTGACCACTGACGTAGAGCTTCCTGCTCGAGCGGTTGGATGGAGGAGGACTGGGATTCGAGGACTGAGACGACGAAGAAGACGAAGAAGACGAAGGTAGGCAAGCCACCGCAGAGCAACCGCGACGCGAGAGATACAAAGCGGACGTATTCTGCTTCAATGGAGCGAGAGAGGCGCGGCGAGAGAGAGGCGCGAAGCTACGCTGCAACTTCACCTTTTGTCCCGCATGAGCTTTGCCGGAGAGCGAGGATGGCGGAGCCGTCGCGAGGAAGACGATGCCGCCGGTGGTCGCCATTCTTGCCTCCTTCAGCGTGCGGTATCGCCTCTGATGGAGGACGGGAAGATAGAGAAAGAGCGAGTCAAGTTGGGCCGAATGGGCCCTCCCGCTCAAGCCCACTAAGCATCGGGATGGGCCTTGCCCGATTGGCCCGCTCTCTTCTTCTCTCTCTCTTCTCCTTCTGCGTTGATTCCCCCCAGCAGAACCGCAGCAATGACGAAACGATCCATCCATGGCCGTCAGCTGTAGCTTGGGCTTGAGCACCGCCATGGCCGCGCTCGGGACGGCGAAGAAGTCGGCGGTGCTGTACCACTACCCATGCCCGGACGGCGCCTTCGCCGCTCTGGCGGCTCATATTTACTTCTCCGCCACTTCTCTTCCCGCTCTCTTCTTCCCCAACACAGTATACGCTCCCCTCGCTCCCGACCAGCTCCCTCTCCACGAAATCGGCGACCTCTACCTCCTCGACTTCGTGGGTCCCTCCGGTTTCGTCCGAGAAATCTCGCCCCATGTCTCCAGGTGAATCATTATACTTCAGCTGTATCTTGCTTTGTGTTTACCCTGCGTAGGTGCTGGATGAGCAGTTTTTCTTCTGGTTCGGGGTGAACAAGGACACGAGCTCAGGCCCGGTGGATGGCTGGTTCTTTTCTTTATCTCTCTGTTTGTTTGAGATTTTGTGCTTGATGAGCAAAATTTTTTCTGGGTCAACAAGGGCACGAGCTCGGGCTTCTAGGTGAATCATGAATGGCTGTTTCTTGATGTTGGACTTCTAATTATCGCGCCTCATTACTCGACTCTTGTTGTTAAAGAAAAGAACCGTTTTGGTTTTCTATTAAGTTGTTTTGGTTCGTATCGTGAATTTCACATATTCTTAAGATGTTTGTGAGTGAGGGGAGGACAAAAATATGCCTGACGTACAATGGTGACCGACATGGCTCATCAAAGTAATTTTTGTGGGATGATGTAGTGGAACTTTTGTGGTTTATATTCTTTTTGCTTTTGTGGGTGTAGGGTGGTTATTTTGGATCATCACAAGACTGCCCTTGAGATGCTAAGTGGTGATGAATGCAATGCTGGAAAGAATGTTGTTAAAATTTTAGACATGGATAGGAGTGGAGCTACGATTGCTTACGATTACTTCAAAGAGAAGCTACTCGGGGATGATAAAGTTCGAGAGTTCGAGAGGATGAGGAGATTTTTTGAGTACATTGAAGATGGGGATTTGTGGCGATGGCGTTTACCTAACAGCAAGGCTTTCTCTAGTGGTTTGAAGGATTCAAGCATAGAATTTGATGTCCGATTAAATCCCTCTTTGTTTCAGCAGGTGATTCGGACATGAGCTGCTTTATTCTTTAAGCACAGAAGAAGTTACCAGATTCTCATCTGTTCATAGAATTGTGGACTTTGAGGAAAAAGCGATGAACGCGCTGAATAGATTCGTGTGTTCCTTCCACTTAGATGTACGCATTCTTCGTAAAAAGGGGGGGGACCACAGTGGATGTGGCTAGCATCGGATGCTTACAATGATCGAACTCGATGTTTTGTTCTAGACTGTTATCTGAATTATATGATGCACTGCTCTAACTTGCACTTGGTGATCAAGGGTGGGCAGTGCCCATCTAATCATAAGCTTTTCTCACCATAACCCAATATGAGGACTGAAATTTCTTCCAATATCAGTAGATATTTTAAATTTGAAAGCGATGGTTTGTTTTGGTTTCTAATCATTGCATGCTATTCTTTGAGCTCTGCATACTTTTTCTCCATAGGAATTAGGTATATGCCTTCCTTCTTCTGTTGAAATAAGCCATATCAACATAAACTCATTATAAATAGCACTAAATAGATTAAAGTTTATTTTTGTGTACTCAATCAAAACATGTCCTTTTGACACAGAAGAAAAAAAAAAGTGTCATGTCTTTACGAAACTTGCTGTATTTTTTGCAGTTACTTTCTTTAGATTTGGAGGCCGTCATTAGCCAAGGCATGTTGAGCTTATCGCAGAAGCAAAAGTTGATAGATGACGTGCTTGACCGGTCATATGAAATTTCTCTGGGAAATGGAGCTTTCGGACATTGTCTGGTATGGTGCACATAATTTAATCATCATTTGAGAAATTTCCACAAGACCTTGTTTTACAGAAGCTGATATGGAGGCGTACTTGTGCTTTGGGACTGGTCTGGTGCTTACCTAAATCAGTTGGACTTGTATCGTTGAATTATATATTAGATTTAATGCTTATATTTTGGTATCACATAGATGTGCATCATTTTATAGGCTGTCAATGCGGACTCGATATCAGAATTGAGAAGTGAATTAGGAAACCAGTTGGCAGATAAAAGTTACAAGATGAAATTGAGGTTTGTCGAATCTACACTGGAGACTTTCCATCATATATGTGCACTGTTAGAATTTATTTGTTAATTCGGTTGTGAGCAGTCCTTCTCACGGTATCTAACGATTTTTATGAGCTTATATTCATCAAATTATTTCCATGTCTGATTCACATACTGTTCATGGAACTCTTTTGCGAGCTTGCAAAACTGGACTAAAGAAACTTTTGAGGGGTTTTCTCAATGTTGACACACTTCTGACCAATATATAGAGGCAGACCAAGACAAGTTTTAAATTTGGTATTATCAGGAGTATGCGACGTGGTGGGCCATTCTTTACCATTTGAATCTATGGAACATTGAGGAGTAAAAAATTGGTAATAGTTAGATCTAGATCTGTTCATCTATCATCTATGGTGATCTATGCTTGGCCATATTCAATTACCATTTCTTTTCCTGTATTTAGAAGAGTTTAACATGTCACATTAGTTTCATGTCCAAATTTGTTGCAATTTTTGAGTCTGTTGACTATGGTTTTGCACGCTCGTTGCTGATTGACCCTTTTCTATTGTACATAACGTACGGGATGTTTAGCTCATTTTAGTCCTGTTCCCTCATATTAGGGGCATCGGTGCTGTGGTATACAGAGTGCCAGAACTTGAAAACGATCAGTTACTAAAAGTTAGTCTTCGGAGCCTGGATGGTGAAGACACTACACCCATTTCGCTGGTGATTCATTTTTTTCTCTTGGCAACGTGTGATTTCCAGTATTGGCTCATTTATTTATTTCTACGACTTAAAAGTCTTGAAGCTGGTTGCGCGTTACTGGTGCAGAATTTTGGAGGGGGTGGACATCGAAATGCTAGTTCGTTCATGATAAGCTCTGCAGAATATGAGCAATGGAAAGTCCAGCGATAAATATGGTTTCTTTGCCCTTTTGGGCAAATATCATGTAGACTATGTATTAAATATCCCCTTTTGGGCAACTATCATCCGGCTGTTTTTTAATGATGTAGAGTTAAAATTTGCTATACGGTTGTTATGTTTTAGCATTATCTCTTTTTGTGTTCCTCGATAGAGACTCCATGGCTAGTAACTGCTTAAAATGAAGTTTGATGAAATGGATATTCACTTGCCACCATATTGGAACATCTTGCGTGCTCTGAGATGAAGATCAAAGGATTGATTGAGGAGAAGATACAATTTGAGATTCATAATGATGTTTGTGCCCCTGTTGTTACAAATGGAAAAACCAAGATGACCACATAACATATGATTGTCAAAATAACCCAAGTCATGCTCACAGCTTTGTTTCTTGCAGAAACCACCACCAAGAAAGAGACCACAATGACAAAAATTAAACAAAAAGTAAAAAAAGAAAAGGATACAGTCGTATGCCAAATTAGAAATCCCCCCCAAAAAAAAATCAAAGATTAAATAAACTTGCCGACACTGTAATTAAGTTAATCAGAATAAGAACTTGTAATTTACTTGTTATTCTCCCCCACCAATCACAATAAATATGGGATGACCCTCCTCAATTTGAAAAATTCAAGGTTGACACTTCTTCCCCAAAATCTCCACCCATTGGAGGAGCATTTGGGTTTGACGTGCCCCACCCACCATCATCAGTGATGAACTGCATCCATGAATCATCCTTGTCATCCTCCTGATCTAAGCACGAGGATGATGCAATTGGGACATCTGGTGAGTTGTTTTCCCACTCCTGGCTCATGACAACACCTTGTGAGCTCTCCATCAAGGACAAGCTCCATTGGCCTTGGTCTTCCACTTCATTGCCAAATCCATTTTTCTTGAACACACGACACAGTGCGTATGAATCCTATAAGCGATTCAATTGATAAATGAGATTGTGTCAAGAGATATGGATGCAATTCTTCCTTTCTCATTTTTTAAAAAGTCGATGAGGAAAAAAGGTAAATTCTTCATGCCACACACGCTGTCTAATTTGCTTTAAATCTTATATTCATTTGCGTATCATTGCTCAAATTTGGAGGGGACAAAAAAGAAACTCGAATGCATCCATGTATCCATCTAGCCGTGACCTGAAAAATTCGGATCTTTCTTGGGAGGAGTGTTCAACAATATGGGCTGACTTTGAAGTTCCAAAGTTTTCACAGGAGCCCATCTGTATTCCAATGCTGCATGTGCTTTTTCAAATCAGGGATTTGATGAGAGACTGAGGGTTGGAAATTGAATGAAAAAGTGGGGCGGTCAAGAAAGCTATTAAAGGGACTTCAGATCAGAGTGCAAGAGACAGGAAAAACAATTAGTCTATCTAGTTTATAGATCTATATTATGGCTAAATTATATGAAAATTGGCCTCAAACCACTTTATTATCAACTAGTGATCCGGACTCAAGATCTAAGGAAACCCTTTTTGTTTTCGATAGTATGTTCCAAATCCTAAAAGCCAAGCATAGAAGAGGACCAGTATGATTTAGAATCTCGATACATACTTTAATTGATGCATCTCTACATATCTAATATTTGCCCAAAAAGAAAGTAATCAATTTTTTTGGGATAATGACATGAAATTTAGATTGGTGTGTAGTTTAATTTGTTATGGGAAATGTGATTTCTTAATCTAGCCTAATGATTCTAGAAACTTGAGTAAACACTTTCCTTTTCTGCTTGGACAGGCAACAAAGTAAAAGTGCAAGCTGAAATTCTGCTTATGTTGCGGAAAATACTTGCTTTCGTAGCTGCAAAGCTCAGAAAAAATATTAGATTAATCGTGGAATCTAGAAGACTGGAAAAGCGAGTGAGAGGACATCAGAGAGACAAGACATATCAATGAATATTTTATTTTTTTGGGACAAGGAAAGAGATCGAGTCATATGGGGGACGAGGATTGTACTTTTGTCTGATTATGGAAGAGAAAGCGAAGGCAGACACTTGTCGGTCAAGAGATGGCGACCACCACCATCGCAAGTAAAGAATATGTCAGAAGAATAGCCAATGATTATTAATTGGAATATTGCATAAATAAATAATTGGCCCTCGTTTATAAAGAAAGATGCGAGTTCTTAGTATAGTGACAGAGAGAGAGAGAGTGGCAAAACCCTAGCTTTTCATGCATGCAAGAATCATGCACTTTCTCACGTTCATCGTCCTTGGTAGATATCCTGTGTTTTTTCCATCTATATGAGGCCCTTAGCATGACGGTCTTCTTCTTCTTCTTTTTAACCTTTCCGTGTATTTTGTTACATACATAAAGATACACGGTGACAAGAATTTGAAAAAAAGAAAATAATTCCATCTTCTAATCCTCATTAATTAGCCCTACTTCTGCTAGAATTTTACATGGAAATGAGCATCAAGCAAACCAGAGAAATCATTGCTTCTCGCTTGTCTGTTGGAAATACAAGAGTTTTTTATTAGCCTAATGCTCATTTTTTGTCTAATGGGTTGACATAATCTGACACAAGACCTTTATTGTGGATAAAAATAATCTATCACAAGTTTAGAAAAATATGGGAACATATGTATATTGGTTTTTTTGTGATCCAAACATGACAAACAAAGTACAGAAATCAAGTTTATGAAATTATTTATGGGCAAGGAAAATAAAAATCACTAGTTGAGATATGAGATTTATGATAAGTTTGTTGGTTCTCCAAGATAAAGGTTGATTTATGTGTATAGGTTTCATAAGAATGAGAAAACAAGCTCTCTTAATCTTACAGGATCAAACCTAAAGAAATGAATTGAATCAAAACTACACCGAGGTAGTTACATGGAGATGATCATAAAGATGATGAATGTCATACTCATTAGCAAACTTCTTTAAGGAAAAAGAATTCCTTGCATTTGCATCTTGGAATTGATCATCGGAAAAAGCAAGTGCTATGACAATATGAATGCCTCTTGAAGTAGATTGGAAAAACTAATCATCGAGCATTTTGATATGCCATCAGCAAATTGTACCTGAATTCCAGAGGTGTCTTCAGATTCCTTGTCATCGAGACGGTACTCGTGCATCACCCAGTCGGTCCTCACGCCTTGAGGTGCTCGGCCTCTGTAGTAAACCAATGTCTTCTTCATTCCAATCGGTCTGTTCTGACTCGTCACTTTCCTATCCTTTCCTGTGGACTTCCAGTATCCTGCACGCGTCGCCCGGTTTGTCCTAAACCCATTCGGATACTTCCGATCTCGGGGTCCGAAGAAGTACCACTCTGGGTCTCTACTCGGCAAAAATGACTTCTCTACAAGATCAGTCGCATGACATAACAAGAAACCATCAACATCGAAATGAAGCTATCGTAAGCAGGCCCACGTGAGAGAGAGAGAGAGAGAGAGAGAGAGAGAGAGAGAGAGAGAGAGAGAGAGAGAGAGAGAGAGAGAGAGAGAGAGAGAGAGAGAGAGAGAGAGAGACCTGCCAATTCCCAAGGCTCACATTTGTAGAGATCGATCTCGGGGATGATGTCGAGTTCGATCTCTTGGCCATTGATCTTCCGCTTGAGATAGTAGTTGACAAGCTCTTCATCAGTGGGATGAAACCTAAAACCAGGAGGCAATCCAAGAGGAGCCATTCTTGCCTTTCTTCCTTCCTTCTCTGCCACCCGGTTCTTCTCTCTTCCTTGTTATCTCTTTGGTTTATGAAAGATTAGCTCTAATGGATCATTCATATATATACATATATTATATGGAGAGAGAGAGAGAGAGAGAGAGAGAGAGGGGGGGAGGGAGGGGGGAGAGAGAGAGAGCCAAAGTCCTTTGTCTGGAAGTGTTCTTTTTCGCTTTTTTCTGCTTTTGCAGATTCTCGAGAGAGAAACGTTTCACTTAAGCCCTTTCGTGCTCACTTCTCTCGATCCCCTCCATTCTTGCACAAGTAACAGCAATGAAGCTGGTTTTGTCGTGTTCATACACATGCAAAAGCCATCTGATGACATGGAACTGAAGATCAGATCGGACAAAAAAACCACTCGCAAACATAATCATCTGTACATGCACTGCAGAAGATGATAAGTACCCAACAGGCCTAATGCCAATCTCGACTGATTAATTGTGTTTTGGATTATTTAGATAGCAAAGCTTTATCAAGCTTCGATGGTCAGCTTTTTCAGTGGACCGACTGAAAATGTAGGTCGAACTAAATTGTGAGTCCATGGTCGAATGAATTATAAGAAATTGGTTTGTTAAACGATGTGACAGACTGCAATTGAATATGAATTAACTTAGACGTTATTAAAACTTATTGAGATGTTTATGCATTGAGCTTAAGTCATAGATCGGGTTTCACAATGCACTTTAAACCTTTCATCTGCCACTTGTGTTAAGGTAATCAATGTGTCCAAATATCGGCATGTAAGTGTTAAAAAGACTATGTCATGATATGGATCAATAAGTCCATAACGATTTCGTTTGGTTTCAAGATCCATACCATGATATGGATGCAAAGTAGCATGTACATACATTTGGAACTTGTATGTTTATTTTGTGCTTATAAGTGTAGCACAATATAAACATCTTATTCCTGTTATATTTCATCAAGATTATTTTAGGGGAAATGAAGAAGTAGGGAGAAGCGATTCTAAGGTACCCAAAAAGATAAGAACCTACTTATCATTTCATAATTGATATCGCTTTGGTTGATCTTGATAGCGAATAAGAAGCTAGCCTCCATTAAATAAAAAAGATAAAATAATCAAAAGAAGGTCAAATCTTGATGAAGAAGTGAAGACGCATGCAGGGAGGAGAAAAAATTTTACTTTGGAGGGTCCTTGTATTGATTCAATCTAACTTTATTTCTTTTCTCTTTATATCCACTCCCAACTTTTTACGTAATTATTACACGGCAAAGAATCGCCCTTATTATCCTTTGGATTACTTTTTTGATTGGGAAAATTGTCCATTTAGTTTTAAGCTTATCATACAGATATCAATTTAGTTCTAAACTTCTCAATTTTGCAAACTTAATCTTAAATTTTTACATGAAAGTCCAATGTAGTTACTATGGTCAATTTTTGCTGGAAATCACTAATGTAGCAATGTGATACATAGGACATCTGGCGATGACTGAATTGGAAGAACTATATTGAAATTCTATGCAAAATTTAGAACTACATTAGTAACATTAATAATTTAGGATTGAATTGGTATCCATACAATAAATTTATTTTTAAATGGGTAATTTTCCTTTTTGGTGTTTCTCGGCCTCTCCCCAGAATCTCTTTTTTACACTCGCCAGATCTGGTCCTCTCGTTTTGATGGATCTGATTCAGAAAGAGAGATGCCATTCCACAATTTTCAATTGGACCCTTTTTATCAGAACAGGGGGAGAGAAAAGAAGAAGGCCCCTCAACATCCATTCGTTATTCCAAACTTCATTTGATTTTGGGCTTGGGCATTGTTCGAGGCCTTTGGAGTTAAGATCTAAGACCAATCCCACGATTGGGCTCTGATGCTACGACATCGCCAGAGGACTTAGACATTGAAAGGTCTCATTTCTTGCTTCATTTTTTTTCTTATGGTCAATTGCCAAATTTTGGAGTCCGGCCAACTATTTTAAAAGGGCATATCATTAGATGAAGGGTATGGTTTAATATTTAATTACTGGGATTTGAAAAGATTTGCACTTGGCACTCCTATTCCGTTACTAAGTTAAATTTTGGAGGACTATTGCAAAAAGTTTCAAAAGTATATATTGTTAGATGAATGAGTGATTTTTATGTTTATATATTTTAATTGTAATTGAAATTTTATGATTTACATTTTGACTGGGAGAATGGTGGTGACACCATTGAGATCAAGGATCAATGAACAAGTCCAAAAATTGATAAGGAAAAAGAGAGATTTGCTTATGTGATCAAGTTTTTGTTGGAGTATCATTAACTCGCTAACATTCCACATTACCAGCATCTAATACGAGACAACAATTAAAGTTTAACATATGTGATTTTGTTGTACAAGTTAATGAGTCTAATATACCGGGTTTATTCAACATCAGTTGTGGAAGTGGATGGTAGTCATTTTATAAGTTTGAGAGGAAATCTCACTCTTTAGATTGGTTTTTTTGGATAAAAGAGACTCAAGCCCATCCAATACTAATATCAAGCTCAAGTTTGGGCCCAAGAGTCACTCGGATAGGATGACGATTGTTGCGGCTTGATAGAAAATTTCACTTTTTGAGCAAACTTTTGGGGTGAGAGAAATCCAAAATTGCCCAACATTGTGTTGTCTTGCTACCGATCCGTGAGCATCATGAAACTAAGTCGAGTGGATGTAGTGTCAAGCTCAAGCTCGGCCCAACTCATTAACTCAATGCTTTAGATTTGATTTGAACTCGTTTAAGTGTCAAATTTTTCCACTGGAGCTTGACTCAGCTTGACTCGATTACGATCACATTGTAAAATGAACTCAAAGTTCGAGCTTAATAGGCTCAAATATCACTCCAACCATATGCACGTGAGCTCACACCATGTATAATTAAAGGATTTCTATGCCTATTTTTAATTAAATAACATCTTTTAAAACGATAAAAGTGAGATTAGCCTTGCCGGCCCGTCGAGACGAGTGTCGACGAGTTTTAGCTCGACTCCACAAGATACCAAAGTAGGCAAACTCAAATCGAATCGAACCCCGAGCGTAACATCAATCAATCCGGGCGGAAGCTTTCGGGCGAGTGCGGGGTGCACTTCGGCCTTTTCACTAGTCTTGTTCTAATTGGATCGGTCCAGTCAGATTCCTGTGGACAATCCATACAAACTGAGAGCTTGACTCATGACAAAAGTAAGAATCAACAGCGACCGGCTCCTCTCTTGGAGAAATCAGCTACACCAAAGGAGCCACAAACAAAACCTTTAATAATAATAATAATAATAATAATAATAATAACGATTCTCGCAATTATAATCATTAATCAATCAGCAATTTGATATCAAGAAATGTTCGTTAAATCTAGATTGAGGTCGAGGAGCTTTAGTTGCTCTCTCGGCACTCGAAAATTAGAACCGTCTACTTACGTGAACAAGACTCAAGAACTACGAAGAGTTGTCGTCGTATTTATTTACCGGTCTTTATTATTAATATAATAGAGGGCCAAAAATGGGCATGCGATGCAAACGAGTCAAGGGAAATTTGTCATGTGGGTTGGGGTTAGGGAAGAGCTCATTGATTTATTAAGTCTTTTGAGTTTACAAGAATTGGGTTTTTCTTAACTTTTAAGTCAAGCAAAGTTTCCTAGCAATTACATAGGCAAGGACATGGAGATGGGGAATTGACCTAATATAAAAACTAAAAATAGTAAAAACAAATAAAAAAAATAACACGTACGGCATTTAGTGGGGCACCTATCTTATCCTATTAAAATGTGCTAAGTGACAATGTGTCCTAATTAAATGTTCCGGACAGCGACCGCCTAGCCAATGAGATGGGGCTTGGTGACCTGGGATTCTGCACTTTTGTTTATAATGTTAGAGCATATTTAGAGTCACTAATTGGATAATTCCCAAGTTGCAAATTGGGATCATGTGATCTGTCTCCACGATTCTTCTTCTTTTTCAAATTAACCAAAACCGGCGGAAAAAAGAAAAAGAAAACATATTTTTCGTTTGGGATTTGAGAGTTGAAAATTCCCAATCACAAATATATACGTTACCTAAACCGGAGTTAGGTGGGCACTGTCGGATTTCCCCTCTCTTTCTAGAGCCATACGGTTGATGGGTCGTACCAGATAAGGTCTCGAAATGTATGATTTTCGTCACATGAATTGCTGAGATTTCTTCTTTAATTTTTTTTGTTGGAAAATCGATTTTATATTATAATATATGGTCATGGGCCTAACAGTGAACGACAAGATGGCGTCGCTAGTGCTGGTCGGGAGAACGAAACGCATCAAAGTGGGGTGCGCAGGACAATGATTACGGCCATAATAACAAAGTTTCACGGCCAGCATCTCTGGCTTCGGTGGTCTTCCCGTAGGCTTAGGCAGGTGCAGTGAAAGCAACCTAGCTTAGCAAATGCTTTTTACGATGAGGAAGTCCCTTTTTTTTTTTTTTTTTTTTTTTTTCTGGCTTCCTTTTTCGAATTCCCAAAATATTCGAGTTAGATTCGCAGATCAGACGAGGACGAGACATAACTTGAATGACAATGAAGAATCATGAAATTGTTTACATTCAATGGTGGGGATGATCGAGATTGTGTTTATGCTTGGTTCATGCATTCTCCATTTCCATCGGTCGAGTGTCGAACCAATCTCTACCCATTTTGGCATTGGAGTTGCCATATAATGGTAAAGGAAATAGTATTTTAAGGCTTCTAAATGTACGTGCACATGCACAATTCATTTACAAGGACTATGTTGGATGTTTTTTGTCCGTACGTTTAAAGGAATGGATGACAAAGCATATGGCATATTTATGGAAATAAATGTAAATCAAATTGTCAAAGTATTAACTTCCTCGAGATAATCCTTTCATCATTGACGATCCATCATGCGTGTATTTGAAAATAGTAATGTAATTTAATTTCTTCATGTGTCAATCATTCAACGGTAAATGTGCAGCCGACAAGAAAAAATGGTGAATGTGTAAAGATTTTGTTGTATTAGACTTAATAATTCCTCTAAAAATAAGCGGATAGAGTGGAAAGGACGTGTTGTCTCCAAAATAATACTTATCCGGTAAAATTAAACCAAAACAACAACTCTAAAAAGGCAATGACAGATTTGAAAATGGGACCAAATTAACTGGATATGGACTTAGAAAATTGTTTATAAAATCGCAAGAGAATTAAATAGAATGCAAGGCAAGGACTACCAATACAATCAATACTCGTTAATAGTACTTTTACAGATTTTATGAACTATACATCTTCCAAAATACAACATCTTCAACCTATTTATATTAGCACAATAATTAATCGAAGAAACCCATTCTTTTAAAAACAAAGAAAATTGCTCCGGAAAATTGGAAGGGCACGTACATAAGGAATCATGTCGGTTATGCTCACCTTTGTCGAGCCATTGGCCTATTATAATTGCAACACAACTAAAGTGTCACGTGGATCGTGCCCCCATTCCTTAAGCCGCCAGCCCCAATCACAACAATATTAAAGACAAAGGAGAAGGAAAACCGCAATAGAAAATTCGAAAGGACACGAACGGAAAAAGTCACGTCGAGCCATTAACTCGTAATTACAGCAAGGCGTATCTCAACCACCTAATAAAGAAAAGTAAATTCTATGCACATCGAGCTAAGAAGACCAACTTCATTACGCACCTTAGATTAAATTAAAAAAGAAAAAGGTGCTACGGGGTGACCAAGAACGCAAACCAAATGGTCGCCACTCACGAAAAATCATTGCGCCCGTGGAAATTCATTTCTTCGCAATTATTCCAAGCGAGAAATGGATATTCCCCTTTTTTCTTTTTTTAAGAAAAAAATCATAAAAAAATCCTAAACTTTATCCGTTATGATATATATACCTTAAATTATTTTCCGTGATAATTTATATCATATGATAAAAATTTATATAATATGAATTAAAAAAATCTTAAATTATTCAAAAAAATTGATATTATAGAAAAAAATTAAAATTTTTGATGTCACAAAAAAATTAAAGTAAATGTGTCATGAATAGAAATTTGAAATTTTTTATATTATAAAAAGATTGACATTTTTATCACTAAAAAAATAATTTCGAATAAATATGTCATAGATAAAGTTTAGAATTTATAATAGCTTTTGCTTTTTTTTTTTTATAACTATTTCAGAGCGCATTGGAACATGACACGACCCCTCCCTCTCTCGGAGAGCCCGAACTGTACCATCGCTGTCTGTCGCCTTCTGATTCTGCTGCTTCTGCTGCTGCTGTTGCTGCTGCAATGAGTTTTTACGCAAAAGTGGTGTGGGATCGTTGACGCCACCTGGCGGAACCACCGTCGTCGCCGCCGCGAAGAACTCGCCCGGTGCAGACAACCAGGGCCAGGGTCAGGACGAGGACGACGACGTGGGGTGTGCGCGGGGGGGCGCGACTCGCGAGGAGGACGAGGAGGGGGGCCGAAAGGCGTGGGGTCGGGGCTTGACTCGAGAGACGGACAGAGACCACGACGATCCACGACCGTCTAGGGACGAACCCGTCATTTTCAACCCATCTCTCTCTCTCTCTCTCTCTCTCGCTCTCTTTATAAGGCGGGGAGCAGTAATTCTGCTCTGGCTTTGGTTGGGGTGGTTTTTAATACGGACCAGCTTTTCTGCTTTCGTTTCTCTCTCTCCCCAACTTTCTTTTTGGTGGTTTCCTCCACTGTACGGAGCGGAGGGCCAGCGGCAAGCTCGTAGTTCGAAGCTCGAAAGGGTCTCTTCTTTTTTCGCTCCTCCCCTCCTTCACTTTCGTCGTCGTCGTCGGTGGACGCCATTGTGGTGGTCTCTTCTCGCGGTCTCAGGTACTACAGTCGTCTCGGTTCTTGACCACCTCCCGTTTGACGGTTTTTTCTCTTCTTCTTTTGCCGTTTCATGTGCTGTCCGTCTCTGTCTTCTTTTTTTTGTTTGACTTCGGTGTTTATCCGGTTGTCGCTTCATGAACATCGCGGTCGGAGTTATGGTGGGTGGGCAGTGTGTCTGAGGAAATCGCTGGTCCGTGATCGTCTGGTGTCTGACAATGGCGTTGAGTTTTTCAATTTTTCTCTTTTGGGTATTTGGTTGAGGGGTCTCTAGAATCGCTGCTTTCGCTTCTAAGCGCTGCGACTTGGGACTCCATGTCCGGTTTCGCTTTTTTTTTTTTCTGCTGTTCATGTAAGGAGCGTGGCGAAATTTTTTCTGGGTCTTCGTGTTCGTGACCAGTGGAGATTAGGACTCGAGATTTTTTCGTTCATCTCTTCGTGAATCATCGTATGTTCTGAACTTCTCGGCGATGTGGGTGTGGGGATTGATTGGAAACTTTCTCTCTCTTTTGCCACTTTCCATGTTTGGACTTTGTATAAAGATTGTTGTATCTTGGGAGGTCGTGGGTTCCTTGGGATGAGCCTTAAAAGTCCAGTATCATTCCCGAATCTGGGCTGTGTTTCCTTTCCCTGTTCTTGTTAGCCCGGTAAAGTTAATTTTTTTAGGAAAGTTTAGGTTGAGGGGCCATTCACTATCCGCAGGGTTAGTTCTCTATCTATTTGGTATTCTTATCAGTGTCTTCTCTTTCTTGTTTTTACGTACTTGCTTTTCATTCCTTGGCTGGATCTGAACTTGAAGTGCATTGAAGCCCTGTTGGAGTCGGTCAAGAGCACCACTTCGTTGTCCTTTCCTTTCCCTGAATTCATGTTTGATTATTCAACTATTTTCATGATAATGATCTGCATAATCTTGGATTCGCTGGCACGTGTTTTTATCATCACTCAGCTGTAGAATTACCTGAATGGTGTCATATTGTCATGTAATTTTCCCTTTTCAGCTGTTGTCATGGTAAGGAAGAGGAGAACTCCACTTCCCGGTGCTGGTGCTGGGGAAGGCTCTGAATCTCATGAGCCGCGTGAGCTGGGTGTAGGTAGCCATTATGGTTCCCAACACGGCACTGGTGGTGCCACTGCTTCCCAACAGCCGAGAGGGGGGCACCAGGGTCAGGGTGGAAGAAACCGTGACCCACGGAGTGGTCGAGGAAATTTTGCCAGAGGAGGATATGGTGGTAGTCATGGAACGGGTGGTGGCCAAAGAGGAGGGCTTTCTCCTAGTGGATACTCCAGACAACCAATTCCCGAACTGCACCAAGCAACCCAGAATACACAGGGCAGGATGTATCCTCCAACCATGCCATCTGAAGCTGGTTCATCATCGCAGCCACCTGAACCATGTGAAACTGCTCAAATCTTGGAGCAACTTAGCATACAGGAAGAGGGTTCTACTGTCCAAGCAATTCAGACTGCTATACCATCTAGTAGCAAATCGATCAGGTTCCCTCGTCGCCCCGGTAAAGGTACCATTGGAGTGAAGTGCATCATCAAGGCAAACCACTTTTTTGCTGAGCTAGCCGACAAAGATTTTCACCATTATGATGTGAGCTTTCTCATCTTAGATACTTGTACAAGTTGTTTGTTTGACATACACACGTTTCATTCATCAGAGTGAAGTGTTTTCATGATGCTAGTGCCGCTCCTTTGAGTCTTGTTGACTCTTTTTAACATATGGGAAGGGATGCATACCTAAGGGCTTTACCTGAATTTGCTTAGCTGAGCCTCATGCTTTCGGTACTCTGCTTTGTCTTTAAGCACTCTACTAACTTGCTTGTTTTTTTTTTTGTTTTTTTAATGAATAAAAGGTCTCCATAATTCCGGCAGTCACATCAAGGATACTCAATCGCCAAATAATGAAGAAGCTGGAGAATCTATATAATAGGTCGCATCTTGGGGGGCGGCTTCCTGTTTATGATGGTCGGAAAAGTCTCTATACTGCTGGACCACTGCCTTTTACATTGAAGGAGTTTAACATTACTCTCAGTGATGAAGAAGATGAAGACAGACCAGGTGGCCGAAGGTTTGTGTCATGATACAGCTTTATTCATTCATTCATTTATCTACTTGATGGGGTTATTGATTGCTGCTATTGTCTGCCTTTGTATAGGGGAGAGAGGGAATACAAGGTCGTAATTAAGTTGGCTGCACGAGCTGATCTTCACCATCTGGATCTGTTTTTGCAAGGGAGGAGAGCTGATGCACCTCAAGAAGTCCTGCAAGTTCTTGACATTGTTCTGCGTGAATCACCTTCTACTAGGTACCTTTTGTTTGTCTCACGGGAAGCACTGTTCACTCATGTCGATAACAGATCATGGTGTATGGAATTAGCTCTTTATTTACCGCCTTTTGTGATCTAGTGCTGGGTACTGTGCCGTTGGTCGATCATTTTTTTCCCCTCAGTTGGGGGAAAGGCATTCATTGGGTGAGGGGCTCGAATGTTGGCGTGGTTTCTATCAGAGCATTCGTCCGACCCAGAATGGGCTATCTCTAAATATAGGTAACACATTCTTTATGAATAAAACACTTCCATGAATTTAGACTATTTTCCATGGCATGTTTTTGGCATTTGAATCACTTACAGCTGTTGAATTAGAACTTCGTCACCTCCTTATGATCTTTTTTTTTGCACTCTAGATATGTCCACCACTGCCTTTATAGAGCCATTGCCAGTTGTTGAGTTTGTCACTAAGCTGCTGAACGGTGATGTAATATCTAGACCGTTATCTGATTCTGATCGTGTGAAGGTGAGAAGTTGTTCATTCTGTTGATTGTTTTTTCCCTTTGGCATTTTCATACTCTCAGTTTTGTTTGTACTTCTGTCAATCTGGTTGTGTCATGGATGATATCGCCGACTCAATTTTGAATTTTGTCTTTCTTGGAACTCCTGTGCTGTCACTTGTTCATGATGGGAGTGATTTACTGATTGTCTGTGCTTTCTTTCTTCTTTTAAGTGACAGATTATATTCACTTTCTGAATGCAGTAGTATTAACTTTTTTCCCTTTGAACAGATCAAAAAAGCTTTAAGAGGAGTGAAAATTGAAGTTACACACCGTGGCAACATGCGTAGAAAATATCGGATCTCTAATTTAACGTCGCAGACAACACGAGAGCTGACGTGAGGACTTTCCTTGAGCAGTTATTTATTAATCCAATCTCTTCTTTTCTGAAAGTTTGCTGTCTATTCATTCCTTTTAGTATGCTCTATCACGTGCAGAATCGTTTCTTACATTTCTTTTCCAGTTTTCCTGTAGATGAAGGAGGTACGATGAAATCTGTCATTCAGTACTTCTCTGACACCTACGGTTTTAATATACGACTTACTCAATGGCCTTGTTTACAAGTTGGAAACCCACAAAAACCCAATTATCTGCCTATGGAGGTCCTTTACTTGCAAATTTGTTGAGTTCGCTTTTTACTTAATTATTACATTTCAAAAGTTCTGACTTCTGATTTTTGGTATTACCATACCAGGTGTGCAAAATTGTAGAGGGTCAAAGGTATTCCAAGAGGTTAAATGAACGACAAATCACCGCATTGCTTAAAGTCACTTGCCAACGTCCCAGAGAAAGAGAGAATAATATTGTAAAGGTATATGCTGACATGATGTGGTTGCTTGTTTGCGTGCTTCCATTTAAATAGAATATGTTTGACTTTCCTATTGTGCACAGCAGTGAGAAAAAAGGTGTACAATCAGCATCACTCCATGTATTTCCTTTCTTGGAGATAGGAGGTGCATAAGCCGATTGTCTGTTGAATTTAGAGATTAGTCATCCGAGATATACTTTTCCCCATGTATCTTTGTTATATGATGCATTGCTTGGTATTCTCGATGGATGGAATTATTCATGCAAGCACATCCATATGAACTAAGAATGTCTCAGTCCATCCTCTTTTCTTTTCTTTGAGTGCATATGGGATTCTTTTTTCCTCAGTTATCTAATTGATAGATAAAAAGTTCTAACTGTAGGGCATTAAGAGGGTGCAAACCCATATAGCAAAAGAGCCCAAAAGCTGAAGCCATATACAAAACGGCTCTTAAAACCAAAAGGGAAGCTCATTTACAGGATAATGATTCTTTTTGCTTAGTGGCTTAAGAACTGTAGGCTTTTCTCACTGCTTCTATTTACACAATCAGCTGTTTGTTAGGGTCTCCTCACACTTTGGAAATCATGCATCACATTTTTAAATGATAGTGTTTTGGTTTATTTTTCTTTGTTTGTTGGGGGCTGTACAGAGATTTTGGAAACTTATCTTCTAGTTTAACCTGTAATTGCCCGCATCTTCATCACGATAATCAAATAAAAGGCAGATATATCCACTCTGTTAGAATGCAACTAAAATTTGTTTAGTAGATTTTCAGTTTACCTTGATCGAGCAACACTTTGGTGACATTTCTTGATGTTTGAGCTTGCTGCAAGTTATCGGATCATATGCATGTGAATAAGACAAGACAAAGCTCACTCAGGATTGCTTTTTCTGATGAGATGGTCTGAAATTTCTTTTCTCAACATCATTTAGACTGTCGATTGCAATGGATACAATCAAGATAGATATGCAGAAGAATTTGGTATAAAAATCAGTAGGAGCCTTGCACGAGTGGAAGCTCGAGTTCTTCCTGCACCTCGGGTTAGGAAATTTGTCTCTCTTTGCCCATGAGCTTTGTCAAATAGTATGGAGTCCTTCTTGATTTGTGCAAGCTAATTGTTGCAGCTCAAATATCATGATTCTGGCAGGATCAAGGATTGTCGTCCGAAGTTGGATGTTGGAATATGATGCACAAGGTTAGGCTAGCCTTATTATTTTAGATTACCCATTTACTCCTTTTGAAGTTTATGAACTGTAACTCAAATCTTATTGAGTTCAAGCTCCTGAATGAGCCAAGCTGGAGCTTGAAAATTGAAGCTTGGAGTTTCCATTTTTGGGGGTGGCGTGGCTTTACCTGTAGCCATTTGCTTTATTTGAACTCTTTGTGTTTGGGGTCTGACCCTTATTTCAGTAATTGATGGCTTATTTTTTTTTTTTTGACCTTTTATTATGCAAAAATGATCTCTAAACTATAAGCAATAAGTCAGAAGAACTTTTGCCTTTTAGCGTTCTTACTTTGCCAAAATCTCTAATCAGGAAGAGGAGGAAGAAGAAAGGAGAGGGGGCAAGGGGGGGGGGCCAATTTGAGTAGATCAGTGAACTGTATAAACATGACTCATTTCCATTTGTCTTATATTGATTGTATTTGTGGGAAAGGATGGCGTCTGATTGGGAGAGAATGAGGCGGTGATTCTTCTTATGCTATATTGGTCTCTTAAGCAAGAGAGAGAGGTACTTCACATGTGTATATTGTGGAGTGGGGTTTTCTTGAATACTTGTGCTAGGTTGATTGTTGACAGCTTGAATATGATTGAGGTTGAAATTCTGGGCTAAAGAAATGTTTTAGTCATTCTTAGCAATTGTCAGTTGCTGAGGGCTTTTCCTAAACTTTTGTCTATTCCATCGCAGCGTATGGTTAATGGTGGGTGTGTTAACCACTGGTTGTGCATCAACTTCGCGCGAAGAATCCAGGACGCCGTTGCTCGTGATTTTTGCTCTGAGCTTGTGGAGATGTGCAAGACATCGGGAATGGTAGAATTGGGAAATTTTGTGATCATATCCTTTTTTTTATATTTTTGCATGAATGAGGGCACTTTACTAACTTCGGAATTCGAACATACAGGCATTTTATCCAGAGCCAGTCTTACCACATACAAGCGGCCGTCCTGAATACTCGGAGAAGGTTTTGAGATCTAGATACAATGAGGCAATGACCAAACTCAGGCCAATAGGCAAATCTGTTGACCTTCTTATTGTAATTCTGCCTGACAACAATGGTCCTCTATATGGTACGAATTAAGCTATAACTGGTGGGATGCCATAGGTTTGGTTAATTGCTTGTTTGATACTTACCTTGATTTTACCTCTTTGCAGGTGATGTTAAGCGGATCTGTGAGACAGATCTTGGACTTGTTTCGCAGTGTTGTTTGCAAACTCAGGTTTTAAAAAAGAATAAACAATATTTGGCCAATGTTGCGCTAAAGATTAATGTGAAGGTTGGTGGACGGAATACAGTGCTAGTTGATGCTATATATAGGAGCTTGCCTGTGGTCAGTGACGAACCTACTATAGTTTTTGGTGCCGATGTTACTCATCCTCCTCCTGGGGAGGATTCAAGCCCTTCCATAGCTGCTGTATGTTTCTTTCTTGTATCTCCTAGCTTGTTTTTGTTTGCTTTGATCATCTGATAATATGATACCATAATTACATTTTAAGATGACTTTTTCCCTAACATTATATTTAGGTCGTGGCTTCACAAGATTGGCCAGAAATTACCAAGTATGCTGGCCTAGTTTGTGCTCAAGCTCATCGTGAGGAACTTATTCAAGACTTGTACAAACCCCGGGAGGACCCTGTGAGAGGGACTGTAGACAGTGGAATGATCAAGTATGAATAATCTCTCTCTCATCCCCCTCTCCCCCAACCAAAAATAAAAATGAAGGAAGAACAGAACTAACCTCGATAGGAAAGTTTGGGAATGTGAAGATGGAAGAAGGGTAGTTGATTTGGCTTTAAATAATTACCATTGGTTTTTCCCTATATCTCCTAGTAAAATTGTATTAAGAGATTAACCCGCATTCCTAATGACTCAGGGAGCTACTCATATCGTTTAGGAGAGAAACTGGACTTAAACCTCAGCGCATCATATTCTACAGGTATTCTTTACATTTTCAAAGTCAGCAAGTTTACTTTCCAGGAAATATTTGCTATATGTGCCTGATGGTGCCAATATGAGTTGTAGGGATGGTGTCAGTGAAGGACAATTCTATCAAGTTTTGTTACACGAACTTGATGCAATTCGTAAGGTTGGCCATTATCTCCCAGAAAATCACGAATTCTTAGATGGACCATCTCATCTAGTTTTTCTTTCTTTGCCTGATCCAAACTCCTCTTGTTTGAGTGCTTTTTATCAGTTTCTTTGTTCAGATGCTCTCACTCTTTCTTTTTCAGGCTTGTAACAACTTAGAGCCAAATTATCAGCCTCCTGTAACTTTTGTTGTGGTGCAAAAACGGCACCATACAAGGTTGTTTGCCAACAACCATGCGGACGAAAGAACAGTTGACAGAATAAGTGGAAATATATTGCCTGGTAGATCATCCATTTAGATTCATTTCTTATAAAGTAATTTATTTGGTAATGTTAATCATGAATTCTTTGATGACCATTCTGCTTGTGACAGGTACTGTCGTAGACTCACAAATCTGCCATCCGACTGAGTTTGACTTCTACCTTTGCAGTCATGCTGGTATAAAGGTAAACGTTAATTGCTCTTTCTTCATCCCTATCCCACTCACAGAGATCAGAAGGGGTGAAGTATTTAAAATGATTAAAATATCTGCAACCTTGCTTTTTAATTATGTACTTGTTCATTATGCTAATGTAGGGTACAAGTCGTCCAGCTCATTATCATGTACTATGGGATGAAAATGAATTCAGTGCTGATGGACTGCAGTCTCTAACAAATAAGCTCTGCTACACGTATGTCTTTTGCCATTGTTTGATTATGCTGCCTTTAAGCAAATTTGCTCTATTGTCTCCATTGCTAAAAGTCAGGCTTAAAGGAAAAACTATAAATGTGACTCCAACCAAAAGATGATGAGTAAAATCTGGCTTATGTATATGTGCATTCTGTTTTTGCAGGTATGCTAGGTGCACTCGTTCTGTGTCCATTGGTTGGCTCTCTCTCTCTCTCTCTCTCTCAGTAAATCTGCTTTGATGTTTAAACTGATAATTGCTTCAATTTCCACAGTTCCTCCTGCATACTATGCCCATCTCGCAGCATTCCGAGCCCGCTTCTACATGGATAAAGATACATCAGATAGTGGCTCAACCACGAGCGGTGTCAGTGGTGGGCGTGGGCCTGCAGGTCCTGGGGGTGCGGCACTGAGGAGCACACGTGGACCAGCTGCAGGTGCTACTGTGAAACCCCTTCCTGCAATCAAAGAAAATGTCAAGAGGGTCATGTTCTACTGTTAGCTTCTCTGAACATTTATGCAATTAGTTCCCGTGGAATTAGTCTCCCAGCATGGCTACTATGTAGAACCGAAACTATGTGGCACCTTAAACCTGTCATGGTTCTTGTTCTTTGTTACTTAGGTAAATGTCTGCTACTTCGGTGGGAATGTTTGAGGCATTTGCTTGATAGTTATAATGAATCCTGTACTGGGTTTTCTTTACCAGCTAGGGTTTGGATGCTAAAAAGTTGGTGATGATTTCAAGACCCTTAATTTGTTTAACAGAAAGTAGGCTCTCTGGTTCAGCTCAGAAGCAAAATGTCTTTTGCTGGGCCGCGACTTAGATTTACCCGAATCTTTGGGGGAATAGGAAGAAAGGCCGGGCCCAGCCGAGCTGCGGCCGAGCAATAGATGCAATGGTGTCACGAGTTAAGTTGCACTATTACTTGCTGCAAAAGACATTTTACTAGTTTCCAGGCTCTTTACTCACTGGTGGTGATTGAAAAATCTCGAAAAGTTTGATTTTGGCATGCTTATGTGTAACTCGAGCGAATGTTGATAACTGAGTCGGCCCATTGGGTAGTTGAGTCCGGTTTAGAGAAGTCCGGAAGATGAATCAAATCGAGTCGTGCTCAAGCTGCGAAGTGATTTGGTGAAGTAGCTTACATGAGCACTTGCATATTAGCGCATCATTTTACTAGTCAATTTAATACGTTTGTGTTTGTGCCACTCACGTTACTGACGTTGATTATGATTCCACTGATGAATGAGACTAAACGCGAGAGGAGCTATGAGCAAATACGAAACGAATATTACCTGTACTTCCAATTGTGCTTTGGAAACACGGCTGTTGGCTCGAGTCTAGTTCGACTTTTTCTTTAAACAGTGTAATAGGGAATTGGGCTCCACTCGAGAACTGAAGTCCGCTCAAATTAGAATGAGAGATCATCGAGTCTTTAAACCTGCAAATCGAGTCGAGTGAAGTTGGGTCTCTAATGAAACTCCACTCGAACTCACTTTGCTCGCTTACAAATTCTCAACTTCGTTTGAGATTGTCGAATAATTTATTTTCTTTCTCCTTCTCCTTTTCGCTCGAATGAACCGGCGAAATGACTGATATTGATCTTGTGCCTCTCTTGATGAAGTGCGAATAAGGGAGGAAGAGGAAAGGTGGTATGTGATGGGATTTAAGTTGCCACGGAACCAAGTCCACTCGTAAATGCCAATCATCATTCCATCCACAAACTGTTCAATTCAGTCCATATTATTCCAGGTTTGGGCCGGCACTTTTAATGGTCCACTCGAGCTAGTTAGTGTGTCAAACTAACTGCATTTTCGCTTTCTTTGGAACATTTGATTGGTGAGTTATGAGTTAAAAACATTATCCACGTCCAAAATTAACTTTATATACACACATGTAATTATAATGGTCGGATGAAACATGATCTCTATACGTGATATTTTAAACATCGCCATGTGCAAAATTAACTAATTGTAAATGTGGGCAAACGTCCTTAACTATGATTGACAAATCAGAAAATGGGTTGGACGAGAAAACTCTATATCTGTATGTATATGCTCGATAAATCTATCGGTGAGGCATGCACAAAAACTTGACCATGCACATATTAAGGCATTGCTTTTATCTTCTCTAATATTGGAATATTTTTTGCAGGAGAATTTTATCACAGAATTTCTTTTAACATATGCTTAGGAATCAAATAGTTTTTTTTTACAATTACTAATCATACTAACTTTTCTCTGGGAATAAATCAAAATTCGAAATTCTCCCCCTCCTCCTCAATTATTGAAACTGAATTATTCACGGATAGCTTGGCTCGGAGTCCACCCTGTTAATTTTACGGGTCCCAATCGAGACCTTTCACAATCAATTTTCTTTTTTCTCTTTCTTTTTCTTTTTTTTTCTTTTCCAAATATTGGAAGGGAAAAGACAAAGAGAACGACATGTGAGAGCTCAAAAGCAGGTGCTTTCTAGAACAGGACATTGACATTAACAAAGAGGAAATGAGTGGCCGATGACTCATGAACATCGCTTCACCGCTATAATTGCATGCATGTGGGGGAAGACGTCTAGAACCCAAGCGCTAGATATTCCAAAAATATACGTTTTCCTATCGATAAAATTTCTATACATATAAATATGTGGCGATATAAAGATGGAGCAAATTCTCTAAGGAACCCTTGACTTTAGATCTAGTTTCGAATTTGTTCCAAATTTTTTTTTGTTATGTTGCTACTGTTCCTTACAAGGTGAATGTGTTGATGAAAATGCATATTCTGATAATAAACTTTTAACTGGTTTTGATGTCAATAATTTTGAGTAAAGTAGTGGCGATTTCTAGACGTGTGGGCAAATTTGTGACTGGAGTGAAAGTTGATGATTTTTTATGAGATAAAAGAAAGTTTGGGACGTAATTAGGACATGACCTTTTAAGTTTGGAGTTTTTTAGGGAAGTAGGCCTATAAGAATAAGTCTACAACGGGAGAAAACACCATTTTGGTATAACACAATGCTTTATGCTGAGGATCTTTAAGAGAGCAAGGGAGAATCAATAAATACTACATCTTTACTCAATTGGCTCCAACCGTACAAGTTCTTAGAGGAGGGTATTTATACTTGAACAATATTCATAAGAAATGAAATTAGCTGTTTTAGATAATCACAAAATATTAAATAATATCTCTAATATATAGTAATATCTTTAATGATATACTTTATTAAGGATATTTCTCCATAAATATACTTCATCATTATGTCTATAAATGAAAGGGCACATGATATTCAAAGAGGTATACGATAGATCATTACGTATCTAGAAATGAAAGTTCAACCTTTTTTTTCTTTTTTTCAGGGAATTAAAACCTACAAAAAGGGGCTTGCGACGACTATGCCGCAAGAAAAGACAATGCCGGGCTGCAACAGCAGCGGGAAGCAGGCATCTGATGAGTTTGCTCCGTCGATACCGTCGAGCAGGAGTGGCTTCTTCGGCCTGTGCAATCTGAGGATCGTGCTGCTGTTCGCCGGGCTCGGCGTCTCGTGCTTGCTCCTTTACGGCTCGGCCAACCCTTTTGCAGCGTTCTTGCCCTCTTGGTCCTATCCTGGCCCAGCCGGTTCTAAGGTTGGTAACTGATTCTTGGGCAAGCAGTCCTCCTCTTCCAAGAAAACCAGATGCTTTTCAATTAACTCCACCCAAATTCTTGCTAAACGTTGCGATTCAAATGCATCATCTGCTAATCTTGTGGTTAGGATGCATTAGATGTTTGCAAGAGTGTCTTTATCAAAACCCATCTTTTTATCCACTCTCTTTAAGCCAAGACCTTCCCTGCCGTATCAGCACCCACAAAGAAAATTCCACATTTGCAACCCGTCCCCACCACAATGTCCTAATTGCATTGTACCCCCCTCTCCCAAAAAAGGCGAAAATGCAGAAAAAGTACAAACCCAGATCAATTGATTTTCTATAGTTTGATTAGAATAGTATTGGTTTGACCAAAGTGAAAAACGATTAGAAGAACCTACCTAGGTAAAAGACACTATAAAAGACTTTATCCATTAAAAGAAAAAAGAAAAAAATGATGCATTAAAGTCATATTATTTTGAGCCCAGCTTGGCCCACAGTGTAGATTCCACGTACATTCTAAATCAAGAAAAGCAAAGCAATAAAAACAAAAGAAAAAGAAGAAGAAGCTTACGTCCAATTCAAAAGAAGACAACAAAGAAAACCAAGGTGAGAAAAGTGACACAGATATCTGACCTAAGCACAGATTAGTCGCGCTCGACTTGATTACTTATCTCATCCGGCTCGTGTTTGATTGATGGTTAACATATAATTGTTGTGAATTATTGAGTTTATAAGGCTTACTGCAGAATTTTCAGGTTAATGGCGCGTTGAACAACTTGGATAGAGTCCTAAAGGAGGCGTCCATGGAGGACAAGACGGTGATATTGACGACCCTGAACAACGCCTGGGCAGAGCCAGGCTCAATAATCGACATCTTCCTTGAGAGCTTCCAGATTGGCAACGGGACGCGCAAGCTCTTGGATCATCTTGTGATCGTCGCGCTCGACCTCAAGGCCTACGTCCGTTGCTTGAAGATACATCGGCACTGCTATGCCCTCCTGACCCAAGGCATCGACTTCTCTGGGAAGGCGAACTTCATGTCCGACGAATATCTGCAGATGATGTGGAGGAGGATTGAATTCCTCAGAGAAATCCTTGAAAAGGGCTACAGCTTTGTGTTCACGGTATCGCAAAAAAATTTGAATTTGAATTTATTGAGGAACCATACGTTAGTTTTACTCTCGTTTAGTATTGCTGGTCTTTCCTGGTTAGATGCGAGTTGTTTCTGTCGCTGGTTTTGACAGGACACAGATATCATGTGGCTTCGCGATCCCTTTCCAAGGTTCTATACCGACGCGGATTTCCAAATTGCTTGCGATAACTTCGTTGGGAATCCGTTGGACAGAAACAATGCGCCGAACGGTGGGTTCAACTATGTGAAGTCGAACAACAAGACGGTTGAGTTCTACAAATTCTGGTACCACTCCAGAGAACATTATCCCGGGAGGCATGACCAGGACGTGCTGAATAAGATCAAGATGGACCCTTTCATCGATGGCATTGGGCTCCGGATGAAGTTCCTAGACACGGCGTATTTCGGTGGGTTCTGCCAGCCGAGCAGGGACTTGAATTTGGTCTGCACGATGCATGCCAACTGCTGCGTCGGCCTTGACAACAAGATCCACGACCTCACCATTCTGCTGGTTGATTGGAGGCGATACATGAAGTCGCTCCCTAACGCGAATCCGTCCCTGTCCTGGAGCGTCCCGCAAGATTGCAAGTACGTTATAAGCTACACAGTCGATTAGAAACATTGTGGAACTAAACGAAGCATGTTCTATTTGTTCGACTTCTTGAATCGATTCTCGGCTGACATACTTTCTGTCCGGCATTGATATTCAGGAAGTCCTTATGGCGGCCGCATCATCATCATAAGCAGCATGGTTAACATAGAGGATAACTCCATTTTGGGTATACACATGCTAGGATTCTTATCTTATATCATTTTGAAAACATGCGATAAGTTTTGCAATAAGTATTCCTTGTCTTTTTTTAATTGCTTTGGGAATTGTCATACGGTTTCAGTTTCGTTGGGGGAAATTGAAAGGTAAGTCCTTTTTTTTGCAACCCCTTTTGCTTGCTTGTTGTACATGGACTGATTCTAAATCAAGTTTATGATGAATGGTTCCAATCCAATATGATGGCTAGGACCTCTTGACTATTTTCGTCAACCCACAGTTACTTTGGGGTGAGCACCGGTCCCGGTCCAACCCGGTTACCGGTCCGGACCGGCAGAACCGGCTGCCCCAAAATAAATTGTTGGCTGGCTTTCTCGATGATCTCTGCGGTGACTCGTTCCTGGTGGGGAACTCGCGTTTGTGGCTTCTGGTGCAGCGGTCAATTAGGTCTGTCGTCTCATAAGTCATGAACTTTTGACCAGCATTCCTGGCATTGATTATTGGACAATAAAATTTTACTGAATTGACAACGAAATGGCCTATAAATCCTGCGGGTTTGAGTACTATGGTTGAAAGGATTAGTGATAAAACTGGAGGCAAGGGAAGTCGGATAATTTGATGGCTAGGTTTCCCTTTCATAAAATCTGTGCATGTATTAGAAGGAAAAAAAAGGTACAACTGATCCTAATCCAACTTGGGAATCAGACTAGGGCCAATTGGTCTGGTCAGGATGGGTCGATTCCCACATTGAACCCAAACGCTCCTATTTTCTTTAATTTGACTGGGGCTAACCTTAATGAAGTTGTGTGTGGTAAAGCCTCTTTATCAACAGTGTTGGAAGGCAAATGACTCCAAGAAGAGCCGAAAATTTTCTATAACCGTAAATGAAAATGTTTCACGACAATATTATTTGCTAAGTGGTCGGATACAAAGAAATTTCCTCATTTTCAAGTGTTAATTTTGTCATGTTATGCGTGATCAATGTATTGAAAATGTTTTTTTTAATTAATTATGACTAAATAGTGTCCCAAGGAAACTTGTTGACAAGATTCTAAATAGTAAAAGAAAAATTGGGTCCCATCCTAGGGTGCAGACACCAACGGTCCAGTTTGTAAGTTCTCTGATTTTGTCCGTTTCTTGAATTGGAACCAATTACTCTTCTAAATTATATGATATAGCACCACATATGCGTAAGGAGCCTAAAACGAACTTCGACAGATCAATTCTTTCGTTTTTTAACAGATAAAAGTTCAAGAATAACCAGTTGCACTCACAATGTAAAATCATCCATGATGAGGACAATACACAGTCCATGACCTTGTAAAGTGAATCCGATAATGTTATATCCAAGAAACAAGTCAAGTCCCTTCAATATAAAAATCGAAGCTATCAATGTAGCAAGTACAGCGTGCCCAAAAAGAGGGGGCAAAGTGACTCTCCTCCATGATACTTTCAACAGCAGTTCCCCAATGAGATCAAGGAGTGCCTCATCAGTCTTTTCCAAGATCATGATCTCCCAGTACTCAAACTCTTCGAGCAGAAACGAGAGAGAAGCAGAAATATGTCGCCTCAAAGGTTTCCCACAGAATAACCACATGGGAAGCTTAAGATGTCAACTTGGTTGTTTTTCCAATTCTCTATAAAGATGCCATTTCTTTGTATCTCAGGTGGCCAGGCAAAACAGGTCTAAGTCGAGGAGCAGTCATACAAGTTGATCAGCAACATCCTCTGAAACTGTTCACACAGTCTGAACAACATCTGAAATTTTTTAAAAATAACAATGTGAAAAGCAATAATCAAGAATTCAGATAACTAGATTCGGTCTAGTTGACATTCAACATATCATATAATATTTTTGAAATAAAAAATTGAGCAATCTAGTCACGTCTTGTGCACCTCTTATTTTACCATCAAACAATGGGTGTTAGGGCGTGTTTGTTTAGCCAAAAACGTTTTCCTCATTTTCTGGCATTTGGCTCTTTTAAAAAAATGAGTTGATGGAAAATGTTTCTCTAGTCAATGAAATATGTTTTCAAAATGAAGCTTAAATTTAGGAATATGATTTCTCCTTTAAAACAACCGGAAAACACATTTTTTAGAAGTTTTTCTAGTCTTAACATCTTGGTTGATGAAAATTTATTCTTATAAAAATAATTTTTTTTAAAAATCAATTTTAATAATTTCAGTTTTTTATTTTTTTATTTTTTATTTTCTCTTTCTTTCTCCTTCTTCCCCTTCTTCTCTCGTCGGCGGTGACTAGCCAAGATGTGGCTAATGAGCTCATTAGCAGCTCAGGTTGGTGAGCATGTGGCTCGGTTGATCTAGGTGAGCTCGAGCTCCATCATAGCTAATGAGCTTGCGGCTAGTTTGAGGCGAACAAGCTTATGGCTTGGCCAATTCAAGCGAGCTTGAGCTTTGTTGAGGCAAGCGAGCTCGAGGCTCGCTAGATCCAGGTGAGCTCGGCTCCGCCATAGTCGATGAGCTCGTGGTTCACCAAATCGAGGCATGCTCGAGCTCGGCCAAGGTTGGTGAGCTCGGGACTTGCTAGATCTAGGCAAGCTCTGACTTCGTTGTGACCAGTGGGCTTGTAGCTCACCCGATCCCCACAAGGCAAAGCTTGCCTGTGGCCGTCATTGATCGGTAGTGGCAGAAGAATAGATGATGGCACGCAAGGAAGGAGACAAGAGCTAGAGAAGAAGAAGGAGGAAAAAAGGAATAAAAAAAAGGAAAAAGAAAAAAGAAAAAAAATTAAAAATCGAAATCAAAAATAAAATATCAAAAAAATGAAATTTTTCTAAAATAAAATCATGAAATTGATATCATTTTCCAATAAGATCTAAACATCAGAAAACGTTTTCAATCATACATTACCAAATAAAGGAAAACTAAACATTTTCATGGAAAATAATTTTTTGAAAAATATTTTCTTTTATTATTGAGTTTTCCGCAAAATAAACACATCCTAGGTGAGGTTATCAGGGAAAAAAAATTAAAAAATTAAAAAATTAAAATTTTGCCGTCATTTGAGTTTAACTCCCTAGAGAAATTAATTCACGCCCACTATACACACTAAAAGTTGAGGTAAAAAAGAAGAAGAAAGGACTGTATTGCACTTCAAGTATTATTTACCCAGTCATTTGAGTTTAACTCCCCAGAGAAATTAATTTCTGCCTTCAGTGGATAACTATGCTGACGTATCTTTGAGATTTCCAACTGCTGATATTGCCGGCTTTCATGAGCAGTGGATAGCAGAAATAAAGTACCCCATTCCCAATTAGAACACCAATGCTATGTACAAACACCCATACATTAAGACGAATCTACTGGGCACAAGACTTAACAAGCTGGTGGGACCATCTTAATGTGGAAACGAAAATGTGATAATAAGAAAGATGATTACAGGGATCATTTTAATACCTTAAAATGGTAGAATACACATCACAACGGATAACGTCAATATAGTACATAAGCACATCTGTTTTCTCTTTATTGACATCTACTAGTGGATTTGAATTATTGACTTGGATGCAAGAGAATGACATACTGAAATAACTAAAGTTACCTACGGGCCTGAAATATAATTGACTTTTGACATGTAAGCTCTAGTGGTCAAATAAGTGTGAGAATAGCACAAACTTTCATATTTAATGTCCAGCTAATTCAGACAAACCCTTCATTAGAATGAGTAAACATTGCGACGTTCTATCAGGAATATCCACATAAACATGCCTCTTCATACAAATCAATAATCTAACCCGTCAACGCAGGTACATACAAACGGAACAATGAAATTGAGAATCTTCAATCAAAGAGAGAAATGACAAAAAAATAGCCCAAACTGCTTACTCAGATAGATAAAGCAGAAGCAATAGAAAGGGAAGGAGAGGAGAAGGTGGTGAGAAACAGCTCACCTGTACCAAGGGCTTAAAATGTACTTTCATTTTCGGGAGTGCATGCCCACTGAGAGCAGGACAGATCTGAACTAGTATATCAGAGAATCTGTCAACCATAAGAAATACGAGCGAGCATCTGCCAGTGGCCCACTGTACAGCATGATGGTGATGCATAAGGGAGAACCGAATAAGAAATAAGAAAAATAAGAAAAATTACCCTACTCAACACGGTGAGTACGGACTTGTATTCCACAGGCTATTTTACTTCAGCAATAATGTGTACCATGCCTTTCATTCACAAAATTCCCAAACGGAAAGTTCACACTCAAAGACAATGTATGTACATAGCAGAACCCTTACACGTCGCCATAGATGTACTTGATCAGAATGTAGAAAAAGAAGGGCATTTAAAAGTGACATCCCGGCATAAGAGTTCTCGGAATACTGTGGCTACGATTATGAGATGAGATACAGCATTCTCTGATTGTCAATGGCCTCAGAGATGGCGGCAAACCAAGACAACATGACAACCGGATTGATAAATTCCGAGTTTTGATAACATCATCCTTTGCTTTATCATCCGGAACACGAAAGCTGTAGTAAGTGTCACCATTAGGTGACCGACTTCAAATGAGCTCTCAAAAGGAGCGCGAAACTAAAACAGTGCTACTTACAGAAGCAACGAGGCTACGTACACAAAAATGCAAACCAAATGGACCAAATTGAACGAGTACATACGCATTAATCCCTTCCTCATTGAGATATATCTGACCGTGAATATCGAGATCCTGCACATGCACGCAACATCGGAGTAAGCACCTGATTCATTGCACCATCAAAACTCGAAACAACCTGTCGCAGCATGTTGCGAATCCAATCGAGAGAGCTCAAAAGCAGGTGCTTTCTAGAACAGGACCTTGACTACAAAGAGGAAATGAGTGGACATAATTGGGACATGACTTGAAGGTTGGAGTTTTTAAGGGAATTAGGCCTATAAGAATAAGCTTGTGATGACTACAACGGGAGAAGAAAACACAATGCCGAGGGACTGTAAATATTCTATGATATTCAAGAGAGAGGGAGAGAGAATTAATAAATGCTACATCTTTACTCATTTGGCTCCGACTTTACAGGTTATTAGAGGAGGGTATTTATACCTGAACAATATCCATAGGAAAAGAAATTAGGTATCTTAGAGAATCACAAAATATCAAATAATATCTCTAATAGCTAGTGATATCTTTAATGATCAAAAAGATGTTTAGTCTTCATAAATGTAATTCATTTTTGTATCTAAAAATGAAAGGGCATGTGATATTCAAAGAGGTATACAATCGATCCTTATGTATATAAAAATGAAAGTTCAATGTTTTTTTATTTATTTTCAGGGAATTAAAACCTACAAAAAGAACTACGCCGGGAGAAAAGACAACGCCGGCTGTCTTCGTCGGGGAATAATCGTATCCAGAAACGAAAGGTCCCTAATGTTTTGTAATTCAATTCACGTCTCGATCTCGTCGCACATGAGCTCGATCGATTACTTTACACGACAAAACCCATTTTGTCAATCGAGCCAACCTCTGACCAAAAAATAAAAAAATTCGAGCTAAGCAAACGTAACTTGGAAAAAGTCTGCTCATCTTCTTCCCCACTCTCTCTCTCTCATCGAGTTTTCCTATGTTCAAGTTTGAAGGGCATCGTTCTTTAACTCTCCTTAAGGATGGCCAGTATTATTATTATTGAAAAAGGGACAGCTCATCACGTGAACCTGTCGGAGAGGGGGATTAAATTAATGGGCAGCTTGGCTATGTCAGGAGAAGCAAGCAAGAAATGAGAGGAACCGTCCGGCCTGTGGCCTACTGTGGATGAAGAAGAAACCGAGGAGGCTGAAGATGGATGGCTGGTGTTGAGGGAGGGCGCGAGCAGACAGCAACGACAGACCTCATCGACCCAAGAAAAGTGTCAGCGCCGGCAACAATGGTCGAGTCTACCGATCCGTCATCGACGGCTTCGAACGGTAGCAACGGCAGCATTGTCATCAGTATCAACGGGGGAAATACCATTGAGTGCGAGCGGCTTCTTCGGCTTGCGCAATCTGAGGATCATGTCGAGTCAATATCTAGCATGCTTATGTGTAACTCGAGCGAATATTGATAACTAAGCCAGCTTAATGAGTAATTGAGTCTCATTTAGAGAAGAGTTCAGGAGACGAGTCAAATCGGGTTGTGCTGAAGCTATGTAGTTGTTTAGTATTAGCATATAATTTTACTAGTGAATTTTATAAATTTGAGTTTGTGCTACTCATGTTACCGATGTCGATTATCATTCCATTGATGGGTAAAAGCGACGTGAGAGGACCCATGAGCAAATATGAAAGGATTGGAATATGAATTGTGATATTACCTATACCTCTCATTATGCTTTGGAAACACGGCTGTTGGCTTGAGTTTGGCTCGACTTTTACTTTAGACGGTGTAGTAGGGAATTGGACTACACTTGAGAACAAATCCACTCGAATTCAATCAAGAAATCATCAAGTCTTTTAATTTTCAAATCAAGTCGAATCGAGTGAAGTTGGGTGCTAATAAAACTCCATTTAACGAACTTTACTTGCTCACAAATTCTCGATTTTGTTCAAGATCATTGAATAATTTCCTTCTCCTGCTCCTTTTCGCTCAGATGAACAGGCGAAATGACTGATATTGATATCGTGCCTATCCTAATTAAGTGCAATAAGGGAATTTGCCTCTACTTGGGAAGAGGAAAGGTGGCGTGTGATGGGATTTAAGTGGCCACGGAGCCAAGCCCACTCGTAAATGCCAATCTTCATTCCATAAACAAATCATTCAATTAAGTCCAGATTACTCTAGGTTCGGGCCGGCACTTTTAATGGTCCACTTGGGCTAATCAGCGTGTCCAAGTAACTGCATTTTCGCTTTCTTCGGATCTCTGATTGGTGGGTGACGAATTATAAACATCATCCACGTCCAAAATTAACTACATATACATGTAATTATAATGATCCGATGAAACATTATCTCTATACGTGAAATTCTAAACATCACCCACGTGCAAAATTAATTAATTGCAAATGTGGGCAAACATCCCTAATTATGAATGACAAATCAAAAGATGGGTCGGACAAGAAAACTTTATATTTGTATGTGTATGCTCGATAAATCTATTGGCAATGCATGCACAAAAAACCCGACCATGCATAAACATGCATATATTAAGGCACAGCTTTTATCTTCTCTAATATTTGAATTTTTTTTCAGGAACAATTTATCACAAAATTCTTTTAACATATGCCTAGGAATAAAATAAAATAAAATTTCACAATTACTAATCACACTGACTTTCCTCTGGGAATAAATCAAAATTCGAATTCCCACCCCCCCCCCCCAATAATTGAAACTGAATTATCCACGGATATTCTTGGTTTAGCTCGGAGTCCACCTTCTTATTTTTACGGGTCCCAATCGAGACTTTCACAGTGGACTTTCGTTTTTCTCTTTCTCTTTCTTTTGTTTTTCTTTTCCAAATATCGGAAGGGAGAAAGAGAGAGAACGGTAGCAGGAGCTTTCTAGAACAGGACATTGACATTAACAGAGACGATTTGAGTGGCCGATGATTCACGGCCATCGCTTCAGCGCTATAATCGCATGTATGTGGGGAAGGCGTCTAGAACCTAAGCGCTAGATATTCCAAAAATGAAGCTCCTTGAATTCCAGATCATCTTAGACGTGCTGGACTAGTGCATTACTTAGTTGGAAGAAAGAATTTTCGTCATTTTCCTCGCAAGTAACGAAAGTCACCCTTGCCATCTTTTGGATGAGGCTGGAGGTGAAGATGTTCAATTTGAATTGTAGATTTTGGCTCTTACGCTTTATAAAAAAGCGAGACAAAAGTTTAAAAGTGAAAGTGCATTGAGAGTTAGAGCAGAATAAATCAAAAAAAGAGAAAGGCCCTTAAAAATTTAGAAATTCACCGGAGAAAATGATGATCCACGTGATGTAACTAGCGATCAAGATAGACTTCGTCCTATCGATAAAATTTCTATACATCCACATATAAAGATGGGGCTAATTTCCTAAAGAACCCTTAACTTTAAGTCTAATTTCAACTCCGTTTTGAATTTTTTTTTGGTGAGTTTGCTATTATTCCTTATAAGGTGAGAGTGTTGATGAAAACACATGTTTTGACAATAACTTCTAAGTGGTTTTGATGTCAATAATTTTGAATAAATTAGTGGCGATTTTTGAAGTCTTGGGCAAATTTTGGGACATGAGTGAAAGTTGGGGATTTTGTGAGAGACCAAAGAAAGTTTAGGATGGGACTTGACCTGAAATTTGGGTCTTTTTAAAAGAAATAATCTCTTAAAGATGAGCTCGTGATGACTACAATGGGAGAAAATGCAATGCTGACGGTCTTTATGAGTGAATTGTTGCGTCTAGAAATGAAAGGGCATATGATATACGAGGGTATTATGTGATGGAGCATTACGTGTCTAGAGGAACGGGTTTTTTTTTTAGGAAATTAGACCTATAAAAATGGGCTTGTGATGACTACAGCAAGAGAAATAATTATATCTAGAAATGAAAGGGTGCGTGTTATTCCAAGGGGTGTACTATCTTAAATATTTAGGAAATCTACTTGATTTTGATATCTTTCAAGGTTACTCAATATTTTATCTGATTGTATATGACTTGATTGTTATGTGTTAATTTCCATAATTTCTCATAAAGCTTGTAAACAAGTCAATGTACTCTTTATTATAATATATCCAATTAGACTAAAGTTCCTCTGCTCTCTGTTTCGCATTCTTATTTCTCAACTTATATCTAGAAATGAAAGCTCAAGTTTTTTTTAACGAGATTAAACCTACAAGAACGGGCCGGAGAAAGGACAACGCCGGCGGTCTTCGTCAACGAATCACCATCGTATCTAGAAACGAAAGGCCAGTGCATATTCAAGGCATGAAATATGATTGAGCATTGCGTGTCAGAACTCATCACTATTGAATGGACTGAAAAGCCCTCCGCACCCCCAAGCACACGAGAAGAGGCCCTGAAGAAACGGAGGAAGCGGAACTGAATCGTCCCTCTGTTTCGTTCAATTCACGTCCCGATCTCGTGGCACACGAGCTCGGTCGATCACTTTATACGACAAAACCCAATTCGTCAATCGAGCCAAGCAACCGAAACTCGGAAAAGTCCGCTCATCTTCTTCCCCTCTTCTCTCTCTCTCTCTCTCTCTCTCTCTCTCATATCGAGTTTTCCTATGCTTAAGTTTGAAGGGGCATCGTTCTTTACCTCTCCTTAAGATTGGCCAGTATTATAAAAAAAGGGGACAGCTCATTGCGTGGACTTGTCGGAGAGGGGGATTAAATTAATGGGCAGCTTGGCTAAGTCAGGAGAAGCAAGCGAGCAAGAAATAAGAGGAACTGTCCGGCCTTTGGCCTTCTGGGGATGAAGTAGAAACCGAGGAGGCTGAAGATGGAAGGTTGGCGTTGAGTGAGGGCGCGAGCAGACAGCAACTACAGACCTCATCGACGCAAGAAAAGGGTCAGCGCCGGCAAGAATGGTCGAGTCTACCGATCCTTCATCGCCGGCTTCGAACGGTGCCAACGGCGGCAGCGTCATCAGTATCGACGGGGGGAATAGCCACGACGGTAGCTGCAACGGCGGTGGGAAGCAGGCGCCTGATGGGTTCGCTCTGCCGATACCGTCGAGCGGGAGCGGCTTCTTTGCCCTGCGCAATCTGAGGATCGTGCTGCTGTTCGCCGGACTCGGGGTCTCGTGCTTCCTCCTCTACGGCTCGGCCAACCCTTTCGCGGCGTTCTTGCCCTCTTGGTCCTATTCCGGCCCCGCCGTTTCTAAGGTTGGTAACTGATTCTTGGACAAGCACTCCTCCTCCTCCTCCTCCTCCTCCTCTTGTCTGTCTCCTTACTGAATTCTGTGCGTTTTCAGCCGACACCGTTTGATAGTTTTCACGGGACACAGCAAATCTCAATCCTTCGATACATTTGATTTCGAATTTCATAGCTAATAGCTAGTATTGGGATGATTGAAGCGCCCTACTTGCTTGCCTCCTCTTTTGCAAGCTCAATTGAATTAAAAATACAGTCTTTGCTCTTGTCCCCCCGCCGGCCCCCCCGGGGGGATGAACAGTCTTTCTGAAGAATATCTGCAAAATTCTTCAGAGACGTCAAGCTTAGAACAGTAGACCCTTCGGAAGCTGTGAAATGAAGGCGGATAAAACTTGGGGAGCTTCAATTCAGGCCTTGTTCTACCCTGGAAGCTTCCGTCTTGCCGAGAAAGTCAAATCTCTCTAAAGCGAAAGTTGCAGCAGTCTCTCTCCGTCTCCGTCTCCGTCTCTGTCTCTGTCTCTGTCTCCACATTAGGACGTGTCAAATTCTTTTCCATAACTTCTCAGGCTAGGTGTAATCTAGACAGGCTTGATGTTTAGGACAAACAAATTCATCAGATCAAACGAAGAAGCCTCCAAGAAAACCATATACTTTTCAATCCGTCTCTGATATCACTCCCATCAAGACGGTAATTGCCACGTGATTGACATGCATGGCCTGTGGAATTTCACTTTCAAATATCGAATTTCGATGTTTTTTGGTTCAGGGCCTTAGAACTCCACTCAAATTCTTGCTAAAAAAACGTCTGGTTTCGAATGCATCATCTGCTGATCTTGTGGTTAGAATGCATTAGGTGTTTGCAAGAGTGTCTTTATCAGAACCCATCTTTTTATCCACTCTCTTTAAGCCAATACCTTCTCTGCCGAATCAGCATCCAGAGAGAAAATTCCACATTTGCAATCTGTCCCCACCATCATGTCCTAATTGCATTATTCCCCCCCTACAATAAAAGGGCGAAAATGTAGAAATAAGTACAAACCTAGATGAATTGATTTTATATAGTTTTGATCAGAATAGTATTGGTTTGACCAATGTGAAAAATTGGTTTCGGCAACTGTCGATTAGATGTACCTGCCCCGGTAAAAGACACCATAAAAGACTTTATCCATTAAAAGAAATAAAAAAATAAATGCTGCATTAAAGTCATAATATTTTGAGCCTAGCTTGGCCCACACTATAGATTCCACGTACATTCTAAATCAAGAAAAGCAAAAAAAAAAAAAAAAAACCAAAGAAAAAAGGGAAGAACCTTATGTTCAATTCAAAAGAAGACAACAGAGAAAACCAAGGTGAAAAAGAAAAAAATCAAATTAATGTTTTTGAGGTCCAACTCGTGGGGCGACGGCAATTGCAGGCCATTGAAAGATATGTTCACGACTATTCTTTTTCAATTTAATTGGTGAAAAAAATTATAATAAATTGCGAGAAATTTAACCTGTCTCTATTTGGGTTTTCGCCACTTAAACCTTGGAAAACCTAGAATTTATCCTAGGCTGGCGATGCGCTTTTTTTTTTTTTTTTTTTTTTTGAAATTGAAACTTTGATGGATTCATTTATGAAGGGCATGTGGCCCACTTGCCTTCCAGTTCCTGATTGAGTGCCAAAGCACGTGAATTCACTGAATCCCATTGGTGGGTTTAGCATTTGACGCGCATTGGCCAATTAACATGAAGATCAAATATAATTACAACAAAAGATTTATTTTTTAAAGAAAAAAGTTACAAATAAATCAAATGAGGTTGTCTCTTTCAATCGTTGTTCCACGTCACGAATCGTGCCGGTATATCCGTCAACAAAAGGATAAATTATTCTGTTTATGCTTGGTGTGAGCCGGATCTCCCACCTTCATCATTTAAAAAAAGAAAGGAAAAGGGAAAATTGATAGCCCTTTTGTTTATCCTTGAAATCCTTGGATGCTTCCAACTTTTACTTGATATTACAAGAATAATTAATGTAACTTTGAAGATATTTTTTGGGATAATTAGGTATGTCTTCTTGCAACAATGCCACTTGCAAGTGAGATCATCAAGTGAAGTGATCTTATCTTCTTACTGTATACCAACATGCTTTATATGATGATGTATTGGGTGTGTGGACCTTCTCCAAATTGATTTGATTAGCAGCTTATGCTTTCTGACCATTTACGCTAGTTACGATTTCGATGTGTACAATGCCTATTCTCCCGTTTCATAAGTAAAATTCGATCGAGTTAGGAGAAAAACGGTTGAATAATAGAGAAGAGTAACGCAAATATCCGGCCTAAGCACAGAGTAGTTGTGCTTGACTTTATTACTTATCTCACCTGGCTCGAGTTTGATCGATGGTTAACATATAATTGTTCAGGTTAATAGCACGTTCAACAACTTGGACAGAGTCCTGAAGGAGGCGTCCATGGAGGACAAGACGGTGATATTGACGACCCTGAACGACGCGTGGGCAGAGCCGGACTCCATATTCGACGTCTTCCTCGAGAGCTTCCAGATCGGCAACGGGACGCGCAAGCTCTTGGACCATCTTGTGATCGTCGCGCTCGACCACAAGGCCTATGTCCGTTGCTTGAAGATACATCCGCACTGCTATGCCCTCCTGACCCAAGGCACCGACTTCTCCGGGGAGGCGGACTTCATGTCCGCCGACTATCTGCAGATGATGTGGAGGAGGATCGATTTCCTCAGAGAAATCCTTGAAAAGGGTTACAGCTTCGTCTTCACGGTATCGAAGAAAATTTTTGAATTTGAATTTGGATTTGAATTTATTGAGGAACTAGACGTTAGTTCTACTCTTGTTTAGTATTGCTGGTCTTTCCTGGTTAGATGCGAGTTGTTTCTGTCGTTGGTTTTGACAGGACACAGATATCATGTGGCTTCGCGATCCGTTTCCGAGGTTCTATACCGATGCAGATTTCCAAATTGCTTGCGATTACTTCGGTGGGAATCCGTCTGATAGAAATAATGCGCCGAACGGTGGGTTCAACTACGTGAAGTCGAACAACAAGACGGTCGAGTTTTACAAATTCTGGTACCACTCCAGAATACATTATCCCGGGAAGCATGACCAGGACGTGCTGAACAAGATCAAGACAGACCCTTTCATCGACGGCATCGGGCTCCAGATGAAGTTCCTAGACACGGTGTATTTCGGCGGGTTCTGCCAGCCGAGCAGGGACTTGAATTTGGTCTGCACGATGCACGCCAACTGCTGCGTCGGCCTCGACAACAAGATCCACGACCTCACCATTCTGCTCGATGATTGGAGGCGATACCTGAAGTTGCTCCCTAACGGGAATCCGTCCCCGTCCTGGAGCGTCCCGCAAGACTGCAAGTACGTTATAAGCTACGCGTCGATTAGAAACATAACGAAGCATGTTCTATTTTTTCGACTTCTTGAATCCATTCTTGGCTGACATATTTTCTGTCCGGCATTGATACTCAGGGGGTCCTTGAAGCGGCCGCATCATCATCATAAGCAGAATGGTTAACACAGAGGATCACACCATTTTGGGTATGCACATTCTAGAATTTCTACTTCATTTTGAAAACATGTGATAAGTTTTGCAATTTTTTTCTTTTTTCATGTCTTTTTTCGTTGCTTTAGGAATACTGTCATACGGTTTCAGGTTTGCGTCTTCATTTCCTTGTTGAATTCACTTTGTCTGTTGTTGGGGGAAATTGAAAGGAAGTCTTTTATTTTGCACCCCTGCTGCTTGTTTGTTGTACATGGACTGATTCCAAATCAAGTATATGATGAATGGTTCCAATCCAATCTGATGGCTAGGACCTCTTGACTATTTTCGTCAACCCACAGTTACTTTGTGCTGAGCACCGGTCCGTTCCAACCCAGTTACCGGTCCGGACCGGCGGAACTGGCTGCCTTAAAATAAAATTGTTGGCCGGCTTTCTCGATGATCTCTGCGGTAAGAATAGGCCTTCTTCTCGTTCCTGGTGGGGAATTTGCATTTGTGGCTTTTGGTGCAGCCGTCAATCAGGTCTGTCGTCTCATAAGTCAGGAACTTTTGACCAATATTCTTGGCATTGATTGTTGGACAAGAAAATTTTGCTGAACTGACGACGAAAAGGACCATGGTTGAAAGGATTAGTGATAAAATCTAGGATCTAGTGGCAGACCCAAACTGGAGGCAAGGGGAGTCGGATAATTTGATGGCTAGGATTTGCTAATCATTCGTTTTACAAAAATCGTAAAATCTATGCATGTATTAGAAGAAGGAAAAAAGGTACAAGCAGTCTTGATCCAACTCGGGAATCAGATTAGGATCAATAGATCCAGTTCAGTCCGATTCTAAGCTGGAAATTGACTCACTTGGGATCAGAACATCCCTAATTACTTTCATTTGATAGAGACTAACCTGAATGAAGCAACGCGATGTGCCTAATGATTTTGTGTGGCGAAGCCTCTCTATTGACAATGTTGGAATGCAAATGACTCCAAGAAGAGCCGAGAATCACAATAACCATAAATGAAAATGTTTTACGAACAATACCATATGCAAGTTGATTGGACAAAAAGAAACTTCCTAATTTTCTCGTGTTATGTGCAATTAATGTATTGAAAATTTTTTTTTGTTAACTATGATTAAATAATGTCTCAAGATATTTGTTGACAAGATCTTTAATAGAAAAAGAAAAAGAAAAAGAAAACCTTCTGCCATCCTCGCGAGCAGAAACCAACGATCCAGCTTTTAAGTCCTCTGATTGTCAGTTTCTTGAATCGGAACCAATTACACTTCTAAATCATCTGATACAGCACCACATATGCGTAGGGAGCCTAAAACGAACTTCAACAGATCAATTCTTTCGTTCTTTTAACAGATAAAAGTTAAAGAATAACCAATTGCACCCATAACCGCACAAAGCACGCATTTTCCGGGACTCACAAAATCTGAGAAAAGCCTGCGCTTTTGCTGGTGCAAGAATGTGGTCTTAGCTGATAGTTTAAAGCAATTCAATATAGCTGTTAAGTTCCCAGGTCGGGAGAGCACAAGGACATCAAATTCACCCTTTCAATCCATCTTACCAACAGTTTCCCACCCCAACATGAAACCAAACATGATCAGGTTATTTTCCACAAGTGACAGGACAGTCAACTAAAGCTGATTTTTCAAAAACAACGGCAGAGAAGATTCAAAGAGATGTGTTCCTCAGGCATTCAAATCTAACAAAGTTAAGGTCAATGCCAGTGACTGACCTTAGAAGGTCGAATACTTCTCCACTATGGATTTGTTATGTGCAAAATCATCCACAATGAGGACAATACATAGTCCATGACCTTGTAAAGTGAATCTGATAATGTTATCTCCAAGAAACAAATCAGGGTCTCTTCAATATAAAAAATTGAAGCTATCAATATAGCAAGTCAACGTGCCCAAAAAGAGGGGCAAAGTGACTTACTGACATGGAACCCCTGGAAAGTTATCAGATTCTCCTCCATGATACTTTCAATAGCAGTTCCCCAATGAGACCAAGGAGTGCCTTATCAGAGTATTTTCCAAGATCATGATCTCCCAGTACTCAACTCTTCGAGCAGAAATATGTCACCTCAAAGGTTTTCCACAGAATAACCACATGGGAAGCTTAAGATGTCAACTTGGTTGTTTTTCCAAATCTCTATAAAGATGCCATTTCTTGTATCTCTGGTGGCCAGGCAAAACAGGTCTAAGTCGAGGAGCAGTCATACAAGTTGAACAGCAACATCCTCTGAAACTGCTCACACAGTCTGAACAACATCTGAAAATTTTATGAAAGAACAATGTGAAAAGCATTTATCAAGAATTCAGATCACCAGATTCAGCCTAGTTGACATTCAACATATCATATAATACTTTGAAATACAAAATCGCGTAACCTAGTCATGTTTTGTCTATCATCAAACAATCTAGTGTTAGACCATATTGCACTAGTATTATTTACCCAGTCATTTGAGTTTAACTCCCCAGACAAATTAATTCACATGCTACTATATACACTAAAAGTTAACGTTATTAGATGCCGAGAGAAATGATAACCAATCTGTAATTCTATCAAGAGACCCAAAGCTCCAACTCAGCCAACTTCATTCACCACTGCTGACTCAACTTGAAACACATCTACTTGAAAGCATATCTAGAAAGAAAGAGAACCAGGCATAAACACTGAATAGGTGGTCATATTTAAGGCCTAGCATAAAGGAAATAAGACCAACAGTTTGTGCTACAAAGGTTAATCAACAAACACGACAAAGCTTCAGGTGAAATAACTCTCTCCTTTTATGAATGAATCTTTTTAGGAGAGATAAATTCCTCAAATAGCTTTGTTATTTCCAGCAATACAACAGAGTACTGTAGAATCTGAGAACCATCCGTAAATTGACCAAGCACTGAGAGCAAAACTGTAGTAGATAGATCAGAAGGAAAGGAAGGACAACAAGTACTCACAGAAAAAGCAGGTTGCAATCAAGATTTGCACAATTCCGATGTCTCAACTCTTGAACTACTGAACCGCACAGATAGCATTTTGCGAATTTTTCCTTCTTAATAGCATGCTGCAGGTCACATGTTTGTGCCGTGGATCTAGGGTTGTAGGAAGCCGGAGGTAAAGAGAGACGTGAGTCAAACACAAACAAGTTGCCAATCCATTCCACTGGACCTTCGTTCTCAAGATAGTGAGAGACACCTCCCTTTAATGTGTACAACTTCTTAAAGCCCTTTTTTCTGCACCGTGAACAAGTAAATTAAAATTTTGCAGGCAGGCGGTAGAGTGTGTGACTGCATGTATGAGCTCCTCACCTAGTTCGCATGTAAGTTCGATGTTTTAGGAATGCAAGTTGGATTGGCAAGGCAGGTTTATAAGAAAATCTATGCAGGACATCATCCAATATAATATGAGACTTCCAATGAGTCCTAAGAACCCAATTAGAGTTCCTAAATCACTATCTCAAGGGACATATGAAGTGACATAGTAATTCAAATCAAACATATTTTAAATCTGAGACATGAAAGTCTTGACTGATACAAACTAGTCATCGTTTTCCAGTGCTTTTCTCTTTTGGTTTATCAAGCATAAACAAACATATTTAACAGTTTTCCCACTTTCAATGGATAACTATGCTGGAGTATCTTTGAGATTTCCAACTGCTGATATTGCCAGCTTTCATGAGCAGTGGATAGCAGAAATAAAGTACCCCGTTCCCAATTAGACAACCAATGCTATGTACAAAGGCCCACACATTAAGACGAATCCACTGGGGCACTGGACTTAACAAGATGGTGGGACCATCTTAATATGGAAACAAAAATGTCATAACAAGAAAGATGATTACAGGGATCATTTTAGTACCTTAAAATGGTAGAATACACATCACAGCGGATACCGCCAGTACAGTACATAAGAACATCTGTTTTCTCTTTATCAACATCTGCTAGGGGATCTGAATTATTGACCTGGATGCAAGAGAATAACAAACTGAAATAACTGAAGTTACCTATAGGCCTGAAATACAATCTACTTTTGACATATAAGCTCTAGTGGTCAAATAAGTGCGAGAATAGCATAAACTTTCATATTTAATGTCCAAACACTTTAGACAAACCCTTCATCAGAATGAGTAAACATTGCGACATTCTATCAAGTTTCCACATAAACATGCCTCTTCACACAAATCATTATGCAGTTATAAAATTACGTGTTGTGGGTCAACATTGGCATAGCACAAGTAGCAAGCAAAAAATGCTAGGGCTGGCAGTTGGTCTCAACTTATCACAGCTGTGTCGCTATTGTATCAGTTGATATTTAAAGTTTACTTATGAGGAAAAGGAATCAATCTGCGCTGGTATTTCGTCAGATGTGGACATTTTATATGTTCCTACTTTGATCATGTCTCATTCGGATCATGTTATCAGGTTATGCCAAACTTTGCCTGCTCTAACCGATGCACCTGTGCAAACGTGCCCACATGCTTGAAAAGCTTAGGTGTCGAAATCAAGTGATGGCTTGAATGATTATAAAGTCCTACAGACTATTTCTACACTAGACATGATAGATGGTCTTTTAAATAAAGATTGTAGCAGCTGGGACATGTCCCTGTACTGTATCCAACAGTAAAAGCCACCAAAGAATATCACATGGAAATGGAGAAAACTGTCAAAAGATTATAATCTTTTGATCACATTTGCCTAATTTCAGATGTCATCTGCATGTACAGATTATCCATAGAACATTTTTTGATGACAGTAATTCCAGCAATTTTAAATAATGCTAACTGATAACATGTTCAGCACATGAGACACAAAAGTACCCAAGCAGAATGAATTCAATCATACCTCTGTCTCAGATAGACCGAATGAAGTGCTCCTAAAACAGTCCACTTCAGGACGCTGAGCCCCATGGAAATGGCCAATATCCCACTCATAGCCTGCTTAAAAATGTAGATATGATGTCATTGCTCTGAAGTACAAGACCAAGAAATTGGGTTCCTCTGTTTCCCCACTCTTTCCCTATTTCATATGGTTCTTTTGAGCTAACGAGCAATATCAATTATGATTGAGCTTCATAAGTGATAAAAATAAGATTTGATTGGGCATAAATTATATGCCACTCAATCCACACAAATTTAACACAAAAGCAGGTACCATTTCTTAGATCCAGTATAATGCAGTCTGAATCCACATTCCCACTGAATGCATCACAGCTTCTACTCAGTGCTTCAACTCGTTTCTTCCATTCAGAAGGTTCTAAAGGTGTTGCTCTCATGGATGGGTTGAGCAAAGGAAGATGTGCAATACCTCCGTCTACCTGTGAAGAAAATAGCCCAAACCGCATAATCTACCCATCAACGCATTACATGCAAATGGAACAATTAAATTGGAAATCTTCAAACAAAGAGAGAAACGACAGAAAGCTTACTCAGATAGATAAAGGAGAAAAAAGAGAAAGGTTTTGAGAAACAGCTCACCTGTACCAAGGGCTTAAATTGCACTTTCAATTTTGGGAATGCATGCCCACTTAGAGCAGGAGAGATCTGAACTAAGATATCAGAGAATCTATCATCTTCTCTCAACCATTCAAAATATGAGCGAGCATCTGCCAGTGGCCCACTGTACTGTATGATGGTGAAGCATAAGGAAGAACTGAATAAGAAATAAGAACAATAACCAATTACTCTACTCAACGCAGTGAGTATGGACTTGTATTTCACAGACTAGTTTACTTCAGCAATAATGTGCATCAAGCCTTTCATTCACAAAATAAAATAAAGGTTTACCCTCAGAGAACTAATTCCACTTATCATCAGTTCATGCCTCATGGTAATGTATGTACATGGAACAACCCTTGCACGTCACCATAGATGTAATTGATCAGAATATAGAAAAGAAAGGCATTTTAAAGTGGTATCCTGCATAAGAGTTCTCGGCATATTGTGGCTACAATTTTGAAATACGATAAAGCATTCTCCAATTGCCAATAGCCTCAGAGATGGCAGCAAACCAAGAAACCACGATGGCTATACTGATAAGTTCCAACTTTCAAGAACACTGCCCTTTGCCTTACCATTTTGAACATGAAAGCCGTAGTAAGTTTCACCATTGGGTGACGGACTTCCAATGAGCTCTCAAAAGGAACACGAAACTAAAGACAGTGCTACTTACAGAAACAAAGAGGCTACGTAAACAAAAATGCCAACCAAATGGACCAAATTAGAGGAGTACCTGCGCATTAATCCCTTGCTCATTGAGATATATCCGACCGTGAATATCGAGATCCTACACACACGCACGCAACATCGGAGTAAGCACCTGATTCATTGCACCGTCAAAACTCGAAAAGAACCTATCGCAGCATGTTGCGAATCCAATCGTCAAGCACGAACGCTCCAGAGCCCGCGAACCAGAAAACATTACCTCCAAGAACGCGAGGTGCTTCGCGACCTCCTCCTCCGGATTTTCAACGCGCACGAAGCGGTAGAAATTCACGACTACGAAATCTCCTCCGGAGACTTGCCGTAAATCCGAGCCACTTCCAGGAGAAAGCACCGCGCAGCCGCGCGTCGCGCTCGAACCGCCTTCCTTCCGCCGTCCGAGCGGCGAGGCGACAGCAAGCGAAGCTCTTCCACCGCCGGCCGAAGCCGCACACGCGCGAATCCGCGGTCTCCCGTAACGGAAGACAGGCTTGTCGTCGCCATTCTCGCCGCCGGCGGAATCCCTAAGTCGCGGGAGGCGAACGAACGTAGGAGCGACGGCGACGTTGTGGAGAAGAGCCGCGGCGAACGAACCAGTGAGGCTCATGCTTTATCTCATCGTCCGTCCCTGAGAAGAGGATGATGTTGCTTCCTCTCTCCGTCGACGCGCCCTCGCGGGTCCGTTGGCGGCAGGTGGAACCGTGGGCCGGATCAAGGGGTAAATCGGGCCGAGACGCGCTGGCCCATAAAAATCTGGATCAATCCTTTTGGGCCGGGCCCATGTGGTTTTCACCAGGTACGGCAAAATTATTTGTTCCCCACCCGGAGAGCTGCACGCCACGATCTAGACACGTGTCACGTCGAGCCTCGCCTGCCGTCTGATCATGGTCGGCTGGTTATCATGCATCGTCCATTGGAAAACCTCAGAGAGAGAGAGAGAGAGAACTGGCTATAATTTTGGGGGCGCCGTCTGGTAGGGAAGGCGAGCACTCTCTTATCTTCTTCTCCTCCTCCTCCTCCTAAAACCCTCGCCCGACAAAATCGATTCGAGCTCAACAGTCGAGTAAAGGTACGGCCTTTGCCCCGATTCCGCACTCTTCCGATCTCGCCTCGTGCTCGATAGTTTCTTCATTTCGGGTCGCTCGGAAGTGAGCTTTTTTAGGGTTTAAGGCTGCTGCAGTGGAGTCGGCAATTTGCGATTCTTCAATGTTACCGTGTGCTTTCGATTCGATGTTGATGGCTTTTTTCATGGGGATTTAGTTGGTTAGAGTGTTGCTTTTGATGTGGCGTGTTTTGCACTTGAGGTTGTGGCATTTGACCTGGGGTTCGTTTGCATTGCTGTCCTGAAGTTCATTGGTTTGCTTTTGGGTTTCGGTTCTCTGTTGCTTGAGATGTTTCCTCGGAGTATTTTTGGGTTCTGTTGTTGTTCCTCGATCTTGTGTCATGGAGAGGGAGAGTTGCTGGAAAATGGGTTCCCTCCGATGTTGCTGTGGGAGTCTGGTTTATCTAGGGACAGTTTATTTAATCTATTCGCTTAAAGAAGTGAAGCTAGCTTCTTGACTGTTTTCCAGTCGATAGTGGAGCTCATGTTTTCCTCACAAGATTTTGAGCTGAGATTCTCGAACGTGTGAACTTTGTGCGTTATCTGGTGCTAGATATAGTTTTCCGTTCATGAATTCATGATTACTCTATCTCTTATGTTTGGCAATATAGATTTTAGTAATGGGCATAAAGGCTGTGCTCTCTGATCTGTATCAAAAGCAGAGTAGAAAAGTATAGGCCCGATATAGGGAGTAGGCAGGTGTGAGAGTTGGTACTCCATGAGAGCTAGCAACTTTGTAACGAGTTTCAAAGTGAATATTTATGCTTGAGTTGTTCTTCTAAGTTCTGTTGCCTGCGGTCTTGTGGCATACTTACATTCAACACTTTTGTGCACAGATGAACGTAGAGAAGCTTATGAAGATGGCGGGTTCAGTCCGCACTGGTGGAAAGGGTACCATGAGAAGGTATGAAGTTTGTTCTACTTTCATATCTGTGACCTGTAGAGCTACAAGTTTAGACTCAAGTATTATTTTGACTCATAAAACATAGGCCTGCCAATGTTGCTTCATTTGTCCTGGCCATATTTTGTATGATCTGAAAATTAAATGTCAAAAGAGATGAATCATTGATAATTAAGTATGATGTTGATGGTGCTTTGTGTGGGCTAAGGTGCATATCTTATGGCTTTGCATTGTTCATATTAAAATTATAAAAAACCAAAACTATGTTTCCCCATTAATTAGGACCGCTTGCTTTGTTTCTTGTATGTTCAACTCAGAGAGACTATCTGATTCTACTTTATTCAACTTTTTGTGCTTGCATCTGGTTGGGCCTGCAAGTTGTTGTTTCCTGCAACATGCATTTTTAAAATTTCTTTTGCATTCTATTGCAGAAAGAAGAAGGCTGTGCACAAGACAACTACCACAGATGACAAAAGGCTCCAAAGCACCCTGAAAAGGATTGGAGTTAATGCTATTCCTGCAATTGAGGAAGTAAACATTTTCAAGGATGATGTTGTCATCCAATTCGTAAATCCCAAAGGTTAACCTACTTTCTAAAAAAATTGCCTGGTCCATTGCTTTGATGCACTCAGTCATGTTAATATTGTTTCTGTTTGTGGACCAGTTCAAGCCTCTATTGCAGCCAATACATGGGTTGTTAGCGGTGCTCCTCAGACCAAGAGTATGTATCGATTTTCTTTTCTATTCATTTCTTTTTTTTGTGAACAATTTCTAGAGGCTTATTTTGTGCTATTTTTTTGAGAACCAAGAATAGTATAAAGTGCCCCTGTATCTATGGTTGTTTGTTCCTAAAGACATTATCTCAAGCTTCATATTCCATGTGTCTAAAATATTTCTATTTAATTTCAAACTACTGGGAGTATGATATCTAGGGCTAACTCTACTCATTTAATGCTTTTAAGTAATCTCACTTGTCTAAGTTTATCATCGATGCCTGGAGAAATCTAGGATATTTTGATGGATACTTTGCACGGAGATGTCCAATTGTGCTTATGTGCCTGGTGCTTCATACTTTTTCTGCAGAATTATGTGTGTTGGCACTCCAGTGTCTTTGAATTTTTCAATTCCTAATCACATGAATTGTCTTTTGTCATGCTCCTTCCAGAATTGCAAGATATCCTCCCAGGAATAATCAACCAATTAGGGCCAGATAACTTGGACAACCTAAGGAAGCTGGCCGAACAGTTCCAGAAGCAGTCACCTGGTGCAGCTGCCGCTGCAGGCGCAGCTGCAACACAGGAGGACGATGATGATGAGGTCCCTGAACTTGTTCCTGGGGAGACTTTTGAGGCTGCTGCGGAGGAGGGTCACAAATCTTAAAGACTACATGGATTTTGTGCGATTCCATATATATTTTGTGGTGTTTAAAATTTTGCCTTATTCTCTTCGCCCTTCTTACTTTCACATTTTGAAGAAGTGTTCTGTGATTGTCATCTCATGATCCTGTGACACACTAATTAGCTAAGTTACTTAAAACTCTAGTTCAAAGCTACTCTCCTTTTATCTTTATCCACTTAAGCTTTTGGAGATGTGCTTTGGAATTTCAAGGATCATGAGCTTACCTGATTTGCACTAGTTGTTTGAGAACCTCATTGGAACAAAATCACATCGTGCGGTTTCCGCTTTACAGTCAATAATGGGTTTGCTTTATTAGGATGCTTGTTATGCTACTTTGAGATTGTAGAGGTATCCAAGATCGGGACATCTATGTACACTGGTTGAGAATTTGTTGAGGCTAATTTCCAAATAGGTAGTTGAGGAGGTACCCACTAATGATGGTCCAGAAAGGGCCTCAAATCAGGAATATTCTTGCTTTGCTGTGCCTTTCATTGGATGCCTCGTGCCAATGTGGCCATCAGGTGAAGTTGAAGACAACCCATTTCTCCTTTAAATATGCAGAGCATTCTCCAGTATGAGCTTGTTTTAGGATAATCTGTTTGGTTTGTTGTTTTGTGAAGAGACGCATATGGGAATTGTTAATATTGTAAGCTAAGCTTGTGCTAAAGTTTATGCTGAAGCAATGTAATCCACAACCAAGTTGATCATCGTCTACTAATTCAGTAGACGAGTTATTTTTCTCTTTGGTAATGCACCGTCCAAAAAAATAAAAAAACAAGGCACCGGCCCATTAACATTGTCCAGATCCTTTTAAACAAAAGTTGAAGTGTCTTAACTTGAATAAGGCTGAGGACTTGGACTATTGCAAGTGCTCTACCTTATCTCTATACGAGCCGAGTTTGACTTTTCGGACATGCAAGTTTTTCGCAGACATCTGTGAAAAGTGGCATCTGCACCATGATCTTACGTCCAGAATCAGAATGCGTGAACCTGATATGCTCCTCTCTGTTATTCAGAAGAACAGATAATGGAACGTAGCAAGACGGTTGGAAATTACATGGCTTCTTTATAGGGTATGATTTGCTGGTATTCACCAAGATTTGATTCTGCTCTGGCTGCGAAAGAGATGAATCTGCTTCTGAATGTGTGTTGAGGTGAAGGTGAAGCGAGAATCAACAGCTCATAAAGCAAAGCTTTCTTTCTGCCGATCCATTTCACTTTGATCCCGGGGAGAATAATGGGCATTCCTCAAGTTAGTGGCTGTCCGACGTGGCCTCGGGAATCCATTTCAACTTGCCTATGCTGTGGCTGGACTCCACTTCATCGATGGTCAGACCCCACTCGGGTCCCATGGTAATGTACAAGATAAAAGACACCGATGTTCAGAGAGTGCTCTTCACGGGCGTTGTTGCACGAGCCCCTTCACTGCTGGCTCTTGAAATTTGGCTTTTGGGGCCATGTTGCATCCAAGAACTCAGATGGCGATCTCGAAGCAGCGGCCTTCTTTGTGTTACCTGATCGCCTTGATGATGAAGTTGCGCTTATGGAGTTCTCATGTGGTTCCAAGGGTAGCCGGTTGTGACAGCTTCGACGAGCTCTTTCAGCCCAATTGGGCTCCTGAGCACTTCGTCTGTGTAGGGGACCAAACGAAGTTGACTCTTGATTCTTCTTCTGGTAAAGGCTAGCTCTTTCCCTCTAACTCTCAGTTCATTATTCCTCTCAAAGAGTCTTGATCTAGTCCCATTTTTCATACTCAAACTTTCAGACGATGATTCATGAGATTCATGAGTAGACGCTAATGGTCTAAATACCCTTTCCATCTTCAGAGCTGACACGGAATAAGAACGATATGTATAGAGCTCGTGGAGCTTGGCTTTTGTGTTGTGTCTGCATTATAGAATTAAGAAATGACCAACTATGCACAAGAAAGAACCAACTGCTATTAGACTCTGAAGAAACTGAGTTCAAGCGTTATTATATTCATATTCGAACTTGACTGAAATCGATACTTTGAACTTGTTAAGTCCTAAACATACCTCCATTTTTACCATAATCCCCCTCTTGAATCAAGAATCGCCTTGGCTTCCTGTAGGTTGTGGGTTCGGGTCCAGGAAGACGTACCTGTTCGGACTGACAAGCACGCAAATTAAGCTTGTCCAAGGCGATTCAGCTGGAACAGTAACGGCATTCTATGTATGTAACCATCTGTACTCTATATCTGCAATCATCTAGTGTTTCCGACTTCCGACATGTGAAAACTGACAGATGAGAAATCGCTGCAGATGTCATCGGATGGGCCCAACCACGATGAGCTCGACTTCGAGTTTCTGGGGAACCAATCCGGAGAACCTTACCTTGTACAAACCAATGTTTATGTCAACGGCACGGGAGACAGAGAGCAAAGGCACAGTCTTTGGTTCGACCCTACCGCGGATTTTCATACCTACTCTTTGTTCTGGAACCGGCGTTATATCGCGTACGTCGTCCTTGATTTTCCTAATTTTACGTTTGAATTTGTGTGGAAATGGACACGGCCTGTCACATTGCTTACACCGGTATCCTTGTCGAACAACGTAGGTTTCTGGTCGATGGAATTCCTATAAGAGTGTTTGCGAACAAGGAAGAATCACACGGCGTGCCATATCCGAAGAGCCAGCCTATGCAAGTCCTTGGTTCGGTGTGGAATGCCGACGACTGGGCTACACAAGGAGGAAGGGTGAAGACGAACTGGAGCCACGCGCCTTTCGTCTCTTCGTTCCGGTCCTTCGACATCGACGCCTGCGACCTGTCGCCAGAGACGGAAGACGTCGCGACCAAATGTGGGCAATTAGGGCGATACTGGTGGGACAGGCCGTCGTTCAACGAGTTAGGCCGGCACCGGAGCCGCCAGCTCAAGTGGGTTCGCAAGAAGTACTTGATCTACGATTATTGCGAGGACAAGCTCAGGTTTTCCGAGCTTCCTAAGGAATGTGTGGGTTAGCATTGGCATGCGTGCATGTGCTAACATGACTGTCGTCCGACCTTATGATCGACATGTCTGTTGTGTTCTATATGCAGGTTATTCTTGCTTATGAACTTTAGCTTTAATCCCGCGCAGCTCGCGAGCCTAATAATTAGTGTGAAAAGGTTCAAGGTGTGATCTTAACCTTAATATGAGATAATAAGTTGCGACATGCGTAGGATTAATGTCGACATAAGAGCTCGTGTTAGTCACTATTAGAATTGATGCATGAACTCCACTCCATCATTCGAAGAGATTATATAACGATTTTAGCAGTAGTATTAGGAATCAAATAAAATTTCTTCCATTGTTTTTCCTTTCGCCAAAATCCTTCCATTGATTCAATTAGATAATTGGATGGCTAAAATATCCATAGCCAAATCATATGAGAGTTGATCACCTCCAAGGCAGTTGGTCTAGACGTACAATCATCACCTGTTTTCGACAATGTCACATTATAATTCAAGTTGTTGATAAAACACTGAACGACTTGCGATTCATTACCTAATTACCATATATTTTGTATAAAGAAAATTCCCACTATGAGCATATTGATGAGTCTATGGGCTCACCAATCTCGAATTTTCGGGCTATGAGTGGTATGTGATAATTATACTTAATCTGATATTTTTCAATAAATGTCCGATTTTTTGTTTCACCCAAAAAGAGTCGCTAGCATTCATCACCCTTTCCCATTGTTTTAGAAAATAAAGGTAGGCAATTTTCGTCCTATCATTATATGCATGTCTATATAAATTATTTGTCAAAATAATATCAAGTCAATTGCATGATTTTTTTTTTTTCGACAAAAATGAAATTGCGTAATTGTTCTTCCAAACGGTCGACACTCTAGAGGTCAACCAAGCAGCATATGCTTTAGCACAATGCGTTGACTATCGCAAGGCGGGTTCTGATCTTTTCCGGAAGTCTCCGCGAGGATCGGAAGTCGGTTTGTTCACTCACGACAGTTAGCGACGGTAGTCCCCGCGCCGCCGCCGTCGCCGTCGCCTGCCGGAGGAAACGATGGAGCTCACCTTAATCTCTCCCCTCAACCGCGCACTCTCCCTCTCTCGTCCCAAACGGCGCCGCCCCGCCGCCGCCGCGTCGCGCGCGGCGGCCTCCTCGTCGGATCTCTCGGAGGTCAGGGTCTGCACCAACCGCACCTGCCGCAAGCAGGGCTCGTTCCAGACCCTGGAGGCCCTCTCCGGCCTCGCCCCGCCCGGCGTCGCCGTCAAGTCCTGCGGTTGCCTGGGCCGGTGCGGCTCCGGCCCCAACCTCGCTCTCCTGCCCGAGGGCGTCATCGTCAGCCACTGCGGCACCGCCGCGCGCGCCGCCCGGATCTTCTGTGACGAGGAGGAGGAGGTGTTGAGGAGCCTGGAGGCGCTCGCGCTGAGGAAGAGAGCCGAGAGCGAGCTGGAGAGGGGGAATTTCTCCGATGCTGAGGTCGTGCTGACTCAGGTAGGTTCCAGTTGACTCGCGTTTTTCTGTGATTCGGTGTTTTTTGTGCTCAGTCTTGTGGGAATGGTCGTATGTTGTGGGTCAATTGGTGATTGAAGGTTGGTTTTGCTTATTTTGGAGCATTTTGCTGATAGAGATTAGAGAGCGAGTGCACTGATGGTGCTTTTTCAAATTATTGAATAGACTGTAGTTGATCCAATGAAGGAGATGGAGGAATGGCAATTCATGAAAATTATATCTTTGTTACGCAGGCTATAGGAATAAGGCCATACGGTGGGATCCATGTGATGTATAAAGACAGGTTGGTTCATCAGTTCCTCTCATCTGAGGTCAAAACAGTTTCTGAATCTTTCTACAGTTGATGGTGAACTTTCTAAATTTGTCACCAGTACGTAATAAGTATTGCAAGATAAAATTTTATCCCTTTCTCTGTTGTTGACAAGGTGTTCGAGTTGATTCTGCTGATGTGTGAATGAATTTGCACTAAATGTGGCGTCTTTGTGGATGAATTAGAGATTAATGTTAACATTTTATTTTGATTATGGAAATCAAGCTGCTGCTGAAAAGGTGGGAATGTGCAACTATAGTGGTGCTCTTGAAGATTTATGAATTAGAGGTTTATTTTTTGTTCAGATCTGTTACAAGGTTGGGAATGCGCAACTATAGTGGGGGTCTTGAAGATTTATGAATTTAGAGGTTTATGTTTTGTTCAGATCTGTTGCGAGGTTGGGAATGTGCAACTATAGTGGGGCTCTTGAAGATGCAAAAGAAGCGTCAAAATTAGCTCCTCAGTATGTTGAGGTCAGTGATTTTCTACTTCACAAAAATTGGTTGACGTATAATTGAAGGCTTAAGGAATTGTAACCTTAATCTTTCTAACCATAAATCATTTGCCATGAGGGGTACACAAGGATGCAATTTAGACTTTTTGTCAGTTGGGAGGTTGATCTCAGGAACAATTCTGAAAACTGAACCTATAGCCCTTTCGGATTTCACTGATAGGATGCAAAGGGGAAGGAGACTGGGCAAGTGCTGTTTATATAACAAGATTTACATAATTTAATGCACTTGCATGATTTTAATATCTATGTTGTGTTAAGTAGGAAGGGTCTATTCTGACCTGCATCTCGAGCAATCATAAAACAATCTCTTCTTCAGATTTTCTTAAACCTTTACCATTGAACCTTGCCTATGATCTTAAGAAATGAGAGAATTCTCTTTCTTTAAAATTGAATACTCCTTCAATGTATAACCTTAAGATCACCAAATTTTGTTTTTTAGATAATAGAGACCTTGGTACATGCTTACATAAGTGGTGTGGACCAGATATAGAGAGGGAGAGAGAGATCTTTGTATTGGCGAGAATTTTGTCTCATATTATTTTTTCTAAAGTGAATGTTGTTTACTCCCTCCAGGCTTATTTATGTCAGGGCGATGCCCTCATGGAAATGGAACAGTTTGATGAAGCTGAGAAGTCCTATTCCACGTCCTTACAGATAGATCCCTCCATTCGTCGTTCCAGATCATTCAAGGTACTTTTTACTTCCTGAGTTTGATAAGTGCAGTTAGTCTCTGGTTTCTCATATTGTCAGTTTATCAGTGTCAAATTTTGTAAGCTCTCCTCTAGAGTGTATTCTGTGAGTGGACATCTAGTTAAAGTGTGTATTTCTGCTATTAAGGATCATCTTTGATGATTTGACTTGTAGTTAGAAGTTTTTCTATTCTATCATCATTATGATATGAGTACTTGTGATAGTTTTATGACTATGCATGTGTCCTTTGACAATTTTCTGTTGACATGAACACATAGAATTGAAACGTATTCGTAAAAGCTGTATTTATAATTTTGGCAATGATAAGTCCCTGAAAATTCAGGTTAAAGGTCGCTGAATGCTTATTTAAAGTGGAAAACCTTTTTGTTTTATTTTGATATGTTTTATCAAATTCTGTTTTACATAAAAGAAATAATTATTGTCAGCATGTCCGTAGGGATCCTTGTAGGTGCAAATATTTAGTTTTGAGCATTGATATATCTGCAAAAGATAGCCTTTAATTGACAGATTGTCAAAGAAGCATGTTTTTCATTGTTGTTATGAGGTAAAGGTGCACTTTTAGCTTGGTGGGTATCTATGACAATTCTAATGGAAGATTCACTTCTTTCTTCTCATTTATCTTTCTTTCACAAGTCTCACTAATTACCATGCCTCGAACCTTTGTCGGTGACTTTTAATATCTTTAGCTCAAACCACAGAGCTGAGGGGAAGCTGATGAAGGTTTACTTCTTTCAATTTTGAAATATGAGGATGAGTTTCTTCTTTAAAGTGGCGAAAGTGATGGAAACTTCTTTAATCCATTATTAAAAATTTTTCTATGTGTACTGCTGCAATTTTCATTTTGTGGAGTACTTTTGAGATTTCCAATGGGATGCAGTAACAACTTTTGATTCTTCTCTCTGCTTTTTCTTACCTTTTCTTTTTCCTTTTTCCACAGGATCGAGTTGAAAGGCTTCGACAGAAACTAGCTGCTGCAGATATCTCTTGAGATTGCTGTGGAGTTATAAGTACCAAGTTAACATGGAGTAACCAAAATGATCTGTTTCGTTTATGGGTTTGTTATTCCTTGCAAATCATTATGCTTGATCGACTTACTTTGGTAATTAACCTGTTATGTCGAGTGGTGAGTGCCATGAAAGTGAAGTCCTTAGCTGCAGTTTAGTGGTTATCATACAGCGAAACGATTTGTTTGTTTGCCTTGTATCCTCTTGTGAACCAAGTAATAAAGAGGACTCATTATCCGAATTCCTCTTTAATCTTTTTCTTACGATAATCAGTGTTCTTGTGTATATGTTGCTTGACTTTACTGCTGATTTGAGAGCTGAGATCCTATTCTCATCAATGTGCAGGATTTGGCATGCATTGGTGTGATTGGGTACAGGCACAATTGATATAGGTTATACACTTAAAATGAGCATGCCAAGGAATGAGAGGTATTTCCTTTAGGTGAGCTCCTTTGTTCTGTTACTTCCTTCTAATGTGTTAACTAAATGAAGGGATTTTGCAAAGATATCTACATTATCTGTTCTGTTGCATTTTTCCCTCATTTGTTTTGTTAAGAAATGGACAACAGGCAAATGCTAGGTAGATGCAATTGACTATCTTATTCCTAATAAATACTAGACAATATAGGTATATAAGACAAAGCAATTGACTTTCATGTACATGTAGATCTCATGCTTTGCACTCCTTTTCTTTTTGAGAACATTCTAGGTCTGCCAAAGAAGCATCCAGCGTTAACTCACTATTCCTCAGTTCAAGGATAAAATTTCTGACAGCATCTGTGCATTGCCATTTCTGTAAGTGCAGTTTGCGTTTCTTGTAAGTGGGGACAATGGAGAGGTGAAGTTTTGGGTTTTTGAGCATATGTTGTGACCCTATAAGTTCAGCTAATGGAGAGAGCATGTTTCATCCCCCTTGCCAAGATGGAATTATAGCAGAGGAGAGCAAAGAGACTACCTGTTGCTGATGCTCATATAAGGTAGAGAGCAATTTGTAAGTTATGCTGTTATTAGCATATAACATTGATTAAGTATATGACCAGTCTGACTATAAACAATATTAATCAACAATATTTGCTGTTGCCAATCCATCATCCGTGTTTTTACTTTCACTCTGGTACTCCACTCTAATGTCATCAATAAATGACTCCTGATTGTTTCTACTAATGATGGGTTTGGCAAGCCACTAGGCCGACCAGTGTCCATAGTGACCCGAACCATGAGAGACAATCACCAGTGAAGTATGTACAATTTGGCCTAATGTGGTGCTTTTCATTGACCTCCAAAGAGAAGGAAGAATTGTACCCCAGGAAGAGGGATGTGTTCCCTGAAACTCTTCTGTGCATGTTTTGAGTGTACAGATCGATCTTGAAAACATGAAACTGAATGGATCTGGTAGGTCTTTTTTGTTGTTCCTGTTGTGATGCAAACGATAGGATCCTGTAGCTGATTGCGCCAAATACAATTGAACCAGACACAATAGAGGTCCTGAGGGATACTCTTGCTTGTATTTAAGGAGTCTTTGCGGCATCTCGAAAACTTCTTGAGCCTCAAACAGAATTGGTCCATCCGAGTCACACCTCAATATGCTATCTGTCACAATTAACAGCAATGAAGCATCCCTTGTAGTATATGACATCAGAATTATGATCCGTGGGGGAGGTCACTGCCATCTCTCCTCCTGGCCTGGTTAGCAAAGGTAACAAGTCCAACAGAATTATGATCCGTGGGGAGATCACTGCCATCCACTCCTCCTGGCCTGGCTGGCCTGGTTAGCAAAAGTAACATTCCAACGTGGTTGATGACATGACCTTGTCATCTGGAGATGTTGTAGGGCTATCAGATAGGACAAAATTAGTGATCAACATTGTCTATAGAAGGCAAAACTTCGATATTGGGAAATTTATTCAAGAACATTGCCTTCTTGAAATTATTTTTTTCCCCTTCTTCGCACAGCTCTTGTGCGGCTTCTTCTTCTTGTGTGCAGCCCTCGTCAAGGAAACGCATACAACTTTATATCATGTCCAGAGTCAACAACTTTGACCCTGAAAGGATTGTAGACGTCTTTCACCATACAAGATTTAAAGAAAATGTGCCCAACCTTTATACAATTTAGGAAACTTTTTCAAAATGAAAAATCTTTTCTCAAAAAATTCAACTTAACAAAATTTAATAAATTTTCTGCAGGACTCTCTTGCCTTCTCCGCCGCTCCAAAGACGCTCTCATCCACCCACACCTACTCCGTCCCTCGGGACCAACAAGGGGTTGTACAGGAATATTCACCTGTTGTCCATCGACTACGCCTTTCGGCCTGATCTTAGGCCCTGACTCACCCTCGTGGACGAACCTTGTGGAGGAACCCTTAGGTTTTCGGGGTATTGGATTCTCACCAATGTTTGTTTTACTCAACCGACATTCTCGCTTCCGCTTCGTCCACCCCTGCTCTCGCAGGTGCTTCCCTCTAAGGCGGAATGCTCCCCTACCGATGTGCTTCCCTCAAGCTAACCTTCTTGGTCTGAATCTACAATGGGGACCTCGACAATCCCACGCCTCCAGCAGGCGGAACGCTCCCCTACTGATGTGCTTCCTCGAGCCTACAGACCTTCTCGATCTGAATCTACAATGGGGAGCCTTGACGATCCCACGCCTCCCCGGGTTGATCATGGCCAATCCCATACCTCCCTGGCTTGATCATGGCCAATGTAGTTGGAATCCAATAGACAATGCTGGAAGACAAGTTGATGGAATCCAATAGTTAATGCTGGAAGACAAGTTGATGCTCACCCGCCGGCGGGAAGGAGGTGAGGAGCGTGGAAGAGTGTTTCGCACTGGTCGCCAGCGGGAAGGAGGTGAGAAGTGTGGACGAGTTTTTCGCACTGGTCAGCCATATTGTCGTGAAGATAGAGCCCTTGGAGCCTCCGAGGGAGTTCATTTGGATCCTCGGGGAGTTTATAAATACTGTTCATTTTGAGCACCAGAAATAGGGGTTGGGTTGATTGGTTCCCAAGGAGAATAGTGGGAATTGCCTCTCTTTTGGGAGGAAAAGTGTCACAAATATATCAACGTCTCATCTTGACCAATCACTGTCGGATAAGTGACCGGAGCCTCTGTGAGGCGGTATTTTTGCGGATCATATGGGATTGGGTAAAATTGCGTTGGGTATATCTAATGGTGTTCCATATTGTCATACAATTCACGTTCTTCAACATAAGAAGTCTCTATTGTCTCTATTGTCTTTTGGTGCAATCCAATCAAAACGTCGTACTTTGTCCTCCGTAGAGAAGGAGGCCATGAGAAATTGAAATGGCGAAAAGGACATTGTAATAAAAGAAAGAGTCAGTGAAAGACTCCATCATTCTCTAAAATGCAACTCCATCAAGCAACTGGACAGATTTACCAGTACGGGCAACATGGACATGAAGCGAAGCCAATGTTCCAAAGCAAAAGCGAGAAATGACAAGGGCAAAGCGATCCCTACAGCCAAAAAAGCATCCGCCAGAAGAGAGAAAAAGTTCACCATCTTGGTGCCATACTCGATGGCCCGGTCAGTGTGGAAGGCGCAGTTCTTTACCGCTGATGCCTTGGCATATGCTGCCCGCGTTCTTGTCCGCGAACACTGCCCGACTGGTCGTAGCTCCGACCCCAGGGGCCATCCCTGATGTGATGTAGCCTATGAGCAGCGGAGGTCTGACGATGATGGGCTTTTCGGGCTCCACCGTATCAGTGTGCTCTGGGCTTGTGGGCTCCCAATTCGTTTTTCCAAAAAGCCGAAAAAGAGAGCGTGCATATTATCGGGAAGATAATGAAAAAAGGGAAATGATTTTTCGTGTTATGTGTGGAAATAAATTGAAAATAGTCGCAAGATGAGAAAAGCTTCACTTAAACTTTGGATTTATAACAGTTTTGTTAAATATAGTGAATTGCTGCTAACTTGTTCATCGTCTCATGTGTAACGAATCCACATTAAATTTTGTGGTAAGATTAGATCAATTGCTAAATAGTCTTGAGCTTTTGAATGCTAATCGATTTTACATGACGATACATATGCCTCCTAAGGATAAAAGTTATCAAACATTACAACCGGCCTCGGGATAGACATGATATGAAGCAAAGGCAAATCAGCTTTGATGATGTGAATTAGTAACGATGAAGAGCTTAGACTCTTAATCCCACTAGGAATTCAAATTCTAAGAGGAAAGGAAACAAAGTGCCAGTCCGGTGTTATGTTTATCGGATTTAAATACAATTCCTAAAATAAACAATTGACAATTGAGGAATATTTCGTCCAACGAAAGAGGAATCAAAATAGAATGTGATATTTGTCTGATTTTATTGCGGCAAAGTGGCTAAAATTTAGCAATAGAGATAAGGCAGAAACTGAAAATATAGCGAACCTTAAATCACATCAAAATTTTCGAAGCAGGGAGAAAGACAGCCTGGCAAGAAGAGAGAGGGAAAGAGAGATAAGTAGAGACCTGAAGAGTAAACGAACGCCGTCCGTCGAGGCGGCGTAAACCTTGTAAAGACCACAGCCAATGCCGGGCGCAGACAAATCACCCAACGTCATGTCGGATATATCACCAGAAAATCGAAACTGAAATTACCAAACCACCAAAAATTCAAACATTATGCACGCCTGCCACTTCTTCTTCTTCTTATTTTATTATATTTTGATCTTTTTGTTTCTTCTTTTTTTCTTTTTTTGGTCTTCTTCTTCGTCTTCTTCTGCGTGTTTCCCCCGACGCTGCAGCTCGCTTGGAGCTCCGTCCCCGGACCGACGACACCGGCGACCGACGAGTCTCGCCGGCCCTTGGGGAAATCGCCATGTCATCGCATGACGTCGGCCGTCCCACTATCCGGCGCTGAGCGCCGCCGACTGCCGGTGATCGTGAACACTCACCATCGCCGGAATCGGGGACACCCCGTCCGACTCGACGTGGCCCACTCATGCAAAATCGTCGTAACACTAAGAAAAGACGCGAAGGCAAGGGCGGATTCGCAATATAATAACAAACATCCGAGAAACTAGGCTACCGAGCACGGGTCCGGCGACGAAAAATTCTAGACTTCATGCAGGCATTTTAACAAACAGGGGGTATGCATTGTCGAAATGAATGATTTTTGGCTTGAACAAGAATCGACTCGGGGCCCGAACTTCTAAATGAACGTGCTAGTATGCACAAAAGGACGTAAATGGAGGCACGGCAGGGGCCGGGGCTCACCCGAACTGAGTCGGCACGAGCTCCGGCCCGACGCCTTGCAGAAACAACACCAAAAATGCCTCTAGAAGAAGACCTACCTGGTTCGGGCGAGGCGTCACGGCGAACGGCGGCTGACGAACGGACTTCGGCGGCGTTCAAACACTCTTCCGGCGTTTGCTCTCTCGTTCTCGGTCTCTCGGTCTCTCTCCGTCGCTCACTTCGGTCTCGGGCGCCTCTCCTCTCTCGTTTTTTTTTTTTCAGTTTTTCTCGGAGCTTTCCTTGAAGAACCTCTCACGAGCTGCTTACCCTCACCCTCTGCGCTCCATTCGCTTCACTCGAAAATAACTTCGTTAGAGGGGGTCGCCGGACAAACCGTCTTCGGTTTCCTTCTCTCCCGCCGGTCTTCTCCTTTTTCCTGACCCATTCGTTTACCTGGGAAAATAAGCTTTCAAAAAATATTTTAGGAGTGTAACAACGGGAAACTGACCAGGAATGCATGATTTAAGGAGGACTCATGAACCTTTTGGAAATTGCGTAGTTTCGGGTTGACCATGAACCATGTGGTTTTAAGGAGGACCCGTGAACCATGGTTTTTTAAGGATATCTTGCCCACCAAGCCACCTTCAAAAATAAGCCCACGAACCCTTGTGGTTTAATGATAAACCACCAACCGGTGTGGTTTTAAGGATACGCCCACCAACCATGTGGTTTAAGGATAGACCCACGAACCAGTATTAGAAATTTGCATGGTTTTCGGTTGACCACGAACCACGTGGTTTAAGGAGGGGCCGCGAACCACGTGGTTTTAAGGAAGACCCACACGAACTCTGAGAATGCATGGTTTTCCGGTTGACCATGAACCATGTGGTTTAAGGGCGGACCCACAAACCATGTGGTTTTAAGGAGAACCACTTAACCGCTCCATTCGGTTAAAGAAATGTTTTCCGATTTTCCGACATTTGTTTTTGAAAAATAAATTTATTGGAGAAAACATTTTTCATGAAGGAAAAAAAAAAAGTCTTTTAAAGTGAGGGAAAATGTTTTTTACTTTTCAAGTTGGGGAAAACATTTTCCACACTCACTCTCTCCTATCTCACATCCCCTATTAGTTCTCACTTCTTTCTTTTATTTTTTTAAATCAATTTTTATTTTTTTCATAAATTCGAATTTTTTGTTATTTTTTAATAAAATCGATTTTTTATTACTTTTTTTTGTCTTTCTTTTTGCTATTTTTCTTTTTCGGCCGGTTGCCGGCCACGGCAATGGCTGGCGACCGGCGACAAGTGAGCCGAGCTCGTCGATCTAGCCTCGCTAGACGGCGGCAAGGCTCGAGCCTTGCAAATCGGCGGTGCCCAAGCGTTGCCGGACGTGACGAGGCTTGGGCCTCGCCGGATCAACGACAACCAAGCCTCACCGGTGAGCTGATCGGGCGAGCTCAAGGCATGGCCGGCCGCTGGCCGTGACCGGCCAAGGAATGAGAGAACTTAAAAAAAAAAAGAAAAAATAATAAATAATGATTTTTAAAAATAGAATAAAAAAAAACTATTGAAAAGAGTTTATAAGGTAAAATATTTTTCCAAGCGAACGGAGGAAAATATTTTCCACTTTAAAATCAAGTTTTACCCGAACATTGGAAAATAATTATGTTTTCCTGAAAAATAGCTTCTGAAAAATATTTTCCAAAAAATAACATTTTCCATGAAACGAATGGATAATTTCAATAACCCACCCCCTCCCCCAAAAGGAATCTTCAACAGCCTTCTTCGTCTTCGATTTTTTGTTGAATTGAATTCTCTAGTTGTTCAGGCTTCGATTTCACCTGTAGGCAATTGGTGCTCTCACCTCGTCCCTCTCTCTCTAGCTCTCGTGCCACGATTTGAGTGACATTTACCCATATATCATGTTTATATTGATGTCGGAAAACATATGGTATTGACATGGCGCTTATGTGGCTTAATTGAAATAAAAATAACTTTGTTTTGACTAAAATATATCTGATGAATTTTAATGAAGGATAAATATGTCATATACATATAAGCTTAAGGTTAAGAAAATTTTTTGAGTAAATATATCACAGTAATGAATTTCGATTGGTTAGATCAATCCGATCGATCCAGCCCAGCACAAGAAATCGGAAACCATCCAGAATCAAGCAATGCAGTTCGGTCTAGATCTCAACTAAAATCAGTATCGGTCCTCAACCCCAATAAATATTTGCACAAGTTTGTTTGTGAATGAGTCCGTAGATCATCGATGTATAGGAGAGTTTCCCATGAGTTTATCTTATATAACATGTTGTGTACGAATTGAGGCACAAGCCAGTCTTATATTAAGTAATAATAGTTGAGGGCAAAAGTATAGCCCGAGTGCTAAAACTTGACACGATGAGACACTTAAAAGTGTTAAAAATTATGAAATGTACACTTAAGTGCCAAGATCAAAACAAAAAGGATCAGTTAAGAGCCAACGGTATGAAAATCCGACCAAAATGCTAATGTGGCAATTTTCCAACGAGTCGAGGTCGAAACGGCGTCATATCGGGTGCTGACATGGTCAAATAAGCCAAAAACGACGTTGTTTTGAGTGTTGATGTGGCTAGATCAACTCAAAACAACACCATTTGGCCAAAGTTTATTTTTTAATATAAATGTTAATTAAATATTATTAAAAGTGAAATTTAAAAAAGAAAAAAAGAAAAAAGAGAGAGAGAGGTAGCAATCCCGCTTGTGGCCGCCGCCCCATCACCAGTGGGGCGACAATGACAGACGGCGAGGGTCGCCAATGCCTAGGTGTAGGTCGACGACCCTCACCGACCAGAGGCGAGAGCTGGACGGCTCTCACCTTATGCTGGGAGAGGGCAATGACCCTTGCCCAAATTTGGGTGAGGGTTGGCCACCCTCGCCCTAGCCCTCTCCTCAGCACTGGTGGCCCTCGCCCAGCGCTGCTAGAAACTTAGCAGAGCTGGGACCCTCACCCAGATTTGGGAGAGGGTTGCCACCCTCTCCCGACGTCTAGCGAGGGCCGTCCGGTCCTTGTGCCCGCCAAAGGTGACCTTGCTTCTACCATCTAACAAGATTGAAGGTATTGCCAACCATATGTTTTTTGATATTTGACTTGGGACATCATTTGACTGTGTTGTAGGACAAGTTTGCCAAAATACTTTAAGGTAGTTCGCATGATTGAACTAGTGTTTGTGTGATTGTTGTAACAGTGGTTTTTTGTGGTCATGCTCTTATAGACATATATAATGCAGAACTGGATTTTGGTTGTTTAAGCATTTGTCTTCTAGAATGTCCTCTAGTTTCCCACTTATTCGTAATTGGGAAAATAAAGAAAAGATTACTGTCTCCTAATGCTTCCTCTAGTTCACATATCTGTTCAGCTGCGTGTGTAATTGGATGTTCTCGTGATTTAAAGAAGCCTATATGGGGACCTTAGTTAGGGAAATGGCTAGGTCAGTATCAAATTTTGACTTAGGCTCCGATTTGGCAAGGATGGGAGTTGGAGATGTTTTAGGTTTGAGTTATCTTCTGACCTGTGTATAGCTTGGTTGTAAAGGAGCCAGCTTGGATCAAAACACTTGTAGGGTACATGCATGGTTGCAACTCAAATACAAAGTCAGATTATTTCAACAGTATTAATTGGATATGTGACACATGCCAGTCCACGTATGCAGGATAAAACTATTTCTCCTCTTATGGTGGGTTTGTATAACAAATGGAATCTTAGTATGGCACATTTTGTCTGCATATGTGCCTTGCTATCTAAATTTGCCTTGGAAGTTATGAATAAGATTTGAAGATGTGTTTTGTTATGTAGAGCTTGACGAACAGACATTGCAGAACTTAAACTTTGTTAATAAGTGATATCCTTGAATTTTTACTTTTGGTTAACTATGCAAGTGAATTTTCTAACTTATAGTTACTAGGCCACAGATGCTATCATATTTATGATGCATGTCAATTGTTTGCCCTTGGATGACCAACTATGGTTTTGGTGGTTGTTTGTGCTTTTCCTGTACAATGTACTGAGTATTTGCAACGTGGCAGATGTATCTAATAATCCAGAGTTGCTGAAGAACTTGGTTGCTGTGCTGCTGTGATACAAGATAGTGAAGATATCGATTGCCCAATATGTGCCAATATGCGTTTTTCCATGTATGAATCTCATAATTACCGACAGTTCTAACATCTATTGCCAAGTCTGCATTCTCGAGACCTGCAGAACTCGCAAGACCGACTTGTTCTCATCTCCACCGGAATCATCCGAAAGTGGCAAAGTGGAAAATTGTCCTTCTGCCAAAGTTTCCGCTCCTTTAAATCTTCTCTTTGCATAAAAAATCAAAAACAAAAAATCAGTTGTGATTTCACAATTCAAAAGAATGCAATTACTTATGGAAGGCCACTTAAAGAAGCTGGTTTTAAGATCTTGCGCATGTCACGGACCTGAGGTTTTTATGACCAAGGGACCATGCAAGATTGAAGAAGATTATTTAAATTTGTCCAATAACTTCCAGAAGGTTTTCAAGAATGGGTAAGATGGTAATTGCTTGAAGGTCTAGAACTCTCTCGGCATAAATGCTGTTAATTGGTAGGTTGGGATATATGATCTTGTCCGCCAGATGTAATCTCCATCAACGGTTGTAATCGAAGAGCCTTAAGTATAAAAAAGGTGCCTCCCCTCATTGTAATCATCAAACAATTTCACAATCTAAAGACTTTCTCTCCCCTCGATCTCTTAAGTGATCAATTGATTTGAATAAGAATTGTTTCCTAAGGTTAGGCTGACAAACAAACAGAATTAAATTGAAAAATGATACTTTTTGTTCGAAAAACAAGCTCTATCCCCGCAATCGAAAATCCCTAATTTGAAAATCAAGTTGTATCATCAATTTAATGAATTAATTTCAAGATATAAGGCTTTCCTATTATAACAGGTTATTCAATTGAAAACCCATAATTCGAAATCAAGTAGAAAAAATAAAAAGAAAATAACATTGATCAATTGATTCGAATAATACTTGGCTTAGGCATTTCATCCGTATTCATCTTGTGCTAATTGTAGGGAATATGATGCTAGCTTGACCAAGAGGAGCTCTCGACTTGCTCCATCATAATAGTTGTTGCAAGCTTGTAGCGTGCAACAACCATGTTTTGATTAGTTGCGATGTGATAGCAATTGTTCGCCAGCTCCACCAAAAGGGACTGTAAATAAGATTCAGAGCAACAACATCATTGATGAATCCACAAATTAACTGATTAACATTTATTCAGTCTATTTCAAGCAATTCCCCATGACTTGTGGCACAAGAAAAAGGTAAGATCGGGATTAGAAAACTAACTTTTTATATATTCATGTACTGTACAGTCCCGTAATTTGATCTTAAATAGTTTATATATGATGCTTGATTCTTATACTCAATTAAAAATACAATTCTGACAAATGAAAAAGATGTGACGATCGCATGTTGGAACAAATTAGATTTGAATTCATCTAATGAAAGTTTGATATGGAGTCATGTGTAGGGCAAACAAAGTGATTTGTACAGTTTAATTATGGTACAAATATAATTAAATTAATAGATTTAATATTAAATAACTTTTGGGTAGCATAAGTACTAAATTAATTTACGGCACGCATGTTAATTTACATAAGAAAGAACAGACGCGTGGGTATGGACCCTCCCTCATCTTTTTAAAGAATTTTTTTAAAATTTTAATATAATAAAATTATTTTTTTCATACCTAAATACATTGCTTTAGCTAAGGTTGGTGTGTGAATACATGATAGGCTACGTATTATATTACATTACTTGTAAAGTTTCTAATTCTAATGCTTTGTGCCTAGCAGGAGGAATAACACAAAACAAGAAATTTCAGACACTTTCAACTAAGAATTCAGACACTAAAAATTTAACATTACCTCTGTATACTCAGGAGGGAAGTTCTGCAAGCAATGCTACATCAGGAGGGGCAACAACACGATCACACCATTCCTCTCCTGTGCCAGGGAGGGGCGACAACACGTCATCATGGAGACCACGCTGAAGCAACAATACGTGATAACGTGGTCCAATAGTTTCTTCACGATGGAGCGCGGTGCTTACATATGGATTATAGGATTTTTTTTTAATGGAAATATCTTGCCTAGATTTTTCCGTTTATCTTATTTACACCGATGGAATTTGGTTTCATGCGGCTAGATTGATAAAATGTTAAAAGATTTATGATTAAATAGTTGATTCTAGCAAATAGATAAATAGTTGATGCAGCCGTCATATTTAGACCGGTACCGGTAGTAGATTTATACGATTCATGGCTTGTTCCCTAACCACAGGTACACCATGGCTCCAGTAGATAAATAGTTGGTTCTAGCAAATAGATAAACAATTGATGCAGCTGTCATATTTAGACTGGTAGCGGATTTATACGATCCTGGCTTGTTCCCTGACTGCAGGTACACCACAGCTCCAAGTAGATAAATAGATGGTTCTAGCAAATAAATAAACAGTTGATGCAGCCATCATATTTAGATTGGTGCATATTTAGACTGGTAGCAGATTTATACCAACAGCCATATGGAAAATTACTTTTGCTTCAAACGGAGTTGGTTCATTCACATCTCAATATGCTACCCTCAATATTAACAACAAAACACCCCTTATAAAATATGACATCACAAATATCACACCTGGGGCTGAGGGAATTCACTGCCGTCCACTCTTGTCGCCAGGTTTCCAAAGCCCTAGCCGTCCACTCCTCCCATAGATAACCATGACCATGTAATCTAGAGAGGTAGTTGGGCTAGCAGATAGGACGAACTTAACAAAGAAAGTATCATAGCAAGGCAAACCTTTGATGTCGGGAAACTTATTCAAACCGGGAAGCTTAATAATATAATTGTGACGCGATATGGGATTCTTTAGCATGCAAAGTTCCCAGTCTCCGCCGAGTGTCAACACCCAACCCCAGGAAGAGAAGCATGTCTTCCCCTTCGCTTCCGGCATGAGCACTCTGTGAACCCGCTGACATGAGAGGAAAAACACTCACGCCACGGCGCCTCCTAATGGTCCTCGAGCATCACCCACGGACATGGCTCCTCTCCTTAAGAGGAGCGGATTGCCAAGAGCGGCACACTGCTCGGAACGCCCACAAGTCCTGGGACAAAGATGTTGCGAGCATAGTTCTAGCAACTCTTGTGGGAGATCTGCCCAGTTTCTCACCATCCTCGACTTCATCATCAAATTGATACGAAACAGAATTCTACAAGAGGCAATAGAGAATCAATCAGCTTTCATGATGTGAATTAGTCGTGATCAAGTGATAGACCCTTAATCCCAATAGGAATTCAAATTCTAAGGGGAAATCAGCTTTGATGATGTGAATTAGTAACGATGAAGAGCTTAGACTCTTAATCCCACTAGGAATTCAAATTCTAAGAGGAAAGGAAACAAAGTGCCAGTCTGGTGTTATGTTTATCGGATTTAAATACAATTCCTAAAATAAACAACTGACGATTGAGGAACATTTAAGAGGAATAAAAAAATAATGTGATATTCATCCGATTTTATTGCGACAAAGTGGCTAAAATTTAGCAATAGAGATAAGGCAGAAACTAAAAACAGAGCGAACCTTAAATCACATCAAATTTTCGAAGCAGGGAGAAAGACAACCTCGCAAGAGAGAGGGAAAGAGAGATAAGTAGAGACGGGAGAGTCAAAGGAACGCCGTCTGTTGAGGCGGCGTAAACCTTGGATAGACCACAGCGAGTGCCGGGCGCGGACAAATCACTCAACGTCATGTCGGATATATCACCAGAAAATCGAAACTGAAATTACCAAACCACCAAAAATTCGAACCTTAATTTCAATAACCCCCCGGAATCTTCAACAGCCTTCTTCGTCTTCGATTTTTTGTTGAATTGAATTCTCCAGTTGTTCAAGCTTCGATTTCACTGCAGGCAATTGGTGCTCTCACCTCCTCCCCCCCCCCCCCCTCTTTCTCTAGCTCTCGGAGCTCTCGTGCCACGATTTGAGTGACATATTTACCCATATATCATGTTTATATTGACGTTGGGAAACAGACAATATTAACATGGCACTTACGTGACTTAATTGAAATAAGAACAACATTGTTTTGACTAAAAAATCATCCGACGAATTTTGATGAAGGGTATATATGCCATATAGATATAAGCTTAAGGTTAAGAAAAAAATTTGAGTGAATGTATCACAGTGACGAATTTCGATCAGTTAGATCAATCCGATCAATCCAGCCTAGCACAAGAAATCGAAAACCATCCTAAACCAAGCGATGCGGTTCGGTCTAGATCTCAACTAAAATCGGTATCGATGCTCACCCCAATAAATAATTGCACAAGTCTGTCTATGAATGAGAGTGTAGATCATCGATATACAGGAGAGTTTCCCATGAGTTTACCTTATATATAGGCTGTGTACGAATTGAAGCACAAGCCGGTCTTATATTAAGTAAATGATAGTTGAGTAAACTTAACCATCGTTCCTTGAATGATAGCAAGATTTAAATTGAGAAAATTTCAAAGTTGAAATATCAATTATAGAGTATTAAAATTAAAAGATCTTATTGAATTTTCTAAATTTGGTGTTGCTAATGAAATACCTAGGACATACACATGGCCCAGTAATTGAATTTTTTTTTACCATAGAAACAGGCATGATACAAATTCAAAAAAATAGTCAATTTTAAGTAAACATGCACAGTGCATCGATTTTAAACCACGAAGTATTTTTGTTAATTTAGATTCTCAACAATTCTCTTTAATCTAGCAAATAAAACATTCATAAAAGTCTAAAGAAAAATAATGGTATTTGATGATAATAACTAGATTAAATATTTAATAACGGGACAACGGTAGTCTAGTAATAAAAAAATTCCTAGACATTTCTATAACATCTTACATGCAAATATCTCACTAGTTTTAAGGAAAAAAGATAAATTTGTTAATATAGCTAGTAAAAAGACTTAATATATATTTTAGACTAATGAAATTTTTAAAAAAAAAATCACAAAAAAAATAACATCGATCGATCAATCTGAATAATACTTGGCTTAGGCACTTCAACGATTTGAATAAGAATTTGCCTAAACAAAGTACATCCACTATGTTGTGTCGCCAGCCTCAAGTCTCAAGATTTATGTTGTCGGTATAAATCTGCTACCGATCTAAATATGATGGTTGTATCAACTGTTTATCTATTTACTAGAATCAACTATTTATCTGCTGGAGCCATGGTGTACCTGCAGTTAGGGAACAAGCCATGGATCGAGTGCATAGGATCAGGCATAATTAGGATGTAAAAATTGTGAGCTTGATAGCAATTTATCTACTGGAGCTGTGCCTACGGTCGAGGAACAAGGCATAGATCGAGTGCACGGATAAAAATAAAAAATCAGTTGTGTTTTCACAATTCAAAAGAATGGTATTACTTCTAGAAGAGCCACTTAGAGAAGCTGGTTTTAAGATCTTGTGCATCTAAAAGACTCAAGGTTTCCATGACCAAGGGGCTGTGCAAGATCAAAGAAGACTGCCTGAATTTTTCTAGGAGATTCCCTTGGTCAAGATCGAAGAAGATTGCCTGAATTTGTCCAAGAGCTTCTCTCGAAAATGCTCCTAGAAAGGTCAGGAGAAGATGGTAATTGTGCGATCAATAGTTATAATAAGAGTTTTAGAACTTTCCCTATCATTGTAAATGCTATTTTTAGTTGGTAGGTCAAGAGATATGATTTCATCCGTCGGATGTAATCTCGATCAATGGTTATAATAAGAGAATTTTAAGTATAAGAAGGGTGCTCTCCCTATCATTGTAACTATTCAACCATTTCACAATCTAAGTTTTATTCTCTCTTTCAGAGTTTCTCTTTAGAAATTTTCTCTCTCCTCATCACTTGAGTGATTGATAATCACTCGAGTGATTGATAATCCGAATGAGAATTGCTTCCTAAGGTTAGGCCAACAAACAGAATTTTCACTTGAGTGATTGATAATCCGAATAAGAATTTCTTCCTAAGACTAGACCAACAAACAAAATTATTCGAAAAACAAGCTCCATCGCTACCATCGCTACCATCGGAAATCCCTAATTTGAAATCAAGTAAACTAAGAAAAAAGAAAATAACATGACAAGCTTGTTACGATTGGAAACCCCTAATTTGAAATCAGAAAATAACATTTATCAATTGATTGGAATAAAACTTGGCTTAGGCACTTCAACAATTTGAATAAGATTAACAATTCTGAAGGCAAAAAATTACTTTTGCGAGGATAAAAAGGTTCAAACTGACACTACGGAAATCGAATCCGGCGAAATCAGGGAAAGGATCTGATAGCAAACCCGTGACAAACCCACTTCGCATTCGAGGGAAAAGAACCAAATCCTCAAATGTCGACGCATATACCGGAACAAGGGCCGATTCGACCACCTCACTCCTGCAAGTCGGCTCCTTTCGTCCAATCTCAACCGGGAATGCCCAATAAGTGAGGTGGGTCGGAACGCTCGGAGAAAAAAAAGAAGCCCACGAAGTGTAAGAGAGCTGTCCCGATGCAACAATGCTCATGATTATCAGGAATAAGTCGCCAACCTAAATTTTTAAGGCTTCTACTGTTGGTATAAGTCTGCTACCGAGCCTAAGTACACATGATCTCGATTCCAAATGAATGGCCCGTACCGCACGGTTTATCTATATGTTAGAATTATCTATTTATCTGTTGGAGCCAGACCTGCGGTTGGGGAATAAGTCATGGAGATACTGAAGTTGCATGAGAGGAAGTGGGCTTCAACATATGGGAGGGAGGGAGATTGGGTTGGATGATCCCTGCGGTTGGGGAACTAAGTCATGGAGATACTGAAGTTGCATGAGAGGAAGAGTGGGCTTCAACATATGGGAGGGAGGGAGATTGGGTTGGATGATCTCTGCGCATTTGTGTACTGTTCGAGTGAACACATTCAGGAAATAAGAATCCACAAAAATCAAATTATGACAAAATGAACTAAGTGATAAAATTCATCAAGTACTGATAAGATAGATAGGGCCACTTGAATATTGGACATATCTAGACAAATTCAAATTAGACATAAATTGTTTTTCGACCGAAATTTAGATATAAAGGTATAAGAACTTGATTAATAAAAATACAAACAGAGTTTCCAAACTTGGAAAAGAATCCAAGAATTGGCAATGCATTGATCAGATTTGAAGTTGCCCTGATGGATTCCAATACTAGTCAAATGTGGAAAGTAAGAACGATTTAGGTTCAATCAGCTGTGTCCGATTTAGGTTCAATCAGCTATGTCTAGGATTGGCTCTTGAGTGCAACCGAGCCTAGAATCAAAAGCATAAATTTATCGTCTTACTCCATATATTAGGAGTTACAAATGTATAATCAATATACAAGCTTGAAGTAATTATACTAGTCTTATGGGAGTATATCTTGGTTTGAAAAAAGAGTTCGTGTTCATTTGATTAATAAATTCCAGAATATGCAGATTTTTTATGACTTGGGAAGTCTTATGTTCAAAGACAAATATGATGTGTTATCGTAACCTAGCAAATGGAGGTCTGCAATCCACATGAGATTTAGTATTAAACGCATACTAAAAGAAAGAGTCAGTGAAAGACTCCATTCTCTAAAATGCAACTCCATCAAGCAACTGGACAGATTTACCAGTACGGGCAACGTGGACATGAAGCGAAGCCAATGTTCCAAAGCAAAAGCGAGAAATGACAAGGGCAAAGCGATCCCTACAGCCAAAAAAGCATCCGCCAGAAAAGAGAAAAAGCTCACCATCTTGGTGCCATACCCGATGGCCCGGTCAGTGTGGAAGGCGCAGTTCTTTACCGCTGATGCCTTGGCATATGGTACGCGCGTTCTTGTCCACGAACACCACCCGGCTGGTCGTAGCTCCGACTCCAGGGGCCATCTCTGATGTGATCTAGCCTATGAGCAGCGGAGGTCTGACGATGATGGGCTTTTCGGGCTCCACCGTATCAGTGTGCTCCTGGGCTTGTGGGCTCCCAATTCGTTTTTCCAAAAAGCCGAAAAAGAGAGCGTGCATATTATCGGGAAGATAATGAGAAAAGGGAAATGATTTTTCGTGTTATGTGTGGAAATAAATTCAAAATAGTCGCAAGATGAGAAAAGCTTCACTTTAAACTTTGGATTTATGACAGTTCTATTAAATATAGTGAATTGCTACTAACTTGTTCATCGTCTCGTGTGTAACGAATTCACATTAAATTTTGTGATAAGACTAAATCGATTGATAAATGGTCTTGAGCTCTTGAATGCTAATCAATTTTACATGACAATACATATGCCTCTTGAGGATAAAAGTTATCAAAATTACAGCCGGCCTAGGGATAATAATGAAAGAGTGTCCACACACGATTCAATTCATGCTCTTCCCTTGTCATTCATCACGTTGCACAGTTCAAATTCTCCTATCTTGCAAGAATCTATTTGGCAAAAGTTGCATTTACTAGACCCTAAGCGTACCAATTCGAATTCGCCATCTGAAGTAGCCAGGTAATTGATGGTAATCATGCATAAAGTCAGGACTAGCATGCCTTGCACTTAACCTAGGGGAGGTCATCGCCGTCCACTTCTCGTCGCAGGGTTTCCAAAGCCTTAACCGTCCGTTGTTCCGATAAATTACCATGACCCTCTAATCTGGAGATGTGGTAGGGCTATCAGATAGGATGAACTTAGTGATGAAGTCACCATACACGTAAGGATACATGTTGCGCAAGGATTCGACTTCGAGGTCGGGAACTTGTTCAGATCGGGAGGAAGGCCGTGACATGACGTGGGATTCTTCAGCACGTGGAGTTTCCAATCTCTGCCGACCGTCAGCACCCAACCCCGCGAAGAGAAGCATCTCCTCGCCTCCGCTTCATGCAGGAGCTTTTTGCGAAACCGCTGACACGGGAGGCAGAAGAACTCGCGCCGCAGCGCACCCTTTTTGTCGGCGAGCATCAACCACAGGACATTGCTCCTCTCTTCGACCGCAGCGGATCGCCATGAACGGCACACACTGCTCGGAACGCCGATTTGTCGTTTGGACAAAGGTGTTCCAAGCACAGTCCTAGCAACTCCGGTGGGAGATCCGCCTAGTTTCTCGCCGTTCTCGAACTTTATCAAATTGATATGAAGCAAAAAATTTCACAAGAAGAGATAAAGAGTATCAGTTTCGATGACCTTAATTGTTAATCACAAAAGTTGTCAATTGCTAATCAATAAAAGAGATATACTCTTGGTTTAAATAGGAATCCAAATTCTAACTGGAAAAGGAAACACAACATTCGTTTGAATTATGTTTTATTGGATTAGAATTATCTTCGGAAAATATAATTGATAAAATAAACAAGTGAGGAATAGCAGCGGAAAGAGGAAACAAAATAATGCGATTTATTATTATTATTTTTTGTTGTGATAAAGTGAAGAAAAGCTCAAGTAAACCGTCATTTATTCCAAATGTTTTAAAGTGACAAAACTGTACATGTATGTACAAATATGTTTTCTTACAGCATCCGTTTAAAAAGCTGATTTTACTTATCTAGTGTTAGTGTTATTAAAAGAATACTTTATAATCGATTCACGTGATAAATAAAGAGGCGATTGCTAATTAATTATGTACGGCGGATAATAAATAATAAGCTAATAATATATATTTTGCCTAATAAGGAAACCTATTTCTCGTGTTTTGGTTAAAAAGTGCGGAGTATATTAGCACATGTTATTAGAAAAACACATCCCTATTTAATATATAATGTCCTTTTTTTTTTTCCGACACGAAATTTTTTATAATTTTTTTATTATGTTTTGGGTACGGATAACCTGAGAAGAAAATTTAAGTTCTTGCACTGCATAAATGAAAAACTCAGTAATATAAAACTCGGGGTTGTCGTGAGATTCTAGGTAATGACGAAAGAATGCGAAAAGGGGAGAAAAGGATGGATTAATTTTTCCAAAGGATATACACCACAGTCGAAATCCACTTACATGGATCCGAGAATATAAGTCATCCAAATTTTCATAGAGTACATATATAATTTGTTTCCTGTCATCCCGAGTCGCCAGCAAGCGAGACATCATCTTTTCTCCCCAAGTACCTGTCGCTGAGAAGGAGCTATACAGAAAGGAACATAACGAAGGATCCACCGTGTTAGCCATGTCCGGCACGACAATTTTATATGTAAGCAGCAATCCCGCTGCAAAATAAAGGAAGTAAAAAGAATATGATCAATCACGTGTCAAGTCATGTAATATTTTAGATTTAAACAGCAATCTCACTGTGAAATAAAGGAAGCACAAAGAATATGATCAATCAAATATGGATGTAAGACGGAGAGAGATGCAAAATTTTGTTCCATACCATCCGCAGAAGATGTGTCCCTTGTCCAATTGATAATCCTTTGACTTCCACGGGGACGACCAGCACTACCCTATTAAAGATTATGCTCCTGGAAGGACAAAAGAACAGATCAGATTTGATAAACTCCATCACTTCAGCTATAACCAAATATAATTTGCAAAACAAAAGTCACAATTTTGGCTACTCGGATAATATCATGCATCGTGCTCTGTTGAACACGAAGTCTTCAATTAGTGAAGTTCTTTCTTTATAAAGTCTATCTGACCAAAACATTTTCAATTACACTCCTTTAAAAGATCTGATCCATGCACATGAAGCGTTAGAGATGATTCTTGACTCCCATGTTCTTAAGTACAAAGGAGGACAGAACAGACCACCGCAAGCAAGATCCATTGGCAAGACATGGATTTCTTACATTCAAATTTTGCCCAGCTTGAAGGAGTTTTGGAACAACGGTCTTGCTGTGATTCGCGAGAGTAGAGCAGGCTGAACAGATCCACTTTTCCGTCGATCGGTTTTATGGACGTATTGGACTCTCTCATTGGAGGTAACTTGGCCGCTCCATTGTCCTCCATATCAAACGAAAACTGCGCCGAGGAAATTAAGGGAGACAAGTAAGATAAGTCTTGGGGCCAGTAAGCTATAGTCAAAATGTGGATCTCAAGATACAATGGTGAAACCAGAAATGGAAATTTTCACATTGGTTAACCTCATCATTTGGCTAGTTTGATGAGAATTGCCATGTAACTGCCAGACGACTTAACAGATGAAATTAGTCCATCTCTATTTTAAGTTTCATGATCAAAACGGGTACCAGAATGAAGCAAAATCTAAGAAAATCACAGGAAAATACACTGGGGAAGGCACGAAACATAGAGAGGAAGAGAGGTTGGGCGCGAACTGATCCACCAAGTTAGCTTATCAAATGTGAGAAATTCAGAGGAGTTGGATTAAATCAGGAACAGGACCAAAAGAATGAAGAGAAGAAAATATTTTGTGAAATTAAATTGAGTAAGTTTTTTGGCCTGTTGAGACATGTTCTTTTTTACTACACAAGTAGAGATAAGTCAGTTTGATTGGGGATTTGGACCCAGTTCCTTCCCCACCTTACCCTGTTGACCACTGGGTGTGGCCTAGGTTAGGTGAAGCATAGTTTCTAGGACATACGAAAGAAGCACCGAAGGTGTTGCTGTACATGAAAAACTAGCAAATGAATCTCTTCGGAAAGATGCTAAGAGGAATCTGAAGATACCCCTCGGTGTCTCATTGGAGGTGGACGTGCTGGTGCTACGTGCGATGTGAGAATCTCTTCTTCCAGAGAAAAGTTTCTCATCTTCTTTGGTATGCAAGCCTTTGATCCACCTTCTAAGGGTTCATTGGAGACGTGGCACAGATTGATGTCTTCAAAACTTGGCTGAGGTGCATCTTTTGCAGCCCATCTTTTCTCACTATACCTTATAACAAGCAAGCAGGTTGTAAACAAAACAGACACCGGAAATCATATCATTTTGTTAAATTCATCATAAGGCAGAGCAGGATATCTACTTGGTATAAATGAATTTCTGAATCTCACTTCTGTCATAATTTGGAGGAAGTTCTGCTTCCCAGTATTTGTTGGACCTCTTGTTTCCCATACCTTTTACATTAATTCACAATATATGGAGCTATAAATATTTTTGTATATAAAGCTAAAGTCAAAACGGAATAAACCAATAAGAAACCAATAATACGGAAAGCAACTTAAATGCACGTTTAGATCAGATATACTTAAGCAAACCACAAAAAAGGCTGAAGGACAAATGGCAATAGTCTGTAAATACGATTAAGTTAATGAAGATTATAGTTGGGTTATTTACAAGCTAGCAACCGAAAAAAGAAGCATTTCACTGACCACTAGAATTGTAAAGAGTAATGGCCCCTTTCATTTTTACTCTTACTCCCTGAGAAAATCACGTCATTGTGCTGCTATCTGTATTTTTTCAAGTTTTACAAGAAGACTCCGACCTGCTATCTGTATTTTTTTTCAAGTTTTAAAAGAGGACTCCAACAATGCTATAGAGTAAATCGAAAAACTGAGTTGGTGGCAAATTTTCTTACACTGCATAAAAGCAACCTGTTCTGGCAGCCATGTATCCAAAGTAGTTGATCTAACCTACTTACAAAAAAGACAAGCAAACCCATCATCAGATAATATGATGTAGTCAGACAGGAGATGATTAGGACAAGAATATTAACAATGGCACGACAATGAAAATCTCTGCTGCTGCTTGCAGCTTGCAGTATTTCCACATTCAAGCTCCACATGAAAATATAAAGTTTGAGGAGAATCAACGAGGAGGTAAAATAATTCCAAATCCTAATCGTAATTTTCATTTTTAAATGGACTCCTAGATGTATACACATTGGAATTCAGTAGCATTGGTTCAAATCCTGAAGGATTACTACTTAATACAAGATACTTGGCAGGTGAAGGAAAAACCACTCAAACTTGAAACTCGAAAGACAAGTACCAGCATTTCAACAGCAATGTTCACAAAGCACACGGGAATCATCAGTGCGGTAAATCCTTTTGACAGAGGGGTCTGACTGAGGCTTATTTTCAAATTTTTTAATGCGTTCCATTCAATGTGACTAAAATACAAACAATAAGCAGCTTATTAAGCACCCGGAACAGTAAATGCACAAAGCTTTACAACTAAATGACAAGAATGTCAGTAACAGTGACTGCAGTGTTACTTCCCTAGTATTATAGATGTATTTCCCAAAGCTGGGAGTTTGGGAAAGTGATGACTTGGTTCTATACAGACAAGATGGAAGGGGAAAAAGGCACTGCAAAAGATAAGTGCACAGGACACCAAATGCCTATCGTGAGAATGGAAGCAACCATATCCAAAACTTCTGGGATAACGTCTTGTAGATTCTAACAACCTCGAAATCTAATACAATAAACAGCAACTTAAAATAAAAATAAAAAAACAGCAAGCTTTCTTCTGTTGTCCATCCTAGGGTGGTTTGGAATTTCTTTGTTATTCTTCAAAGAGTTATTTTCTGAGCTAGAGCATATTATCAGGAAACACATTAGTGAAAAAGAACACATTTATACAGATATGGGAGAGGGGCCTGGCAGAATAGTACCTTTGAAATATGTACTCCAAGACTCCGATGGATCCCGGAACATTGCATGCATATAAAAATTCCTAGATTCACACTTGCCCATCGAGGAGCCCTAAAAGGAGTTTTAGTGCATCAAGTACAAAAGATATATTATAAAAGTATCTGATATACGTATCATACCAACTAGAATTTCATGACTTAGAACGTGAAGACATATGTTGAACTTAGCAAGATGAGTAGATAGCTTATGCCCAAAAAAAAGCTAAGCAGATTGCCAAGTCAAAAAGATATTGGATAAAATGAATTTCTCTGCACATAACAACCATATCTACGACTGATGGGAAAAAGAATACTAGAAGTAAAAGCTTGAACCTGGGAAATCAAAAACAATCTTTGATGTCATTAAATTTGGTTCCATCAATAGACAAGTTAGAGAGATGTTCAAACAAACAGACAAGCATAAAGTTCTGTCCATTTAATGTCAGCAATTTCATCAGAGGAGAGTTCTATATAGGTCCATCTAATGTCAGAGCAATCGAGATGTTTCATGAAAATAGCTTCAGGAAAAGCCCTAAATAAAGTATTCTAAACCTACAAACATGAGTTGCAAATATCTCCCTCTTTGAGCAGCTTTGCTCAGCTAGAAATCCAATCTACTTCAACAAGTATAATCTATCTATCAAAGCCAGGTTGGAAAGGCAACCACAAAGATCCTTTGTAACTGGAATATGTGATATGTTGTTTACTAGAAACCAACATGACCTAATTTTCTCATGTAAAGGCAATGGAAGCTCTAACAGTGCATTCATTTTCATCCAAACAATCTTCGAGGCAAAACGAGAGAAAAAATGCTTCATGTGTTTCAAGAAGTAGTCCTGAGAGTTGAGAACGAAAATGTTGATGAAAGCAAAGCAATTTGCAATATCAAGACTTAAAAAGAAAGCAGAAATATAATGCAATAATTTCCATCTGAATGCTGTCTAGCTCTAGAAGTCCACACACCATGGTTTCAACCTTATGGAACTGAAAACTGTGAAACTAGTTCAAGTTGGTAATCTGGGAATTCAGAGGCTGTTATGTGGTAATATGTTTATCAACATCAAGATGATTATGCAATTTCCTGAGTTTCAAGTAGACCTAAAAACCAAAGATTCAACTGTTTACTAAAGGAAATCTTATGACATATGCATCAAAAGTTGATATTGATTGAATGACATGCTCTGGCAATCTGCAGTCTTATTATACACCTGTCACAGTTGATATTGACTGTATGACATACTTGCTTTGGCAATCTGCGCACTCTCTATTTTCTGGAAGTTTGACAAGACCCTCGAGTATCTGCATGTGACAATCAAGAAATGATATTATCAGTTGGTCAGATCATTTGAAAAGAGTACGACTCCATTTCTATAGCTACACAAAGTAGACCCAGTCCAAGAAACTAAGCTGTTCACATGTAATTTATGGATCCACAGTTCATGTGCAATTAGCCTGGCAAGAAAGCTAAAAGGGTCAATTGGTCCAGGGCAGCAAATCCTTTTAATTGAAGATGACACCAACTTTGATAACATGATCTCATCTCTCCTTCACAGGGATCAACAATACCGTTCCGTTGATCCTCTAACAGAAATGACACCCCCGACTTCCTTAGCAACTTAAGTTCAACTGGGATGTATCATATCTAGCAGGTGACTTTGTGTTTCCTCGCTCTTTATGTTATACGGGATCTCATATCCACAAAACAAGCATCAGCAACTCCAATGCATATGGCTTCAAACTAACCCAGGGGAAGCCATGTTTGTTTTGGAGCTTCCCAAATGTTGAACTAAGGAAATATTTCCATCCTTTTTAAGCCACTAAACCTAGCTGCCGAGACTGGATGGAATACATCGAGACAAGCAACTATATTTTGGCTGGCAGGGAAGTTGTTCATTTGATTCCTTTTGTAGGTGAATAAGATGATCGAGAGTGGTCATGACCAAGATCCATTATACGTTTTGGCCCACGACAAACTCCAGCGCCTTGGACTAAAACACAAGCGCCCATTCGAAGGACAACCTACTTCACATTTCTCCTGATAATCGAAAGAATCGTGAGGAGAAGCAACAATACCAATAGAAATCCGGGCTTCGACTATTCTCATGGCTTGTTCCGATGGAGTCATTTTAACATGAAACAAAATCTTAGACAAAATTATCCGGAAGCAACCGCTAAAGGCCATCCTTTCTCTCTGCTCCCCTCTCTCTCTCTCTCTCACCAAAGCACAAATATGGTTGGCCTCGGCAACGTCTGAAAAAATGTGCAATTGCTCCGGTCGAAAAGTTGTGCAGAAAACGAAAACCATGAGAAAGCAACGGAATCCAAAAGGACCAGACAAGCCGATTAAGGATCAAAAGGCTGGGATTAATCGACCTTGGTGTGCCTGGCGTGGAGGTCCTTGGTGACCAATGCCTTGTCGTTCATGGTTCAGTCGTCCAGGCGTGTGGCATGCGCTTCCTATTCACCTCTCCTCGGCGGTCGGATCCGATCACTATTGAAAAAGACGAATGAGGAGGTTGAGATTCATCTCCTTGCAAGAGATGATGAGGAGGAGGATGAGGAGCGAGAGAGATTGAACTGGATCCCCCACAGAAAGAGGAGGAGGAGGAGGAGGAGAGAGAAGTGGGGTTCTCTCTCTATATATCTATCTTGTGTCTGTGGATGAACAGAATGAGAGGGGGGGAAAGAGATGGTTGAGAGCAGATCCTGGAAAGGAGGTGGCCTTGCCAGCTCGTGCTTGCTTTCCCTCGTTTCTCCCTTAACCGAGCTGACGCGCCTTTTTGGCGGGGAACTCCATTCTCAAATCTCTGTCTTCTTCTCCAACCTCAACGGTCCAACAAGATACATCTTCTTCAAAAGTGGTTTTGGAAAGGAAGATGATGGCCAATGCTAAAAATTCAAGTCGCCATAAAGTTCATAACTTATTACCGAATATTCAGTTTGAACTTCCTAACAACTTTGCCCCACCCATGATCAAAAAACCCGATAGTCGACAAGAAGCCTATTATCGCAGTTCCACAAAATGTTAGCAGTCACGAAATCTCACCTCACAAGCTGGGTCATGATTGGAGCAATGCAACACAAGTTCTATGATGCTCTTAGGTGAGAGGTGACCCTGTTAAACCAAACTGCCTTGATGAAAAACAAGCACCAATTGATATGCCAAATAAGACACTAATAAAGACATGGTTTGAGACGCTAATTTGTTTTTGGCTTATTTTACACACAAAAAAATTCTAATTCATTCTCCCCTCACAACTTTGACCTATTCCCTATAAAATTCACATCCGTAGAAAAATGGTTTGTGTTTTCTTCCATCATCCCAGGTCGAAGGAAACTTTCTTGTCTGTTAATTTTATCATGACGGATCACAAGGGAAAAAAACATCATCCATGCTTATGGTTGTACGTAGGTGACATTCATATTTCTCACCCACGATCATTTAATATTCAGAGCGGTTTCGGGACAAATTACGCTATCTAGAAATGATATAACTTTTATGGATAAGATAAAGAGAATATCTTAGAAACGTCATGCTCTAAAACAAGATAAATAAATAGAGTAATATAGAGATCGGAAAAGGAGAGGGTGGCCATGAATGAAGGTGACGTTGTGCTCGGCCGGCGGACGTGATGGTCGAGACGGTCTTTGTGCGTGTGTGCGGGAACACGATGTGATGGCTGCCTAGAAAACCCTAGTCGACCGCGACCGCTAGCGTGGTGTTCGTCATTGCTTGCGCGATCTCTCCCTCTTATCTCCACCAATTTGTGGGGGGTGGTTCCAAGGGATGGTCACCACCGTTTCAACCGATGGAAAATGCCAATTTCTACTTGAGATGTCGAGCTACATCATTCGGAAAAAATATATGAAGTTGGGGGAGCAACATATATAGATTTTCTGTGAAATTTTTGTAAGATATAACGAGTGTTTATTTGACAGCTTATCGAGAGAGAGCCACTAGTCCCCTCGGCTTTGTCATCGATCACAATAGTCACCTAATTGAGTCATGGTCGAGTCTTGAGTGTGTGATCATAAAGTATGATGTTCGATCTCATACATATTCCATTAGGTTGCATCTGATCAAATAATCCAGATAATGTAACACATTCTTTATCGTAACCTCATGCCAAACAATTAACATAGTTGGTCTTGATGTCATGATTTTTACCGATCCTCTATATACCAAGAACCCCATGCCTTAAACTTATAATCTTTCATCATCGTGAAAAAGTCAAACGATGGGGACGCAATCTTGAGTGCTAGTGGCAATTTTAATCGAACACGTAGACATTAAACAGCAACTTGTTAAGTGAAATTCAGAATGTTTTTGGCAGATGATTACTTATGAAGATATTAAAATTTTGATGGAACAATAAAAAAAAAATAAAATCAAGAGATTCTAAAAAAAAAATGTGAAAACAAGGAAAGTGGGATGTTAAGTGGAATTCAGAATTCTTTTGCGGATAATAACTTATAGAGATACAAAAATTTTGATAGAACAACCAAAAAAAATTGAGAGATTTTGGGAAAAGAAAATATGAAAACGAGGAATAGTTCAATCAGCATGGATCGTGGATCAAACTCGTAGATATGAAAGCGCTCCTTAAGCGGAATTCCGAATTCTTTTGTGGCTAATAAATCACGAAGATATGAAAATTTTGATAGAACAACCAAAAAAATAATAAAATCAAGATATTCTAGGGAAAAAAAATGAAAACAAGGAAAGTGTAGTGTTAAGTGGAATTCAGAATTTTTGGATAATAACTTATGAATATATGAAAATTTTAAATAAAATCGAGGGATTTTAATAAAAGAAAATATGAAACAAGGAAAAGTAAAGTGCTCTTTAAGCGGCATTCAGAATTCTTATGATAATAACTTACGAAGATATGAAAATTTTGACGGAACAACAAAAGATAATAATAATAAAATCAAGAGACTCTAGGAAAAAAAATGAAAAACAAGGAAAGTGCGATGTTAAGCAGTATTCAAAATTCTTTTGCTGATAACAACTTATGAATATATGAAAATTTTAATAGAACAACAAAAAGTAAATAAATAAAATCAAGAGATTTTGGGAAAATAATATATGAAAACAAGGAAAAGTGCGATAAGCATGAAATCAACATTCAGACATTGAAGGACGTGAAAGCACTGGTTAAGCAGAATTCAGAATTCTTTTGCAGATAATAACTTAGGAAATATGAAAATCTTAACGGCATGATGAAAATAATAATAAAATCGAGAGATTGATGTTAAGCGGAATTCAAAATTCTTTTGTCAATAATAACTCATGAAGATATGAAAATTTTGACAAAAAAACAAAAATAAATGAATAAAATTGAGAGATTTTGGGAAAGAAAATATGAAAATAAGGAAAAGTGCTGTGACCGTGGATTTCATAGACATTTGAGGACATGAAAGCACTTGTTAAGTGGAATTCAGAATTCTTTTGTAGATAATAATTTATGAAGATATGAAAATTTTGATAGAATAACCAAAAAAATAAAATCAAGAGATTATGGAAAAATAAAATATGAAAATAAGGAAAGTGCAATGTTAAGTGCGATGTCGAGCGGAATTCAAAATTCTTTTATAGATAATAACTTATCACATTTTTTTTTTACAAAACAATCAAAAAATCAAAATCCTATTACAAATAATAACTTATGAAGATCTGAAAATTTTGACGAAACGACCAAAGAAATAATAAAATCAAAAGATTGATGTTAAGTGAAATTCTTTTGCGGATAATAATTTACGAAGATATGAAAATTTTGACAAAACAACAAAATAAAAAATAAGACCGAGAGATTTTGGAAAAGAAAATATGAAAACAAGGAAAAGTGCGGTGGGCTTGGATAAAAGATACGCTTTATCAGAGGTATCTTGATAGTGATCTGACTGTAAGACCCCTTCGTGAAAATGGTGAAATGTACCAATTCATTTTTTTTTATGGTCCACCAAAGCCACTCAAGATCTCATCTCCTCACTAAAGGACATAAAAATGCTTGTTAAGCGGAATTCAAAATTCTTTTGCGGATAATAATTTATGAAAATATGAAATTTTTGATGGAACAATCAGAAAAATAAATAAAATTGAGATTATGAGAAAAAGAAAATGTGAAAACAAGGAAAAGTATTTTGCAGATGATAATTTTTTATGGAACAATCAAAGAAACAAATAAAATCAAGAGATTCTGGAAAAAAGAAAATATGAGAAAAACAAGGAAAGTGCAATGTTAAGCGCTGGCAAAAGAAAATATATAAATGAGAAAAAGTGCGGTGAGCGTGGATCGAACACGCGACCTTCAGATCTTCAGTCTGACGCTCTCCCAACTGAGCTATCCCCGCTTGCTGATCCTTAAATTACATTAAATTATATTTAAAATAATTTTACGTCCTTGGACGCTAAAGAATTCGAATGACTCCTAAGGTTATTAAAATCATACAGGAGTATGGTCCAGATGTCCCCGGTTTGGCTTTGGTTATATTTGGGGATTTTTTTCAACTTATACCCTTCTTTTATATATATATATATATATAATAAAAAAAAATTCCGGATATATATTTATCAACAAGTATAGCTACAAATCAAATAAAACATGTAACTTTGATTTGTTTCGCCTTGACGGAAATCATTAAGAAGTTTATATTAAGTTTCTAGCCAATTTTTTTAAGTTATTTTCTCTGTGTTCATTTAGAAAACAACGCCATAAATGGCGAGATTTTCCATTATACTATCACAGTCTAGAGATTCTTCATAAACAAAGACCATGTATGAACTAAGAAAACTGAGCGAGTTTTAAAGAATCTTTCTAAAGAAGAACGATATAATAAATATATCAAGTTTTAGAATATTCTTACCATAAAAATCGATTAAACTAGATTAAAATGATGGTGACTCTTATTTATATAGATAAAGGAGTTCTCTCATTTGTATGCATCCATGTACTTGAGTAAATAGAAAGCTTTGTTTAAGAACTTTCTCTCTTTAGACTTTACCAAAAAAAAACAAAAACTTTCTCTCTTTAGAAATTTCTAGTGAGGATCCTATATAATCAGCATACCATTGTAATTAATCCCAAACAATGGCCTGTCATAATCAAACCAATAAGTCATAACTAAATCAATTTATTTAAAGACCTTTTCGAATGGATGATTTAATAACGTAAAGCTCAATTTATTCGACTTTGCTTTCACGATGGAGCATATCCCGAATCGAATTCCTTATTAAGTAAATTCTCCACAAATAGAATTCAAATTCTTTCCTCCTTTTTTTCAAATTAGAGAAGTTACTAATAACTTCTCTCTTTTTTAAATTTAAGAAAACAAGATATCCTTCCTAATTAAGTAAATAAATAAATAAAATTCCTTTCTTCCAAAAAAATGGGCTTGCCGTGTTGAGGCCGGGGCGAGCGTTGGAACATTCTAGTCGGCACCAACCAAGGGGGACGATACACCTCCTCGTCCTCGGTCTTGCTCACCGGCGCGTCGTCATCCGTTCTGATATTTATCAAATCCCGACCGAAACAGGCGCCCATTTCTCTCTCTACCACCCCTCTCTCTTTCTCTCTCTCATGGCATCGTCTGGCGGCAGGACCGGCGGCGGCGGCGGCGGCGGCGGTGGCCGCCCGCAGCTCTATTTCTGTCACGTGTGCAAGCGCACGGTCTCGATCAACCCCTCTCCGCCCTCCGGGCCCGTCTGCCCGGACTGCAACGGCAGTTTCGTAGAGGAGTGGGAGGGCCCCGACCTCGGCCCCATGCTCAACCCCTTCTTCTCCTTCGACTCCTTCGGCGGCGGCTCCACCGGCTCGGGCTCGGGCTCGGGCGGCGGCATGAGCTTCAGCTCCGGTACCGCCGGGTTTCCCTTGGTCTTCACGTCCTCCGCTGGCAGCGCCGGAGGGGGCGGAGGGATGGGAGGAATGGATGATTTCGCGGCCCTCCTCGGGGGCACCTCCGCCTTCGGCGAAGGCGACAACAACAACAATCCGGACGCGTTCAACCCCCTTCTCTTCCTCCACAACTACTTCCAAACCCTAAGAGCCGGTGGCGCCAATATTCAGTTCGTCATCGACAACAATACCGGCGATAGCGGATCCTTCCGCTTCCCTGGAAACATCAACCTCGGCGACTACTTTATTGGCTCCAATCTCGAGCAACTAATCCAGCAGCTCGCGGAGAACGATCCCAATCGCTACGGCACGCCCCCGGCGTCGAAGTCCGCAATTAATGGGCTTCCGGTCATCAAGATCACCGAGGAATCGCTCGCCTCGGACAATTCGCAGTGTGCAGTCTGTAAGGATACGTTTGAGCTTGGTGAGGAGGCAAAGCAAATGCCTTGTAAGCATGTATACCATTCTGATTGCATTTTGCCCTGGTTGGAATTGCACAATTCTTGCCCTGTCTGTAGATATGAATTACCCACTGATGATCCTGATTATGAGCAAAGGAATAGGGTTCCCCAGGCCCAACAAGTTCCTGGTAGCCAGGGCCAATCCGATGGGTCTAGTGACTCGCCAGGTGCTCCCGCGTCTGGAGACAATTCTCCGACGCCACAGACAATGGAGCGGCGATTCAGGATTTCGTTGCCATTTCCTTGGCCGTTTAGGTCATTTGGCTCACCTGCAGAAACAAGTGATAGTGGCAGTGGGAGTGGTAACAATAACGGAAACAACGATGGGAATTCAAATGCTGGGGATGGCGTAAATCGGAACTTTGAATCAGAAACCAGACAGGAAGATCTTGATTGAGGAACTTGTGGCGCTTGCCATCATAGAACGAGTGAGTTGAGTTTTCACTTTTTCTGGTTTGTCTTATTCCTGCTTTTATCGTCTATACGTTAGTATTTTTTTTCTTTGGACAATACAAACATGCAGTAGTTGGGTGTATTGTTTTGCCTCCTCTAAACCTGAGGTAAGAGGTAAGCAGACATACATAACTGTAATAGCCAGGGATTTGTATAATAAAGGTGATGTTCTTGCTGGTTTCATGTGCATCTTCATGTAAGTGAAACTTTATTATGCTTAAATTTCATGCAAATTGACAATCGTTTCATCATAAGCTGCAGCTTCTGTTATCTTGTTGTCATATAATCTGGTGATGACTGCTATTATATGTTTTCCTGTGAACTTGTAAATGGAGACATTAGTTTTGGCTGATTGCTGTGGAAGTTTTGCAGTGATAGCTCACATCAACTTTGAAAAGAGCAATGTATACAATAATCTTCCGCAGTTTAAAGTTTTTTTGCTTTCACTTTGTACTGAATGTAAGTAATCAGTTCATGGCTCATGCCCTACTTTGAACTGAGATAATTAGTATTTTTCCTTTTGTAAAAATATTCTTATTTATCAGACTGATATTGAAGCGACAGTGTTTCGTTTTCCCATCATTTGTACTATCAGCAGACCTCTCTGTTTCTATGACTGTTAATGCTACTTAAATTTATTTTAGGAGGAAACTGGATAAACTGCTTTGTATTTGGCTTATGTGGTTGTTTCGGTCAATAATTAGTATAAGCGCAGGTTGTAGTAGTTGTTTCTTCATCTAGAAAGGGGATACAAAATAGGCTAGTTGTCAAAATGAAAGGATTCAGAATATACTCAATTAGGCTTGGATGACTACTGTGATGGAATTATTAGTTAATTAATGGATGCTCTTGTGGCTGATTTATCATTTTATATGTGTAGAAACTTGATATTATAGTGTAAATTCTTGCTCAGGAGAAAAAGAGAGGCTGGTAAGGAAAAAATTTTAGTGGAGGATGAATTAGTTTTTTAGTTTTTGGTGGATGAAGGATTTTGTGGAAAGAACCCTGAAATGTAGCGGAAATTCTTGTTGCTAACAGATGAAGTAGTGGTAAAGTTGATAACATCTCATACAGGCACAATTATCATCCTGTGACTAGATGAAGGCTCCTTCGAATTGTCTAATAATCTCTCATTGAGGAACCTTGAGAAAAGAATAAGCTCCTTCTTTATTTCAGTTGCTGCCTCTGATCCATGCGGTGCTGCAGTTTGCAAATGTTTCTTGCTTTTTAAGACTTATCGAGCTAGCATCCTTTCGACGGAGTGGGTTAAAGGACTGTTTAAAGTGAATAGCTAAAAGATGGAAAACAAACAACATTGGGAGCTAGTAGTTGGGTAGGTCAATCGCATTTTAATGTATGATGGAGTATGAAGTTCTAGAAGTAGTGATTCACTAAATCCTTGTGTTTATGCCCAAATTGTCGAGGGAGAGCACTAAAAATGCTTACCACAAACTTAACTATAGGAAGATTGGAAGTGGCAGAACTGTAGTATTAAGAGAAGTTGTGGGGGAAGATGATAGGCAGCTTTTGTATTGTCTTCTCTGGGCACTTTCGTCGTGTTTTCTGGAAACGATGTGCTAGTTCTTGTATTGTTTTTTCCTCCAAGAGACTCTGTATGGTGCTGGAGAAATATAGGTCTTTTGTGTCCACAACAGATTCAGTGGGCCATTTCACTCTGTAGATTTGCTGATTTAGACTGCCGTTAGCAGAAGATGCTATCACACCAGCTGGGTCTATAATTATGCATATGTATATATATGCGGACACATCCCTTTGTCATATATGTTTAGCTTTTCCACAATGTAAAATGGTGGGATGAGTGGCTTCAATGCCTTATTGTAGACAATTGTAAGAGAGGGAATTGATACTTTATGTGTTTAGTTGACATAGCAAAATATTCGTGAACAATTTTCCATTTCGCAAGCAATATTATGTTTTCCTCCTGTTTCCGCAGATCCAGCTTAGTGAGCCAAAGAATTCTGCCACTCTCTTTGCTGTCGACTTTTAGACAGTTGATGTCTGTTTTTACTGGTTTTGTTCCCAGTAACAGAGTAAATCATTAAGCTGGTGAATGTGGTTAGACCATTAGAATTAATTATTGTGCTTTATATTTGCCTCTTGTATTAGTTTGTATTAGTGCTTTGCATCTAGTGGAATACTGACTATTTCTTACTTTTTTTCCAATTATTTTCTTGTTCGTAGCTTTAAGGTAAATCTTCTCCCAGCATCTTCTTCTCAGTAATTGAGATAGGAATCAAAGGAGTTAGGCTTCCTGTGCTCCCTTTAGCACCAGATTCTTTTTTTTTTTTTTTTTTTTTCTGTGCTTATCTTGCTGTGGTTCCTCCAGCTGTCCTATTAAGTTGTCCCAGCTCAGGCCTTCTATATCTCGCATGATAATTATCTTGCAACTTTGTGCTCCCCCTTTCTGGGAGGGAAAGCAATTGAGTATGTTAGTCTTCTTTCTACTTACTTTCATTTTCAGGGGATACTCTGATTGGGGGTATTTTATTTATTGTGATTACGCTGATAGTCTTCTTGTATCGACATTCTGCATTGGTCCGTCCTCACATGGTTTTTATGTCGATTTCCACTGTTTCTTCTTTTGTTAGCATATAGTTTAGTCTTAATTTTCAATAAAGATTGTGATCACAGCATATCAACACTTTGGAGAACTTTTGTTGAAGGAGTCATTTAGGGTCAAGGACACTTCTAAAGTGCAAGTGTCAGCCTGCAACTTCTTCAATAGTTCGATGTGCACATCTTTCGTAACTTGTAGACTTTTTGGCTTTATCTCCTTGGTAGTTCATATTCGTCTGAAACCTTCTGTAACAAAATGAGGAAGTTTGATGGATTGGCACTTTGTCCATATATGACACCAATAATGGCATACGGTGACTGAAATTGGCATCCCATAGCTTTCTGACTGTTGACAGCCAACTCGGCAGACCTCAGAAATGTGGAATAATTATTTTAACTAATGTTGTATATCTTTAGACGATTGGTGAATAGAAATAGACAGAGATGATAGGAAAGTTGTCTATGGAACTTTTCTCTCTTTTAATGCTAGCCCGCACAATGATTTTACTCTGAATCTGAATTCAAGTGACTCGTAGAAATATTCTTGAAGAGCTACTGTTGCAACTGGCTCTGTCTTCATCTTGGGTTTAGTTGCTGGATTGAAACTCAAGTACCATGAAAAACTAGTGCAATTCTGGGGGAGAAATGACTTCTCCTGGGATGATGGTAAGCTATCCTCATAAACTAATAGGTGAGGTTTTGCTTTGTACCATCATATCTAGCATTGAAATTTTGCTTAATAGCAGAATTACCTGACAAACATTAAAGTAATGTGCTGGTGGAATGATCTTTTTTTTTTTTTTTTGGGGTCGGTGGAATGATCTTCAAGAGGTCAACTTCTGCTCTTCTTTGTTGGAGATAAAGATGTGTTGGTAAACATACAGTGAGTTAGGCATATGTTTCTGTTTTATTGTTGGAAGGATCTCTATATGGTTAATTATTTTACGATCAGAGAGAGAGAGAGAGTAGATGGGTAACCAAACTTGTCGGTTTTTCATGAGATGCGACAATAGTTATGACTTCTGTTTCAACGCCCTCTTTTGCAGGGAAGCTTCTTAGGCAGGAGAAATTCAGCTTCGGACCTGTCACTATTCCGTAATTGAAGAGCCCTTCCAGGTGAGAGGCCTATTGGATACATTCATAGGCGAACCGCTTATCTCCGTAAGAACGTTGGGAGATTTTTTTTGTTATCCTGTTGATATATTATACTTTTGTTCGGGTGTCATTTGTTTCCAGCACTATGAGCGTTTCTCATCTGGGAAAATGGATACCCTAGCATACAAATATTAAATGTGTCTTTTTTATTCGAGCTAATTACTGTATTGAGAAGGATTTGCTCCTGTTGGAACTCTTTTTTAGGCTTTCTCCTGGCCCAATAGTCGAAAGAGTTCCGTGAGAAAGGCATTCAGATGGTCTCATCCTCTATCCAAATGCTAGGATATCTGTGCTGGAAAATGTCGGTCCTATATATGTTCCATCATTCTCTCGATGCCGTATATCATCTCGTCTGTGGTTCTGCGCTTCCTGCTACCGAACATTCGTGCATTTCCGACATATTTCTAGTACTGTGTTTCACACTCGGCGGCAACGCAGGTCCTGGATTTTGGCTGATCCGACATCGGTTAATGTATTTACCGGGTCTTAAATCACAAATACTTCAGAGACGCCCTACTTATGGAAAGTATCAGTATAGATGATAAAGTACCCCGATGCATTACGAGCTTTTACTGATCCCAGGGATGGAATATAGGACTTTTAAAATGCTCTATACCTCCAGATTTGAATGAACACTCGAAAATATGGGGAAAAGTAGTAAAATAATTCTTAAATTTATGGCATTGGTACTAATCTAGTCTTAATTTTTTTTTAATTTAACCAATTTAGTTTTAAATCTTTTCATATCGATATTGATTTAGTCCAGCCATAGATGTCGGTCGACTTACGTGTCACAATCGACATTAACATAGATATTTTAAAATACTTTTTAATTATTTTTTTCGATTTTTTACTTTTTAAAAGTTTTTCCTTTTCTTTCCCTTTTGGATTGTGGCTAGCCATGGCTGGCAACTAGTCATAAGTGAGGGCCAGTGAGGGTGTCATGGCTCTCATTGGATTTGGTGAAGGGATGGCTTGGGTGAGAGTTGTTAGAGCGGTCCTCACTAGGGGTGAGCATCGGTCCAGGGTCAACCCTGGACCGACCCCTGACCGCCCAACCCCGCCTGGTCCCTGGCCCCAGGTTCTTAGGGGGGATTGGGTTGGTCGCTTGGTCCCCGAGAATTCCCTGGCCCAACATCCGCGGGGTTGGTCTCGGCCCAGGAAGTTTAGGGTCGGTTGCTCAACCCGGGCCAACCCCGAATATATATATATATATAATATTATTTATAATTTTTTTAATCAAAAAGAGAATAAAAATCATATGGTTTTGATAGTGTTGACCACAAGACTCACTAAGATTGGGTTGGCCCTTCCTCTTTTCCCTTTTCTTTCTTCTCGGCCCGGCCTACTCCATTTTCTTCTTCCTCCTTTCTTTTTGCCCGCACGGAACATCACCTATAGAAGAAGACTAAAAAACTGAGGTGCAGGTTAGAGGCAAAGGGATTAGAGGCGGCAGAAAATCGAGGGGGTTAGGTCAGCAAAGCAAAGGAGAGAGGGGGGACAAAAGGGAAAAGAAAAACAGAAGAGAAAGAGGAGCTTGAGGTGGAGAGTTTTGCGGGGGTTTTCTCGGAAAAACATAGAGAGGAAAAGTGAGACCTCCTCTAGTTTGACGCAGGGAAAAAATAGAGAAGAATGCAAAAAATGAAACAAAAAAAAAAAATAGTCGGTCACCCTGGTTGACCACAGGCCGGACCGAACCCATTGTGGGTCGGTCCGGTCCTTGGTCCCAAGCTGATAGGGTCGGTCCCTCGGTCCTAAAATTTGAGGGACCAACACCGCGTGCGGGTTGGTCCTAGGGTTAGGGGGTGGCCTGGCCCAACCCGGACCATGATCACCCCTAGTCCTCACCCAAGCTACAACGGCTATGAGCTTATCGGATCTAGCAAGGGCCACCCTCGCCTAGGCCATCTCCTTGTCAAATCTGACGAGGGCCATGATGTCCTTGTCTTTTCCTATGGTTGGTCGTCGGCTATAGTCCAAAAAGGAAAACAAAAGGGAAAAAAAAGGAAAGAAGAAAAAGGAATGGAAAGGGAAGAAAAAAAGGAAAAGAAAGAATAAAACAAAGTTATCATAAAAAGAGTAAAACAATTAAAAAGCATTTAAAAATGTCATGTTAGTGTCAATCGTGCTAAGTAAAACGGTCGGCATTCACATCAAATAAACTGAATTTGTATCAATATGAAAAAATCTAGGACTAGTTTAATCTAATTAAAGGATTTAAAATTAAACTAGTACTACTGATATCATAGATTTAAGGCTTCTTCTTTTTTTATACTTTTCCCGATGATAATGTGATAGCATTAAAGCCGATGAGGACGCTTAGCGAAAGAATTCCAAAAGGCAGAGGACGACGATATCGAGAATCCGGGGTACCGGCCCCTCTCGCAACTTTTGAAAAGCAAAGAGACAACACGACCCGACCCATGGCTATATCGAGTCGTCATTTCCCGTTCAACAGCTCAGTAAATTGGTTTATCGTATGCTCAAAAGGAGAAGTCGAAAGTCAAGTAAATGACTCCGCGATAAAGGATCCTGTTTTTGTCGTCGCCATTAAGAGAGCGAGAAGTTAGAAGTTGACTAAGGGATGATGCCCGGCGACATAGCTCGGTCTCGCTCCTAACTTTCTTTGAAAAAGCTTTAACGCAAGTCCCTCTCATCAAATCAAAGAGAGCTTCCGACCGCCGATTTTGGCGTTCAATGTCGAACGGAGAAACAGGTGACCCTTCTCTATTGGCCGCCCAACATATAGCAGTCTCCCGAGTTTGACCGTGAGAATTTTGACACTCCGTTAGAAATTTCGTAGCACATTTTCAGCAGATTGTGCCTGCATGATTGACGGACAACACCGGAAATTCGTATCTTTTATTTACAACAATTTGTTATAACTAATTCAAATATGAAACTTTTATATTATCTTTCAAATCTCATAATTCATAAATGCTCACATTTCTTTTCAAATTTATTTTGATTCTCAGATTATTTGTATTCCCATTTAATTAAATTGCGAGGTTTGACCAAGGGAATGGAAAATATAAAAAAAAAAAAGATTTTGGAAGCTGTAGCCTTGTTGTTAAATTAATGAAAATTTATTAACTGGGCATATACATTATATGCCTCAGCTACATGACGAGTCCCAAAATAAATATTAAGGTCAAAGGAGAGAGAGAGGGGACGGAGAAGAATAGCTCGCCTGTGGGACGCGTCTCAGCTAATCATTACCTAACGTGGGCATGAATAGATGCGGAAATTAAATAAAAAACTTTAAACAAATTTTCTGGACCATTTCTATTTCGCCAAAATTAGACGATGCCTCGCTCAACTTATAATGGAGTACTCAAACTTAATCCATCAATTTTCGCTTAATGTATAGCATCATTTCAAAAATTTTAATTTATCTAATATGATTTCTAAAATTTTAATAAACGTTCAATTTAGTCTCTAAACTTTATAATTTAAAGAATAAATCAACCACATTGAATAAATGTATGTATGATATTATATATTAAACTAAAATTTAAAGATTATTTATTCTACGTTTAGCCAAAATTTAAAGATTATTTTTGATATAATCCTTCTATTTTCAATATTAATTATTATTTTGACAGAATCCTTAAATTTTCCTTGCCGAAGAATATGCGATTCCGCGGTTAAAATTCAGACCAAGCTCGACCGAACTCCTCCATCGTCTGTCTCTCTTCTGTCTCTCTCCGTGTTCGATCGTTCATTGATTCCTCTTCTTTTTTGTCGGTGCTGCTTCGACAAAAGCCATTGCAGAGAGAGAGAGAGAGAGAAAGAGGGAGGAGAGAGAAAGGGAGGGGCAGCCTCGCTATCGCATTCTATCTCTTCACTGTCACACTTCCAATCGAAGCTTCTAGCGCTTCCAGTCGGTCGGCGTTCCTCTCCCTTCCGTCGATCTGGAGGGAGATCGACTCGATCCGTGAGGGGGAGGACTCGCCGGCGGTCGGATCGGCGGGGGGCGAGGCGGGGGTAGAGATGTCTCCTTCCAATGGCGTCGGCAACGGCTCGGACGGAGCCGGAGCTGCCAATGGCCGAAACTACCTGGAGCACGAGGTGACGAAGATGGACACTCTCGCCGGGGTCGCCATCAAATACGGCGTCGAGGTTCGTCGGTTTTTTTTTTTTTCTCTCTCGTTTCCTGTGTGGCGCTCCCGAGTTTTCTCTAGATCTTTGTGTGATTGAGGATTGAGGTCGCTCGAGCGGAGGAGATGGTTCGGTTGGACTTTTATGGCTTTGGTTCTGACTCAAAACGGCTTGAAAACGACCACCTTTCCGGAGTTCGTTGGTAGGACTAGGATTGCATACCTCTGTATCTCCGGGATGAGTAAAGGTTTGCTGTCGGGACTCGGACTAACTTTGACTAGTTCTGTCGGAATGCTAGAAGAGCTAATTTGGAACTGTATGAGGCATGTGGTTTGCAGGTGTCTGTCCATGGATAATGGCTCGGCAAAGGTTGTGTAGGCTTTGCACAAAACTTTGGATGGGTTTTTCTGGATCAAATCCGTAAATTTTTCGATTGGAGTCAAAGTCATTTTTAGGCTGAGTTATAGAGTGGAATGTGTCATGGAGATGGAACTAAATAAGAAATTCATGGTTATTGGGTCTCCATGGTTTCTGATGCCAATAGGCTATCCTGTAATCCTCTGATGGGGTTTTGCATGTGACGGGAACTACTCTTTATTCTTTTTGCATCAACCATATGAAATGATATCCCTGCAAAAGTCTTTGTATAAATAATAAACCACGCCGTCATCTACAAGCTTAAGTTTTTAGAACAGTTGGCAGTGGTCCCACAAAATCTCACATGGTATCAAAGCTGGAGGTCCTGAGTTCAAATCTTACTAGGCCCCATTTATCTCCCCAATTAAATTTCCACGTTTAGTACTAGGCAAAAAACCAGACTAAGCTTGAGGGGGAGTGTTAGAATAAATAAATAATAAACCATGCCGTCATCTACAAGCTTAAGCTTTTAGAACAGTCGACAATGATCCCACAAAATCTCATAGTCTCGATGTGCTTCTAGGATCAGAAACTAATCTGGCTAGCCAGTGAGGTCTTTCCTGTGTAATGGTTAGATTTACCCTAGAACATAGTTCTACATTTTCTACTATCAAGTGTATTGCACCTCTCCGGAGACAACATCCTTATAGTCAAGTAGCCAGCTTTTGCATTCCTCTTCATGGGATTAGGTCACCAGAATAAGTGTTCCCATTTCAGAGTTGTGATATAGCTAGAGGGATGTGTGTCACTAAACATGATTCACTCATGGTTATATTTCTCTTCTAATGGCTTTTATTTTGCTGCATAGGTCGCAGATATAAAAAGGCTGAATGGGTTAGCCACTGATCTCCAAATGTTTGCTCTGAAGACATTGCGGATACCATTACCAGGAAGACATCCACCTTCCGCCATCCCGTCTGATGATTCTGGTTCTTCAAGGTATTGTGCACTGATGCTTTGTTATATTAAGGACATTTATGAGGACAAGACTCTTGTATTTCTGAAGGAAAGGACCGCAAAATACCTATGTTTGATTGCTTTTTTGAAAGGTCCCTGTCTTGTATATCATAGCATTGTGGTATATTCTCTGCCTATCAGTATTCAGTGGTCAAAACCTTAGAAAGGACAAGGATAACCAGAGTAGTTGGATACCTGACAAGCTTTTTATTTTAACAAAAATTATGTGGTCATGTTAATGACTAACTTATGAGTGCTTGTTAAGCATACATAAGAAATAACGATTCAAATTTTATACGTTTAGTACAGATGCCCTAGGAACAACCATGCAAATTATCCTTAGGTAGGTACATGCCAAAGTGCTTTAAGGACACTTATTAACAAAGTCCTTCAAATGTAGCTACTGCACTTCTGACTAATGTAATGAGAGACTGCAATGTACTCTAGAAAACATGCTGGGGTTTGTTGTTCCCTGACACTTTGAGGTCTAACAGAATCAAGACTCAAAAAGACAGCCCTCTGAGCCTTCTCCATGGGAGACGTCCGACCTTTTTCAGAAATATGCACATGGGCCTGAAAGATGCAGAGCTAATATTTGTTTTTCTGTACTTAAGGATCTCTAATCCCCTAGATTTCCTTGGAGTTTTATAATTGCTGTCATTCCCTTTTACCACCAGACAGTTTCAAAGTTATGCACATCTGAGTGTTTAAAGAGCAGCTAAAATGCTAACCTGGGCAAGATGATCCCCGGATGAGTGGGCTTTGGTGATAGCAAAGTTGATATTATTGTGCTTCTGTGAAATCAAATTGACCAGAAAACAATTAAACTGAAAGGAAAAAACTTCCGGTCCTGTTTTTGCAAATACTTGGAGAGCAATCCCTGGTAGATAAAATTTCCAAGAAACAAGGAGTTGAATCCATTAAATTTGATTAAAACTATTTTTTCCAAATTTCCTTCTGACTTTCACTTCTACAGAAGTATTATTTCCATTGCCATTGAAATTGTTTCTATGTAAGAACCATTTTCCTGGTGAAAGTTGACGTTTCTTACTAATAACTGCTTATCAACTTATTCTTGTGCTTGTCTACTCATTGTGGCTGTACGTAAAAAGCAGAGTTGGGGAGGGAGAATCTTGTCTTGGTTTTCATAAAGTAAGATTGCCAAGTCCTTTACCTAAATAGTAGTCGTTCTTATGAGATGTTTATCAACTGAGATTGTCAAGGCTTCTATACTTTTCTCTTCTTTTTTTTGTCAGATCAAGGCATCTCCCTAAATGTATTGAAAAGGGAGACCAAAGATGATAAAGTTTTTTTGGCTTTTAGTCTGAATTTCACATTTCCATGTGTGGAAAGAAGTATGAATATCTTCATATGCCAGATGCTTGCTAATGAGTACTGCGCCTAAGTTATAAAAGAAAGAAGAATCATCAGTTTCGGTGATGCCTCATTTTTCACTCTTGTTAGGGGGTGATACTCTGTACAATCATCTCTACACATTATACTGTAACTATGTGACTAATAAGGCTCAAATCATTTGCAGAGAGAATGGGTGCAAAAATAATCGCTCACATCGAGCCACCTCTAACATCTTGGACTCCTTGGAGTCTCTAGGATTGAAATCACCTCAAAGGGTATCTTCAGCAATGAACACATTGCAAAGTTATTACGGCCTCAATTCGCAGAATAAGAGAAGCGGAGAAGGCATGGAAATGACTGTTTACAGAACAGGAACCCCTTACATTAATGACAATGGGTTGCCTCCTAAAGCCTCACATATTCTTGAGTCATCGTACAGGACTCGAAGTATAGGTTTTTCCCAAGATGGTGGAGTTGCAGACTTTGGGCCTCTTGCAGATTCTGGGGATGATGAGGGAGAGAAATCTAGTGAAAAGTCTGTCCGGAGGCGTCAAAAGGCAGAACCGGATTTAGGGGTTGGGACTCCAGAAAAGTTGTTGAAAGAAGAAAACAGTGGTGGAAGCCGCAGCAGCTTCTCTACAATAACAGGAAAGGGTTTGGCATTGAGACCGAAATCAGCCAGTCGAACATCGCTGAATGGCGATGTGGAGTCTAGTTGGTCGAATGCTATTCCTCTTGGTATTGGGGATTCTGTAATGGTCGATGAACCTAATGGAGTACGGAAGGCCTCAAGCTTATCTAGCCTCCAGGATCAAGATGGCCGTAGGTCCTCATCCATTTGGCCAACTTCGAAGTGGAACTTGAAACCAGACTTGCCAGTACTTTCAGCTGCGTCCATCACTGGACCACTTTTGGAGGGCCTCCCAATACCGATGTCTGGCCGTAGGAACAAAGCAGCTCTCGATTAGCCGTAGAAAGCTCCCACATATACGTCATATATTTATTTGGATTTTGATTCAATGGAACAAGATATTTGTTGCCATCGTGATGCCACATTCATATGTTACAGCCCTGAAGTGTACATTGAGGGGAAGAACGAAGGAAAACCCTGGTGAGGTATAGGATATAGACATTCTGCCAACTCCACGAGAGGTCGATTGGTCAACAGCCTGAAACGGGCAGGCTAGTGTTCCGCCATTCTATTCTTGTATTCCCTAGTATATGCAACCTCTCTGTCATCCAAATTGATTGAATTTGTAAGTACTGCAATCGCAATAATCTATGGTCGACTATGCATTAATGAAGAATGTATCATGGTTCCAATTGCAATAATCTATAAGTGCAAGTTTAGGTGATTCCTAAGTGTGATCTTTAGGCATTTATAGCATGGCTACCGAAATAACTACATGCAAATTTCCAGTTTCTGCGGGGTCCGTTTGCTGCATGTTTATGGTGGTTGGACACTTATTTAAATTCATGACTTGTTCAGCGATGGTTACCGATTACTGGGTTTCCAGAAATTATCACCAACGTGAAATGAACGATTATGAGTCTGTTACAATGTCTCAAAAGAACAGATGGTAAAGTTCTTGCGGATGTGGAATTTTTCCTGGTGGTAGTAACACGGGAGGTTAATGAATTTTTCTTTGATGTTCAATGTGATCTCCAATTGTTTTTTTTATTCAATATAATCCCAATCACCTCAATTTGGTCTTTTAATCAAACGAAGCACCTTGTAACAAGTTTTCTGCTAACGGAGAGTGTCGCCTCAGCAATAACTAGCCAAATATATGAACATGGGTCACCACCCTTTTTTTTCCAGCTCAATTTTTTTTTCGCTTCTTTCCCTCCTCTTCCCCCTTTCTTCTTCATCTGGTCTTCACCACACTAGACAAACTAGAATTTTGACAACGCCATTGCCATTGCTAGCGATCCATGGAGCCATAATTTCATTGTACTGGGCACTCCACGCTCTCTCTCCAAGCACCACCACCATAATTTCTTCATCCATTGTGAAGTACAGCTAGAGGCATTCTATGAAATTGGTTTAAATAATAATCTATCTAATTTCCTAGGTGATGATACAAGTTTTTATACCTTAGCGACAAAAGGAATGAGCACAACATCCAATAGTAGATGGCCTCAGTGCTCATTTATTGAGATCATCTGCAGCATATAGAACCCAAGCTTTCTAGAACTACTTTGAATTAAGATCAGAAATGAAAAGGAATAAAAATTTCAAAATTTCCCATGACCAAAAAAAAAAAGAAAGAAAGAAAGAAAAGAATTCATGTTGATGTTAACTTGATTTATGTTACTCAATTCTAACTACTGACAAGCCCTCTCTGCTTGAACACATCAAGCATAGCAGCACCAATCTTTGCTGGGGACTCTACTACTGTGACACCAGCTTCTCGAAGTGTGTCGATTTTGCCCTGAGCTGTGCCTTTGCCACCAGACACAATAGCTGCACAAAGCGAGATATAGGACCTCAATTCTATGAGAAAAAAGTCCTAGGGTATTTCTCGACTGCTGCATATAGTGGAAATGTGTTGAGAGTAGTAAATGGAGGAAATGCTCACCTCCAGCATGACCCATTCGACGACCAGGGGGAGCAGTTAGACCAGCAATAAAGGCAACAACGGGTTTCTCTGTCTTGCTTTCCTGGTTGATTGATCACCAAAGACAGTTTAGTGACAGTGAAGGAGAATAATTATATGGGGCAGCACAGCATGACTAGTCTTCCCAAATACACAAAACATCACAAGCTCCAGAGAAATTAACATTTTCACAACGAGTAGGTGATGTTAAAGCAGAAGAACTCAAACTTTGACAAATGCACAGCTCAGCAGTTGTAAAAACTTTAAATCCCTCTGGGCCACCACATTAAACTATGTAAGCGTTTTGAAACATACTAAAGGAAAACAGGTAAACAGGTATCCTTGGCACTTGTTAAGCAATTGCCAATGTGCTTTATAAATGTGAAACAAAAAAATCCACAATTTGAATCTTCTTGAGGACGTGTCAAAACATTACACTTTATTCAATTTTAATGACTTGAAGAACAAATTCTCTCTTTATGACAGCTCTCAGAAGAAAGCTTAGTGCCCTTGAGGTACCAATTGACAATATGTAAACATTACTAAACTTCTTTGTCGAGTTGCCTTAGTGCATGAATAATCAATACCACTAGCGAAACAAGAGAGCTTTCAGCTGTCAGTTAGTTGTTCCCCTAAAGTCCAAAAATTTACTATGAACCATCTCTGAAGCAAAAGCAAGCATTAGAAATACAGGTCCAAAAGTTTCTCTCAAGTTGTCTGACAGCAAGAATGTGTTGCCAAGCAATCTCCAGAAGTAATTAAAATATCTTCATTAAAAAGTAAATGAAACAGCACATCAAGCAGTCCAAATATGTAGAAATCTTATCTTTGGATACAAAAGACTGAATAATCAAACAAAAGCCCCAGTTATGCCTTTCTCTTTTATTTTGTCATGAACTGCCAAGATTCATCAAAGGGTAGAAACTAATTCCTCACCTTAATAAATGCAGCAGCATCTTCTTCAGCAGTTCCACCTATTTCACCGATTAGAATAATCCCTGGAAGTGTACAAGTGTCAGGTATTTATGTTCAACAGGATTTAATGAAAGAAATTAGAAGATCACCAATAATTCAAAGAGAATTGATGCAGTGATGAAATTTGAGGAGAGATTCACTAGGGAATCTATACCAGTTCAATGGACCAAAAGAACATACAATCTGTAGAAAACATATACTTGCTGCTACATAAAGGCTTGGAACTCAAATTAGGAATATTTAGAATATGTATTTAGAAACTTTGTTCAAGCAATTCCTTGATTCTGCTTCCGATTTTTTGGCAGTCTAAAATTTGCCAAGCCATCACCAGCAGACATAGGAGTTATGCTATTTCTACTACTATAAACCTCCACCTCATTTACATCCTCATCTTTGGAAACATTCAACAAAGTCCATCCTATAGCAGCCCAGTGCTCATATCTCAAAATCAATGGATGTTGACAAAATTTGGAATATGGCTAAACTAGTGTCTTACTTTGACTAATTTTAAAACAACATGATTTTTCTGCCGGTGAAAATTCTGGGATTTCTAACCAAAGCCAATCAGGTTGACCACTTCAATATTCTTATTAGTCTTTGGGCTCCTCAGACTGAACTCATATCAGTGAAAATAGATTAGATCAAGAGCAGGCCAAATGGACCAAATTGTGTTAGTCGCCAGGATCCTAGTGCTCCCTTTTCTCATACAAGAAATTCTCATAAGCCACAATCTGTTCTCCTAAAATCTTACTGACAAAATAGATGATTAAGAATAATAAGGACATGTCTATTCAAAAGCTTTTGCTGAGAGACAGATTGAATAATGAGAAAAACAATCATGAACAACCCCCATTGAATTATGAGCATGCTAACTGACATTCTGGACATCTACCTTCTGTTTGGGGATCCACGACGAATCTCTCAAGGCAGTCAACAAAGTTGGTCCCATTGAAAGGGTCCCCACCTATTCCCACACATGTGGATTGTCCAAGACCAACTGCAGTCGTTTGAAAAACCTGCCAGGAAAAGGGAAGACAGAGAAATGATATAATTTTGCCATCCCATTTGGCATATCTGTAAAACTGCTATTCAAGCAAACAAGAATCCACAAAAATCAAATGACCAACAAGACCCACAAACAAAAATTGACAAGCAAACTAAGTGACAAATTTGCAAATTCAGCAATTACTCATCAAGATGGATACTGCCACTAGAATATCAGACATGATCCAGGCAGATACAGATTAGACGCATGCTGTTCTTCAACTGACATTTAGATGATGTGAAGAAAAGGCAAACCAGAGTTTCAACCCAGGGAAAAGAAACACAGTCAATATTTGATATGAGCAGCTGCAGGGGCAACTTTGTCTCAAAAAATTAACAATGCATTGGTCAAATATGAAGTTGCCCCTGACCGAAACGAAGTATAAGGCACAACCTATGCATATACTTCTCATGTAAAACATGAATAATAAAGACGATTTCAGCAAAGAGATCAGAAAACAAGGATGTCAAAATGACAAACAAGCATTTTTCTAAAAACAAACTTTAATTTCTTCAATGGGCTTTTAAAATAGGAAATGCACATTCAGAGATAGAAAACGCTAAACCATTAAAGGGATATGAGATGCCAAACGCGATGCCGCTGCAAATGTTGCTGGATAACTATTTATGTCCACTAGTGTAAATCTAATCCATTCTGAACAGAGGAAATTTTAGGAATGCCATAATATTCCTGCTTAAATCAAGAAGACTTACTGCTTCATAAGTCAAGGTTCCAGAGCGGGACACAATACCCACACGTCCTGGTTTGTGTATGTACCCAGGCATAATGCCAATTTTACATTCCCCAGGTTTAATAATACCAGGGCAGTTAGGTCCAATCAGCCGTGTCTTGGATTGCCTGTTCAGAGCAGCCTTGACTCGAACCTGGAATCATAAGCATTCATTTATTATGTCTATCTCCAGATATCAAGAGTCACAGACTCATAATTAGTATACAAACCCTGCTCAGTAAAACCATTTCCTTCTTCAATTATTCAAAAAAGAATAGCTAAGTAACTACACTAGTCCAGAATGACCAGAGTATATTTTGGCTTGAAAGATGAGTTTATGTTCACTGATTTGATTATTAAATCAAAGAAAATGTAGATTTTTTTTAATTAATATCAGGAAGTCAAATGTTCGATGAAAAAAATGAAAAGTAGCCTTACTTGAAAAACACACACGCAGAGGGTGGGGGACAATTGGGATAACAATTCTTGATTTCTAGTCTCAGCAATTGTCAAAGAAGTCAAAATCCTAACATTGCATTTATGTTTCCCTGAGTATCTAAAAAAATAATAAATAGAGATAGAAATGTGACATTCATGCAAACTCAATAACCTTTTAAAATGCATCATTCCTTCCTTACAATTATCAATAAAAAAACATGTCCTTGGTGAATGTTATTCAGAAGATAAGAAATAAATAACTACCATTGAATTAATATCACACATTGTTAACCTATAGAAGGTGTAAGGATATAATTAAGAATACCATATCATGCTGAGGGATCCCTTCGGTAATGCAAACAACAAGATCGAGCTCAGCTTGCATGGCCTCCATAATAGCAGCAGCAGCAAATGGAGGTGGAACATATATGACTGAAGCATTAGCCTTAGTTTCAGCCTTCGCTTCAGCAACTGTATTGAAAACAGGAAGGCCCAAATGTTCTGTTCCGCCCTTCTTGGGTGTCACACCACCCACCTGTCTCAATAACAGCACATCAAATTTAAATTTTATGATTTAATAACTCAGAGACTCCCAATCCCAAGTCCCATAACTAATTCAATCTATTCAAACTGTTACCCACATTGATTTAGAACTCAAAAGTAGAGAATCTCACAGAGATTTTCGCATTAAAAGCAGACCAAAAGGAAGACTCCATCTTAGTCTACAATGCAACTACTTAAGAATCTTCGAGCAAATGGACAAATTTACCAGTAGACAAAAAAATAGAAAGAAGTACTCAAACAAAATTGGCATGTACAGGCAACGTGGACATGAAGCGAAGCCAATGCTCCAAAGCAAAAGTGTGTTCCACAAGAGTTTAGCATTTGCCAAAGCTCGAACAAGCTATGTCTTTAACAATTCCAGATCAACCACTTGAACCCAGCGAAAGTACCGACAATCCCCAATCAAACCTACCGACTAGCACAGCAAAACTGCAACAAAAAGCTCGGAGCAACGCGATACTTCACACCGACGCCGCAAAGGCCGATTCCGAAAGCCAAAACGGACGCCGTCAACTAGCCTCCCGGCGGAGCCAAAAAAAGCGAGAAAAGACATGCGTACGGACGAGAAGAGAGAGAGAGAGCGCGAGGCTCACCATCTTGGTGCCATACTCGATGGCCTGCTCGGTGTGGAAGGTGCCATTCTTGCCGGTGATGCCTTGGCAGATGACGCGGGTGTTCTTGTCGACGAACACCGCCGGCTGGTGCGGCGCGGCGGCGTAGCCCCGCACCCGGGACGCGAGGGCGAGCAGAGAGGACGGCTTCTTCTCCGATGCGATCGAGCCTATGAGCTTGGTCGCGGCACGTCGAGCCATCGATTCGGTTCGATTCCCTCGCCTCCTCTCTCTCTCTCTCTCTCTCTCTCTGCGTCTAAGACGACGCGGACGTTCTCGCGAAGTCGCAGGAGCAAGCGGAGGTCTGACGATGATGGGCTTTTGCGGGCTCCGATGGGAGCGGACCACCGAAACAGAGCGTGCTTTCTGGGCCTCATGGGCTGGAGCCCGTTTCACAACGCATCGAAAAAGCACGCGCATATTATCGGGAAAAATGAATAAAAGGGAAATGAGATTTAGCGTTGCGTTAGGAAGAAAAAATATTTAAAATCATTTCCAGATGAGGAAATTCTCAGTTTAAATTTAGGATTTCCGAGAGATTTGTGAAATAAGTCGAGAGTTACTTACAATCTTTCCAAGATCGGTTCATTATCGAGGAAATTCTTGAGGGCAACAACACACATCGACAATGGGGCGGGTTCATTACGTTTCGTGATTAGACAGCATCGATTGCTGATCAGTCTTGAGCTTCAGAATGCTAGTCTCTGTTACATAACATTACGCCTCTTGTGGATATGTAGTCAGGAAACATTATGGCCAGTCTCAGGACAATGATGAAAGAACGTTGCACGATCCAACTCGTGCTCCTCCCTTGTCTTACATCGCACTGAACTGGTGCCGCGACGAAAGGAAATCCATTCCTCTCCTTATCTCAATTACAAGTTCCTAGACAAACTCAACCCTCTTTCTCTGTTTCTGTCTCTCTCTCTCTCACACTCAATAGAATAAAGAACGGGGGGTTAGGAAGCAACTGCCAGTATTCACGGCTAGCAAATCTAACACTATACAGCTAAAGTTGGCATGTCAGCACTAGATTAACGCAGACTCGTTCGTGGGTAGGGAACCAATGTAGGGGAACGTTAGCCATCACGAACTATTTCTAGCCATGCGTCTGAAAACTGAGGCAAATGTCATGAAGGAGCTTGCACATCGCCTTTACAGAACTTCCATGATCCATCCTCTTGCTTCTTTAGGACGTAATGAATTTCATAAGAGCTGGCATTGGCAAAAGAGGAAACAAAGTGAAATTAACACCTACAAAAGTACTGCCAAATCGAATTAAGAAAAGGGAAAGTTGGAACAGTCTGAAAGAAGTTGGGAGGAGGAGACAAAAGAAGTTGGAGGCTATGACCAATCGGGTAAAAGAGCAGACAAGGCAAGAATTCTTTCATTTTGAGAGGATCTCTGCCACAGGATAAAAAGAGATAGGTTCTCTTTCTTTATCAAAAGGCCACCCACATGATAACCAGTAAAAGTTTAAGCAGAACTGAACAATGCATATGAGATGACCAAAGATTTGTTCATGATTGCATTATACTCAATCAACCCATAGGCAATAACGACTTCACCTACCTATAGTAATTTGGGTTCTTTGGCTGAGATTCATCAACAAGCTCAGCAGCTTCCTCCAGGACAGCATCAATTTCAGCCATCTCCATGCCCATCCCATCCGAAAGAATCTCAGCTCGAAGGACAGAGAGTTGCAACAGGACAAATCTCCAATAACAAGACCTGGCTTTAGCCTTGTCAGCCAAAGCTTGCCACTGATCCAAAATAGATCGCCAAATAAGTAAATATCAAGAGAAAAAGATGGAAAAAAGAAAAGGTCCCGTGTCTTTGCACCTTGAGGAAAACATATCCTTCACAAAGTGGGCTAATTGCAATCCCATAAAGAGAATCTTTGAAAATAATGACGCCAAAAATCAAGGGTTTAATTTGTATTTTACATACAAAACTTCAGATGGTTTTGTCAATGTAGCAATGATATGGTAACCCCATATATACACTAGTGACAAAAAACCCAGTAAGCAACAAAAATGAAAGGATGACAACTAAGTCCTGCCCAGAGAGGGAATGGCAAAATAAGGGCACTAATACAACCTTCCATGTTATTTCAGAAAGTATTTCTCTATGGAAATTGGTAAAAATATCAGATCACAAATGGTCGTATTATGTCTTGTCTTAAGTGAGTGCGACCCAAAAACCAATCTAACTATTGGGGTATTTGACTAAGTGCACAAAACCAATCAATCATCATAAAACTACTATGCTCACTCACTTCCTCGCAATAAACAGCTTGGTAAGTTAACCCAGTATCTCTCACAATACACTTAATTGAGTATCTCCACTGCTGTGTAAACATACAAAAATACAAAAAGGACATTTACCTGAACTAGCATGGGCTCATCAAGTATTTCAGGAAGGAACTGAACTTGATAATCAGGCCCTAGAGCCTCAGCCTTGATTGTTTGCCACTGTTTCACAAGTGATTCAGCATCCTCCAATTGCATTGGCCTCCTGTGAACTGCTGCTGTTGATGAGAACAAACCAGCAGTCAAAAATGAATTGCTTGCGCTTTCAGAACTAGAGAAGCTTTCAAACTGCTTCTTCACCATGGTCAACAATTTGTCCACTCTGCTGGTCATGCCGTTTCCCTCACAGTGAGCAGAATCAGCCTTGTGTGGAAAAGAATCCACATGACAGACATTAGATCCTGCATCCCTGTCAGATATGCTAGTAGAGATCCGTCTGGATCCATTGGCCATCCTTATCACATTCTTGCTCAGTGGCCTAAAGGTTATGAACATAAAGCAACCTAGAACTGTTACAAAGACAATCCGTCCAATTATATTCTTCTCACTGAACAGCATATCCAAAATGGTGGTATTGGATCCACCAAGCCTTCTTTTCATTTGAATAGAGGGTGAGCTAATGTTGCTTCCACTGCTGTTCTGACCGACCATATCAGTGCTCTGAATGTCAGTCAACTGCTTTACGGCCAATCCAAGGTGTCGGGAGGAACTTGAGGTGGAAAGAGATTCATCAAATTCTCTTCTGTTTGTCGCTAGAGAAATGGATAGTGGCCTGTGGTTCACTGATGACATGGTTTCTACCACTCGTCTGCTTTTCTTTTGAGCGGATCTTTTTTCCCCACTAAAGAAATGACCCTGCAGGGACATCCTGTTATAATCATTTGATTTTTCTGGGTGAATTTATCTTATGTCAGTATGACACAAGTCATGCTACCAAAAAAAAAAAAATCTTACCAATGATGGGGAACAATCTTGTGTATCTGCAAATACAGCAAGAACTGCATCTTTCACCCATTGTTCCTGCTTAAATTTAACATGGAGTTAAACATATAAAATCACAACAAAGCATCAGGGAAATGACAAAAACAGCAGAGAAGCAACAGAATCTAGACAGATGTTACAATGCAATGTCCACCATATAGCATTGTTTGACTTTTAAATTTTATCACACTATATAGTCAGCAGAGCAACATAATAATGACTTGCCTGAGACCAGACAGTTAAAGAGACATAAAATAGCACATTATAGATAAAGCTCATATCATTAACACCAGCAGACAGATCAAGAGTAGGAGACACCATTTAGCCCAAAAAGACAATTACATGACACAACATTGCTGTGATTTTCACAGCTGGCAGATCCAGTACGGCAAAAGACATTAGTGAAGTCATTGCTGCAATTTATATTGAAGAACATAAGTTCAAAATCCAAATCATAGAAATCCAGAATCTAAACAAGATTTTTTTTTTCCCTTTTTTCATGTTAAGCTGAGAAAGTACAGGTCAGATAACCTTCGCACGGATCAAATGCAGTGCATACTGTAAGACAGAGGTCAAAATGAGGGCCCCATATAGCTTAGATAGCAAGAAATGAAACAAAAGCCCATTTTATTAGGTGCACGCACCCTACACAGAAGGTGTAGACTCCTACTCATAAATCTATATAAACTTATAACCCTGTACAAACTCACATTAAAAATATTTGATGGCCTCAGCCTCCCAAGGTTCTACCATGGCATATAATGGGTATAAGAGCGAAAAAGCAAATGATCAGATGTCTGTACACATCTAAATACATTTCACGACATGTTTGAGAGGTTTGAGTTCAAGAGCAAGCATGCATCATCAAGTTACAAATTGGAAAATATGAGCCCATTGCAGAATCAAATGCTCACCAAAGATGGACTTGCGCCAGAAACATCTTTGATTTCCTTTCTTGTAGGTGACTTCTGTGTAGTGGAATTGGAATTTACTTCCAGCTGGTGAAGTCTTTGAACCGCCTCTGCCTCACTACCCTGTGAAACAAGGTAATTCACAAATTATATGATGAAGATACGGTCAATAAATGAGAAATCTGCCCGACCAATTCAATATGATAGTACAGCATTCAGATAAAAGAGAGCAGAAAAAGAGTACACTTTAAATGTACCTGACCAAGAAGGAATAAGCAAAAGGCTTCCTCAAATTTCAGATCGATACCTTCCGATGCTATCAAGCATTCACAAATAACTTTTGCCCTGTTGATCTGCATCCATTGATAGCACATTTTAACATCAGCACAAGAGAATCTAATGACCATCACAAGAAGACATGAAGTCCAGCCAAAAAAATAAAAAAAGCAAGAGCTTTGAAAAAGGCCATGGGGAGGACAAAGAAGAACGATGGAAATCTTACTAACTCCATTTGCTTCGCTGAAAATCCGAGAGCCATATGAGCTATCAGCACCACGTAGAAACAATCAGAATCAACAATCACCCTCTGATTTTGAGATTCTAGAGATTTCTTGTTCTTCCTTGTCATGGCTAGATCATCCCAGGGGAGAAGATCTATTATTTCTGTAGCCATAAGTCTACTTAGTGCTTGGTTTAAAAAACATGGCCAATCTTGAACTCTGCATGAAGTTTCCACATCAAGGCCCTGCCTCAGCAATTCACGCAAGGCTGCAAGTGCTCCCCGTCTCCGTTCAGCATTTTCAGGAGAATGAGGCATGCCTAACAATTCCAAAGTGCAAGCAGGGGCAAGCTCCTCCAATGATTCTTCGATCTATATTATTCATCAAAGAATTTATAAAGATGATTAATTACAACTTAAAGAAAATAAGAGAAATGCCGTAGCATAAATCTATTCTAAAGGAGTCTATCTTGCCCAGACAGAAATAATATCTTATCTAAATTAGCCATCTATTCAGGTGTAGGTTACCACTTTTAAAATCCTTTTCTGGTGGCCAGGGTAACAGGAAAGAAAATCGTTACAAATTCTACACAAAAAATAGATTCTCCCCCTGCAATTTTACAAAAGACACTAGCTAATTACATATGATGTTACCTGAGACAGTAATGGCATTTTTCCAAGGGAAATCTTACTTCTGAGAAGACACTGAGCACGAGCCAGGGCTTCAAATCCTTGGGACACTTTGTTCTTCTCAAAGCTAGTCTTCGCAATTGCACACTTCAAGAAAGCGCCTAAGATAAGACAAGGAAGCATAACAAGGCTGCTACAAATTGATGAAACTCTCTTTTGTCTTGGTGGTTTCTCTCACCTCAGCTAGTGCCATAGATAGAAGCAGATCATGAACAAGTGGCTTTGCATCTGGATGTTGAAGAGCTGCTTGACCTATATTTAGCACCAGCTTTTCTTCTCCAACCTGCCATAGACAATAAAAGTGGCAACATTGCACCTATCATCCAAAGCAATGGGCATTTGTTTTTCCTAGCCAAAGAACTTTTCTTTTCAGATTATTAATAATAGCAATATGATGACAAGGGAAAATCAATGGCATTAGGAATAGCTAATCAACCACCAAGGCTTAGCTTCTCCGATTTATGTAAAGATACCTCTTGAAGGAGGCAGAGCGCACCAGGCAACCAAGACCATGGAATTCTAAGAGATGATTTAGGTAGGATTTTTTCCCTTGTATTTCCAGAATATTCCGGTTCAAAAAGAAGTTTATCCCTCACGTCCATGAGAAGAGCCTGCAACAAAATGGATGGAACATAAAAGTTCTCTTTAATTAATTGAAGAAGACACTGATGGAACAGGAAGCAACAAGAATGAACCTTGAAGTTGCTACCTCTCGAGATTTGACGGCCTCCATTGTGTATCCCTCCTCTACTTCAGCACGCTTCAATTGCATAACTGACTTCACGATCTCATCTTTCTCTGCTTGATCAGGGAGACCAAGAAGCTGCAAGCAAATGTAATCTGCTGTGAGTGGTTCAGCGAATGGAAAACAGAAGTGCAGAAACGCTAGATAACAGTAAATGCACGATCGATTTGTGGATTAGTCACGAAGGACAAAAATTGTGCGTTCGCAGAGTACACCGACAAAGAATCAATTTCACATTGGATCGTCCCTCTGCCAATACATCCTTCCAAGCTAACTGTTGCCAGTTGATGAATGAGCAACCGAGTAATAAGAACTAATTTCGCTTCATTTCTCAGTCGACTGCATCCAGAACTAGCTCCAATAGCGTACTGACCCAAAATCTAAGCAGGGAAACGACCCAACTAGCATACCCGTGAGATTGTAAACCCATTCGAACGAAGCGAATCACCTGATAACAAGTGACAGGGATCTCGACGGCGCTCCGAGTCGGCGGACTCTCCAAAACGCGAGTTGCCGTCGCGGTGGCCTTCAATCTCCACGCGCGGGACCGGACCGCCCTCTCAGCCGTCGGGCGCCGCCCGCTCGAGACCCTGCGGGCGCCGATCCTGGCGACGGCCGCCGCCCGAGCGAGGCGCAGGAGAGACAGCGAGGCGTTCCGACTGGGGTCGCCGTGGCCGCGCACGCGAGAAGGCGAAGAAGTGGAAACGTCAGCCGCGACGCGAGCCAGCGCCATGGGAGCGGACGGATTCGGACGCAACTACATCTGGGGGGAGATCCCCGAGCTAGGGTTTGTATGGCCGGAGCTCCGGCGGCACTGCAGGGAAGCGGAGGTCGCCGGAGGGGGAAAGCGAGCGAGACGAGAGCTTGATTTGTGCTCTTTTCCGGAAGTTGATTTCCGCTCGAAAAGCGTCCGCATGAGCTGGATTAAAAGAATTTATCGGCAAGACCGTTGGGGGGCTCTGGAAACGTGGGGGCCGCGCTCGCCTGCACCCGAGGCGCACCGGACCGGATCCATCACGGCCGTTCATCTCTTGCCGGGGTTGCAGCACGTGGGTGGGGTCCACAGTGGCTTTCGTAAAGCGCACGATCGTGCGGGCGATGGGGCTCCACCCGTCCGATCGGGAGGTCGTATCTAGAACTCCTGTGGAACGAACGGCTCGGATTGCCTGGATCCGAGCCCACCGTGTCGGATCCATCCCGACCGTCCATTCCGCGGGCTTCGTACGTCGGCCCACTTAGATCCCATAAGATGCACGATCCTAAACTAACCAGAGTCCGGATAAGAAACTGTTGGGCCAGTCTTGCTTGGGCCCTGGTCCATCACACGTGCGGATTACTTTTCGGCTCTTTCTTTTTCTCAAATAGGTGCAATTGCATCTCCTTCCTTGAGCAGCTTTCCCAATGTAAATTCCTTTTATCAGTTTTCTTTTTTTTTTAATAATTCCTCCTATGTTCTCTAAGTTACTGGCTTTCCACGTCACTACTCCAAAATACTGAGCAACATTTAGCAATCGAAATTGATGTCATTTAAGCAAGCTAGTAACAATTTCAGTTTATCACCTATCATATCCCTCAAAAGTTATATATTAATAAGATTTGTCATCTTCCCAAAATCTCGACTCCATACACACTTGAACCTCTAAATCCATGGTGAGAGCCTCGAATCCATTATTCCTTCATTTTCATCCCATTGTCCCAATCGTGAGACGAACAATAGATGTTCCATTGACTTTATCAAATACAACTAAATGAAAAAATTCTTTGCAATCTTGAATTTCTTGAGGCATGTTGGATTGACATGTTAATGCACTAACTCTACTCCTTGTAATGTATGACTCAAGAACACAATACTGCAATAATACGACCATTTCAAATTTTTTCCACTCTTCGCTACCTAATTTCCATAAGCCTAATGAGTGCAAGTAAAGGACCATGACTGTATAGTTTGAAGATGAAGCAGTGCTTGCCTACAAGACAAATGTGCAGATAAAAATCAGTTTTGATGGTATTATTCACCACAAAAGTTGAGTACCATGTTACTTGCTAATGGATAAAAAGATAGGCTCTCACTCAGGATGGGATTTTAAATTCTAACTAGGAGAGGAAACAAAGTGCTTGTTCAGATTACGTTTGTCAAACTAGAATTGTCTTAGGAAATACAATTGCTAAAATAAAGTAGTGAGGACTATCTCATTGAGCCAAAATGGGGAAACAAAATCATAAGATACTTTTTTAATTTTGGTGATACGGTGGATAAAATTACAAATTTCCATTTTATTAGGTATACTCATCCTGTTAGGAAGATATAGACTCATACTCTTCACTTTAAATTAACTTATAACCCCGTATAACTCTTACTAAAAATATTTGATGGCCCGAGCCTCCAAAGAATCTACCTGGCAAAAGCAAATGATTAGACATTAGTACACATATAGAAAAACTTTTCATGACATGGTTGTGAGCTTTGAGATCAATAGTAAGCATGTGTCTTGGTCCAAAGAACCAACACAATCCAAAGGTTTTCTAAATAAAGGCCCGTGATTGATCTTTGAACAAGAGGTCTTTGATAAGGGTGTCTTCTCTATGGTTTTCTTATGTATTCTAGAATATTCATGAGGGTGGATGATATTGTAATTGTATACTATTATAACAAATGTGGTTAATTGGATAGATGGGGAGATGCAATCTCTACCATTAAATCGAGGAGATATCTACGGTTACGGTTTAGTCACTACTTATATATATATGGTCTCCTCCCCTCATTTGTATACATCTCATGAGTAAAAGAATGACCATGTTGCTTTAGTTTATGTTACCTGAGCAAGACTTATGAACTTGATGACGGGGCTGGACCCCTCTGATTAGGAAAACATAGAAATTGAGCTATACTTATGAATGTGATCTTATGAACATGATGATGGGGCTAGAGCCTCTGATTAGGAAAACATAGAAATTGACCTAGACTTATGAATTCAATGATGGGGTCGAAGCCTCTGATTAGGAAAACACAGAAACAAAGTTCACAAAAAATTTCAATGAATCATATGTAGAGTGAATCAATTTTACAAAAATAACAAATCATGCAAAAACTATAAAAAAAACTACGTAATCAATTAGATCTCAATCACGACACTGACTGCCAAACCAAGAAAGCAATGCCCAGACACATACACATACAGAGTATATCAACAATGGAGGAGGAAAAGTTATGAGAAAAAATACTATACAGAGTACAACCTTAATCTGAAACCAAGAAATGCAACCCAATGTCAAAACCCCACCAAAAAGAAAAAGCAGAAAAATGACGGAAACGAAAGGCACGACGGAGCACCTACATATACTAAGCTTGCACCAGACCGTGAATATACTTTGCCACCACGTCTGCAATGGGGAGGAAAATCATTGTGCGTGGGTTGAACAACTAAGGCAATGAAATAAACAGCGAAGACGAAGAACGCAAACCCATTGCGTTGCATGAAAGGGGATGATCAATACTCACCATCACCTCTGGCATTGTTTTAATGGATTTCTCCTTTCCGGCCATGAGCGCGAGAGCGAGCATGAGAGAAAGAGAGAAAGACGGGAACAGAGATGGAGGGAAAAGAGGGAATAAGGGTGATATATTGTTCAGTGCCGTACTAAAATTCCAATTGTTATACAAACCCAACATAAGAGGAGAAATAGTTTTATCCTGCATAGGTTGACCGGCATGTGCCACATATCCAATTAATGCTGTTGAAGTAATTCGACTTTGTATTTGAGTTGCAGACATGTGTCACGAAGCCGAGGTTTAATGATCAAAACACCTTTGGAAGGATGCAAGTACTTCCGGAACATTTCTAGGGATGGACAATACTGTAATTGTGCCGCGATCTAGAATATTCTTGGCATAAATGCCTGTAGATAATAGGTGGGGTGGTACGATCTCGTTCGCCGGATCGAAACTTAATCAATGATTGTAATCCGATGGCCTCGAGTATAAAAAGGGTGCCCTCCCCTTCATTTGTATCCATCTTGTTGGATGTATGCCCTTAAGCTACTATGTAATAGTTACATATTAGGGATTTCAGTTGTACTATCATCATTATTATTTAATTAATGGCAATGACGTATTTATTCATTTGTCCAAATTATTTTATGAATGATTACATAAGATCAGTTGTAACTAGACCCATTCTTGAGACGTCAAGAATATTGCGACAGGTTCATAGTTAGACCGAATCTTTAAACTGTTCCTGGTTAATGGATTATTGAGTGGATATTTATAATCTTGTTGAGATCGGTGTGTTCTTAACTTCAACATTAAGTATTGGATACTTAACTTGAACATGGAATCAAAAGCACTAATAAACCATGTCTAACTCTTGATGTCATGAGTCACATATGCATAATTAATATACAAACCCTGATAAGTAAAACCATTTCCTTCTTCTTCAAAAAAGAATGGTTAAGTGATACTATTAGTCCAAAATGTTAGTAAAAGGGAGCACTACTATTGACACTTGAATTTTTGTTGGTACCTTTTAAATATCCATTTATTTTGTAAAAAATATAAAAATTATAAATTAATAAAAAGGCAATGTGTATATATAATGCAAATGAAAATATCGACAAAAAAGAAAAAATTGAAGTCTAGCGGGCCGGAAGTCTAGCGGGCCGGCAAGTCCGGCCCACTTTTTCTAATAAATTTTCGGCCCTCTTACATCCAACGTCCGCCAATTAGAAATTAAAAGAAACAAGAAAGCCCAGCCCTTTCTCCTCTTCTTCACTCACTTATTCAGGTACACAGATACACGAACGCACACACCAGCGACGCGGCTGCCTCCTCGGACCGTGACGCCAGCAAAGGGAATCTTCCTTGCTGTGCTGTCACGCGGAGAGAGGGGGAAAGAATGAGCAAGAGGTGAGTGAGCGGAGGAAAGAAAAACGCTCGACAAAGGAAGAAAAAGAGGGGAAACCATTCTGTTTTTTTTCAGGGAGAGAGAGCAACCGAGAGAGAATGGGTAAAAAAACCACAGATTTACCCGAAAGACGACAACATTCGATCGAGGGAGGACGAGAGCGAGGAGAATACTCTTCGGCCTTCGATGGGCCTAGCAGCTTTTTCAGTATGTTGTCTTGTGATTTTGAAATAGTCCACTTGGATGTCCATGCGCAGCCTATTGACATGCACAAGAAATCCCAGCGCACATCAATCATTTTTTTTTGGTAAGGAAAACGCACATCAATCAGTTAGAAGTTTACAGAGTCATAAAAAAAGGTCCAAATAGATTTTTAACTTTATGAATTTTCGTTGAGTACTTTTTTATTTTAATATGGCATTTTTGGGCAGAGGGTTGAATTCTAAAAGTCTTAAAATTAAACTTCACCCAAATTAAAAAAAGGCCCGTATCGTACCTAATTGACACTTGTTTAAGGGAATCATGTTGTGGGCCAAAATCATCTTAGACATACCTTTCCTGAAATAAGTGTAGAGCTCTAATACTTTGTAATCTGATCAAGACAATGCAATGTGGGGATGGAGATAGAATTGGACTTCGATGGACCCATGGCTCGAATATGCCATGATAGTTCATGTAGTTCCTATGCATACGTTAAGGGGGAGGCAGCTACGCTAGCCACCCTTTCTTGTGCTCCTTTTTTTTGGCCCCCTTCTTTAGCATAAAAAAAACCAATACGGTTTGATCAAGGAGAATATTTTTGACGTGTGAACAAAGGCTTATGGAGGCACAAAATAATCGCTTCACGTCTTCAATTGTCGGGACGAGGCTTTCTTTTTTTGCCGTTGCTGTGGAAAGCGAGGGACTTTAGATGGCCCTGGGCCTTCATATCTTGAGAGGATGCAGTAGTGATGAAGGAAGGGGGCTTTTTTGCACAAAAGCTAAGGCACGAATCGAATGAGATCCAACCACCGTCAACTTCACGACCACCCATGGCTACTTCCACCTTTCTCATCGCCTCAACCGCAATAGTACCAGTGCCACCACTTCGCCATCATCACCTTCCGGCTACACCTCCGCCTTTTGTACCATGTCCTCCTCTATGTCATGCATCTAATATATTCAGTCAGATTCTTATAGACTTTAAGTGATGTAGCGATTTTTTCTTAAATTGATATAAAGTTGTTAAAGTACATCCCCGATGTCATTAGTATTGCTCTTGACCAATTCGGACATTAGCTTCGACAGTAAATTTGAGGAATGTGCAGAAACTTGCTCTTGGTCGAGCCTTATAAGAGAAACAGTTTGTTCTCAATGTTTTTTCCTCCCAAGTCTCTTCTTTGAAGCCCTTCTGTTGCATGGCCATTCCTGAAAACCGCCCTCATAAAATCAACATCTACAAGTTACTGAAATACTGAAATAAGGTTGTTTCATCCATTGGCTTTTCCTTAATATTTTCGTTATTTCTTCAAGTTCAGAAACTATGTTTTGCCTTTGCTAGAACATAAATATAATGATATAAAACAATAGAAAGCAGACACACCCAGACATATAATGATGTCAAAGAATAGAAAGTAGACGCACACCCATACATCTAACAAAAAATAAGTTCTAGCAAGATTTTGAAATTAACCCTATCCACCGGATGACATTCCACTATCTGCTCACATCATCAATCATAGCAAGTTAAAAATTTGGTTCGATCCAAAGTGGAGGGGAATGATGGCTGCAAGATTTCCCCCGGAAGTGCGGCTCGATCGTACCATCTTCGAGGTGGTATATTCCCATGTCTTTGCCTCCTCCATCTATAGTATATCGGGAAATATCGAGAAAATCATCAGTAAAATAAATACAATTAGGCTTAATGTGATGCTTTTCATCGACTTCCAAAGAGAAGGAAGAATTCCGGCCCAAGAAGAGTGACGTATTCTTCAAGGTCTTCACTTCTTTCCATGATTTTGTTTTCACGTCAATCTCAAAAACATGAAATCGAAAGGTTCCTTGAGGTTTATATTGTCCCTGTCGCAATACCATCAATAGAGATCCATCAATAGAGATCCCGTCGTTGATTGCACTAGATACATTTGATCCCCATCTATTAATTCTCGCGGCATCCTGAAAACTCTTTTAGCTTTGAACGGAGTTGGTCCGTACACGTTGCATCTCAATATGTCACCGAGAATATTAAGAGCATAAAAACACCCCTTATAAAATATGACATCAAAATTATGAGAGCAGGGGGTGATCACCTCTGTCCACTCCTTGTCACCAGGTTTCCAAAGCCCTAACTCTCCTTTGTTGTGTCCATTATAAATGACCATGACCCTGTAATCGACAGATGTAGTAGGGCTATCGGATAGGACGAACTTAACGATGAAGTCACTATACGCGTGATGATACATACGCAAGTCTCCAAACACTTCGAAGTCGGGCAACTTTTCCAAATTAGGAAGCTTAATAATATGACTGTGACGTGACATGGGATTCCTCATCACGTGGAGTTCCCAGTCTCTGCCGACCGTCAACACCCAACCTCGCGAGGAGAAGCATGTCCTCGCCTTCACTTCGGGCAGGAGCTTCTTGTGAATCCGTTGACATGGGAGGCAGAAAAACTCGCAGCACCGCTCGCCCTTTCTGTCGGCCAGCATCAACCACGGGACGTCGCTACTCTCTTCGACCGCAACGGATCGCCATGCGTGGCACACTGCACGGAACGCCGACAAATCACTCGGACAAAGGTCTTGAGAGCACAGTCCGAGCAACTCAGGTGGGAGATCTGCCCAATTTCTCCCCATTCCTCAACTCTATCGAATTGATATGAAGCGGAACTTCAGGAGATAGTGTATGTATCAGTTTCGACGATGTTAATAATTAACCACAGAGGCTCCATATATAGTACATTACTATTTGCTAATCCATAGAGAGATGTACCAACTCCAAATAGGAATCCAAATCTTAACTGGAAAAAAAAAGGAAACAAAAGCAATTGTTTGAATTATATTTATTAGATTAGAATTATCTCCCGAAAATATAATTGCTAAAATTAAACAAGTGAGGAATATTTTACTCAACCAAAAGAGGAAACAGAATAAGCCCTTTCACTTCCTTCGGGATTACTCAGAAACCATCACCTATTATCGTGATGAATGCAGGCTGTGTGTCTCTAAGAGAGATATGCATGTTTATTTCTCGTGTTTTGGTTAAAAGAGTTTGGAGTATATTAGTGTGTTATCAGAAATACACATTCCTATTTAATATATAATGTACAAATTTTTCTGTGGCAAAATTTTTCATAAATTTATTTATTATGTTTTGGGGTGCGCACAACCAAAACAATCTGTACGTATAATAGAAAGAGATTTCTTTGCATTAATTATAACGATTGTTAATAAGTCAATTTGCAAAGAGGAGGACATTGAGTTTGTGACTAAATGCTATTTGGTCATTTACTAATAACCAGCAATTTCTCGCAAGTTACAACCTTCCATATAGCAGTTATGCTTTTCCTTACTAGTTAATTACTAAATGAAAATAAATAATTGATTTAAAGTAAGGCCAGCTTATGTTTGAGAAATCAATCACAAGATTAATATGGTTGAAGGACCAACAAAATTATGATGTTCGATAGTGACATGATATGACCTTAAATTTACATCTCACATTGGATGCAAATGTGATTTGAAAGACCTAGAAAAGAGAGTAGTTGATAATAAAGGAGTAACAATTATAACAATAACTACAATGATGTGGTCCATCACCGCCATTCAAAATCAAGTGATATTTAGTCATTGTGTTGATTACATCTCTATATATTTTAAGCGAATTACATCTTGGAGCAAGCAACGAAAAACAAATCATCATCGATGGTGACATTAACCACCGAATCTTTATTGATTGCCATGTTTATTTGCACGATATGATTAATTTTTTTATTAATATTTCGGTATCCTTCATAAGTTTTTTTTTTTTTTGCCACGTATCCTTCATAAGTTAATGTAACCAAATTTACGTAGGAGATGCAATTGCACCTATTGAGAAAAAAAGAACCCAAAAGTAATCCGCAAGTGCGATGGACCAGGGCCCAACCAAGATCGGCCCAATAGTTTCTTATCCGAACTCGGGTTTAGTAGATCGGGTCAATTACGATCGTGCATCTTCTGGGATCTAAGTGGGTCGACGTTCGAAGCCCGCGGAATGGACGGTCGGGATGGATCCGGCGGGTGGGCCTTGAATCCAGGCAATCCTAGTCGCTCGTTCCACAGGAGTTGTCAACACAACGTCCCGATCGGACGGGCTTTACGAAATCCGTTGTGGACCCCACCCACATGTCGCACCCGGCAAGAGATGAACGGCTGCAATGGATCTGGTCCAGTGCCCTTCAGGTACAGGCGAGCGCGGCCCCCGAAATCCCAGAGCTTGCCAACGGTCTTGCCAATAAGTTCTTTAATCCATCACTCCCTCTGCAAATCCCCTGAACTGATCCCTCCAAAACAGAGCCACTCCAAGGACAGTCGATGTTTAATTTCAGCGATCCACGAGCTGGAGGAGAGCAGCGTTCCATCGAGAAAGTGAGATCGGCTGCTCTGCTTTCCTTGTGTTGATGCAATTTTTCGGATAATTGGTTCATAATGATACTTAGTTGATTATTGAGTTTGGATTTGGTTTTCATCCATGAAAAATAAAGGCATTTCTCGCCTTCCAAATAAACCAAAGGACACTTGCAAAGATGGCTTTATCTCGCTTCGATACTTTAGAAATTAGATACTCGCATACCCATTTGTCCATCTTTGCTATAAGTATAGGGAAGATAACAATGCCAATCCTAGAATCTGACCATACATTGTTTGTCCCTTCGCATAACGTGAATAGATATTCAGTGGACTCTAGAACTTGGCTGTAAGCAGGATATAGTATGTTAGGTATTATCTTCCTTCTGTAAAGTTTGTTTTTTTTTAGGAAGGTTTTCACTACGCAAACTCCACATAAAAAATCTGATTCTAGGATGAGTCTGCAATTTCCATATTTTTGTCCATTATATTTTTGGAACCCGGTATGAGGATGATGCTTAGTGCTCTGTTTTTGCTCTATTTAGTCTTCATAATTTATTGTAACCACTTTTGACTTTGTTTGCTATCCAAAGTAGTCCGTTTGGCTATGGACTTAGGCCTAAAGGGGATTGCCATGATCTGTTGAACAGTATTGTTGTCCAATGTTTGATGCAATAGTTGCAAATTCCATTCACGCGAGCTGCTTTTCAAGCAAAATCAACTTCTGGAAAAAAAAGCACAAATCAAGCTTTCGTCTCACTCGCCTTCCCTCTCAAGCGACCTTGCATCACTACATGGCCCTAAAGCTTTGGCCATAAAAAACCCTAGCTTCGGGATCTCCCCCAAATGTAGTAGCGTCTGATTCCGTCGCTCCCATGGTACTGGCTCGTGTTGCAGCGCGTCGTGGCTAACGTTTCCACTTCGCCTCACATGTTTAGGCACAATGACCCTGGTCAGAATGCCTTGCCATCTCTCCTGTGCCCAATAGAGGAAATGGTGGTTGGGTTCCACACGTAGAGACTGAAGGCCACTACGACAGCTTATGTTTTGGAGAGTTCGTTGACTCGAAACCAATCTCTATGTAGACATATGTAGTATGAACACGCTAAATCCAAAATCCATTTGTCATCGACACAACAATATGAAAATAAAATAATAAGAACATTGTCTTGTATTAGCTGACTCGTTATTCTTTATCAAACCAGTCGAATTAGAACTCTCCATTAACTTCTTCTCTTTAGTTTTGAGCACAAGATACTCATTTTTGTAGTGTCCAAATTTGTGACAACACCTTACACTTTACTCTTATTTTTGCTTGACCTAAATTTTGAATGCCCTTTACTATTATTATGTCTATCACGACGATTCCTCTAACAACTAAGCCATTAGCCTTATTAGCACTTATACTATTCGCATTCAACTTTCTATGCATCTTTGCAAAATTCAAGGAGGCCTTCACATCCTCAAGAGTTATGGATTTCCTTCCACACAATATAGAAACAAAGCGGCAAAGGATAGAAGCAAAATTGAAATCACACAAGACACAAGATTTACATGGAAACCCAAAACGAGAAAAACCAAAGAAGAGAGAAGGGTCACTATCTTCAACAACCAGTACAAGAGTACAATCCAAAAGCTCAAAAAACCACTTAGTGAGCCACAAGATTTAAAGATCCAACAAGAACATAGGAAAAATAAAGGAAGGGAAATAATATGGGTCAGAAATATGTTGTTAAGCACATCCCTTTTATAGTCTCCATTCAAAAAATCCTAAAACAAATGTTCATGCTAAAATTATCACTAATTTGAAAGTCATAAACTCAACAGAGTTTATATTCATTGATTTGATTAGTAAATCCCAGAATATGCAGATTTTTTATGCCTCGGCAAGTCTTATGTTCAAAGACAAACATGGGAAGTTCTTGCAAACTAGCAAATGGAGGCGGAACATATATGACCGAAGCGTAAGCCTTAGTGCCTTTGCTTCAGTAACTGAATTGAAAATAGGGAGGACCAAATGTTTCAAGTTTGAGTGGTATTTCCTCCACATGTCAAATTTCTTGTATAAAGTAGTAATCCTTCAGGATATGAGACTTCCAGATCTTGATACATCTAGGAGTCCTTTTCCTCCTCTTTGATTCTCCTCAAACCCTCATCTTTTCACGTGGAGCTTGAACGTGGATGTACGGTACATCCACCCCTATTGGGATCCACGAATTTATTCATATCGAGTGAATATCATTTTCCTAAACGGAAATGGTAAAAAAACATATTTGTAAATACGTATACAATAAAAATCTAAAATACATGTTGGTTTACTTGCGATTTTCTTCAATTTATCACATCGAAATCAAATTAATTTATTAGATTAGTTTGTTTCCTCTTTTGGTTGAGTATAATATTCTTCACTTGCTTAATTTTAGCAACTATATTTTAGGGAGATAATTCTAATCTAATAAACATAATTCAAACGATTGCTTTGTTTCCTTTTCGAGTTAAATTTGAATTTCTATTTGGAGTCAGTACATCTCTTTATCGATTAGCAAATAATAACGTGCTATATATAAACCTCCGTGGCTAATTATTAACATCGCCGAAACTGGTACTCTGTCTCCCCTCGTGATATTCCGCTTCATATCAATTCCAAAAAGTTTGAGAATGGCGAGGAATTGGGCAGATCTCCCACCTGAGTTGCTCGGACGATGCTCCCAAGACCTTTGTCCGAATGATATGTTGGCGTTCCGAGCAGTGTGCCATTCGTGGCGATCCGCTGCGGTCGAAGAGAGTAGCGGCGGCGTCCCGTGGTTGATGCTGGCCGACAAAAGGGGTAAGCGGTGCCGCGAGTTTTTCTGCCTCCAATGTCAACGGGTTCACAAAAAGTTCATGCCCGAAGTGAAGGCGAGGATAAGAGTGAAGGCGAAGAGATGCTTCTCCTCGCGAGGTTGGGTGTTGACAGTCGGCAGAGACTGGGAACTCCAAGTGGTGAAGAATCCCATGTCGCGTCACAGTCATGTTATTAAGCTTCCCAATTTGAAAAAGTTCCCCGACTTTAAAGTTGAATACTTGCCTATGCATCGTCACGCGTACAGTGCTTTATCGCTAAGTTCGTCCTATCCGATAGCCCTGCTACATCTCCAGATTACAGGGTCATGGTCATCTATAACAACGATGGACGGTTAGGGTTTTGGAAACCCGGCGATGAGGAGTGGACAACGGTGACCTCCCCTGGGGATAATTTTGATGTCATATTTTATAATGGGTGCTTTTTTGCTCTTAATTGCGAAGGTAACATATTGAGGTGCAACATGGATGGACCAACTCCATTGAAAGCTCAAGTAGTTTTCAAGATGCCTCGAGAATTACTAGGTTGGGAGAAAGCGTATCTAGTGCAATCAACAACAGGATCTCTATTGGTGGTGTCGCGACGAGGACAATATGCACCTCGAGGAATCTTTCGATTTCATGTTTTTGAGATTAACTGGAAACACAATCATGGAAAGGAGTTAAGACCTTGAAGAATACATCACTCTTTTTGGGCTGTAATTCTTCCTTCTCTTTGGAAGTCCATGAAAAGCATCACATTAAGCCGAATTGTATTTATTTTACTGATGGCATTCTCGACATTTCCTGGCATACTAAAGATGGAGGAGGCAAAGACATGGGAATATATCACCTCGAAGATGGTACGATCGAGCTGCACTCTCAGGGGAAATCTTACAGCCATTATTCTCCTCCGCTTTGGATCGAACCAAAGTTTTAAATTTGTCATGATTGATGACTTCAATTTCAAAATCGTACTAGAGTTTTTTTTTAGATGTCTGGGTTGTCTGGGTGTGATTGCAAAAGTTTAAGCATTTGCGAATTTATTGCAAAAGTTTGTGGTCTAAGGCATTCGACCACTCTAATAAGCCTTTCTAGTTTTTAATAGATAGTATTATCTATGCTAATAGCAGCACAAACTTTTCAACTTATTGTGTATTTATGAAATCTGTCCTTGATTTTCCTACCATTTGTTAAAAGCCCACATAGTTCAAGATTAGGACCTAAATTGCATATTTTGGCAATAGTTCAAGAAGTGATTTGAAATCTTAGGATGATTTTAAGGCCGAAGCTAATCAATCCACATGCAGATTAAATTGATGAAGATGAAGTTCAATCAACTCTGATATTTAACGCAAAAATGCAGGACGGAGATCAAAATTGATAGTGATATATGAGTCAAAACTGAATGATAATCCATGAAAATTGAGATCAAAAAAATGGATGTTGAAGAAGAACTAGTTATGATATACGAGTCATCAAACTTAGAGACTCTAGTTATAATCCATGAAAATTGAAGCGAGGATGCGTCAATGGAAAAATGGATGTTGAAGAAAAGTTCACCCATTTATGAAGAAGAACTGCTTCTTTAATATTTAAATGGGCAGTAGGATAAGTATATCTATAATGGGTTTAAAAATTAAAAAGACTAAAATACGTGAGTTGTTAATGAACTTGAATAAGTTTAAAATCTTTAAAAAAAAATTATAAGAATAAGTTTTCCTAAGGAGGAAAAAATCAAAAGCGATCAGTAGAGAGTGTGGGTACTCACAACATAAACATAAACATAAGCCAGATCAACCTTTTCTTCTTCTGCATCAGCCACACCCAAATCACTTCCGATAGAACCATCTTCAGAAGAAATCTCCATGTCTAAATCCATTCAAAACCATAAGCAAAAAAACAAAATCTATCCTGAAACGATGTGATTTTGAACAAGTATACACATCAGTCTAGTTAGATATATGATTGGAAAATCTGCAGTACAAATCCCCGAATCATAACATCAAGAATAAAATTCTTGCTTAGTAGCCTGCAATCACTGTCACATTCAATTGTCCGACTGAATAACTCTTTCATAAACACATTTACGTGCTTGATCTCTATTGTCAATTACATAGTCGCAAGGTTGGTGTCACTTGAACCCATTTTTGCAATGACCTCCAAGGGAGCTACCAACATATTTTACTTAACAAAAGTGCAAATAACTAGCTGATCACGTTTGATGCATTACAATCAAACCACTGAGGGAAACCCAAGTTTCCTGAAACAGGTAGCAATTCAAACAAACGACTCATAACCTAAATCCACTGTTCGTTCTGTACGTGCAAGCCCATGCACGAGAGTGGAATTTCCGGAAGCAAAATGAAAGTGTCGGCCCAAGACCAGTGCAAGAAGGCTCATGAGCATGCCCATAAACAAACAAAGAACTTCATTCCACAATAATCACTGATAAAAGAAAGAAAAGATCTCTCGGATGACACGGTCAAAAGCCAAGAAAAATTATTATTAATTCGGCTGGTGGATTTCAGTCAAATGTCACCCCAATTGCTAACTTTGATTTTTGGGCACTTACCACCGTTTGCACATGGTATATAAGACTTAAAAGACTAATTACCAAAATTTGATCTGAAATTACTCAAGAAAGCAAATCGATTTTTCAGTCCATTAATAGCAAAATGTTATCCCTGACATAAAAACTTAGTTTAATTGAATGGCTTGGTGGGCTGTTACCGTTAATGAAATCAATATACAAAATTTTACTAATTTACCCACTATAAAAAAAATTAGTATTTTCCGGAACTTTTGCGATTTGAGTTTGTGTTAACAAAATATTAAAAGTTCGAAAAAAAGAAAGGAAGAAAGTTGAAATTGAAAATCCGGCGCACTGGCCGGAGCGGGAGCGACGAGGGACAGGAAGAGTTCGCTTCCCGCCATATTTTCCCAGAGCCGAGATGAGAATCTGAAAATCAGACGGAGGGAAATGGGGCGAGCTCCGAAGAGCGCGGGGTCGAACCCTAGGGGCGACAACCCGGAGGCGGCGGAGCGTCGGAGGCTGAAGAAGCTCGCCTTCTCGAAGGAGATACTGTCGGAGGCTCCGGCGAGATGCGGCGCCCCGCTCGGCCCTTCCAAGACGGTGCTGAAGCACCACGGGAAGGACATCATCAAGAAGTCCCAGCGGAAGAACCGCTTCCTCTTCTCGTTCCCGGGCCTCCTCGCCCCGATCGGGGGCGGGAAGATCGGGGAGCTCAAGGACCTCGGCACCAAGAATCCCGTCCTCTACCTCGATTTCCCTCAGGTTTCGCGCCTTTCGGTTTCGATGTTGTGTTTTGAATCCCTCTGTGATTTGACAATTTACGTTGCCTAGAGCTGATTGAAATGGCAAGAGAGGAGGCGAATTGGGAACGGAAGAATCTAGGTTGGAGAGAATGCGAAATTGATTCTGTTTTATCGAAGTTTATATGTTTAACTGAGGAATCAAGACCTTACTTTCTGCTTGAGCTGAAAATCAGAGGCGGTGATTTCCCAATTTGCAACTTTAGTCTTGGGATAATTAACGTGTGCTAGACATTTGCTGGCCAATTTGCCACCAGCTGCTACGCTTATGCTCACAGTTCTTTTTTTCCTGTTAATGTACTTCTGATTGAGCCTTTTTTACGTGATTAATATCCATGAGCAGTTTATTCTTTCGTCATTCCATTGAAATTGTTTCAAACTCCGGAAACAGATGATAGGAATTTGTACTTTCTTCTCTCCAATTAAACTGGAGAACTGAGATTATTAATGAATGTATTGTGTTTACTATATTTATTTTTTGGAACTCTTTCTATTGTTGAATTGTAGGGACAGATGAAGTTGTTTGGGACAGTTGTATTTCCGAAAATAGGTATCTGACATTGCAGTTCTCTAAAGGCGGGAAGAATGTTATGTGCGAGGATTACTTTGATAACATGGTCAGTTTTTCCATATCGTTTCTCTGTTGCCTTGATCTTATAATTTCACTTTTGCCATTGCTGCTTTGACCATTTTGTTCTGGACAGCACAATTTAGCATATTGGTGACCGGGGATATTGCCTGCTGAGTCTTCAGGGGAATCCCCTCATGTACTTGTTGATTTTAACGAAGCAGTGAACATTTCTACAATGTTGCTCTTCTTCCTTTTTCTTCTTCATACTGAGGTCAAAGCTGGACAATTCATAACCATCTAATCTGATGATTAATATCTTTCACTAGTTCTGTACATAAAAGTCTAGGGCCAAATTTTAGTCAATAGGCTTTGTAAATTAGGGTATGCTTACTCTATGATACACCTACTGAGCATGAATCTGGAAGTTTTATATGTTATGACCCTGCATGGCCCATATAAAGGCAAGAAACCTATACATATCAGGACTTTTTGAAGAAGTAATTGCAGTTGGATTTGCATATCGTAAATGTTGGGCTTATTTCCTTAGCATGAATCTTAAACTGAAAGTTTTATCTGTTGTAACTTGCCTGTGCTGTCACTTGTCACAACTTGTCGACATCTCAAATCAACTATTTATGCAGTCCGGAATATTGTGAAGGTATGAATCCTCTGGAAAAATGGAATTTTGAGATGAATATACAGAGTATGCCGTAGTATCATTTTGTTATGCCAGGATATTCTCTTGCTATTAGGGACAAAAAGTCAATTGTGTTCTTGAGCAATTTCAGATCGAATTCTGATCATCACTTTTCTGGGTGCTATACACCATGTGCAAATAGTCTTTTGTGCGCCAAGATAAAAATTTGCATTAGTGTGCATTTGAATGAAATTGACCAGCCTAAAATTCATTTTTCTCGGCTTTTGACTATGTCATCTGAGAAATCCTCTCCTTTCATTGGTGATTATTTGTGGAATGAAGTTTAGAGTTTATTTATGGGCATGCCCATGTGCCTTTTTGCATTTGTCTTTGACACTTTATTTTGATTCTGGAAATCGATGGAAACACTTAAAAAGAAAAATACTGACATCACATTTTTGAAACTTTTACACTACTTTAAGCATGCACTTTTAAAATTTAACAGAAATACATGTTATGCCTAAGGCATGACCTTTTTGTCCTCTTTTGATATTGATCATACTGGCAGATTGTATTTTCGGATGCCTGGTGGATTGGGAAAAAGGATGAGAACCCCGAGGAAGCACGTTTGGAGTTTCCTGAGGGGTTGATTGAGGTTAGCTTTTCTATTCAATCTTTCAAACTTGTCCATTGTCGTGTATTCCATTAGCTTGTTTTCCAGCAGATAGAACAGAGAAGCAAGGAAAAAGGGAGAAACAGTTCTGGTGAATTACGTGATTTTTCTTTTGGTTTCAGGGCCAACATCTAGAACATGACTTTAAAGGTGGGGCAGGAGCAACCATTGTAGATAAGCTACCGGGTAATAGAACAGCAAAGAAAATTGCAGAAGACCCCCAGATTCCTAGATCTCCATCTGAAGATGATGCATCAAATGATGGCAATGAGTTGAAAGAACCAATGGAAGTGACACCAGTTCGCCATTCAGAGAGAAACATGGGAAAAAAGTTAAGGTCAGTGCCCTTCAAGTATTATCTTTTGATGTCATTTATACTGCTCTTCCAAAAATGATACAAACATCCTCTGAATTTCTCCAGTTAGATTATGATGCCAATGCAAGACGATGTGGTAAACTGTTTATCTTGTCTTGATATGTAGTACCTTTCACTCTCATGCACAGGTTTGCACATACAGAATGAACAATTGATTTGGGTTGTGAACTGTTTAGTTTTTACAATTGATTTGGGTTGTGAACTGTTTAGTTTTTCGTGAACACTCTTTTTTGACCTAGAGAGTTCTAATTGGTAGTTGCAGCATCTCTCTCAGCTTCCAGTATTGCAAAGAGCAATAAGACAGTCAACTAGTAGCAAAACTCCTAACCCCTAGAAGAAAGTTCATCATCCAAACCGAATGTGCTTTGGTGGCTGTGTGGCTTTGTAATATTTTCTTAAATGCATGCTACCTGTTTCAGGAAGTTTGGGTTTTCCTTCACAGTTTAATTGTAATGCATCAAATATATTCAGCTAGTTATTAGCAATTTCTTTTAGGAATATTTGATGGTAATAATTGCTCTTTTGGAGGTCATGACAAAAAGGGTTCAAGTACACTGGACCCTAGATTGTGCAATTGCTGATAGATAACGCATGCGTGCATGTTTGTGAAATAATTATTGAACCGGACAATAGAGTGTAAATAGTGATTGCAGACAACTAGGCAAGACATTTTATTCCTCTTGTACTGTATTTTAGGTGATCTGCAATCTGGATTCTTCAATCATATGTCTTGACTAGGTTGGTGTGTATATACTTATTTAAAATCCTTTTGTTTCTAGACGGAATAAGTTTTCCTGCTAATATTTGTAAATTGTTCAGATATATGGAGGTTTCTTCTGGAGATGATTCTATTGGAAGTGATTTGGGTGTGGCTGATGCAGAAGAAGAAAAGGTTGATCTTGAATTTGATTATACAAAATGGAACTTTTACTCTTAGATTTGCTATGATTGTCTTTTTTCTTTTCTTCTATTGCTTGATCCATATAAATAATTTATTGTCATCAAAACCTTGTACAAAGCTTGTATTTGATGCTCTCAATTTTGATTGCTACAGGTTCAAGGTTCCTTATTAGCACAATCTAACATTTACCATCAAGATTCTGTAGAAACGATGGAACAAAGTGAAGACTGTTCTGTATCAGCAACTAAGTCTAAGAAACGGTCCCTTATTTCAACCAAGTCAAAGGAAACCTCTCATGCTAGTCATGGTTCACTTGTTCAGGCGACTATCTCTACATTGTTTAAGAAAGTGGAGAAAAAGGTGAGTGTTTTAAACATATGTTTGATCAGGGAAAAGTAGTCAACTGAGAAATTAGGTATGATGACTGCTGGAGTGTGTTGTAGTTCATATGAGACATGCTTTCTTTCTAATCTGCTTTGTATTTTTCTGCTGTACTAGAATAGCCTTGTACATATCAGAAAAAGGTATATATGTGACATATACTAGGTGCTGCAGTGCGCTAAAAGCTCTTAAGTATACATGATGGGTCGCACTTCTTTCCCAAAAAACATTGTCCTTTAATCACGGAAGAAAGGAGTCACTATGTGGGGATCACTTACTATTACTGATCTAATGCTGATAGAATATAAATGAACTAATCTGTCTTTCCCTTTAGGGTCGCCTTCTCCAATTTTAGAGTTATTTGCTTTTTGGGAGAATTTCAGATGGATATTTAAAGCTGAGCTACGTTCTTAGCCCCTATATTTTGTTGTCTCAACTGAATTCATATGGCTTATCCATACTTTTTGGGTATGGAACTCCTGTTTTTCACTAAGAAAGCCCTAACCTTTTCCTTATAATTCTGGAGACAGAGATTATTTCTTAAAGTAGTTGCTTGTATCTTTTCTACAAGTCTTGTGTGCTTAATCTGTTCAATTTTATTTTTCTGTTGATTTGGTTTTAAAAATTCAGTCTTCAACATGTGACCAGGACATAGTTGAAACTTTCCCTATTTTATCAATAGGCCCTTCCTTGAAATTAAGGTCAGTAGCTATTATAGTCTAATCTGAGACGAGGTTCCTTGCAATTCCTTTTGGCCAGAGGTTTCTAGCAATCTGCTTACCTTTCTGGAAATTCCATCTTCGCTTGAAGCTTCTGTAATGTATAAAAGGTCGGGAGTTGTATCATGTTTCATGTTAGAAATTCTGTGTTTATACCAATGATCTGCATAATATTCAGGCCACAGTTTCTGACAGAGCTCTTCTATTTCAGAATGGACCAGAAAAGCAGGAGAAATCTCGATCAGCTACAGGTTTCATTAACTTCCTGATTGCTTTTCTTCTTTGCTATAAAATGAGAGAAAAACTAGGATCCTAATGGAAACAAATCTGTAATTTTGTTCAGTTTCTGGGAAGAAATCAAGGAAGACTGAATCAAAGAGGAAAATTGATCAGGTGAGAGAGCCTAACACAAGCTATCTTCATTTTGACTTTCTACTGCACCTTCCTTGATAGTATTTATATTTTTTAATGAGGCTATTAACAGTTTGCTAGATACTGATTTACTTCTGTTTTGTGTTATTATAGTCTCAGGAGGGACGAATAAAAAAGAGAAAAGTGATTAAAGGAAAAGAAATCAGTGGTTAGTCTACTCTCTCCCTGTGCCTCCCTCTTTGTCTTCTCCTGCCTACCTGGGGTGGGCATATGCTTTCAATCCTTTTACTTGGCTGGCCCGTGTATCTTTAGGTGAAAGATGATGACTTCTGTCTATAAAGGAGTATAATGTCTAGCCAACCTGATCAGAGGGCCATGATTGTCCAAAGCAATGAAAATAGGCAGAGAATGTGTGAACCAGACATCTATAATATGAAAGTCTTAAAAGGGGACAATGTCTAGTCAAACCAGCTAACTCCCATGCATGCATCGAACCAAGTTTGACTTCCTGCATGATAAAATTATTTGCCTGGTCTTCCTGAAGAAATCTCAAGAGTAAGATTTGACATTTTCAAAAGCATAACTGATAACCTGACATTTTCATGATGTATCTCTGGTGTTATCTACCTTATGTCTATCTTGTGAGTATCCACTTTATTAATAAACTCTCACTGTATCCGATAAGTTGTATCTTACAAGCAGGTCGCAGGCAAACCAAACTAAAAGTTGCATGAGCCGATTATACTCAAATAATTCCCCTTTTATTGAACTGAACATCCATAGCAAACTGAATGATAATTTCAGCACTCTATGTGAAAGTAGAAGTAGTTTTCATTAAATCCAGAGCATGCCTTTGTAGATTTTCTTCAACAGCTCCAACCTATTGGCCAAGAATGATCCTTCTCCCTGGGGTAGAAAACTTTTGTTGAAGACCACTGAACAGATCATTCAGCCGTGTTTTCTGACATCCTTCCAATCATGTAGCCAACAAGCAAGGATTATTGGAAAAACAGAGGTGGACTGGGGGTTCAAACTTAGTATTGTGTGAAGACAGTAAGTCAAGTTAATTAGGAGCAAGCTAGCAAAGATGTTTTTGACAAGAATACACATGCAAAGTTCCTCAAACTCTTTCTGACAATTTTCAAAAGATGCTTAATGGAATGAATTCATTAGAAATCTCCTCCTCGATACATCCAATTGTTTTTATGTGATAGGGAATGCAGATTTAAGGTCCTGCTCACTTCTGATGGCATGGTTTTGAATTCCAAAATTATGGGCCTAATGGGTGTGTCGACTATGCGTTCGATTATTCTTTTGATAGTGAGACTGTCAGCCATTAATTGTTGAATTTGAAATTGCAGCACAAGAGATCCAGGCAAAATGTGAAGACTTCGAGGTAACCTGTACAACCATTAGGATTTTGTATTCAGTTTGATGGCTTCTCATATTTCTAATAACTATAGTTATGCCTTCTGTCAATCTCATCAGTTGTCATTTGTTATATTTGAATGCTCGCATGTATAGTTGCAGACGTGGTTTATTTGTTTAGCAGGAAGCTCTTAGATATGCATTCTGAAATAATGAATGAGAGAGAGAACTTGGTGACAGATTGGGCTGCAGACAGTATCTTGTTTGGTTAAAAAGTATATAGGTTGGAATGTTTGTACTGTCAATCAAGGCAAAAGACAATGTCTGTAATGTAGCTATGCATGCTCTAGTTCCACATGTTGGAGATTCCTTCTTGTGTACATACAGAGAAATGGATGACTTGTCAAGTTGTGCAACCAAGGTAGATGCCCACAGGAGCATACTTTTCAAGGCTTCTTGTTCCATGTGATAATTGCAATTCATTTACATCGGCAGAGGAGAAATTAGATGATCATTAGAAACTCTAAGCTCCCAATTGCTGTTTGTTGTGTTGATCTGGTTAAGGTTTAGCTAGTTCATCCTAAAGTTCATGATGATTGGATTTGACATTGACCTGTTCTATGGTGGGAAAGGGCTTAACTTTTGTAATCTTGTGCTTGATAATTTCTATGGCATAATCCATCTTTGCTTTCACTAAAGATGTCAACTCTTTCCCCATTCAAATTTTGCCACTATCGGCTTGCCATTTGCCAAAGGAATGCATCTTGAATCATCATGAGATTCACCTTTTGCCACCATTAGAAAACTAGCTAATGTTGTCCTAGTAAAAAACACAGCAAGCTAATATAAGTAACTGTTGCAGGTTGAAGAGGACCCCATTGAAGAGTCACCAAGCGCATCACAGGTACTATTTGAATCGGATGCAATTAATGAAGCATTTTGTTTCCTTTCAACATAAACCTATTGATGTTAGCCCTGATTCTCTGGGAACATCATTTTGACAGCAATCTGAAAACTGCTGATAGGAAACCGGAAATCGTAGGTTTGCTGGCGCAAATTTTACTTACCTTTAAATGTTTCCTCTCCATGACATTTGATGAGATAAATTGAGAATATAGATCTATGTTGTCTAGGCACTCAATAATTTATTTTCTTTTTTCATTTAGGATGCCGATGGAAGTGATGCAGACTGGGCTGCTTGAGATTGTAGAGTGATTACACTTTGTCGCCTGAGGCATACTTGAAGACATTCAAGTGCGTCCCTTGATTCCTCTCGGATGTCTATCTTCCACAGTATCCCACACGGCCAAAGCATTGCTGCAATGGCCATCCGTAGCCATAGAGTTACTTTTCTTCCATCCCTATAAGAATAAGTTCTTTTCCTCCATCTTGGGAAAGGCCGTCTGATAGAATAGCTAGTCATTTTGTTGTTGTTGTTAAAGTAAAATCATGCATAGTGAATCACTGTGTAAATCATATATGCAACGGGTTATTTTCCCGAGCATGATTTCTTTGCGTTTCTTCGACAGTTGGAGCAACTTTTGCAATCTACTATGGATGTTCTGCAGGGGTATGATACACTGGATCCCCAATCCACTTTGAGAGACGGAATTCTCTTTCATATAAGAAAAGCTACTCAAAAATGATATTGAAATTGTTAGATCTGTGGGGTTAAAAATATTCACTTTTTCGGGCTCCAATTTCTTCATTGGGCACTTCACTTTTTCCACGAAATATGTTCGGAAAAAAAAAACAGAGCAACAATTCAAAGTCAAGTGATATAAAGGGAACACTTCTATGGTACAACATTATCATTTATCATTAATCGTCGATTATTGGATGACATTTATTGATAAAAAAAATTAAACTAATTAAAAAATTTCAACATTCAGATGATATCAATAATATGCCATGCATTGTTTTATCTAACATATTTTTGTAAAAGTTGTTTGATAAGGTAGTTTTTTATGCTTGTCTTTATATTGATTGACGATCATCTCATAAAATAAAAATGGTTCTCAAGTTGGGGTTAGTGGCATGCAATTGAATTGGGTGAATTTGTAATTTGGAAGAAAAAGAAAAGCCAAATCCTTTAGTTTGATTTTTAAAACACCATGAAAAGTTTATACTATCTTATCAAGAAAGCGAACTCAATGCACAAAATTCTATGGTGATATCAAAGATTTCGGAAAAATATAGTCACCGTATTATGCGCACTAATTGATTGATAAATTTATATGATATGAACTAACAATTGCCTCGCTATTTTCATCAACCTTGGAGAGTTCAATTTCTGCTTTTTTATTGGTGATGGCGCTCCATTTTGTCGGACCACATTGATTAATTTACAAAGTTAATTTATCTCGAAGAACGCCCTCAGCTGTCGTGCTGAGCTTAAGTTCTTCGTGGGTTCTCCTCGGAGTCTCCGAGGCTGACCCTCGACATGGTATCGGCATGGCGTCGAATGAACTGCCGTCAGGGCGCTCGAACTCCTCCACCACCCGTCCCTCTCTCAAGCCCTCGACGCCTTCGCGAGGCCGTCCCACCTCAAGCAGGCCCACGCGCACCTTATCGTCGCCGGCCTCGCGCGCCGCCTCTTCACCGCCGCCCGCCTCCTGGCTTGCGCCGCCCTCTCTCCCCCCCGTGACCTCCGATACGCGGAGACCATGTTCCGCGACGTCCGAGTCCCCACCTTCTTCATGTACAACACCATGATCAGGGCCTTCTCCGAGTGCCCCGGTCAAGATTGCCTCCGGGGCGTCGCGTACTACGTTCGGATGCTCCGGAATGGCGTTTTCCCCGATAATTTCACGCACCCTTTTGTGTTACGGTCGTGTTCACTGTCGTCACAGCTGCTGGTTGGCAGGCAGGTTCACACCCACATCGTGAAATTTGGGTCGGGTCGCGATATTTACGTTGTTAACAATATGCTAAGTATGTACTCGAGCTGTGGAGAGATGGGGGACGCACGCCAGCTGTTTGAGGAATGTTCCGGGCTTGTGGATGTTGTTTCCTGGACTATTTTGGTCACGGGTTACGTGAAGGCTGGTGATATCGATGTGGCCTGGTCTTATTTCGAAAGGATGCCGCGGAGGAATGTAGTTTCATGGAATGCGATGATTTCAGGGTATGCACAGTCAGGAAGAATTTTGGACGCAAGAAAGCTCTTTGACTTGATGCCTGAACGTGATGCGTCATCATGGAGTGCGATGATTTCTGGCTATGCTCAGTGCAAAATGTGTTCAGATGCATTGGAGCTTTTTAAGGAGATGGTTGGAGGAGGAATTGTGGCCAATGAAGCTGCTGTTGTGAGTGCAGTTTCTGCCTGTGTGCAGCTTCGCGCGATTGAATGGGGAACTTGGCTCCACGAGTATACAGTGGAGAATGGTTTCACGATGAATGTGATCCTGGGCACTGCGCTTGTAGATATGCATGGCAAGTGTGGAAATGTTGAGAAAGCTGTTGAAGTATTCAATTTGATGCCTGAAAGGAATGTCTGTTCGTGGAATTCTATGATTGCTAGCTTGGCCTTGAATGCATATGGAAAGCTGGCACTCTCATTGTTCTGGCAAATGCAGCGTGTGGGTCACACTCCTAATCACATAACATTCACTGCCATGCTAAGTGGATGCAGTCATTCAGGATTAGTCAAAGAGGGTCGTCAAATTTTTAGTCTTATGACAGAAAAGTATCAGCTTGAACCTTGGTCAGAGCATTATGGTTCGATGGTTGATTTGCTTGGGCGAGCTGGACTTATAAGGGAGGCGGTGGAAATTGTTAAGGGGATGCATATTGAGCCTCATCCTGCCTTATGGGGAGCTCTTGTTGCTGCCTGTAAGATTCATGGAGAGATTGAGTTAGGTAAACAACTTGGGAAGCACTTAATTGACTTGGAGCCAGATCATGGTGGGCGCTATGCTTTATTGTCAGATCTTTTTGCATCTATTGAACGATGGGATGATGTGGAATTGGTGAGGAACTTGTTCCTACAGAGGAAGGTACTCAAGACCCCGGGAAATAGTATCATTGAGTTATGAAGATGTTCTCTATCTTTTTAACTACTTTCCCAAGAAGCCTGTTTCTAAGGGCATACATAAAACAGAAGGAAACTGGATTTCAGCCCCGAATTTAGGCCACTTAACAATCTGAAATCAGATGGCATTATATCTCCTCGTTTTCTTCCAGCACCTCTTCAAGGTAATTGCACAAAACCACATTGCATATGAATGTTGTCATTAAACATAATGAGGGGCTATCATATTACACAGAGAAAAGACCTCGATGCTTCATTGTAATCAGAACATGAACTTTTTAGATCATCGGTCTTATTATTGCCGATGCCGATGCCCTTTATGATCCAATGAACTCAGGTACTGTGGTATTGCTCCTTAGAGATTATAGTTAAGAGCTATGCATAGCTGAACTGACTAGCTTGTGCCTTTTCTTGCAAACTATCCAGCGCATTTTGGAAACTCTTCTTGAAAGACTCCACTACTTCAAGTTCTAGCTGAGTTCCAACAGCATTCCAATCAATGCCCAAATCTTCAAGCATATGGTAAGTGCATTCAGCCTCTGATACATTTGCATGTATAGTTTTCGAGACAATCCCATGGTGCAAGAATGCTTTTAGAGCTTCATCTGGCATGGTCAAGATCTACAAAATACACCGACCAATCATTATTAGCACCCTCAATTACCTTCACTACCATTTCTGCTACATATATCCTTGAAATGGTCAATTATGGTTTGCACTTCACAGTAAGAGAAGCTAGCTCACTGTGTCTGGCCCTATCAAGGGATTAATATAGGATGTATCAGGATAGGATGGATTCTTGACATTTGTTGAGGCCCAAAGCAACTTCTGCTTCTTGGTACCTCTCTTCATCAAAGCTTCCCATCATGGTCCAGTGAACTTTTTCTGAAAAAGCTCATTTGCTAAAGTAGCTTGTGCTACTACAGCCTGAGGTACAATTGAAAGTGAAGGAAAAGCATGGACTGGACTTGCATATAAAGATGACTCGTGCCTTCATATTTCAGATGCACATACCTTTCCTTTGAGCTTAAGTGCCTTAAGGTACCAGTTTCTTCAAGCTTCTGATCAATGAGGGTATCAACCCTACTTATGTAAAATGAAGCAACACTTGTGACCCTGGAAAGATCTATGAGCCCTGAAGCCTCAAGTCCATCCAGATAAGCATCAATAACAGCTTCATATGTAGGTAGGGTGAATATGACCTCTAAAACCATTGGGTGGTTTGAGTGTGCCATAAGAACTAAAGCAATAGATGCTATGATAGTTAATTTTTCCTATTTGGAGAAGTCCTTGATGCAGCTATTCTATACAGATTAAGTAAACAAAAGTACAAGGGGTCTTTTTAGGATCCATTGTCAAAAAATGCTGGATGTGTTTTGGCTAGTTAAAGCAGATGTAGCCAAACTTTTATTGTCATATAGACAAATTACCAGCAATACCAATGTACTGAGCAAGTGTGATTTTAACCACTCCGGGGAGAATCATATTAGTGGAGTTGCTTGGTTGCTTGAACTTACTGTTGCATTTACATATGCTTTGTGAAATTACTTCCTTGATGGAAATGATAGATTCTGTTGTCGCAGGGATCTTGATGCATATGTTTGGACAATTTACCATTTCACAGAGTCTTTTTGCCTCCTCGGTTGTCCATCTAGTATCGTAAGCAAGCATGGGTGAAACCTCAATGGAGACATGGCCATCTTCTCCATCTGTATCAGCACAAATGGATTGTTTGCATGCTTCTTGAGCATCATCAACAACCATTTCCCAGTATGCACTTTCAACATCATTCTTTGCTTGTAGGAGTTCCGTGGATCAAATCATGTTTATGCTAGTAAGAAATAGTCTCTTGAGATAAAGGCTGACATCTTCTAAGTTGCAAACTTTAATTAGTGGATTGTTCAGAATTCATCGTGACACATTAAAATGTTCTCTTTTGGCTCTCTGAACTTTTCATATGGAGGTGTAAGTAAAGAGTGATTAGACAGTGCAGCTGCCTGCAAAAAGGTGGTGATTGGCCTCTCCAAAGTGACTGCATGTACGGGTCATTTAAATGACTGGTCTAGAAAGTTATGGTGTCAAATAAATGTTATTTTTTAGTTACCTTTCCTCACAAGTTGCCATTTATTTGGCAAATTATAGACCGAGTATTATATCTTATGGGGACGGACATGGAGCTTAAAGCCTGAATTGCAAGTGATAAGCATCTGATGGCAACATAGCTCCTTCATAAATCTGCAGCCATATTTCTTGCATAGTTAGAGAAGCAAACTCCAGTGTCAGTGGCTTCAACAGTTAAAGTTGTATATAGTATTTACTGCAGGATTGGTAGTGACACCTCTGATTCCACTAGCAATCAGTGAAATCAAATCCGTGAGTGGTTGTCTCATGTTATCGTACCAAGGGCTTTGGCCTTGCTTCTCATGCAGATGATGCAGTGTTGTTCTCTTTGTTTGGTCCTCATTGCCACCATCAGAGCAGCAACTGATCCTGCATAAAGATGGAAAGCAGACATTTCTTTCTGAGGCACAAAAGAGCAAGTAACGAAATTTTGTATAAACAGCTAGATTTTTCTAAACCAAGGCATGACAGGTCTACAAAGACCATCTTGTTTGCTAGTCTGTTGCGTGTCCTTTCAATAGCTTAGTTGATTATGGTTTTGTCAAGAAATCTGGGAATGCAAGTCCAACAACAGTCGAAGCTCAAAGCTGGTCACTTTGCGAATCGGGTGGTGATGACAGCTAGAAAAATAGAGGAATCAGTTTTGGTTTATCTACAGAGTCTTTGTCTGTGAACTTCATCGGCTGAGCTGAGATTACACTTCCGCCCGACAATAACAGAGGACAGATGGATCAGAATGTAGTGCAGAGAAGCCACGCATGTTCTACTGTTCCCAAATGACAAAAGATTGGAATGACATGACTCAAAAAATGACAAAACATTGGAATGACATGACTCTATTGAGTCACGACGAAGTGTGTAATCAGTCGCTGATGGGTGTATGATGTATCTACCACTATATTAGTAGAAGAAGCAAAAATCACCTCGAGACAACAAGGGGATGACGGTGATCTGAAGCCAATAGGTAATTGCAAGCCATGGCACTTGGTTTGGGCTGAGGCACAGCAAGTACAGACCAGAAGTCGCCATTTATAATGAGACTAAAGACGGGCAAGGATCATCTATCTAGTTCGGTGCCTATATTGCACCTCGATAAATCTTAAATGTTGGTTTATTAGTTATGAATTACACGATTACCTTTGTTATCAAGTACCATAGTTAAGATAAATGTGGTACCGGACAGAAATACCTCCGGAAATAGAGGATCTGATCACAGAGTAAGAAGGCATAAACTTACTGTAGATGCTGTCGAATAATGTCTGCCTCCTTGAATGTTCTTGAGGATCCAAAGATTTTGGATTTGGTAACCGTTTAGACATTGAAGTCTATGTGGGAGCCTGCTAAATCCCACTTAGTCCTGCAAATTTTGTTTCACCTTTACATTTTCCACTTCGGAAATCTCGAATCATGGCAACCCAAAATCTATGTTTTAGAGTGTCTGGTGACTTTGTAAGCTTTAATCAAGTTACGATTGGATTGGAAGCTGTTAGGATATACCACAGAAGTACAAATTATATGTTGATGTGTGGGTCCATTTATAAGTACAAATTATAGACCACAATAGTGCATGGATCATATGTTGTTTGCCATCCAAAAGCATAACGACCCACCTTTAAATTACTCAAATAGATTTCTCCCAATATCAGGAAACTGCCAAAGTCCGTCTTGTTTCTCGTATGCATGTCCATTGCATCGATGAATTCCATGAGGGAGAAACGCCCATCACTCATGAAGTCACGCGAGAGAGAGGGCCAAACTGATCTTATTATTCAAGGGACATAGAGACCGTTCGATCGATCTTGAATTGTCATTATTCTTTCGCTTTGTTCCAACATCCGATCAGATCATCTGGTATGAGAAGGTTCGACCCGGAAATATCAATATATCGCGATGTGAAAAGAAATTCTGAACGAAAATGATCTACATGTAAGGAATGATATCTAATTGAATATCAATAGGAGTTTGGGATGGCAATCTGTTTTTAAATGGAGCATCTGAGGATTTATCATGAGAGTAGAAAGTTTGGGACCAAAAACAATATATATTTATGTGCTCAGGATTAAATTGGCACTGTTGTCACTGGCTTGGTGAGCACGATTGACTTAATAAAATAAATACCTGAATATTCCTCCCAAAACGACATTGATTTTTCTTGTTTTTCCTTTGTTTTCGTTGAGGAGAGCAAAATCCAAGTCGATTTCAACTAAAACATGGTAAGTGTTGCTATGTACTAAACTAAAAATGGACCGAACGTATCCACACAAACTTCATTCATTCGGTCAATCATTCGTCCTTTTTCTTTTTCTTTTTTATACTAGAAAAGAACTTATGCCTCGCATGGAAGAGTCTTAACTTCTCTAAATTTTGACAAAGCAATCCTTTCAGATTCTAGATAGATGTTTTTTAGCCTTTGAAAAATCTTGAAACTTCATAAGCAGGGAGTCCGCACTTGAAGATCATTGGCTTCAGATGATCTGGTCAATGTGCCCATCGCATCGAGATGAGTTCGGGAATTTAAAAAGTTTTAATGGACTATGTTCGTGTCCGAGGCTAGTAAGATACATCCCATAAATTTAATCTTGCATTGGTCCTAAAAGTAAAACATAGGTACATGAATTTGTTTTCCGAATGTGGTGAGTTGACCAACCTTCAAATCACTCTCCATTCATCAAACGTGGGAAAATTACCCAAAAAAGTCCGAAACTTAGTGCACTTATGCTAATTCAACTCTAAATATTTCAATTATATAAAATGAGTTCTAAATATCTCACGTTCTACCAACTGTGTCAATCTGGCCAACTTTAGCCAGATTTCATTAACGTGGATGATCGATGTTAATGTAGATAATTTTTTAATAATTTTTCTTTCTTTTCTTTTCTTTTTCCTATTGAGTCTAATGAGGGTCGTTGGCTGACCCTCACTTGTGGTTAGTCATCAACCATCGCCCAGGTGTCATCAATACCAGCCATTGGCGAAAATGAAAAGAATAGGGAAAAAGAAAATAAAATAAAACCGGAACAGATCTAATGGAGAAGACATGGGAAAAGTTTTGAAAATCTTAAGAAAAACAGCAAAAATTGTTCATGGTTGTACTGGCCATGCCACGTAAACAAACGACATTGATTAGATCACCACGTCAATGATTTTTGGCCAAAATTGATAAGAATAATTATATTGGAAAATCATGAAAATGTTTAAGTTTAAATTGATGGAATTAAATGATTTAAAACTAAATCGACTGACATATAGTAGATTTAAAACTTTGTGGACCATTATCCTTGATAATATGACCATCAAAACCCTACCTTCATGTGATTTTATAGTTGGGGCACGTGCACTTGAAGATCTTTATTTAGTGATTTAGTCATGTTGTTGCATCAAGTCGAGTTCGAGAATTTTGGGCCGATGACTAATTTTTTTTCTAGATAATTTATTGTTGATTCACCAACAATCATATGAAATTACAGACCACTCTTTTTTTTTTTTTTTTTTTTTTGCAGAGCATCAATTGTTGTAATTACTTACCAACTTTCATTTCGTAACTTACCGTAATTAATGAATCACCAACTTTAAGTTGGAATGTTTTGTCAATTTCTATTAAACTAAAGTACAATTAATTTTGAATCATCAACTCTCATTTAAGTTACTTCCCAAAGTATGTCCTTTATTTTTATAATTTACCAAATTTTCATTGAGTTACTATTTAAAGTTCCAAACTAAATTTATTTGGTAAAGACCATAAATATCACTAAAAATCATTGTTTAAGTTGATTGATTGGACCATCAGGCTGATTTCACAAAACAAAGATTCACCAACCCTCGGTAGTTGCTTAAAAGGCTTATATAGAAAATAAAGGGACAACCCTTCTAGGGAGAGTGACCCCGTTCCTATTGCAAAATCATGGGTCTCACTTCTATGGTGAGGTAAGTCAACTAATTGCCACTAGCTTCTATTTGGAGTGTCCCCGGCGTTAAACTTAGGGTATATAGATAGTTCTTATGCCTTGAAAATATAGTGGTTGGGGATCTCCTGTAAGATAGTGGACCTAGGCAAGTTCTTAAAAAACCTACAAGGAAACAAAAGGGAGAACCTTGTAGAGGAGGGTGACCCCAAATGCCTTTGTTGCAAAGTGATGGGACTCACTCCCACTTGGGAGTGAGTTAGTTGATTGCCCTTGGCCTCTCTTTGAGGTGTCCCTTGAGATAAAACTAAGGGGATAAATGCAGCTCCCACACCTCAAAATTAGAGTGGCTAGGGACATCTCCATAAAACTGGACCTAGGTAGGTCTTAAAGGCCAGTGGGGAAACAAAAGGAAGAGTCCTCTTGGGGAGGATAACCCTTTATGTGCCTTTTGCAAAATGATGGGGCTCATCCCTATGGTGGGGTTGAATTGCCTGATTGTCGCAAGCTCCTATTTGGAGTGTGCATCACTGTTAAATTAAGGGGATAGAGACAACTCCTATGCTTCGATAAATATATTGGGTGAGGACCTCCGCATAAGATTAGACCTTAACATGTTCTTAAAAGGCTCAAATGTCACCTCCCCTATTCCCCCAAGTGGGGAAGAAAAAAATCCATCTACAATAGGGGGAGCATTTGATAGTGAAGGTAGACATCATGTTAGTATTTTATTGCTGGTTAGCACCGAGTAGGTAAATATGATAATTTCCAGCACCTAGGGTGAGAAAATGGAGCTTGCAAGGGCTCTCGCTGGGTCAACGTGTGCTTTGCATAAAATCTAAACAACCGACTTGTTGACTTAGCACCGTACCATAAATCTCGCTAAAAATCATAGTTTGGGTTGAGTATCAAGCTGATTTCACATGACAAAGATTCACTTTATTGACTTTACGCATTTTATATTTTAACTATATTGGGTAAAGATATGGACAAGTAGAAACAACGGATGGATACCCCCATCAAATTTATAATTTAAGTTCCAAAAAGAAAAAAAGGAAAAATTGCTCCGTAACATTCTGGAACAGACCTAATCTTGGACTTGGCAAGGACATTGATTACTCGTATGCGCGACAAAATGAACAGAACATCGCATGAAGTGTGTGCACTTAATTCGAGTATTTTTCCACTGCACATTTTCACACGATGACTGGAAAGGAAGTTGATGTTTGATGGTCGATGGCTTGAACATCTCCAAACAACGATATCAACAAAGTCCAACATTAACTTTATATTGAACCATATGGATGACTATGCCTTATTTTCCTTAATTCAGAACCTGACTTTCTTGATTCTAAAATTCCATCCGACGGCATTGAGTAAATAAAGTAAACTGGAATGTTCATATAAATAATGTGTGCTACAATTTCCATAAACCCACCTTCTGCACTCGATTCGATTCATGAGCCCTTCAGGATGTCGTCAACTCAGACCTCGATAAGAACTTCATGCAAATCGGCGGCTTCACACCAATGAGGGCGAGTATGGAGCTGGGCAGAGTCCATATCCCGTCCCCACAAATCAGTCCCGAGGCGACTGCCGGTCCAAACGCATCGGCCTTGGTCTTATCGATAATCTCCCACACGAACAGAATCAGGCTCCCGACGCACATGTCAATAGCGAAGTACGATCCCAAGTAAAATGGTATTGCCATGGCCATCGGGAGCGGGATGAATTTGGAGTACTTGTTGGGGACAATGTCCTTGATCGCGTTTATGACTATCGCAGCCGCGAAGAATCCATAGCAGAGAGTGAGGCAGTGCTTGGGCAATGACGAGAATCCCTCCACTCCCAATATAGCCATGCTTCGGTAGATGCTGGCGTAAGGGGCAGGGTACTGGCTGTTCTTGAGACCAAGGTCCTGGAATGCTTTGTAGAACAGCCAGAAGACGGATGGAGCTACGACACAGCCCATGGCGGTCCCGATCACCTGGCTCACAAACATGGACCGAGGGGAAGCTAGGGTCAGGTACCCAGTCTTGAAGTCCTGAGTCAGGTCCGAGGCCGTGGAGACGATGTTCATCATGACCCCACAAGCGGCAAGGCCGGCAAGGACCCCGCCATGGGACATGCCGACCCAGGCCCCGATCATGAAGATGGCGAGCTTCCCGTAAGTCGACGCAAGGGACCAGTCTGTGAGCCCGCACCCATACGCGTTGCAAAAGGCCAAGACGGGGGCCGCAAGGTAGATGACTGCTATGTGGTACCACTTGAGCTGGTGGAATATGTGAGGGAGAGATACGATGGCGATTATAGCGACCGCGATGTAGCCTCCGACGGCGAAACTCGTGGGGATCTGGTCCTTGAGGAAGAGGTTCGTTCGGCGCCGGTCATCAAAGGAGGGCAGAGGGGACTCGGTGGGAGAGCCGTTTGCGACCTTGGGAAGACTGTTCCTTTCCCTGACTTGATGATACAAACCCAAGAGGGTCCGGCTCAACACTTTACAGAAGTTGTAGAGGCCGTCCCCGAGGATCATGGCGATGGATATGAATACCTATTCATGAAAGAACGGCGCGTCAACAAAGAGCAGCATAGCAGTAAAGATAAAGAGTCGAGCCACGCCGCCTTTCTGGAACTAATAACGTTACCTTGTAACCTTGGATGCCATGCATGTTGCCTGGATCTGGTTTAGCATACCAGTCGCCCTCTCTTTTCTCAATAAGAGGCCACATCAAGCCCCAAGACAGTATTCCCCCAAGAAGCAGCGATATGTTAATGATGTAGGGACAGATCATCCCCACACCAACGTACGTTGCAGAAAAATCAAAGTAGAACCTGCATATTTGCCCAAAGGATCGTCAAAAGAACTAATCTTTTCACAATGAGAACAGAAATCTCTTCTTCGGATAATTTGAAACTGTGCCTTTACTTGTTCTCATAGGCTTTCAATCCCAACGATGGAAAGTTCACAAACCCACAGCCTTCCGCAGCAGTGTAGAACCACTGGAAGAATGCCCAGATGAAACTGAATGAAAAGAATTTCCCCAGTGTTGTCACTTGTTTCCTGCACGATCACGAGAAAGCATGCCCATCAGAACAGGCAAGATCAAATTACAACAGATCTAATCACGCTACTAACTTAGCTAGCTTGGCTCCTTCGGGCGTGTGGAAACTGTTGATAAGATGAGCAGTTGCAGTGCCACTCGGATATGTCAATTTGAAATCGATGATCATGATCTATGTAGAGAAAATGTTAATGCGATGTTAATCATCACGTAACATAAGATTGCAAGAGCACAAGTTCTACTTGTTAAGAGTCATCAAATGTAATTACCTTCCTGAGAGGCACCACTGACAAGAGCCCCACAAAACTAACGATGAAGAGGAACCCGATAATCCAGCCCAATGATGGATCCTTGTAGTCATTTGCACCAGGGTTGCTCTCCGACTGGCTGGCGATGCGTTCGCTCATTCCAAACAAGTAGCTTCCAAAACCTCCTGCTTGATCGAAATTGGAAAAAAGAAAGAAGAACGCGGAGAATGTTCAAGAAATCACTACAATCAAGTACATATCGGTGAATGTAAGAGCAACGCATAAGCAGCTACTCCAACAGTCACATCGTGAGAGCGCTGTTTCCCATAAACATTAATTTGGTTAGGCAGATGAGCAAAATTATAGTCTTGCGATGAGATTGCAAGAGATCCGTGAGCTGGCGAAAGGAACCTTGGAGAGAAACTAGGATCAGGTTCACTCTGCAAACTCTCGCAAAGCACTCCTATGGTATAATGTCAACGGTACATTTTCAGCTGAACAAGATTCAGTCTGATTTCAACTTGGAATTTATCCTGGTGAAGCCGGCTAAAGTCCCATCTCAGTTTTTATGACACATGAAATGGGTAAGAAAGAAAGGTCAACGGTACAGTGATCTCTGCCAGACGTATTAAACTCCATAGACAACAGACTATTTGACTCACAACAATAATTTCAGAATTGCATAATCTCATTTCCGGGAACCAGAAATCGTAAAAAGCAAAAAAAATCTAGTCTTTCTTTCGTCATTCTATGTAAACACCCCCCCCCCCCTCCTCTCTCTTCAAGAATAACAAACAGTGTCTGCAATCAACAACTGCTCAACAATATTGTTTGAGAAAGAACAAATATGGTCGAACAACCCACGAATAAGCCAACATGAGAATTAAGAACGGGTTGGGTCAGTTCTGTTCACAAGAACTAGCCAACAAAAAGAGAGAGAAAAACAATCGAAAATGATCGACCCAATTTTGTATATATTATGTAGAAAAAAAAATCGGTTTTTGTTAAGACATGCAAAAGGAGCCAAGAAAAAAAAGGGAAAACAGTAAGAACCGATCTACCACACTAACGGACAAATCACAGAGTAGCTGAGATTCTCCCTCAGCAATCTCTCCAAGAACGGCAGATTCTCAGGCCACAATTCACACAAAAAACCAATCTTTCTTGCTCTAATTAAATGAGACAACGTGGTACGAGTCACAGAAATTTTTTTTAAAAATAAGACAGAAAAATCAATTTTTTTAAAGGGTGAAATGGGATTTGAAGGGGTCGTTACCGCTGAAGGTGATCCCTGAGGAGGCGACTACACAGGTCTGAATCACAGTGTTCTCTTGCCTCGTGAAGGGGACCTTCAGCATCCCGGTCTTCTCGAGCACTTTGGTCCAAGTCTTGATAAAGAAGTAGCCGAGGAGCCCAGCGGAGACATTCAGGGACGGGATGATCCCAGTCGTCAGGTTCAGCTTCATCACGATGAAGCTGAACAGGACGCTGAGCACGAAGCTCACCACGAAGGCCCTCACCGTCAGCTGTTGCCTCCAGGACGGCACCTCCTTGCTCTCGAACACCCTCTCCACCGACATCATCGTGTCTTCCTCTTCCTTTTCCCCTGTGTCCCTCTTGGCATGCCCCTTGTCCTTGGGCTCGATCTCCAAGCCATGCTCACTTTCTACTATATCGTGTCTACCCATTCGTGATTTTTTCGGTTCTTCCACCAAAAAATATTCTCTCTTCTGACAGAGGAGGGGGTTCGGGATCTTGGGTTATGAATCTATTTGGGAGAGGTTCTGTGGCTGTGAATCCTTTTCTTGTGGGCGTCTTTGAAGTGCAACACCTCGGCTAAACATTTCTCTGTTTTTCGTTCAACATTTTCTTTTCAGTAGGACGTAATAGGGAAGGAATCTGCACCTCGTTAACTTTTTGGGTAATCAGATCCTAAACACAAAGGCGTGACGATGTATGAATGGAAGCAAAAGGAGGATTGAGATTTGACGCAGGCTGTTTGAGGGCTGTGAGGGAGTCGCGAGTCATCCTCCACTCTTGCGAGGTTTATCCCCTCTTAAATGCATTCCCACTTCCGCGTTTCTTCTTCTTTTGCTGTTTCCCTTTCAGTGTATGCACGCTATGTACTGCCAGTTAATGAATGCGCAACAGACATTTCTGGGCAACCTAATGAAGTGCATCAGCAGACGAAATTCACAGAAACATTTTATCTGGACCTGCCTTCCGAATGTAAATCGCCCCGTTCTTTTTAATTAGGAAAGACATAGGAAAGCAATGAACGGTCCCTATACTGCGGTGGACTGTAGAACTCTGGCCATTGCATGCTGTGAATGATCTCCATGTGGGGTGCTTCCCCCCTTAAGGTCTGTTTTGAAACTGAAAGGCCAGTAGCCATGCCCAAAGAAACATAAATTTTACTCGACAATTCAAATTTTTCATTTTTGTAAAAATAAAAATGGATGAATAAATAAATACCCATTAATTTGGATCAATCCATCAGTTCGGATATTACATTGTCTATTTCAATCGCTAATCCAATCGTCAAACACAGCTTCATCTCATCTTGCTAATCAGGCAATATCTCCTCGCTTTTCGCTTTGCCTTAAACTGATCACAATTGAATAAATGTTCATTCTCCTAGGTTGAAGCATGGGTTAGACACGATTGGACTGTCTTTTTTTTTTTTTTCGTCATTTCCGAATGTTGCTCGTTAATTTCCTCTGAATCAAGCCATGAATCTGAGTCCGAAACAGAGCTAAATTTTAGTTTCACAATTTACTGATCACCAACTAGTTCGATAATACGCCTCTCAAGCATAGGCGTGAAATTAAGGATAAGTATGGTTCCACGATAAAACCTACAACTTAAGAATTGTGCTGGTGAGAACCTATAGATTCTAGGTTCAAAGATATGTAGGATAAGTTCTAGGTTCCAAAATTTGGGAGACCTATTTTTATAGGTAGGTTCTAGGTTCTAACTCGAAACCTATAACCAAGAACAAGTTTTAATATTTTTCTTAGTATATATCTCCACATGATCCTGAGATATTTTATGGCATTTGATAATAAGTGTATAATATGAAATTATTAGTCTAAACTTCCATTTTATGATTAAGAATTTTATTTTCGTCAATCATAAGACTGGTGAAAGCTCCAATTGCTTCCATGATGCAGTTATGTTTGAGCAATTATTTTTTTCAAAATGATGGTTTTATATATACAAGAGCAATTGATGTATTGGAAATCGTAAAATTTCCTTAATACTATTCAACATGTATATAAAGACACTCGTTCTTAGGCAATTAGGCAATTAATAATAAAATACTTGTTTATTTTTATTTTTGCATTTGTTTTCGTTTTGCCTAACTAAAGATGCAAAATAAAAAAAACTTGTTAGAACTCGGAACCGACCCTAGAACTTTTAACAAAGTAGGTTCTATGTTGCAAGTTTTGATAGGTAAGTTCCAAGTTTTTGGTTTTGATGGATAGATTCTAGGTTCCAAAAAATAAGGAATCTATATTTAAGAATATGTTCTAATTTCAGATAAAATCTGTAAAGAATCTAGAATTGCTCGCCCCTATATGAAATAGCTCGTGATTTTGTTCAATCTAAAGATATGTGGACGTATATTAATCATTCTCTTAGTGCATTGATTCAATTCTGGTTATATTTCATTATCATTAAACCTGAATCTGAATGCAGTTGTTCTGCTCGTCTCTTCCCTATATTGGCATATTACCTTCCTGCATTCCGATGAGCAGCCGACGCGAAAATGACTGTCCGAGTGTGTAACTTCGAAGGTCGGCGGCACATCACGTCCTTTTATCCGAATGTGTCTGTGTCTTTGATGGTGTTCTGGGTGTTCTGCGTATTATGAAGGAGACAGATGATGGCATCTGTGCGGTGAAGAAAGCGGTGGAAAAGGAACAAAATAATAAAATAAAAGAAAAATAATGGGTTCAAAAAAAGATATCAAAAGATGTTCCTAAGGGCCTGGCCCGAGTCCTTTTTCCAGAATATATAATAATTAAAAATAAAAAATTTACGAAAATAATTGAAAATGGAAAATTAGTTAGAAAAATAGGCATTGATTAGGTTGTTAGATTTTAGTATTAGAATTAGCTTAAAATTAGCTTCGTTTCATTTAGTTAGTGTACACGTGGTTTAGGATTTTAGTGGACACATTCGATCAAGTTTAGTCTTAGAAGGTTAATCCATTAGAAAAAAAAATTGAATTTGATTTGGACTAAATTCATGGGGTTTCTTTTTTATTAGGGGCTTAATAACAATACCATGTCATATTATTTGCCCAATTTGTCTAAAGTTATATTGCCACACTTCCCCATCTTATTCACTTTTTATTACTGTTCTTGATTTATTTGTTTGTCAACGTGAATAATTCATGCTTTTAGTTTTCTAGGAAAGGTCTCAAAGGCATTGGTAGGATGTTGTTTGTAAAATTGACTATAAATAAATTTTTATTTATGAACTTAGAAATGTCATCATATAGACAAATCTTGTTGAAAAAATGAGGTAGCGATATATATATAATACTTATCTATTAATCTATATGTATGTTCTCTTAATAAGTATGTTTCCGTATATGCTCTTCTATGATATCATGTGTCAGAAGGATGACGGCATTTTCCCACCTAAGATTGTCAAGTGAGCCAGCTAAGACAGCTGCCCATGAAAGAATCTTTGAAATAGACTAATGAGTGGACCTTCATCAAATTTCGACTATTATTGTAGTCATTCCCTATCTTCCGTGACTTATTTGACGAGGCTATGAATCAACTGTTTCATTTGAGTGAATAGAATGTTGATTCAAGCGTTGATTTCGAATTATATAATATCATAATGCGGTAATATATGATAGTAAGGAGAATATGACCTGTCAAATCATAAGACGATCTGACTGAGTGCCACCACTAAAAGCATAAGAGTAATGCATGACGCGATTACAGACATGGTCACTTGAACTTACTATTGCATGGACACATTTGCCTCACGAAATGAGTTCCTCGATGGAATTGATACATTGTGCGGTCGCAGGGATCTTGATGCATAGGTTTAGGAACTTCACCTTTTTCCATCCTCCGTCGTCCACTGTGTGTCGTAAGCCGGCATTGGCGAAACCTCCATGGACACAGCCATCCTCTCCTGTCTGTCTGGCCATAAATAAGGTGAAAGAGTTCGCAAGCTTTCCAAGCATGATCGACGACCATTGCCCAGTATGCACTTCCTGTGTCCATCCCTGCTTGTACCAGTTCTCCGGATCAAACATCAATGCTTATGCCAATCAGGTGAAAGGGTTCGCAAGCTTTCCGAGCATCCACAAGGACTTCAACTTCCTCCCATCACTCCTTCTAGGACAGAGACCCGGCAGATCTCCGCACAATCCTGGGTTACCGATGAAACTATTTTTGTACACTTGATTCTCGATCTTAAATGAATGGTACAACCTTATGTCAAAATTAAATTGAGGGCTAATGTCTAAATTGAGCTTTACTTCATCAAATCAAAACTTAGTCATGAACGGACCAACTTGAATTTCACTAATTGAAGATCAACAATCTCATTTTATTAAAGCCAAGTGATCTAAATTCCCCAAATCGACAAGTTAATAAATGAATTTACCAAAATTGATCCCAAATTTGGACTTAATTCACAAAATTGAGTAGAATGGAAGTATTCATTCGCAAAATCATGTAGAATGAATATGGACTCTTAATTAGGGGCAAAAATGTCAACTCACATTTCGCCTTATCTGATCTTGAAATTGATTGAATAAGTGAATGGATAATTATCTCTAGATCACGTAAAAGGAACTAAGCCTAATTATGACTAAAACAAAAGTAATTTTATATATGATCAATTTCAAACTTAAAATAAAAAATTCGTAAAATGAGATTTTTAATCGATTTTCACAAAATTTTCGATGCTAAAATCAAATCAAAGTAAAAATGAACTAATTTTACGATTTTTTTAAATTTTTTTATCAAAGATTTGATCAAAAGTTAAAATCTAGTTGGCTTTTTACTGGGAGTTCGATTTTGTGGTCCAATTTTCAGATTTTTTCAAAATTTTCACTTCTAAAGTAAAATTAAACTCGGAATGAATCTTTTTTTGGTTGACTCTTGGGTCAAAGGTTTGGCCAAAAAGTCAACTCGAAAGCCAATTGCTTAACTTTTTAGTTTTTTGTATGAAATGAGTAGGAAATCGATTTCTAAAACTAGGCCAACAAACAAGATCGAAAAACGACATTTTTTGTTTGAAAAATGAGCTCTATTACTATCGAAAACCTCAAATTTGATTTTTCTATTATTATCAACACATCGATTAAAAATCAGATATCAATAGCTGGTCCAGTCGTAAGGTCTGGGTTGTGAGGGTTCAAGGATCAGAGGGTGCGGGTGGGGTCAGAGAGACCATGCTTGGCCTAGAGGAGGTAGAGGCCATCCTAATTGAGGGCAAAGGTGAGAGCCAGGGTGAGGGGCGGGGAGAGGAGGAGCAATAGAGGGAGGAGGAGCGGGAACAGAGGTGCGCGCAAAGAGAGAGAGGTTGAAGTGCTAGAGGGGAAGTAGACTATGAGGTTTTGTACAATGATGGATATGGACACTAATCTTTTTTTTATAATATAAAATATTCAGTAGTTAAAGACTGTCATATTATTTGCTAACCTGGCATACATGCTTTAGTCCCACCTACTCAATGTTTGACACCTATCCACTGATGTGGAATTAAAAAAAAAAATTGAAATTTGCACAAGATCTTTGAGCCTCAGCCGTGAAAGAATTACCTTCGTGTTGTAGCACCTCCCCTTTGTTGGAGCAACAAGCTGAGTCGCCAGCACTCCTCTAGGGTGTCTAAGCCAAGCTACCCCTTCCAGTGTCACTCGACAACGATCAAGTGCCTTTCGGTTTTCTTATAATGGACTCGAGTTCTACACTGAATCTAGACAGAGAATGTCAAATGTAAATTTAGATTTATTCCGAACCTGTATATTACAACTTTGACAACCAATACCAAGATGACTCAATGACCAACAACCCCTTTGAACAAGCTACACCAAAATTCAATCAATGATGTAATTTGACCATAGTTAATTGTACAACCTATACTTCAGACTCAAACTATGGGGGAAATTAATCAATTATGCAGTTTGTTTAGGTGTGTGGCTAGAATTTAATTAATAGTAATACCTCTGGATAAAAAACACAATATCGAAATTTAATTGACAAAATTGAGCTTATGAGACAATACTAGAATATAATCAACGATGCCGAACTAGATAAAGATAGGATGAGAATCTTGAAAACTATAGCTAAAGTACAATAAAATAGAGACAAAAGTAAAAACAATTGTCGTGATGTTAGGAGGGCTCTCAGTTACATGGCTTATGTTATTTATAAGTTAGCCTAGTGACCTTTAGTTGGTTGCTTTCCTTAGATAGAACCCTTAGTTTTTCCCATGTTTTTCTTGACCCCCTTATCCACATGTGGTTGTTTTTTGACTTGTTGACGACGCTTGCACGACTTGCCCATCAAGTAAATAACTGCCTCCCTATTTTTCATGCACTTTTTGTGCAGCAGTTATTCTCGCTTGAATTTCAATGCCAATTCTATTCAAATTCCAAATCTAATGCATTATTCCCATGGCCTGACACGTTTGCCATCAACTTAAGCATATTCGTTAGAAATCTTGTTGATAGTTAGCCCAAATACCCTACAAAAGGCACATGAAAATAGGAAAGTAGTGGCTAGCACATAACAACGGGGGTAATTTTAGGTGTCATTAGTAACTTACCGTAATTTATGAATCACCCACTTTAAGTTGGAATGTATTGTCAGTTTCTGTTAATCTAAAGTACTAGTTAGTTTTGAATTACCAACTTTCATTTGAGTTACTTCCTGATGTATATTTTTTTTTATATAATTTACCAAATTTTCATTGAGTTACTATTTAAAGTTCCAAACTAATTTTTATTTGGTTAAGACCATAGATCTCACTAAAAATTATTGTTTAAGTTGAATGATTGGACCATCGGGCTGATTTCACAAAACAAAGATTCATCAAACCTAGGTAGTTGCTTAAAAGGCCTACAACAAAACATAAGAGACAACCTTTCTGGGGAGAATAATCCTGTTCCTATTGCAAAAATATGCGTTCACTCATATGGTGGGGGTGAGTCAGTTAACTACTACTGGGTCCTATTTGGAGTGTCCCCCAACGTTAAACTCAAGGCATATAGGCAACTCTCACGCCTCGAAAAATATAGTGGCTGGGGACCTCCTTGTAATATATAGAACTAGACAAGTTCTTAAAAAACCTACAAAGAAAAAGAAGGGAGAACCCTCCTAGGGAGGGTGACCCCAAATGCCTTTGTTGCAAAGTGATGGGCCTCACTCCTATGGTGGGAGTGAGTCAGCTAATGGCCATCGACCTCTATGTGAGGTGTCCCTTGGCATAACATTAAGGGGATAAAGGTAGCTCCCATGCCTTGAAATTATAGTGGCCGAGGATATCCCCATAAGATCAAATTTAGGCGGGCCTTAAAAGGCCTACGGGGAAACAAAGGGAAGAACCCTCCTGGGGAGGGTTACCCCTTATGTCCCTATTGCAAAATGATGGGGCTCATCCCTATGGTGGGGTGACTTAGCTATGCCACCTACTCCTATTTGGAGTGTCCCTTGGCATTAAAGTAAAGGGACAAAGGTAGCTCTTATGCTTCGATAAATATAGTGGCTGAGGACCTCCCTATAAGATTGGACTTAAGCAAATCCTTAAAAGGCTCAAGGGAGAATAAACAAGTGAGAGATCCATCCTGGGATAGGAAATTCCAAAATGTCACCTCTCGTATTCCTTCTGGGTGGGGAAGAAAAAAATCCAGCTAAATTAGGGGGAGCATTTGATGGTGAAGGTAGACACCGCATTAGTATTTCAGTGTTGGTTACCGCCGGGTAGGCAAGGATAGTAACTTCCTATGTCTAGGGTGAAAAGGTGAAGCTCGCAAGGGCTCTTGCTAGGGTGATGTGTGCTTTGCACAAAGTCTAAATAACTGACTTGTCGACTTGATACTAGACAATAAATCTTGCTAAAAATCATTGTTTCAGTTGAGTGACCGGAGCATCGAGCTGATTTCACATAACAAAGATTCAACACATTGACTTTACCCATTTTATATTAGAACTATGTTGGGTAAAGATATGGACAAGTAGAAACAACGGATGGATACTCCATCAAATTTTCAATTGAAAATCCAAAAAGGAGAAGGAAAAATTGCTCCATAACATTCTGAAACAGACCTAATTTTTGACTTGGCAAGGACATTGATTTCTCCTATGCCCAACAAAATGAGCAGAACATCACATGAATTATGCGCACTTAATTCGAGTATTTTTTTTCCACTGCATATTTTCACGCGATGACTAGAAAGAAATTTGATGTTTTGGTGGTCGATGGGCTTGAACATCTCCCAACAACAATATCAGCTAAGTCCAACATTAACTTTATACTATGAACTATATTGATGGCTATGCTTTATTCTCTTCAATTCAGAACCTGACTTTCTTGATTCTAAATTTCCATCCAACTACATTGAGAAAATAAAGTAAACTGGAACGTTCATATAAATAATGTGTGCTACAATTTCCATAAACTCATCTTTTGCAGTTGATAGGGATGAGCGGTTCCAAATTCCTTATAGGTTCCGCTAGGAACGTGGAATCTACCCTCGAGTACAGGTTCTTCATTTTTTGGAATTTGGAACCTACCCATCGAAACCTGGAATCTGGAACTTATTTCTAAAGTTGATTCCAAGTTCTAACAAGTTTTTTTTCCTAATTTTTAGTTAAGCCAAACAATACTGAATGCAACAATAAAAATGAACAATAATTTTTTTTTATTGATTGCATAAGAACGGGTATCTATATGCATCTGTCGAATAGTATGAAGAAAATTTGAAAGTTTTTAATACAATGATTACTCTTGTATTATATAAAATTATTATCTTGAAAAAAATAATTGCCCCAACATAACTACATCAAATAAACAATTGAAGCATGTATTGGTCTCATGGTCTACAAAAATAAAATTCCTAATCATAAAATGGAAGTTTAAATTAATGGTTTTAGATTATATACTTATCATCAAATGCTATAGAATACTTCGGGATCGTATGAAAACATAAACTAAGAAAAATACAAAATCTTATTTTAGATTTTAGGTTATAGGTTTTAGATTTCAAGTTCTACTAACCTCAAGTCAAGAATTTACCCGTAAAAACAAGTTCTCCAAATTTTGAAACCTAGAATCTACCTGCATGCGTTGGAATATGAAACCTATAGATTCCTATTGATGCGATTCTCAGGGTCTAGGTTCTACTTCAGAACCATGCTCATCCCTAGCCCTCGATTCGATTCATGAACCCTTTAGGATTTCGTCAACTCTGCTCCCGGCAAGAACTTCATGCAAATCGGCGGCTTCACACCAACGAGGGCGAGCATGGAGCTCGGCAAAGTCCATATCCCATCCCCACAAATCAGTCCCGAGGCGACTGCCGGTCCAAACGCATCGGCCTTGGTCTTGTCGATTTTCTCCCACACGAACAGAATCAGGCTCCCGACGCACATGTCAATAGCGAAGTATGATCCCAAGTAAAATGGTATTGCCATGGCCATCGGGAGCGGGATTAATCTGGAGTACTTGTTGGGGACTAGGTCCCTGATCGCGTTTATGACTATCGCAGCCGCGAAGAATCCATAGCAGAGAGTGAGGCAGTGCTTGGGCAATGACGAGAATCCCTCCACTCCCAATATAGCCATGCTTCGGTAGATGCTGGCGTAAGGGGCAGGGTACTGGCTGTTCTTAAGACCAAGGTCCTTGAATGCTTTGTAGAACAGCCAGAAGACGGATGGAGCTACGACACAGCCCATGGCGGTCCCGATCACCTGGCTCACAAACATGGACCGAGGGGAAGCTAGGGTCAGGTACCCAGTCTTGAAGTCCTGAGTCAGGTCGGAGGCCGTGGAGACAATGTTCATCATGACCCCGCAGGCAGCAAGGCCGGCGAGGACCCCACCATGGGACGCGCCAGCCCAGGCCCCGATCACGAAGATAGCAAGCTTTCCGTAAGTTGACACAAGAGACGAGTCTGTGAGCCCGCACCCATACGCGTTGCAAAAGGCCAAGACGGGGGCCGCAAGGTAGATGACCGCTATGTGGTACCACTTGAGCTGGGGGAATATTTGAGGGAGAGATACCATGGCAATTATCGCGATCACGATGTAGCCTCCGACCGCAAAACTAGTGGGGATCTGGTCCTTGAGGAAGAGGCTCATTCGGCGCCCGTCATCAAAGGAGAGCAGAGGGGACCTGGTGGTAGAGCCGCTCCCGACCTCGGGAAGACTGTTCCTTTCCCTGACTTGATGATACAAACCCAAGAGGGTCCGGCTCAACACTTTACAGAAGTTGTAGAGGCCGTCCCCAAGGATCATGGCGATGGATATGAATACCTATTCATAAGAACGGCATGTCGACAGAGGAGCATAGCAGTAAAGATAAAGAGTCGAGCCACGCTGCCCTTCTGGAACTATTAACATTACCTTGTAACCTTGGATGCCGTGCATGTCGCCTGGATCTGGTTTAGCATACCAGTCGCCCTCTCTTTTTTCAATAAGAGGCCACATCAAGCCCCAAGATAGTATTCCCCCAAGAAGCAGCGATATGTTAATGATGTAGGGGCAGATCATCCCCACACCAACGTACGTTGCAGAAAAATCAAAGTAGAACCTGCATATTTTCCCAAAGGATCATCTAAAGAATTAATCTTTTCACAATGAGAACAGAAATTTGTTCTTCAGATAATTTGAAACTGTGCCTTTACTTGTTCTCATAGGCTGTCAATCCCAACGATGGAAAGTTCACAAACCCACAGTCCTCCGCGGCAGTGTAGAACCATTGGAAGAATGCCCAGAAGAAACTGAATGAAAAGAATTTCCCCAGTGTTGTCACTTGTTTCCTGCACGATCACGAGAAGGCATTCCCATCAGAACAGGCAATATCAAATTATAACAGATCTAATCACGCTACTAACTTAGCTAGCTTGGCTCCTCCGGGCGTGTGGAAACTGTTGATGAGATGAGCAGTTGCAGTGCCACTTGGATACGCCAATTTGAAATCGATGATCATGATCTATGTACAGAAAATGTTTATGCGATGTTAATCATCACATAACATAAGATCGCAAGAACACATGTTCTGCTTGCTAGAACCATCAAATGTAATTACCTTCCTGAGAGGCACCACTGACAAGAGCCCCACAAAACTAACGATAAAGAGGAACCCGATAATCCAGCCCAATGACAGGTCCTTGTAGTCATTTGCACCGGGGTTGCTCTCCGACTGGCCGGCAATGCGTCCGCTCATTCCAAACAAGTAGCTTCCAAAACCTCCTGCTCGATCGAGATTAGAAAAAATAAAGAAGAACGCGGAGAATGTTCAAGAAATCACTACGGTCAAGTACATATGGGTAATGTAAGAGCAACACATGAGCAGCGACTCCAACAGTCACATCGTGAGAGAGCAGTTTCCCATAAACATCAATTTGGTTAGGCAGATGAGCAAAATCGTAGTCTTTCGATGAGATTGCAAGTGATCCATCAGCCGGCGAAAGTAACTTTAGAAAGACACTAGGCTCAGGTCCACTCTGCAAACTCTCGCAAAGCATTGTCCAATCTCAGTTTTTATGACACATGAAATGGGTAAGAGTGATACGTCAACGGTACAGTGATATCTTCCAGACACATTAATCTCCGTAGATCCCACACAATCTGACTCACAACTCACAACAATAATTTCAGAACTGCAAAATCCCATTTCCATTCGCAAAAAACACAAAACAAATCACGTCTTTCTTTGTTCATTCGACGTAAACCAACCCCCCCCCCAACAAAAAAAAAGAAGAAAAGAAGAAGAAGAAGCATAGGACATTTTTCAAGACTAACACAACATAAGTGTCCGCAATCAACAACTGCTCAACAATGTTGTTTGAGAAAGAATAAAATGGCCAAACAACCCACGGTTAAGCAAGCATGAGAAATAAGAAAGGGTTAGTTCTGTTCACAAGAACTAACCAAAAAAAAAAAAAAAAAGAGAAAAACAATCGAAAATTATCGACTCAATTTCATATTTATTATGTAGAAAAAAAATTGGTTTTCATTAAGGCGTGCAAAACGAGCCAAGAAAAAAAAAAGGGAAAACAGACACTAACGCACAAATCATAGAGTAGCTGAGATTCTCCCTCAGCAATCTCTCCAAGAACGGCAGATTCTCAGGCCACAATTCATACGAAAAACCAATCTTTCTTGCTCTAATCAAATGAGACGACGTGATACGAGTCACAGAAATTTAAAAAAAAGAAGAAGACAGAACAATCATTTTTTTTTTAAAAGGGTGGAATGGGATTAGAGGGATCGTTACCGCTAAAGGTGATCCCGGAGGAGGCGACTACACAGGTCTGAATCACAGTGTTCTCTTGCCTCGTAAAAGGGACCTGCAGCGTCCCGGTCTTCTCGAGCACTTTGGTCCAAGTCTTGACGAAGAAGAAGCCGAGGAGCCCGGCGGAGACATTCAGGGACGGGATGATCCCAGTCGTCAGGTTCAGCTTCATCACGATGAAGCTGAACAGGACGCTGAGCACGAAGCTCACCACGAAGGCCCTCACCGTCAGCTGTTGCCTCCAGGACGGCACCACCTTGCTCTCGAACACCCTCTCCACCGACATCATCGTGTCTTCTTCCTCTTCCTTTTCCTCTGTGTCCTTCTTGGCATGCCCCTTGTCCTTGGGCTCGTTCTCCGAGCCATGCCCACTCTCTGCTCTATCGAATCTACCCATTCGTGATTTTTCCGGTTCTTCGACCAAATAGTATTCTCTTTTCTGACAGACGAGGGGTTTGGGATCTTGGGTATGAATCTCTTCGGGAGAGGTTTTGTGGGTGTGAATCTTTTTCTTATGGATGTCTTTATAGTGCAACACCTCGGTTAAATATTTTAGTCCTCTGTTTTTCGTTCGACATTTTCAGGAAGGACGTAATAGGAAATGAATCTGCAGCATGTCGGCTTTTTTGGTAATCAGATCATGAACACAAAGGCGTGATGCTGTATGAATGGAAGCAAACAGAAGATTGAGATCTGGCACCGGCTGTTTGTGGGCTGTGAGGGAGTCGCGAGTGATGCTCCACCCTTGCGAGGTTTATCCCCTCAAATGCATTCCCACTTCTTTGTTTTTCCTTCTTTTGCTGTTTCCTTTTGAAAGAATTTAATTATTGATCTCAACGTGCTATTATTGAGATGACTTCCATTATATAACAAAATAACAATAGAAAATAATAAATAAAGAACTTACAATATTACAAAAGTTATCAATCCCTTAATTCTGACATCTCCAAATATTAGCATATTGATTCTGTCATCTCTAAGGATCAGCTTATAATTGGATTTTGATTGATATCTTCAGATCATTCGATATCTCAATATCCTTCTTCCTTGATTGCTAAATTAGTGCATTTACTCCCCTTCACATTGGGAGCTGGAGAATTCCAAATTCTCAATTTGTGACATAAGTTTCCAAATGCTTTTCTAGATAGTGGTTTCATAAATAGATCCACAATTCGATGCACAAACGGAACATACTTAGTCATAAGTGTTCTAAGAGCCACTTTTTCTCGCACATAATGATAATCTATTTCAATATGTTTAGTTCTTGCATGGAACACTGGATTAACTAACATATAAAGTGCACTAATATTATCTCAAAATAATATTGCTGGGCTAAAGAGATGAATACCCAAATCTTGCAAAAGGAATGATATCCACGTAATCTCTGCAGCCGTTGATGCCATTGCACAATACTCTGCCTCAGCTTTAGATCGAGCAACTATTCGTTGCTTCTTAGCACTCCATGACATAAGAAAGTACAAAATCCAGTAGTTGATCGTCAAGTCAAGCGACAACCTACCCAATCTGCATCACAAAAGGCATACAAGTCCAATGTTGACTTGGACAAGATTTTCATACCTCGATCTATTGTGCTTTTGACATAACGTAAAATGCATTTTACAATTTGAAAATGACTCACGATAGGTTGATGCATGAATTGACAAACAAAATTGATTGCATATGAAATATCCGGCCTTGTAATAGTGAGATATTGAAGAACTCCGACGATACTTCGATATAATGTAGGATCCAAAAATAATCTTGCATCCATATTAGGATAAAAACTAGCAGCCATAGGTGTGGAGACTGGCTTACAGCCCTCCATTTGTGCACGTTTAAGGATTGACAAAATATATTGTTGTTGGCACAAATAAAGACTCTCGGAGAATATTCTAACCTCCACTCCAAGAAAATAATGTAACGGACCCATATCCTTCATTGCGAATTCATTGCTTAATGTAGAGATGAACTCATTAAGCAATTTTGGATCATCACCTATAATAATCATGTCATTCACATATAAAAGTAGAGCTAAAATACCACCATATGATTTTCTAATAAACAAAGAAGGATCCGCAATGCTGCAAAAGAAACCATATGCCAAAAGAAATAAGCTAAAGCGATCAAACCATGCTCTTGGTGCTTGCTTAAGGCCATACAAAGCTCTCTCCAATTTGCAAACATAAGACAGGTGATTTTTGTCCTCAAAACCTGGTGGTTGCTCCATATAAACAGGTTGTGATAGAAAACCATGTAAGAAGGCATTTTTCACGTCTAATTGTTTGATAGGCCAACCTTTAATAGTAGCTATGGTGAGGACTATTCTTATACTTCCTAGTCGAATAACTGGCGAGAAAGTCTCTAGAAAATCTACTTCTGCTACTTGAGTATATCCCTTGGCGACCAATCTTGCTTTTAATCTTTCTAATATACCATCAGCCTTTAACTTAGACTTAAAAACCTATTTACATCCCACAATATTAGTATTTGAAGGACGTGGGACAAGAGTCCAAGTTTTATTCTGATGCAATGCCTCGAGTTCCTCTTTCATTGCCACAAACCACCCTGGATGTTTCAAAGTAGAATGTACATTATGTGGCTTCTTCGGTATAGAATCCATCATATGTAGATTGACATATTTTGGATTAGGCTTCACAATATCAACACGTGCTCATGTAATCACTAAATGATTTAGAGTGGGTGAACGTACTATTGAAGAATCAGTAAGGGCATAGAGGAATCTTCATTTGCTAAATTGCATGGAGAATTAATTGGAGCACTTGATGATTCACCAATTTCAACATGATTTTTATGAACATGTGATTCACCTCCATCAACATTATCTTAATGAGAAGTAGTATGAGTAGCAGAATTTAATAAGTCATCATGTGGTTGATTAGAAAACACACCTTGTTGCAAATTAAAGGTGAAAATTCCAACTCTAATGCTGTCGTGTCTTGATTTGGCCAGCTTATAAATTCAAATATCCATGCTTTATCACTTTGATCATGAAATAATGAGCTGGGTACAAGATAGGGAAATACAGTCTCATAAAAAATGACATATCGTGAAATATAAATTTGATCAACTGAATGATAAAGACATTGATATCCCTTATGACGATCACTATAACCAAGAAAAACACATGGCAACGATCGAGCATCAAACTTATTTTTGGTGTAATCCCTAAGATAAGGGAAGTACCTACGACCAAAAATTCGCAAAGAATTATAATCTAATTTTCTGCCAAATAAGAGTTTATATGGTGATTTCATACCTAACACCCTTGTAGAAAGCCGATTCAAGAGAAAAATTGATGTTTGAAAGGCTTCAACCCAAAAAAATTTTTTAGGAATTCCACTTTGATGAAGCATAGTCAAGCCAATTTCACATATGTGCCTATGTTTTCGCTCTGCAACTCCATTATGTTCCGGAGTATTCAGGCAAGATACTTGATTAATAATGTCATTCTTTTGCAAATGAAGTATGAAATCCGCTTGATTGAACTCTCCTCCTCCATCAGATTGAAAGATTTTAATATACCCTCCAAATTGTCTTTCCAAATATTTCTCAAAATTGAGAAAACATGCAAAAATGTCAGATTTTTGCCGTAATGAAAATAACCAAGTATATCGCATATAATCATCCACAAAACAAACATAATACCAAAACCTTTGAAATGATATTATCGAAGCTTTTCCCCACAAATCACAATGTATCTTTTCAAAAGACTTAGTAGTATTAGATTTGGAAGGCAAAAAATGAAGTTTAGATGCTCAACCCATTTGACAACTAGTAGTAGGTTTATTCCAAGCAGTAACAATAATATCACCTTTATTTTGCAGATGACGAATTGTCGTCGGTTGTGGATGTCCCAATCTTTGATACAAGTACTTTCATCAGCTTTCCTAAATCGATTTGAAAATAGTACTTCTTTTGGTGCCTTCAAGGTATATAAATTACCTTCACAATTTCCAATTATCATAACATTTCTCATTTTTCTGTCATTTATCACAAAACCAACGGCAGAAAACTCAAAATTCAGAGGATAGTCAGTTGTAAATTGGCTCATTGATAATAAATTCTTTTTCATCTGAGGAACAAGTAGAACATTTTTTAAGTCAATGCTCTTTTGACCCAAATTGGTATGAGCATCACCAATATGGGAAATTTTAAGAGAATCACCATTACCAACCATTACACTATCTTTCCCAATACATGATCGTAAGTTGAAAAGATTACCTTCACTTCCGATCATGTGATCTGAAGCTCCAATATATTGATTATCTCCAACAGTAAGTGCAGCAAATGCCTTTGGCACATTTGATGGGGGGAAAGATTGATTAAACCGATTAAAGCAATCTAAAGCAATATGTCCTTACTTGTTACATATTTGACAGGAAACGACTTTGTCTCTTCCTTTCACAAGTTTCTCGGTCTTGCTTTGATTGAATTGTGGCTTGTGACCTTGCAAATGCATAAAATCAGCCCGAGAAATTTTCATTCTGGGACCATTGTGAGAAAACCCTTTTCCATGTGAAGAAAAATAATTGTTGTTGTAATGTTGGAATTGTTTTCCCTTTTTGCTACTCTTAATATTACTTCTTTGACCAAAGAAAGCCGTCTCGTGTTGAATTACATGGAAATTTTATTTGTGAGGCGACTCTCAAAGCTTTGTAGTTAAGAAATCAAGTCGAAGAACACTGGCATTCGAGGCTTCAACATGGAGGTTGTGAATGAATCATATTGATCACCTAAGCCATTCAAAACAAAGAAGCCTTCTTCTTGTCCTCTAGAGGACATCCAATAGCAGATAACTCATTAAAATATTTTTGAAAAGCATGAAGATATTCGTGAAGAGAAGAGAAATTATCTTTATAACATTTTTGGATTTGTAGAAAAATTGAAACTTCATGTTTCTCGGATAACTTGGCAAAAATATTTTGTAAACTTAACCACACCTCAACAGATGTCTTCAAGTCTACTACTTGAGCAAGAACTTCTTCTAAAAACGTTGCAATGATCCATCCTGCAGAAGGCGATTTGACCTTCTCCATTGTAAAAACTCTGGATTTGTCACTTCCTTTGAGGCACTAACTTCTTTTCCAGCCTCAGAGGGGGTGACTATTATTGGACTTGGCATCTGGTATTCACCATCAATGAAACCTACCAGATCTTGACTTTTAATTAGAGCAAGCATCTGGGCTTTCCAACAAGAATAATTTGTTTGTGTCAGTTTAAGTGACACAAAATTGCTAATATTTAGAGATGAAGTGTATGGATATTTAGGATTGGTGGAAGCCATGGTTAATGATCAATTTTTTTCAAAGAAATAGGCTCTGATACCATGAAAGAAAAAAAGTGTTTGATTATTGATCTCGACATGCTATTGTTGAGATGACTTCCATTATATATATATATTACAAATGGTACATTTTGTATGAAAACAAAATAACAATGGAAAATAATAAATAAAGAGATTACAATATTATAAAAATTATTAATCCATTGATTTTGACATCTCCAAAAATCAGTAGATTGATTCTGACATCTCTAAGGATTAGCTTGTAATTGGATTTTGATTGATATCTTCAGATCATTCAATATCTCTAGATTCTTCTGCCTTGATTACTAAATCAGTGCCTTTACCCTTTCAGTGTATGCATGATGTATATCTGCTGGTTAATGAACGCGCGACAAGCATTTCTAGGCAAGAAAATGAAGTACATCAGCAAACGAAATTCACAGAAACATTGTATCTGGCCTGCTTTCCGGATGTAAATCGCTCCGTTCTCTTTTATTAGGAAAGACAAAAGGAAAAGCAATGAACGGTTCCTAAACTGCGATGGACTGTGGAACTCTTCCCCCTTATGGTTCGTTTTGTGACTGAAAGGCCAGCTTAGCTATGCCCAAAGAAACATGAATTTTACTCGAAAATTCAAATGTTTCATTCTTGTAAAAATAAAAAAAATGAATGAATAAATAAATAAATACCCATTAATCTAATTCAATCGCTAATCCAGTCATCAAGCACAGCTTCATCTCATCTTGCTAATCAGGCAATATCCTAACGCTTTTTGCTTAGCCTTAAACTAATTACGGTTGAATCGGTGTTTATTCATCTTGCTAATCAGGCAATCTCATTTTGCTTAGCTTCATCTGTCTTTTTCTTTTTCGGTCAATTCCGAATGTTGCTCATTAATTTCCTCCAAATCAGGCCATGAATCTGAGTCCGAGATAGAGCTAAATTTTACTTCACAATTTACGGACCACCAACCAGTTCGATAATACACCTCTTAGGCATAGGTATGAAATAGCTCGTGATTTTGATTTTGTTCAATCTAAAGGCGCATGGACGTATACTAATCCTTCTCTTAGCACATTGATTCAATTCTGGTTATATTTCATTATCACTGAACCTGAATCCGAGTGCATTTGTTCTGCTCGTCTCTTCCCTGTATCGGCATGTTACCTTGCTGCGTTCCGATGAGGAGCCGATGCAAAAATGACAGTCGAGTGTGTAATTTCGAAGCTCGGTGGCACCGGTTTGTTCATCACGTCCTTTAATATGGTGTTTTGGGTGTTCTTCGTATTACGAAGGAGACCGATGATGGCATCAGCAGTGACGAAGACGGTGGAAAAGGAGCAAAATAATAGAATAAATGATGTTTTAACATGATATGGTTGCGATGGAGCTGTTGCGATGGAACTAGTAGTACACTTTGTAATTTGCTAATATGGGTAAATACTACGGTAATTTGTTTTGTTGTCATCCAGCTCATTCGATTGAGTTAAGATCGATGACATTATGTGTTATACAAATACATTGTTTCAATGTTGATTAGATATATGCAATAAAATAACATGAAAATGAAGAAGGGGGATCTCTTCATGTAATATGTAAAGTTTTATGCATTGAATAGAATGCTGTATAGTTGGAAACCTTATTTAAGCCTTAAAGTTTAAGAAAGAAACAATTAAAATCTATTACATAGGGTTGGGAAGTTCAATTCCCATTTAACCAATTTCATCCTCTATCAATGATAAGGAAAATTGTCTACAAAACCCTAAACTAATTGTAAGATGACCAATTTAATCAAAATTTTTTCAATTTTACCAATCTAATCTTAAACTTTTTAACGATTTTTCAATTCCAACCAAATTTGGTCAAAATCGCCAACGTGGATGCGGCCATCCTACATGACATAATTGATAGTGATATAGATAATTGTTGTATTTTTTAAAATTTTCTAAATTTTTAATTTCCTTTTTCTTTTTCCCATCTTTTTGTCTTTGCTTGTGATTGGTCTCAATGATGGCCGCTGACCAACCACAAATAAGGCCGCACTCACCCAAATCTAGGCAAGGGTGTTGCAGCCCTTGTCAACCACCCTCGCTCAGGCAAAGGTGACCCTCACCCTTGCTAGATCTAGGCAAGGGGTAGTCAAGAAGGGCGACTCTCACTCGTGGCTGGTCATCAACAATCATTAAGACCAGCCATTATAAAAAGGAAAAAGAAGAGAGAAAAAAAGAAGTTTTGACAGTTTAAATAAATTTGTAAAAATTATTCATATTAACATCGGTCATGTCACATAGATGTATAATGCTAATTGGAGTATTATGTCAACGATTTTAAGTCAAAATTAATAAATTTAAAAAAATTATTAAAAAAATTAAAACTAAATTGATTAAATTAAAATTAAATTGATTTTCCGTACGATAAGTTAAACCACTCTCCCACTCATACATCAGCCATACGATAAGTTGAACACTAGTTGGAGTGCGTGCACTTGCAAATTTTAGTTATACAACTTAGTCGAAGTTGTCGTGGCATCGAGTCAAAGTTCAAGAATGTCGGAAGCTTTAATGGACTGCAATTGGAGCGGGGCCGACTAAGATAAGACTTCTGATAAGTATAAATCATGGATTTGACTAGAACATGGATGCATGGTTTTGTCATCCAAATGCACTTACAAACCTTTAAGTGGCGATAAGTGGCGAGATCTCGTTGGTAAGAAAAATGGACGGTGACTATTTTTTTTAGATAACTTTTTGATAATTTACCGACGCCTATATAAAATTACAAACTTTTTTTATAGTTTGTGAAGTAACGATTTTTATATTAACTTGCCAACTTACCTGCATTTTCAAGTTTAATAACTCTTATTGAATGGCCAACTTAAATTATAATGTATTATTAATTTTTATTATACTAAGCATCAATTAAGTTTATCAACTCTCATTTACAAAATTAATATTGAATTACTAACGTTTTAATATATTGATACCATTAAAAATTTCAAGATAGTATCTCATAATATATTTACCCTAAACTAAATTAAAGTTCCAAACTAATTTTTTATTTGGTTAAGACCATAAATCTCGCTGAATGACCGAACCAACATGGGCGGATACTCCATCAAATTCTGAATATAAATTCCAAAAAGGATAAGAAAAAATTGCTCTATAATATCCTAAAAGAGACCTAATTTGACTTGGCGAGGGCATCGATTGCTCGTATGCGTGACGAAATGAACAGAACATCACATGAATTGTGCCCTTGATTCGTGTATTTGTCCAATGCACATTTCACTCGAAGACTTAGAAAGAAAGCTGCTGAGTTGATAGACCTTTCCAACTGTTCAACATGCAAGGGAAACACGGCAGGAGCACGGATTGTTTCTCTTTAACTATAGGCTTGAACATCTCCAAACAGCAATATCAGCAATGTCCAACATTAACTAGATACAATGAACCATATTGATGACTAAGCCTTATTCCCTTCACTCCAGAACCTGACTTGCTTAATTCTAAAATTCCGTCCAAATACATTGAGAAAATAAACTGGAACATTCATATAAACATCGTGTGCTACAATTCCCATAAGCTCATCTTTCGCACTTGATTCATGTGCCCTGCAGGAAGTTGTCAACTTTGGCGTTCGTTGCCCTCGACAAGAACTTCATGCAAATCGGTGGCTTCACGCCCGCGAGGGCGAGTATGGAGCTTGGCAGAGTCCATATCCCGTCCCCGCAAATCAATCCCGAGGCGACTGCCGGTCCAAATGCATCAGCCTTGGCCTTGTCGATGCTCTCCCACACGTACAGAATCAGGCTCCCAACGCACATGTCGATAGCGAAGTACGACCCCAAGTAAAACGGTATTGCCATGGCCATCGGGATCGGGATGAACCTGGAGTACTTCTTGGGGACCGCATCCCTGATTGCATTTATGACAATCGCGGCCGCAAAGAATCCGTAGCAGAGAGAGAGGCAGTGCTTGGGCAATGACGAAAAGCCCTCTACTCCCAATATAGCCATGCTTCGGTAGACGGTGGCATAAGGGGCGGGGTATGCACTATTCGCAAGACCTAGGTCCTTGAATGCATTGTAAAATAGCCAGAAGACGCATGGAGCTATGACACAGCCCATGGCCGTCCCGATCACCTGGCTCACAAACATGGACCGAGGGGAAGCTAGGGTCAGATACCCAGTCTTGAAGTCCTGAGTCAGGTCAGAGGCAGTGGAGACGATGTTCATCATGACCCCACAAGCAGCGAGGCCGGCGAGGACGCCGCCATGAGCCACGCCAGCCCAGGCCCCGATCACAAAGATGGCAAGCTTCCCATAGGTCGAAGCGAGGGACCAGTCCGTAAGCCCACATCCATATGCATTGCAAAAGGCCAAGGTGGGGGCAGCAAGGTACATGACCAGTATGTGGTACCACTTGAGCTGGTGGAATATGTAAGGAAGAGATATGATTGATATTATTGCGATCACGACATAGCCTCCGATGGCGAAACTCGTGGGGATTTGGTCCTTGAGGAACACGCCTCTTCGGCGTTGGTCATCAAAGGAGAGCTGGGGGGATTCAGGGGGAGAGCTGCTCGCGACCCTCGGTAGACTGTTTCTTTCCCTGATTTGATGATACAGACCCAAGAGGGTACGGCTCAACACTTTACAGAAGTTGTAGAGGCCGTCACCAAGGATCATGGCGATGGATATGAATACCTAATCAGGAAAGAAGGCATATCAACAAAGAGGAGCAGAAAAATAAAGAATAAGAGTTGAGCCAAGCCGCTCTTCTGGAACGATTAATTTAATATTACCTTGTAACCTTGAATGCCGTGCATGCTGCTCGGTTTCAGATCAGCAGAATACCAGTCGCCAGCTTTATTCTCAATGAGAGGCCACATCAAGCCCCAAGACAGTATTCCCCCAACAAGCACCGATACGTTAATGAGGTAGGGGCAGATCATCCCGACACCAACGTACGTTGCAGAAAAATCAAAGTAGAACCTGCATATTTTCCCAAAGAGTTACTCTTTTTACATTAGGCCTAGCTGAAATTCATTCTAAATAGAATGAGAACAGAAATTTAATCTTCAGATAATCTGAAACTGCGCCTTACTTGTTCTCATAGGCTTTTAATCCCAACGTTGGAAAGTTTACAAACCCACAGTCGTCGTTGGCAGTGTAGAACCATTGGAAGAATCCCCAGAAGAAACTGAACGAAAAGAATTTCCCCAGTGTTCTCACTTGTTTCCTGCACGATCACGGGAAAGCATGCCCATCAGAACAAGCAATATTAAATTACAACAGATCTAATTCACAGCACTAACTTAGCTAGCTTGGCTCCTTCAGGTGTGTGGAAACTGTTGATAAGATGAGCAGTCGCAGTGCCACTTGGATAAGTCAATTTAAAATCAATGATCATGATCTGCGCAGAGAAAATATGATTATACAAGTTAATCACGTAATATAAAATCGTAACAACCCTCTCAAAGCTGTAACTAAGGGAAAAACTAATGTGCATGTTCTGCTCATTAGAACTATCCTATTAATTACCTTCCTGAGAGGCACCACTGCAAAGAGCCCCAAAAAACTAACAATGAAAAGGAAGCCAATTATCCAGGTTAATGAAAGTTTCTTGAAATCATTTGCACCGGGGGCACTCCCCAACTGTTCAGCAATGCGATCGCTCATCCCAAACAAGTAGCTTCCAAATCCTCCTGCCCGATTAAGATTGGAAAAGAGAGAAAAGAACGCATATGTAAGAGCAAAACATGAGCAGCGATCCCAACATAGTCGTATTGTAAGGGAACACTTTCACATAAACATGAATTTGGTTGGGCAGATGAGCAAAATCCGGTCTTTTGACAAGATAGAAATGATTCAGGTAGGCTCAAAACAATAAACAAACTAAACACACCAGCTAATGAAAGGAACCTTGGAAAGAAACTAGGATCGGGTCCACTATGCAGACTTTCGAAAAGCATTCCTACAGTATAATGTCAACGGTACAGTTTCAGCCGAACAAGATTCAGTCCGATTTCAACTTGGAATTTATTCTGGTGAAGCTGGCTATGGTCCAATCTCAATTTTTATGACACATGAACTGGGTAAAATGAATGACAGACTCACTGCTTCACAACAATATTTTCAGAACTGCATACCCCATTTCTGGGAACCAGAAGTCGTTTAAAAAAAAAAATCAGTCTTTCTTTCTTCATTCGATGCTGATTTGGCCCAACAAAAGAAAACGATGCCAAAAAGCATAAGACATATTTCAGAATAATACACATAAGCGTCCGCAATTAACAACTATTCAACGATATTGATTGAGAAAAAACAAAAATGGTCAAACAACTCACGATTGAGCAGACATAAGAATTAAGAATGGGTTGGTTTTGTTTTCAAACCAAAAAGAAAAAAGAAAAAAGAAAAATCATCGAAAATTATCGACTCATTTGGTATTTATTATGTAAAAAAAAATGGTTTTTATTAAGACATACAAATGGAGCCAAGAAAAAAAAACAAGGGAAAACAGCAAGAACCAAATCTACAACACTAACGCACAGATCCAGAGTAGCTGAGATTTTTCCCTCAGCAATCTCTCCAAGAACGGCAGATTCCCAGGCCAAAAATCATACCAAAAACCAATCTTTCTTTCTCTAATCAAATGAAACAACATGATACAAGTCACAGAAATTAAAAAAAGGAACAGAAAAATCATTTTTCTTTCTCTAAATGGGGTTCAAGGGGCCGTTACCGCTAAAGGTGATCCCGGAGGAGGCGACTACACAGGTCTGAATCACAGTGTTCTCTTGTCTCGTGAAGGGGACCTGCAACATCCCGGAATGCTCGAGCACTTTCGTCCAAGTCTTGACGAAGAAGAAGCCCAAGAGCCCAGCGGAGACATTCAGTGATGGGATGATCCCGGTCGTCAGGTTCAGCTTCATCACGATGAAGCTGAACAGGACGCTGAGCACGAAGCTTACCACGAAGGCCCTCACCGTCAGTTGCTGCCTCCACGACGGCACCTCCCTAGTCTCGAACACCCTCTCCACCGACATCATCGTCTCTTCTTCCTCTTGCTCTTCCCCTCTGTCCTTCTTGGCATGCTTCTTGCTCTTGGGCTCGCCGTCTGAGCCATACCCACCACTCTCTACTCTATCGTCTCTCCCCATCTGTGATTGTTTCGGATTTTTCCACCAAAAGTTCTCTCTTTTCCAAGAAAGGAGGGTGACAGGAATCTTGGGTTGTGAATCCTTTTAGTGGGGCTTTGAGGGTGGGAATCTTTTTTCTTGTGGGTGGCTTTATAGCGTAACAACCGGGCTAAATATTTTAGTTCTCCTTTTTCCGTTCGCCGTCCTCAGTAAGGAAGTAATGGGAAGGGATCTGCTGCTATATGGAGGTCTTTTTCTTAATCAAATTGCGATCATCTAGACGTGATGAAATACGAATGGAAACAAGAAGACGATCCAGGGAGAGGGGAATAGACGGACACTGGCCACAAATCACAGTCGACTTCCAACCCATACAAAGTTGTCTCTTGGATTCTGATTTTGACCTGTGACGTATTCGTTCACTATCGTGAGGGTTCTCTCCTTTTTAAATGCATTCACACTTTTTTTCTTGTTTTGCTGGATTTCCTTTCAGTGTATGCACCCTGTATATTTGCTGGTCAATGAATGCGCAGCAGACATTACGGGCAACCAAATGAAAATGATCCACAGAAATATTGAATCTACGCCTGCTTTCCGAATGGGATTCGCTCGGTTCTGTTTGATTAGGACAAGATCAAAGAAAAGCAATGAATGCTCCTTAAACTTTGGTAGGCTGTACAACTCTGGTCATGTATCCCGTGAATTGTCTCCATGTGACGTGTTTTGTAACTGAATACCCAGCTCAGCTATGCCCCAAAAGCATAACAAGACTATCTCCCTCTTTGGAAAATTCAGATTCTCATGCACACTTCTCTCCACACCCCCAAAGAATACATATACCAGAAAGGAATGCAATTAGTCCAAATAAAGGTATTTTTTTGTGCCAAATCAAACTTTATGTCCTTTCTTTTCTTATTATTTTTTGCTGTATCTTAAATTACCAATTCATCAAGAGGTGTCTAAGGCAAAAGGTTATACAACAAGAAAGAAACTTTCCACTGTGATTAAGCAGAATATCAGTTCTAATACATAACAATGCAAAATCATGGGCATAGCAAAAATGGATTTTCTGAATTGGCAGTTTTCTTCTGTGTAAATTTGGCATTGCGGATATGGGGTTGGGATGCCATGTATGGGACTGTTGACTTTTCGCAGCTCTCATGCATATAATCAAAGCGGTCATGGATAGCTCATGAATCGATTCTCAGCAAGTTGACTGCTAAGAGATAAAGCAAGATGTGATCTTACAGTGCGATTACAGCTATAGAGGTGTCAATGAATCTCGAGAATCTTCCACAATATTTATTTCACTTTTCTTTTTGTCAAAGTTTAATATATTTATTTCGCTTTCTTCATTAATGTTTCTTGGCAAGGCTTCCAAGCACAAGAAACCATTTTCAAAAATTATTTAAATGGTTTTTCTTCTCTTCCAATCTCCAATGTGTATTCAAAATCACAGGCAAATGAGTCCCAAAAAAAAAAAAATCACAAGCAAATGAGTCCAAAGATGGCAACAACAGCATGGCTAAGGAACCTACATATTTAATAAAGGGTTTTCGCAATAAGAACAGTCAATGGCGTGAAGCGTTCCTGCTTCTATTTTTCTTGAAAAAGGTCTCAAGACATTATTAGGCATATCTGTTGTTTTTAAAAATGATTTCAAGGTTAATATTTTTATTTTAGGAATTAAGCAATGTCATTGCACAAGAAAAATCGATTATGGCATTTTCACACCTAAGAAATCAAGTGTGAAGTGGACCAGCTAAGCTAGCCGACCATGAAAGAATTCCAAAATAGACGAATGAGGGACCATCATCGAATTCGGACTATCATTCTTGTCATTTCGTATCTTCCTTAAGTCATATGACAAGGCTACAAATCAGCTATCCCATTGACAAGGAGAGAATAAAATGCCGGTTTTCGAATCAAACAGTATTGCGGCTCGACATAAGAAGTCAATATCGAGCACTCTCTTAGAAAATAACAATGATATTATATAATGTCTTCCAAGATATCATATAGAATGCACAGAGTTCCAGCTTTTTCTCAATGAAATATCATCCTGCTCTCGACATGCCAGGTACATTGCCCCTAATTTCGCTAGGTCGAACTGATGATATCCACAAACAGCTAGACTAGCAATAATCTTACCAAAAATACATGATTCGGCACGATCTCAATAATGCTATTGATCTATTCATCATATCATTTATAAAATCACAATATACTTATTTATATATTTCTTTTACCATTTCTAAAGCCTCATATATTTGTGCTATGCGTAATTGGTACATTAAAAAGAAAATTATTCATTTTGTTGAACATGATGGATTTGCCCCAAAGTCAACATATATTTCTTTGACTTTATAATGATAATTTGGGGTTGGATTTCCAAAAAAGTGTGAAAAGAGGATGGTATGAACATGGTTAAAATATCAATTAGAGGAGGAAGATAAGAATGATCCCTCCACCATCGTCCTACTCTTGACATGCCAGGTATGTCACCCCTAATTTCGCTAGATTGGATTGATGATATCCGAAAATAGTTAGATTGGCAATGATCTTATTAAAGATATATGCTTCGGTACACTCTCAATAATGCTATTAATACATTCATCATGTCATCTATAAAATTACAATATTCTTATTTATATATTTCTTTTACCATTTCTAAATTGCCGTCTGTCTATGCTATGTGCAATTGGTACATTAAAAAGGAAAAATTATCCATTTTGTTGAACATGATTATATATCTTATTTCTTCGACTTTATAATGATATTTTGGGCTCGGATTTCAAAAAAAAAAGTGTGAACAGAGGATGGTATGAACGTGGTTGAAATATCATTTCGAGGACGAAGATAAGATTGATCCCTCTACCTTTGTACCGATAAGAACTGGAAGCATGCGACGATGGATAGGGACGCCAATGCCTTTGTAAAATTCAAAAATCAAATGATCAAAAGGGAGATGGCCCCTCAAAGGGTCCCTCAATCATGCCTTTGGAATCCTGCGTCCACATTCCTAATCACGATCGTATTCATTACGGTCTAATATGGACGGTACCATATAAAATCGATCTCATCGCCGATAATGCGATGCCGTAAATCGTGGAATTTTCATCCCGAGCTGATCGATTTTCCATAACAGCAATCAATTGACAGTGTCGCGGAGGGCCAAGCACCACACATGCGCTCAATGGTTCTTCTTCTTTTTGGTTGGAAAGCATGGACATGAAGTTATCCGACCACATCGCCATCCGATTGCGAAATCGAAACGTCAAATGGACGTTGCTCTATGGACATTGCATGCTCAAGTCGCCCGAACGACCCGATTCTGATTTGAACCGGAATTAGCGGGAAGGTCAGAAAAAGGATACGATAGTATGGTCGACTTTATTCCCTATTTTTAGTCAATCTTTCCATTCACGTGGGCCTGTGGAAGAGTGAAGCCGAGTTGACTTGAAGATTGCAATGAAGCGTTTACTTTTTAGGGATAATGCACTATAAGTCCAAAAATTTATTATAAAAATAGAATTAAATCCCAAAACTTTTAAGAATTGCAATCAAGATCTAAAACTTACGACGAAAGTATAATTGAGTTCTAAAATTTTCAAAAAATTGATATTAAGTTATACAACTTTCAAAAAATATAATCATTTTTTTTAGAACTCAATTACACTTCGAACGAACAACGACATATCCTTATATTGGTAAACTACAAATGTTAATACCTAAAATAAGTAAGGTGTAGCCGAATATTAGTTCGAGAGCCGAGGTCAATGTAGTTGCTAAATCCACTCGTGAGCAGAAGGCTTAAGTGCAATGAACCGTAAATTAAGGAGCCGAGGATATCAGTGTCAATAATTAAAACAAAAGTCTACCATCTCGTGACAGTCATAGCACTATCAAAGCATCAGCTCACTATAATAGTTGGGGTTGAGCATGGTTCCAAGGTACAATCGGACCTATGGGAACCTATAGGGTTAGTTCAAGCATATATTGGGTAGGTTTCAGGTTCCAAAAATTAAAGAACTTATTTTGATGAATAGGTTCTAGTTATAAGTAGGTAGAATCTGAAGTATGTTTTTGTATTTTTCTTTGTCTATGTCTACACACAATCTCACGATATTCCATAGTGTCCATGATGAGCACATAATTTGTAACTACTGGTCTAAGTTTCCATTTAATGAATAAAATTTTGATAATGTTAATGTTTTATATTCTTCATGTGTCTAAATATAAGTTATGATCAAATGATTGTAGTAACAACTCATTGCAATCATTCAATTAATGATATAGGTGAAACCTAGGTAAATCCTAGAACCTGTGACAGGTAGTTTTAGGTTCTACAAAATGAGAAATCCATTAAAATTGTTAGGTTTCAAATTCTAAATGGAACATATCCAGAACCTAGAATCATTCACCCTTATGATAGTTAGCTGTTGCTCCATCGATTTCTGCTTTTGACATGCTTAGGCTTTAGACAAAGATAAGGAGCTAAAGCACTTCTGGGCACAACTTCAATTCAGCCGCAGAACCCAATTGCTAAACGCTAAAGCATATTCTGAGTGTCTTTTCAAGAGTAGAAGACCTATTCCAACTCTCAACTATTCCTAACCTTACCAGTTTATTTTGAGAAGACGCCTTGATCACCCCCAGAGGGAAGTTCAGCAATAGGAATTGACTTTCTGGTGCACTTGTGCTGTCTCTTGGTGTGAATGGGTGAGAAAGGGGTTTCGGAGGAGATAAGAAATATCATAGGTGTTTCGCCAAGCCAAGTTTTTATCTTTGACAGAGACATTTTTCGTCGCCGCACATTAACTTCTACTTGCAAAGGCTAAATTATTTTGCTTGCTAGTCACGCCAGCCCCATCGACAGCCATTCGCTTAGGCCATGCCAACCTTATCGGCAGCGCTTGTTCGATAATCCAATAAGGACACAACTTGGTACTGCTTCAACAACAAAGTCAACTTCAAAGGACGCTTGTTGTTACCCTCTTATTCCCTAACTTGACACCATCACCAAACTTGACATTATCAAACAAGAAATATTGAAATCTCATCATCAACAGAAGCTTGGAGCAAACACACGTCACCCTACCTCATATCTATTGAGTGTTGATTTCATGAAAAAAATTTCGCGACACTCTTTCACCTAATTTTAAATTCAAACTAACTTAGTCAATGTTAAAGATAATTAGTGATATTTTTATGATAGAAGTAATTATCATATTTATATTGATTATCTGTATCTTTCAAGATTGCACGTATATCTTTTTTTATTATGTATTCATTGAGTTATTAAATTATACATAAATTCCCTAATTCTATTTGATGCATTATTATCATTTCAAGTCATTCAACTCAATCAATCTCACGGAATTAGGTAGACATCACATCACATCACATGAGATTCGCCGGATTCACCGATCTAAATACGTTACAGGCTTTGCAATTCACCGGCCTAGGGTGCCTGATTGATCCTGCGGCATTCAATTAACGCGGTGACATGACTAAGGGCCCAGCGTCCACCGATTCGGGAGAAAAATTGAAGCTTCCGAGAAATTTCCGTGTATCCCAAAAAATGGAAGAACTCAAATCTGATGGAGATCCTGCGGTGAAGGATCTTTCCACGAGTATCTTTCAAATAAGGCAGTCCCAGGAAGTCCTTTTTCCCCAAGTGAATTGATGGAGTCAGTGTTGATAGGCGATGCAGCCACTATCTTCACCTTGGCTGCATTATACTTGCATTCGAATCGCCCACTTTTGGGTACAATGGCAGAGTTAGGTCTTACTCGAGAGTGTCGAATTAAATTGAGGAGGACAGCATGAGAAATCATGCTTAACTTTACCTTTTGTATACAGAAAATCGAATATTAATGGCAATTAAGGTGTTGAATATTAGAGGTGATCTGGCGGGTGGGTCGGCCCGCGATACCCGCTTAGGTGTGCGAGTCCCAAAGGGAATATAAACGGGTTCGGGCCAAAATCTTACACGGAAAAGCCCGATGTGCCTGTATCGAGCCTTGAGCCTGGTGGTTATAACCTACATATTATAATTCAGGTAGAAGTTTAATAACGACTTCACAATTATTTTCACCAAAAGACGTCTATCAAGGCAAATCAACCTTTGTGCCTTTAACTTTCTGGCGAGTTTTGGAAAGGGATCTGGAAGCAGAATGCATTTCCAAAATTCACCTATGGACATAAACACTCACTATGCAACACCATCCATGAGAAGAGTGATGAATTTGACCTGTATTTGAACCAAAGTCTAAGAACTGATTTGACATCAGGATAGTGCCACTTACACTCCATTAGTCTGAAAAAAGACGTGTTTCTTTCGGCAAGGGGAAAAGAATGTACATCGACACTATGTACAGAAATGGCGAAACCTATACAGTCAGAGAAAGCGAGAAAAATAACAACATTGACTAAGAAAGTTGAAAAAAAGAAGTGTAAATCGTACCCTTCACGTTATTTTCTTTCATTCAGGAGAGCTCCTAACTGAATTTCCCGAATTCACGTCTGTCAATGACTACCGCAACGCCCAGGAAATTCACTATCGTCTTCTGGACAGGAAAAACTCGTAATCAGGTTGTCGATTCACTGTCCTATGATCTCCTTTAGTGACAGCACCTGTGGCCATCAGCGAAGCTACCTTCTCAAGCGTCCTCAGCCGCTCCTTCAGGATCCTAGACGGATCTAAGCTCAAGACTTCCTTTCTATGGCTTAGTGCAGAGGGCTTCAACTGGAACCAACACTCATTCTGTTCATACAATGCAGATTGAATGAAGGTTATAAGTATGTGGCTTTGCACAACATGCTTGAAGCAAGATCTGAATTTCATCTTTCACAGGATCATCATTTGCCCAATAGTTCTTGCCCTAGTCATTAGACCAATGCTACTATCCGTTTGTTTCTTTTAGCAGGATATATTTGCATAGTTAAAATGTAATGGTCAAAAGCTAATGTAATTACCGTTAGCTTCATACAGAATCGACAAGGAGGTATTCCAGTATACCCCCTTGGACATAAATAAGTGGGTGTCTAATTCAGCACATCCATGCATGCTTCTGAACAAACACTGGGTTAAGCTACGACAAATGGACATTGCATTTTCTACTGTTGGCTTTATTTTAAAAGATATTCACTATGATTTCTTGTTAAATCAGAAAGCGTCGTCAAAGCATCACATCCACACATGTTTGGAAACCAAAGCAAGCACGGGAGTATTTTAGTTAAGTTACCTGGCAATTGTAACTCTGCAGACCCACCACAGGAGATACTACACAAGGGTTCACATTGACAGAATCTAAAGTGGCTTCTCTACGAACCATATTACCAAGCGAGTGGTACGTCAGAAATGCTGCACGGAAATTACCATCAGGAATCCTGTAGATGGGATACCACGCGACTGAGTACCTGAAATGGCAAAGGATATAAGCAGGCTTTAATCACAACAATGTTGAATTTTATTGAAACTAAAGCTCGGCTCACAAAAAGATTTAAAGCTCTGAGACAGGGTTTGATTCAATAGGTACAAACCATGATCTCGAGTCCAAATCACATAAACTTGCTGAGTTTAGTTTTGAAGGATCTCCATAAATTCTGGAACGAGATGGCCCACAACCTGCAACAAGCTCTTGGATCCTGAAATGAACATTTAAACATTACCATTTTCCAGTAAAGAAGGCCAACCAATTGCTGGTCATGAAATAAGCTAAGGAAGTAAAAACCCAAGGCATAAAACTTCACAGATATGTGGCATGCAGTATTTCGAATTTCCCACTCACAGTTTTTGTAGTCAACATTCAGGTTCAATTCCTCCAAAGAGAATAGAGCAGCATATGACCAGTAGACCTGATACTTTTATAAAAAATATATCTAAGTTCCTCAAACAGTAAATATAGTACTACTTTTATCCCAAATATCCTGTCCGACATCGAGAAATTCTCTTCATAGTCCATCTGAGTACACATAAAGCCAACAAACTTTGCCTGTTTGTGAGGAAAAGGAAAGTAAAAGAAGAACAAAAAGTAGGCAAAAAAGAAACTAATATGCATCTTTCAAATTGAGTAATGTTTGCAAGAACCATAATATTTATAGTTGACCAAAAGCAACAAGACAACATTATTTGAAGTCCCAAAGGTACGTTCACAAGAAAAGAAGACTCAATAACTAATTCTAATAAAAGGAACGAGCAATAAGTTAAAACAGCTTTATCTATGAACTCATCGTCTGTATGATCTTCCAGCCGATGACTTACGCCTTACCATGGCGTTACTCTACCACTGAGTTAAAAGGGCCCATTTGAGCCAATCCTGGAAAGGATAATTTAAATGCCTAGCTCAGCTAAATAATTAAACTTACTTATCATATAAAGGCTGCCGCTGCTGAGGTTGCTCCACCTCAAAAAACTCAAAAAGCAGTTCTAAATCCTTAAACTGCTCATTGTCAGTAGAACTAGACATGTTATTTCCAGAAGAAGGTGAAGATTGACAAGTAGACACCTCATTTGCACGAAGAAAGTTGCCTGCACTCTTATTACGAGCCTGAGGTACTAGTAATGAGAACATGGGAAGGCCACTGAGAACAGATTTTTCAGATCTTTCATTAACCTCCAACTCAGATCCAAGAACCCCACCTATGCTGCAGGCTGATCTGCTGCTGCATTTCTTGAATAGCTGGACAGCTGACAAATAAGGAACAAAGTAGGCACGAAATGAAAAACGATCAACACCTATTCTATTTGAGTTTATGTAATCTTCACCCCTAACTTCCAACCCGTAACTTGTATGTTTCTTGTACCACTGCCACAGGCATTCCAGAGATACATTGGGTCTCTCGTGTTGGCAGAGTAATGAGCCAACAACCCAGTCTCTTGGGCAAGTCTTACAACCAGCCCTATCCTGTGATTGGCAAATAACTGGAGAAGAAAAATGTAGCAGCCTCTCAAACTCAGCAATGGGTCCACCAGTTACAAGATGAACAGCTTCTGATGCCAACTGTATCCTGTATGCTTCTTGTATAGCCCTTGTTATCTTGTCTTGATGAATTTGAACCACAAAGCATTTCTGATTTTCTGATTCATCCCTTGAGAAGCTACAAGGCACAAGCTCGTGATTCTCCTCTTTAAGCATGCACAATTTCTCATTTCTCAAGGACTCAAACTGACTTTCATCATCACAGGGAGGATAATTCTCCATTCTAGACTCCTCGAACCTGCAAATAACTCCTGCTTCAATGTCATTTTCATCATTTGAGTCTATTTTATCTTTGGGATATAGTAAAGTCGTGACTTCAACAGTTGCATCACAAGAACGTCTCAGACAACTGTCAGATCTGATGGGGTCTGTTGATAGAGGATTCTTCATGCGAACAGGCACCCATTTCTGTGTAAGAGATCCAGAGCTACACTTCTGCCTACTACAGTCAACTAAAGAAACTTCTTTTCCTAGTAGAGAAATTTCATCAGCTAAAAGACAGGGAACTGATGCTGAAGATTGAAGCTCAGAATGATTGACATGGTTAGACTGAGTGCAATATACTGGTAACGAACTATCCTCATCCTTTGGATCTTCACTGTCCAGAATAGGAGCATCACTGTAAACGGTCTTTGGCGGTTTCTGAGAGACAAATTTTGATTCAGTCTCCCCTTCGTTTTGATTCACTTGAGATGACATTGAAGTTTTGTTCATATATGGCCGGATCTTTATGGAAGCACTTGATTTTTCAAGCTTGGCCGTGTTAGTGAAAGATCCCTTCCTAGAATGGTCATCAGATTCGATTTTTGAATCTAAAAAACCTTTTTGTTTCAATTTACGTGAAAATTCAGGATGTGACTGCTGCTTATTTTCATTTCTAAATTCCATATTCCCCTCAGACACTTTGCCACTTTGTTTAAGCAATGCACCCTTTCTCCAGGAAGTGTCGATTTTTGACTCGGTAGAACATGACTTCTTCGTGTCATCAACACACTCATGGTCATGTTTCTGCTGCACCTTCTGCCAAACAGTATAACTATTACCTTTCCCAGCATGTTGATGTGAATTCCCAACACTCCCCATTTTACAGGCACTCGAACTGTTTGATTCTAATTTATTCACCCTATTATCACAGCAAGGCACAACCAGTGGCATAATGATGCTGCCATCCAAATTCTCTTGCCTTGTCTCTTCGCAACGATCACAAGAATCTCCTGCATAATTTATCAAGTCACAGTCAGAGGAGTATTCCTTTCTGGAGCTCAATAGAGAATCTCCATCACACTTGTTGCCGCTCATTTCATCAGATTCAATCACATGGGCTTGAACCCTCACGTGTTCATTTGAACTGATCAAAGATACATCCAAACCTAAGGAGCCATTTATATCTGAGTCTTTAGTAGTTTTGTAAGATAAAAACAGCATCTAATGCATACTGGTTACCTCTTCCAGACGGTCAAAAGCAAAAAGTCCCATATCATTACCTTTGAATTCATCCCCATTGTTGAAACTAGCATTCGCCCCATGGGTATTCGGAATTAAAGGAGCAGCAGCAGTCTCAGATGAATCTCTTCCGTAAGAATCAGAGATGCTTGTCTGTGGTGTTTCAGAGGAGTCAATGCCTTCACTCTTTTCATCATCAGTACAATTTTCAGGGACTCTAGCAGCTTTGAACTGAAGTTCTGAACTAGTCCCACATGGAACTATGCCTTCACCATCAACCTCATTTTTTATACCATAGGTTCTGGATATTGAGCTTCCATGGTCATAATCCTCGGCTAAAACTTCCAATTCCCTCGAACCACCATTAAATGGAAGCCTTTTCCTGTGTCTCCCCTTTCTTCTTGCTTTGTTTCTTGAAATTTTGCTTGTAGCCTTCTCAGCTTTGTCTCCATCGGTAAGCTCCACAGTGGAATCATTTACACAAGGGTCTCCTAGAAGCAGATGAGGATAACAGTTGGAGGTGAAGAATTTAGACCACAGTTACAGCCAGAAGATTTGGCGAAAATTTTGTTTGGCAACGCCTTTTTATGAGATTGGGATCTCACGTCTAATTTAAAAGACTTACTCACTGTACTTGAGTGCATTAAGAGAGACCCACCACCTGGAGGCCCTTTCTGTGCTTTCCGTCGATTATTATCAGCAGCACTAACAGCTTGGCTAAATATTGGGTGCAGTCTATCCACATTTATGTGAGCACCATAAAGCAAGTGGCCTCTCTGTTCAAGATATCGAAGAGGTACAGTGACAATTCTCCAAATTCCATCAGACTCAAGGGTAAGGAAGGTCAACACAGTACACCTGACAAACTCAGATAGGAATTGATCACTGGCAAATTCGCAACATGAAGATAACAAAAACTGAATATAATGAAATGAAGTTTCATTTATGATTTAAACAGTAGACAACAAATGGTGCAACACCTTAATTATCTTAACTACAACAATTGCATCACATTATGTTCTTTCCATGCTCCTCATGGTCCAAGAGAGTGAGGAACTGAAAGTGGCTCCTTACCTATGATTGGAGATTCCCCAAAAGAAAGATTGTGCCTGGTCCTGAGGTGGAGGACAGATGTGAGAAACAAATTAGCGAAAATGGTCATCAAGCAAAAGTTCCACAAAATTATTTAGCTTGAGTTAATGGATGACCTCTGAATTTCTGAAGTTATTCCAATGTGGAGATTTTATCAGCAAGGAAGCATTCCCACTGTCAGAGACAGGCTGAACACAGCTATGGGACTTTTGAAGAAAGCCATGCATCTTTTCTTGATCCTGTAGAAGCCACTAGCAATTAAAATGATGCTTCCAGGAAAAATGAAAGCCTCAGATGATGCTTCATTTGAACACCCTAGTTCTCAAACACACAAATTTACAATGTCCAGAGGCATTAAGATATCCAGCAGAAGAACACAAATTCTGTGCCCGGAGGAAGTCTATTCTATCCACATACATGCTGAATTCCACAAGTAGAAACTTTTGTAAGGGAGATACGAGCAACATTACTATGAGCAAGTATTTAAGTGAGGTAATTAATTCTTTTAATTACGCAATAGCTGCAGAATGTGGACAATGAGATCACCGGTGGTGGCACAATTAGAAAGAGGCATAAATAAACAATCATTTAACCATTATTTCTACGACACAAAAGTTTTCTCTGTCCAAGCTCTAAGGTTTGGCATATTGATGGAAGGATAGAAGCGACCAATTAAATGCTAGTCCTCATTCCTCCTTTAAAAGGCAAGAGGTATTATAATAATCACTTCTTTAATGAAACGTGAACAAATCATATACAGGCATGAGTTTTAACATGAAAATGAAACCAAAATGTCATCAGAAAAATGAAAGTGACAGTCTTGACCTCTGAAACTCATTTGTGCTTTATTCTAACATGTTAAACATGCTGAGACATTTATTATACAAATGCAGGGAAAAAATGTTCATCTAAAATCTTACATACAGTCAGAAAGGAAAAGGCATTATCTTCAGATGCCAAGTTTCTAACAGAAACTACGAAGCTGTCAACCAGAGACCATCAAGCAAATCATTTCACTCCGCCTAACGCATCTAGTTGAGTTTATGAAGCATAATTACGCCAAGATCATATTCACTGGTTCCATTGGTATCACCATACAAAAAATTTCCTTTTATCTGAAGAAAAGAAGAAAGTCCAGGTCCACAAACCCATAAAAATTCATCTTTCAATTAAGACATCAAAAAGATTGACATTCACGTGATTTTGGAAACCAGATTTCACCCAAAAGCAGAACAGAAAGAAGCAATTAAACCATGACTAAACACTTACCCAGTAATCAATACAGAAGATCATTAATCAACGCTATCTCCAAAAGGAGTATCCGCTTGCTAATCGTTCATCTTGAAGTTTTGAACCCATTGACTAAATTAGACTAAAAGGACTGGAAAAGAGAAGGAAAAAAAAATTGAAAATAGGTGGAGCTCTTTTTTATCTTGCATTTGCTAAAAGGAGAGATTCTCCCAGATTTAGGTGTGAGGCTCGGATTTTCGGTACGATCACCACCGCTATATTTATTCCAATATCACCACCCACGTTCCAAATTTAGATGCCATCAGAATCAAGAGACTGTCCAGTCAATGCCAGGCAGGAAATGATCTGCTATACTAAATAGAGGCGACGGGTTGTCCGTACGAGGATCGAGCTAACAAAAATAACCATTTGCGCGTCAAAAAGAACCAAAAAAAGAAAAAACGTCGACGAGGGTCGGGTCGGGAAGAAGTGAAGGTTGATCTCTAGAAGATTAATTCATCGCTGCATTCACATCCAAAAGAGTCCAAGAAACGGTCAATCAGTCACTATGCATTGAATTCTGCATAGAGAGAACGCGAGCTAACCATGAGCCAAGCTCTCGGAAGAAGTTGAAAAACGAAGCCGCCGCTTCGATTACAGACACGCGCAGACACCCTCTTTCAGATTCTCCGCGAGGCCACGAGTGCGACGCGAGCGAACATCGACCATCAATGATTGCGCGAAATCTTTCGGCCCACTCTCGGTCGCTATCTTCGGCTCCGGCCTCTGCTTTTTCGTGCTCTTCCTTTTGGCTCTTTCCTGGGTTTTGAGAAACGGGGATGGGAGGAAACCTCAGTGAGTGGGTCAGTGGAGAGACGGAAGCGACAAGGAAAAAGGTTGGTTCGATATGAAACGTGACAGTGCAGGATTCGTCGAAGAGACAGAGACAGAGACAGAGACAGGGACAGGGACGGAGAAGGGTTAATGTAATGTGGTCACGACAGGGAGCGCTGTCCCCACCCTGTGGACGTGTACGTGCGTTGCGCATGCATAGAGAGAAGACGTGAGATCCCGACGCACGTCTTTTTATGTCACGATTAGTTTTCCAAACGGTCGGATGGGATAGGGTTGGATCCAGTTATTGAAGGTCTGATTCAAATCGATCCCTTTGATTCGTTTATGATCATTTTTTTTGTTATTATACTATCTCGATTGATATTTAATTTGATTCATTTAATTAAATTTAGGAAATCTTGTTTCTTGTGATTTAAAAAAATGATATTGCCAAAATACTTTTATTCGATATAAATTTAGTGGAAAATTTTTGAAAAAATTAAGGCTCCATTCTTGGGATCATTATGGTGATTATCATGCAGTGCAACTCAACCAACAATCAATGATAAAGTTATTTTTAGAAAATAACAATAATTTTTTATGTTTTCCAAGATCTGAAAAATAATTAGAAATATTTTCCGTTGTTTAGTATGGAAAATCGATTTAATTTCCACCATGCACTCATTTTAATATTTTAATATTCTTATTTTTAAATTAGAATTTTTTACTATTTTTTATTTTTAAATTTTTTTTTCGCCCAAGGCCAAACAACAACCGACAATCAAGTCTCACTAGATTAGCAAGTTGATCCCTCACCTAGCTAGCTATTGCTATCGCTATGGTCAACCACTAGCTGAGAAAGATGAAAGAAGGAAGAAGGGAAAAGAAGGAAAGAAAAAGTAAAAATAATATAATTTCAATTTTTTTAAAGTATTATTATAAGAATATGTGTAAGCCTAGTGGGTTAGAAATAGGTTCTAAACTTAACCATTTAGATAATTTATTTTAACTTTTAAATTTAAAACCCATTCAGATAAACTCATCAAACCGAAGTAACCTATATATAACATATTTTTAAGTTGAGGGAAAATTATTAGAAAAGTCTTGAACCTTTTGTAATTTTGTCAATTTAGTCATAAGCCTTTTATAATTGTATCAATTTAGTTTGTTTAGCCAAATTTGGCCAGGCAGCACTAACATGGATGACGTCCAACCGACATTGACGTAGCCAAATTTTTAATAATATTTTATTTTTTTGCATTTTATTTTATTTATTTATATTTTCTTTTTCTTTTTCCCTCCTTTCTTGTTCCTCCAACAAACCTCAACGATTGGCTAGAGGCAATGGTCGCCGAGGCTTGCCCCCATTAGCCACTAGCAAAGGCAAGCCTTACTAGATCTAGTTTGGCCTTGCCTAGCAATGGCAAGGCCAAGCTTGTCATCAGTCGAGCTAGGCTTCGCCATGGTTGGGCAAGGTCAAACCTTGTCGGATCTAGCTTGGCCTCACCTAGCCATGGTGAGGCTGAGCTCACCATTGATCTAGTAAAGTTGAGCTTTGTTGACCCTTGCTTTTGGCTAGTTGCAAAGGTCCGATGACCAGCTGGGGAAGAAGAAAGGAGGTAAAAAAATTGGAAAAATACAATATTATTTAAAAAAATCTAGCCACGTTAGTGTCGATCGGCTAAATTTAGCTGAATGGATTAAATTGACATAAATACAAAAGGTTTATAGCTAAATTAATAAAAATAAAAAATTTAGCACTGAATTGATAAAATTGTAAAATATTTTGATGTTTTTTTTAGTAATTTTCCCTATAAGTTGAAGACCCGTTTTGATAGGTGTAGTTACAGTATCCCAACAAAGTCACTTAATTAGCAAAGTTAAATTCGCCTAAAGCATCCTTTTACAATGAACTTGCAAAATGCGACTACATCTTTGATTCCCGTTTCATTTGAAAGTTCCTCTTGCATGATGCAGTGAGGGTGGAAAAGTCCAAAAGATGATCAGGACATCTCATTGTACTGTTGTAACCTGTGTTTCACAATGTCTCAATAAAGTCACTTGATTAGCAAAGTCAGGTTCGCCTGAAGCATCCTTTTTAAAATGGATTTGTGAAATACAAGTTTATCTTTGACTCCCTATTCGTTTAAAAGTTCCTCGTGCCTATTGCGGTACGATGGAAAAAATTGAAAACAATCGGGATATGATATAACCTCTACGTCACGATGTTGCACTAGAGTCACCAGATTAGCAAAGTTTGATCCGCCTAAAGCATTTTTCTTAAAACAGACTTGTGAATTACAAATTTATCTTTGACTTCTGATTTATTTGAAAGCTCCCCATCCACGATATGGTTATGCTGGAAATATTCGAGAATGATCGGCTTCGGGATATCTCTTTATAGTAATATAACCTCGACGAAGTAATATTGGTCGAAAGAAGATTAAGATGGATGAATTTCCTTCATTCATCAAGTTATACTCTTATTTACAAACCTCTATGGGTGAGCATATTGGATCACTCAAATCAAGATTGGACCTGACCGGTCGGTTTGATCCGATTCCCAAGGGCGTTGGTCCAATTCCTGGTTTCATGAAAATGGAATTAGTGATTTTCGATCAAGTTCCCGACTTTGAAGGGAAATTGGACTGAACCGACTCTCTTATTTTAAAAAATATATATTTTTAATTTCTTAAAAATAACAATAAATCCTCAAATAGACTGTTATTTCTTAAACACGCACATACACACATGTATAAACTTAAACACAAGTAGAGTTTGAATTTTTAGTATGTGGGAATATATGTGATCAATTTTATTGGGATTGTTCGAGAACAGAATGGATCAATCGGTTTTGAGCATGGCCACTCTTTAATGGAAAAAAAGTGGATGATTTTGTGGGATTGGACTGGAACCGACAATCCGGTCTAGTTTTCTGGTTCCACTTTGAAATCATATCATATTAGGAACCGATCATGAAAATACACGTGGTTGAGTCCTTTTCTTTATCAAGAGGTTAGCACTTTTGGTTGTTCTGTCGGCCCACAAAAAGCCCTTTCGGCCATCCCCACCAAATGGGCCTTTCTTCAAGCAAAGATGGTATTGGGCTTGGATCATAGATATTGTTTGAGGCCCAAAATATGCAAATGAAGGTCCTTTCACGAAGCACCAACTCTAAACCTACCCTGCCCGCCATTTGGGGTACTAAATTGACATGGTACCTAATCCACTTTCGTTTATATGCACCAAACATATAAAAAATTCTATGAAAAATATATTATTCGGTAGGCCATGACTAGACTAATAGTGTAGTGTTGACCACTTGAAATAAAAAATATGACTAACCGACAATTTGTGGCGGAAGGCATGGCCAATGCTGATGAGCTCTTTTGTAGTTTTACGAGATAAAAGTATAAAAAAGTTAAGAATAAGATCATCCATAAATTCCGCTAGGTCCTAAAACTATGCCCTACTACGAGCCCTCCTAATATGGTCCTCATTCTTGTGCATCTCTCTCTCATATTAAATAAGAACTATCATTAGGTCAACTATCTGTGTGAAAACATTCTTTAAGCGACGTAGAGTTAATTTTGTAATCGAACAACTTCACATGAGGAATGTATAACTTATTTCTCACGTCGGCAGGGCAAATTTGTAAGATAAATACATGTTTATTAAGCCCCTTACTTGGGTTCTTCTCCTGTTTTTTTCTAATTAAGGAATTTTTTTTGCAGCCGTGTGAGAGAGGACATTTCTAATGCCAACTGCACATGCAGGCACGTGTGAGGACTGTGAACCCCTGTACTAGATTGGCTGTTCTCCAGAGTCCTGTCCTGGTCTTCTGCTGTCGAACGACAACCACCCCACCCACCATCTGCAAGGACTGCACATGCTGCTGCACATCGACCCATCATGACGCTATGGCCCGTCCGGCCAGCGTCGCGGATAAGTGAAATCCTCGGCCATGTGCTGCAGTCCGCACGAACTGGGTCCGCGCCATTCGTGAGGAGGACCCCGCGTTGGATTTTCTTGCCCCCGCCCCCTCGGTCGGTGCCCCCGCCGCCCCCGCCGGGTTCGAACGGCCGCCCTTTCTTGACTTTTGACCGAACGCGGTCGCGCGAGGAGGGTGAGGTGACAGGAAAGCGAAAACATAAAGAATTGGTAGAAAAGGTGCCTTGCTTTCTCAAGAGCTCCCGGAGGAAGATGACGAGAAGCTGCCGAGACAGGTGAATTGTTTGTATTAATATTCATGGTCGAGAGACGGTGTGCTTTATGGTCTATCTTGGGAGGGGTCTTCGGATCGCAACGGATTGTCATCATTAGTCGCAATCTTGTCGCTTTCATATAAGATGTCATGACGCGGAATTTTTTTCCAAAGGTTTTTACGGGCGAACGGTGGAGATTTTCTTTTCGTCTTTGGATCCGACGGTGGTTTGAGGTTTTTGGGTCCGTCTCCCTGATCTTGCTTGGAAACGCCCCTTGTCCTGAAAGCTTCCACTTTCTCCGTGTGGAACACGGATACAGTTATGTCAGAGAGAGAGGGTGAAAGAGAGAGAGTTGAAAATTTTGCCACCGGCATTTTTATTAAAAAAGGTTTTGTCTGCAATTATTCTTCCTTGGAAGCTTTGCATCTCTTTCTATATACTCATCCCCAGAAGTGACATTTCTCTTCTCTCTCCCTCTCCCTCTCTCTCAGAGAAACACCAAGAATATAGCCTGTGTGCGCGTGTCTGAGGAAGATCAAGTGGAGAAGCGATTTCAAGACATGAAGGACCAGTCCAGAGATCGTTTTGGTGGGAGCCCATTGATGAAGTCATGCGAGACGACTCCGGAGAGACCCTTCTCTCTCTCTGAGCACCTCAGCTCAAGCCAGAGCACTTCTTCTTCGGATGGCTCTCCCAGTCCTTCCTTCGACGCCAGTATGCTCTCTCTCTCTCTCTCTCTCTCTCTCTCTCTCTCTCTCTCTCTCTCTGTGGACCTGCACAAGCCCATGGGTTCCAGATCTTGGTGAACTCGTCTCAAATTTTGGCAGAAATGGTACAGACTTAGTTCATAGGGAAAAAGGGAGAAACAAAGGTCAAATGGGTTGGTTCTGAGACTGTTTTGTGGGTTACCTGGCTTCTCTTTTTCATGCTGCTTTCAGCGGTTCCTGTTGCGCGTGTGTGCTTATCTTGATAGATAGATTGTCTGAACCAGCAGGTCACTTGGGACACTGATTTTGATACCCAACAGGAAAGATTCATTATTGTTGCTTTGGGACTTATGTGACAAAAATCTTCTCCAGTTGCAGATGAAGAGGACTCCAAGAAGGGAACCGCCAAGCAGTTGGGGAGAAAACACAGCAGCTTCGCATACAGAGTAATAGATCATGGTAAATAATCGTCTTGAAACTGTGGTTTTCCCTACAAGTTTTATATCATGGGAAAAGGAAAATATAATTAACGGGACAAACCGAGCTAATCATAAAGCAAAGAGGAAACATGTGGATTTGGAAGCCCACTTCATGTATCATCCTCTCTTGGCATTTGATTGTCCTGGCCTTATTGTAACGAATCCAGGTAGTTGAAAAAGAAGTCATTGAGGTGATTTGTGGGTGCGAAATTTGAAATATTGCATGTGGAAAAATTTGCAGTGAAGCTCGGGGCTAAGCTGTCCGAAACTGTGAAGGGGAAGCTGAGTTTGGGAGCCAAAGTGATCCAAGAAGGCGGGAGGGAGAACATTTTCAAGCATATTTTTGGCATGAGCGAGAAGGAGAAGTTCTTGAAGGCCTCACAGTGCTATTTATCCACATCATCTGGTCCAATAGCCGGACTTCTCTTCATCTCCACCGAGAAAGTTGCCTTCTGCAGTGACAGATCCATCGATTTCCCTTCCCCTACTGGGGAAATTGTCAAAGCACCTTACAAAGTGAGCTGTTTTTTTCCTGTCAAATTATGTGATGGATTTTATCAGTGCAAGAGGGTTCAGGGAACCAAGAGTTTTGCTAAATAATTTCTTACGACTCCTCAACAGGTTTCAATACCGACGAGGAAAATAAAATCGGCGAATGAGAGTGAGAATGTGGACAAGCCGGCGCAGAAGTACGTGCAGATTGTAACCGAAGATGACTACGAGTTTTGGTTCATGGGTTTTCTCAGATATGAGAAAGCCTTCAAGAATCTCGAGAAAGCCCTTTCTGCGGCCAAAGAAGTGAAGACCTCCTTGTTAAGCTAGTATTTTGTCTTCTGCTTTTCTTGGTGACCAGACCCTTGTGAAGTTAGTTGAAGTAGGGAAAGCTCTTCGTAGGTAGTGACATGTGTGTTTATTGGCTGGCAAAGCATAAGAATATGCTCTGCAGTTGGTGCTTGCGTTTAAAAATGATCAGAAAGGAGTCCATGCTTGTAGCTCTTCATGTGCAATTATCGCTTACAACTACTCTAGGTGGTGTCTCTTTCTGCTTGTAAAGCTAATCATAATATCCACTAAACCTCTTCACATGAACGACCCCAACAACCTCCCAACCAACAATAGAATCAGTGACAACAGATTGCTGTACGGTAACAATGAGAACTAAGATATCCGAAAAACAACTTTCAGCTACTATACCTGACAAATGGAACAGAGTTCAAAATTTGGACCGAATTGGTTTGATATAAAGCAGGAGAGATGCAAGCTTCGTTGATGAAGAAGCTTTTGTAAAATGATTGTCCTCTCAACCATCATCACTAAGCTAAATGATGGTTAAGTACTTGAACAATTGGGACCATCTATGTCCTAAATGTTATATACTACTGGCAAAAGATATCTGAAATTGCAACGAGCCCAATAGAGGCAGTTCTCCTATAGACAAAACTTTTGCAAGGATGAGCAGACATTAGTCCCGACTGAGAGGTGCGAGTTTTATGAATGATGAATTACTCCAAAGTAAATCAAAATAGCAGCATTTGATCTGCAAGTGAAACAAAGAGGAAGATCCATAATCAGCCATTGCATACATCAAAGGATAAGAAGCACAAACCGGAAGTTGTTGCATAGGAAGCCATACCATGTGATCATATCTCACGCCAGAAGTATGCATGCTGAGACTACTCAAGCTGAAACACAACTACCTAGAACTGAAGCTAGGAAACATGCAATGCCCAGATACAGGCAGAAATTTATTTAGCCAAAAAGGTGCCTTAAAAAATAAAAGCGGACCTGAGAAGTAATAAAGCAAAATTAGGAAAGAATCAAACCAAGACTCGTGCAATTTCAATTCCAAGAATGGGGCACCTTCTCAAGCATTTCACTTTCCATACACATATCACAAGGAGTTTTAATCACTAGACATGTACAAAGCTTCAGTTCCAGCCAAAACTAAGGATACGAAGTCATGGAACATTTCCTTTTCCTGCATCAGCTGTGGGATAAGAAATCTTCACTTGAACCCAAGGCCAACTCCAAGTTGGCCCCATCCTTTGCAGGTAAGCCACAGAACATCCTCTTCGCCCTCTTATTGCCTTTGCTCATCCTTCTGTGCTGAGTTTGGATGGTGGACTGAACCATTTTGGGGAATGTACTCTGCATCATATGCATTACGCTAGATACACCGTGGGCCATCTTCCACTGAAAACACTGTGTGTCATCACATGCAGAGTCTTTGCAAAATCTCTTTCTGGATATCTTCACTAAGATCCATCGTTCTGTCTGTATCTTGTGGACACTTGCGGTATAGTTTTACAAAAAGATCACTGCGATTTTCGAATCAAGCACAAATCAGGAGTGCACCGCACTGTTTAATAAATGCTCTAATATAAGCTTCCATTTCCTCATCTGTACTGTCAAAGAAAATCTTATCATCGTCCTCTTGATCTGGATGTACTTCATATTGTGTCTCGGCACAATTCAAACCATTGATCATCCCAATGCCACGTGGTCCCTGAACTGACTTTAGGAGAATGCATTGCAGCCAAAGCGATCTAATCCCAGTGAACTGAAACTCTAATAAGAGGAGAACCATATTATTTTCCAACGACGAAGATTTTCACTTCACAAGATATATCTTGTGTGGTTGACCCAACAATGCCAGAGAGGAGAGCTATGGTTTAATCGGACGAATGGGAAGGCACCTGGACAGATATTGAGCTACCCCCTCGCTGACCGTTGAACCAATCTGAAGCCATGCTTCCAGGAACTATCACCCTTGTTTCAGAATTCCCAAGTAGTCGAAGTCACATGGTAATGAAAAGGCGCATTTGAAGAGTCTTATATTCACAGAACCAGAGAGAGATGAACCTGAGTTGCTAATGTATCTGCTACACCATTGCTGGGACTCTCAGCCAAAAGATCAGAGTAGCTTGCATTGACTCGCCTTGTACTTGGGGGAAGCTCCTGGATATATTTCAAATTCCTTGCAGTTAACTAAATCCAGTACTTTCAAGTTAATAAATTATTTTAGGCATGCAGGGGAGCACATAAAATTGTTCCCAGAAAGTTTCAAGATTGACAATGTGGAAAAGCAGTCTGGGGTCTGAAGGAAAGCTCACTTCTAAGAGGATTCAATCTTGGAGATCAAGTGATTTTAGACAAGGCCACCCAAACAAAGGGATAATTGATTTCTGAACCGAACAGGAGAGTTTCCTTTGGGGTTGCAAGATGCAAACTTGTTTGATTTCCAATACACTCCGAAGAGGAAGAACTGTAGAGTGCGCAGCTTTGCTATCATGCCACTTGAAGGTATGCAGAAGCGTCATGGTGACACAAGAGAATTGTAATAGACAACTCAAGACACCCATTCTAAATGCGGTACAAGTATAATTTCAAAAGGTTATCTCACGCCTAAGCACAGACACTCTTTCGAACCCTTCGTGTCGTGTCAAACACTCTAACACATGTCCGGCTTTCCCCAACACTCAGTCGATAGGTGTCGAAAATCCGACACCTTTTCAACTCTTTCAATACACGAGTCCAAAGTTGACATGTGATTCCGACACATACAGAGTTAATTTTAAAAATTTTCAATAAATGATGGGTCAAAATTAAATATATAAAAAATAATAAATGGAGAAAAAGAGTTGTCTCTTCTCTTTTAACTTTCACTTGCCCCAACACACCCAAGTTTGTTTTTTTCTTTTCTTTTCCAACACATAGGGAGCTGGAGGAGATGGTGATGGTGGCGGAGGTGATTTATAAATATATGGAGGAGGTGGTGAAGGAGAAGGCGGTGGGGGAGATTTGTAAACATAAGGTGGTGGTGGAGATGGTGAGGGTGGTGGCGGCGATTTATAGATGTTGATGGGGAAGGTGGTGGTGGAGACTTGTAAACATATGGAGGTGGCGGAGATGGAGATGGTGGGGGAGGTGATTTATATACATACTAGAGACTTAAACATATGGAGGTGGAGGAGATGTTGAAGGTGGTGGAGGTGACTATGTGTGTGAATATCTTTTCTTTTCCCAATCATTGAAATGGAATTGAATTTGTCAAATTAAAACAATAAATGATATTAACAAATAGTAAATTAATGTTTTTAGTATAAATCCATTCTAGGCTCTTTTATTATTATTTATTTATTTGTGAATTTAAATCAAATTAGTTTGATTGAAATAATTATTTTTAATTTATCATGTATATAAAATATATATTTAATATACAATAAGTATCAACGAGTTGGAATTTTCTATTTTTTAGAAATAACATGTTAACATATCGTGTTGTGTTACATATAGCGTATTAATGTCGATGCTATTTAATCTCACACCATTATTACAATATACTTTTCTCTCTTATCCCACCTGAACTCACACTCAAATTAGATGATACAAGCACACACTCAGCTATTCTATCTTCCCTCTCCCTCACAGAGGAACAACTCCCTCACACAGAGCTACTCTTTCTATCAGACTACATTGCTTCTTTTCTCTCTTGAACCTCACCCCTTTTTCATCTGGTGACTTGCCCTCAAATGCTTCTCCTCTAAGCCTCATATATAGGCTGAGGTTTCACCGCCGATTGAAGTCCAGTAGCCGACTTCAACTTGCCGCCTTCATAGAGGATAACAAGATGGGCTTTCTTATCTTTTTGACTCCAGGTGTCAACTTGTGCTCATCCCTGGACCGACAGCTTGCATGTTGAACGATTCCAGCTGTCTTCAATGGCTGGAGTCGGTAATTTCATTTTTCTTTATCGAGTCGCTTAAAGACCGAAGTCCAATTCGGACTTCTCTTTCTTTCTCATGTTAGGTGTCGTCTCCAACAAGAACAGGATGAAGGTGGCTGTTTTATAGGCTTGTGGTCTGGAAACTCGACGAGTTTTGACATCGGCTTGTACAGAGAGTCTCAAGATTTCGCAACTTATAAGGGCTGTTTAGATTTTCTATTGAAGATGGACAATTCCTCAGTCACAGTTTCTTACACTTCAAGCCTCTGGAGAATCTCCATCTTTCCTACGATATCAGGAACCTTTTCGAGCTTTGAGCAGCCTTTAAGAAGAAGATGTCTGGAGAGATCTTAGCTTCAATCTGCTTGGGAATTTCCCTAGGGTGGCTGGAACAGCACCTCAGCCGCAAAGAACCAAAGTCATTGAGATACCCTGTGGAGTCATGAACCTCGACTTGACTTGTACATTGTTTAAAAGTCATATGTTCCAGCAGAGGCATTGATGAGAAATCAGGAATCTCCACTAAGGAATTGCAGTAACTGAAATCCATGGATTCCCAGCAAATTCTGCTGAATGCAATAACTAACATAATGCAAAGGGAGGAGATTTTACAGAATGATGAATCTGATTATAACTAAATTCTTGAGGATTAACTTGAAAATAAAACCAACATTAGAAAGACAATTAAAACTTTGTAAATGGATTGACAAGGAAAAACAAAGTAACATCCGGTAGTAACGTCGGTCGAATCTTTTATCGAAAACTCGAGAAACATATGACAATTCCATTATACTTGAATTTGATAACAAGTATCTTTTAAAGGATCAATTGAAATGTGTCTGCGAAGGGCGGTCGCGCTCATCATCATGGATCGGCAAAATCACTGGCTCTGCCATCGACCGGAGAGGCGGCAACGGCCGCCGGGACACCCGAGATCCTCTCCGGGAGGCAGAGCCTCGTTCTTAAACTAATTAGTGATGGTGTCTCCTCTCCATCTTGACTTGCCAAATCAATTCCCTATGAAAGTTGATGGACCAAACGGGCCGAGGAGTGGGCTTCTCCTGGCCCTCTCGATAGGTGCAAGGCCCAGCGGTGGTCGGTGGCTTTAGGGTGCACGTGGAAGGCTTTAATTCCCGTGGGCGGTGGCGTCTCTTGGCGGGGGGCACCACCGTCTTTACAGATTAGAAAAGGATGATGAAACAGATGATTCTCGAATTCTGACTCGACTTCTTAATTCAGGCGAGTCCAATCATAGACAAAGAGAAAGGAGGATTTAAAGGCACTCTTCCCTTTTTATTCAATATGATTGTGAATTTTAGTATACATTATACATCCCTAAATTTTTGGTTTATTTTTTTTTATATATTCAACTTAATATTTAAATTACAAGAAAATGATCAATATTGTCTGTTCATTAATTCAAGTTCAGGAGCCAAAGTTAAAATGATAACTTGTATTGCTCACAAAATTGAGTAAACGATAAATATTTTCATTTTTTGCGAAAATGTTCAGACATAAATTATCGTCTATAATGAAAATAAATGATTGGAAATTATTTTCCAAAAATCTTGTTTTGAAATTATAAAGAAATAACTTAAAAGCAGGTTTGGAATAGGAATTTGATTACTAGATCGTTAAGGTTCATAACTTCTAGCCTCAAAGAAATTATACAGCCTATATTATTATACTTGTTCTGCCAAAAATGGGCGCCAGCCCAAATAGTGAAAGATCCTTTATTGAAAAATTGATTTTTAGTTTTTTATGAAATGGGTTTTGCGATGATTTTGAATAAGAACTCACTCGATGTTGTGATGAAGATGAACGATGAATTTAAAGATAGAAGACTACAAATAATGACAGAAACTAAAAGGACAAGAATGTCAAAAAATTAATAAATTGGGAATATGTGCTTGATGGTATCTATCCATGATTATATGCCGCCATTCATGCAGCCTGCTAATTACAACCGTTCATTGGTTGTTATTACTCAAAACACAGTCAGAACCGCACTCTCAAGATTTTAAGCCTCTATCCATACGCCGATCTTATCCACAAAAAATTGCAACTTTCAAAGCTATTGGCCTACTCATATGTCGCTTGGTATCCTTGCCGTGAATGGATATCCTTATTCTCATGTTCTCCTCTCGTTTCCAACACCCAGCCAAATTTTAAGATGGTCAAGCCTGTACTCATTCCGTCGATGAGCTTTATTGAACATTTCTCAACTACTTGTCAATGTCAATTCCATGTGGCCATTGATAATTCTTCTTATAGATGCCGACATTCATGTCACATAGCTGCTGTCGATTGTCCAATAGCTTGAACCATTTTCATCGACCAATCTTCCTTAATTGATTGTACTATATCACTCATCGATAATTGTGTCGTATGGTGATTGAAAGCCACGTCATCACTAGACTATTCTTACAATAGTCAATAACTATGCTGATCACATTAATTAAATTCAATTAATTGTTTGGACTTATTGTTTGTCAATTGAAAAAGGTTGGCTACTTTTGTTGTAAACTTTACTCTAGAAAGCTCACTGAGAAACCATCAGCTTTCATGGCCGTTATTCCCTTACTCTTGAAAACACAAGTACAAAAATATAGGTCTTTTTCCTATGAAAAGAACTTTTATATCGTAATCAGTGATATAGTCAAGAGAGTTCTCGTACAAATTTTCCTCCAAAGCGATTTTTGAAACTATTTATGTATTTATAAATTATAAAATTCATTTTGATCGTTCCAACGGCGTCAAACACTCTCTCTTTCTCTATCTATCTCTCCAATGGACGTGAAAAAGTGCACCACGTCACATCACTTGAATCGAATTCTTCATAGATAAATTTCCATATTTTCGATGAAACTGGATCACTTCAAAAAGCATTGGGCTTGCATAGTCGCCATGGCAGGACGTAACCACGACATAAGAATGAGGTCATCTCAATACAAGCATTAGATCACGTGGGGACAGAGCTGTGGAATTTTGTGGAGCTAGATGTGGTGTGTAGTGTAGTGCAATCAGCGACTTTCTTGCCCTTCCAGCCACGCACTTACCACAAACGAATGAGGTCAACAAAAAGCCAAAGCAAGGTTGGAAAGGCATCTCTCATCCGTATGTATCATCTTTTCACGTTTGTCCATTCCTTCACAACACAGCTGATCTTCGTCTCACAACAAGGACACACACACACACACACACTCTCTCTCTCTCTAGTTTTCCCCATAGAAACACAGACATTGGCTGTGGTAATTGGCCCCCTTTTGCATCTTAGATAGAAAATGGAAATTTATTTTGTATACATATATATATATATTTGTGTATGAATGATGGGGCGGATTAAAATAATCACTTTATAAGAATCCTTCTTTAATGATGTGATAGTTTGTATGAATCTTACCGGGTGTTTATATAATATGCACTTGCTTGGATCTGTCAAGTTGAGCATAGACGGCTGTTTATAATGTTGTGCATTGGTTTGTGGACAAGAAGTGGAGAAATGTACGTAAGGCAAAACTCAACTCCAAAGGGAACGCTGAAACCAATAACAAGGAAAGGAATGAGAGGGAATTCAATCAGGCTGTTATTTATAATTAGACTCATTAGAATATGTCATTAACTCATTTCTTAACTCATATATGATGAGTTTAGTTGTTGTATAAGTTAATTATATTCAACAAATGGTTTTAAACATCATATAAATGTTAAGTAGATCACAAATGAGTTAGATTCAACCCATTTCTATATTCTCTTCATTATTTTTACTCTCACTTGATCTTGTATTCAAGCACTTTACACTCACTTTTGTTTGTGTATTAATTTTCTTAGATTAGGTTAAATACGAAAATATTTTAGTAATACATATTGAATTAGATATGAGTCACTAAATTTGCATCGTATAGAAATGAGTTTATTTCAACTAAACCATATTAAAATTGATCTACCCTTTAATGAGTCCACTTACAATGAGCTCCATAATGATTCAATGTCCATTGTCTTGTTTCATGAGAACAACCCGATTGATGTAAGATATCTTGGACATTCCATCTCATTCATAAGTGAAGATCCGAGCTCACAAAATCCTAGAGACCACACAAGGCAGCGTATCGAGGCGTGCCCCATTTGGCATGGAGGACGAAGTCAAACGATGTCCCTCGTTAACGTCGAAACCCCCTCCTAAGAGAGAGAGAGAGAGAGAACGCAACACGAAACGATGGCGCTCACGTTTTAGGGCGTTGGCCACCACCACATGCGCGTGAAAAAGGAGTTCGGAATTGATGTGTCGAGAGGAGGAAATGTCGTTTTTGCTTTCCACCACAGCAGCTCTTGTCCTCTGGAGTAGCGAACGTCGAACGCTTTACATCGGCAATGACAGGTCGATCTGCGGAAAGATTTCATCTGTCGTTCGTGACTTCTCCGAGACCGCGACACCGCCACAGACGCGTCTCTTCGTTGTCGTCTCTTCCGGGTGTACTAAGGTAACGTACCTCGGAAGATATATATCATATGTGCTTCCTCTCCACGTCGGTCCATTCAGACATGCACGGCCTTTGTCCTGTGCTTGATTTTTTCTTTTCACGCTCTTTTTGTGAGTGAATGATTTAAAAAGTATTTTATTAAAAATAATTATTTGTATCATTTGTAATATATTTTTAATAATAAATATTTTTATTGATGGCGAAGATATTTTTCGTTTATCCATTTTTATAAGTGATACAAATAATATTTTTATAAAAATATTTTAAAATCATTCATTTTTTAGAAAATAAATAAAGTATCTTATGTACCTTTTATATCTTCTTGAGATCCACACATTTTCGTGTCCAAAAGATTTACTAATTTAGAGGTAGGATGTGGGAATTCGCTCCTTTCTTCCATACGCATGATATGATGTGGTTTGAATGTTCTAATCATTGGCTAAGACAGATCAACGCATTTTTTCTTATTGAAAACTATCATTCATCTATTTGAGCAAGGCCCCCACTGTTTTGATTCAAAAGGCGTTCTGCTTTCAGTATCAATGAATTGATGCTATCAATTGCTTACCAAAACATGTCTCCATCTTTTCCTGCATTATGGGTTATGGAGACTTTGCATTTTAACTAATCCTCATAAATATACGTAAACCGTCTCATCCACGTATATTGGATAAGAATTTCACCATTGCAAAGTGCAAGCAAAGGACTCAAATACAAGACTTTCTACACCAAAGTTCATTCTTCTTAAACAAAGGTATTCGTGCTTGGACGGTGGCTCGAGACCGGCCTCATGAAAATCTTGTATTCCCTGGGGAGCTTCCAACCCGTGAAAATACTTTTAGTGGAACTTTAACCTTAGCCGGTTGCGACCTAGAAATCGACTCGTATGGAGCAAGGGATGAGACCACTCCCTTGTTTCTATTCCGATCATTGAATCATCCTTCAAAGCAGGTCGTCACATATTAAATAGATAATGCTCTCATCACAGCACCTTGTTTTACTATGATTAAGGTTTCGACAGCAACAACTGACATTACTTAACGAGACATTAGGTAGCTGAACTGAGCCTGATTCGACGAAATTGAGAAACACGGTCCAACCATAATATTGATGGAAATGATACAATGAGGTGGGCATGCCAGATAGAGCTAGGATTTAGATTTCATCATTGAACAAGAGAGGCTGACAAAGCCACATGTCGAAAGAATTGCAATGACCTACCCATCACGGTAGATGATAGTGGCATTCGCCTCCTTGTTGATCTGCTAGCTTGGACCATAGTTATTAATTTTGGGGTGGTGGTGCAGGCGAGGCCAAACTTGATCAAACTGACGCGGGACTTTGTGTCGCGACACGTGTCGCAACTTTTGCGAAATCCTAAGAGAAGATTCGATCTCTCTTTGCTTCGAATAGTCAGGACTTTGGTCTCTGTTGCCATCAGTCACAATATCATCCACGAGCGAGTTCATGCTTATGTCAATGAGGCGATTAGCTGATTTTCGGTATATCTTGACCTCATTAATTGAATGGGTCGGACTTGATGTATCGAAATGAGAATGAAAGAATTGAATGATGTAGTGACAAATCAAAGCTTGAACTGACATAGGGTATAAAAGAGTATGTTGAAGAATGATTTCTTGATCTTCTACTCATGGTTAAAAAAAGAATACCCGATTGCAAGCCCTTTTCCGCTTCAAAATAGATTTAAATCTTGTGACTAGGAGGTCCATGATGCTCCCGAAATCTCAATGCTGCTCAGTTCAAGATCATAACCTACTCGGAAGAAAGAATGGAATGATGTCACGCAAAAATCTTAGTTTGAACCCACGTAGGGGTAAAAAGAGTATCTTGAGGAATGAACTCTTGATCATTTACTCGGGCTAAAGAAAGAATCCCCCGTTACAAGCAACAAAATTGACTCCAAGGAACCACCATCTTGCGTTGTCTACCTTGTTTTCAGACAATCTTTGTCAATGTCCTCGTCCTTTCCTTCTTGTTCATTCTCTGTGGCGTCATTTTCCTTCGTTCCCCTTGTCGATGGAAACCGAGAGGAAATTTTTACTCGATGGAAAGTAACAAGCCTGAGGACGATGGAGGAGGACATGCGCCACGTGAAATCACATTGATATGCGAAAATCGCATATGTTTTGTCTTCTCAAATCTTGATACTCCTGTTGGCTACTCGCTTGATTTCTCGTATGGTTGCGTAAATAGAACGAATTTAATCTCTCATGGTTAAGTGTTGCTTTTAACCGCGAAAAAGGAAAAGCACATCTAGTTCTCTCGATAATTTTACCTTAAGTTAAAATTGGTATTTTCTTATTGTGTCTGAACCACATTGATTGATTGTAATTAAAAATAAACTAAAAGTTTCATTTACTTTGTGAAAAATAAATAATTTAAATTTTTTTCTTAAAAATGATTATTTGTATCACTTATTAAAATGAATTAATGAAAAATATTTTCATCATCAATTATTGTTAATAATGAAAACATTTTCTATTAACTATTTATTTCAAACAATACGAACAATACTTTTTATGAAAATATTTTTCATATCATTTATTTTTAGCTACATAAATGGAGTCATGGTACGTTTATTTCACTAAAAACTTCATGACAAGAGGGAAATATTTTTCATAGAAATTATTCTCAAAGAAAACAGTTAACCTTCATATGTTTAATGGTTAGAAAAGCAATTCCTTCTTAAAAAAAAAAAAAAAAAGCTGTTTTTCTCCAATCTAAACTTGCCGTTTTGTCTTTTTGGAAAATGTTTTCTATTATCCAAACACTAAAACATTTCCGACCAAAAAAAAACTGATAAATTGAAATATAATTTCTTGAAAAATAATTTTTTTCTTCAAACAAACGGACGTTAATTTAGTAATATCACATTAACCCATTATATGATATGATAATGGTGGCTGAATCCGATCAAATGCTCATCCAATGAGTGAAATGCTTGTTTTATTGGAAGGGAAAAACAAAAGAGAAGCAGCTTCCAATCAAATGCCATGGCTAGATCGACTTAAAAAAATCCAGCTTTATAGGTATCAACTCGATAAAATAAATTTTTTAAAAACAGTTTTGTTTGAAGTAAACAGATCCCAATTTGATAAATATCATGCTAACCAATTACATGACTCGACAATGGCGGCAGAGTCCCGATCGAATGCCCTCTTGGATAAAAGAAAAGCTCGTTTTACCAGAAGGGAAAGATGCCATGGCAAACATCGGCTTTTAAGAAACTTCATTAAAAACCCAAACATTATAGTCATCAACACGCAGTCAGCATCCTCAGTTCGACGTATGTATCGTCCACCTCCCTTCGCCTATTTTAAAACAAGTTGAGTGGAACCTTCCATCGACGACTCCTCTCTCTCCCCCTCTCTACCTCCGTACTCTCTTCTCTTTGGGTAAAGGAATGTCTGGCGTTGGAAACTGAATTCGAGGCTTTTTCTGCTTGGTCTTTGCAACTCGGGGCAAAAGGGGTTCCTTCCTTTATTTATTCTCTCTTGGGTTTTGACAGTGTTTTCGGTTTCAGCTCCCCCTCTTTTGAGTAAAAGGCACCAGCTTTTTTGCTTTATACCTGCGTGTGGAACTTCTTCATTTGGGAAGTTCAAAAGGGTAAGCTGTAGTGATCATGATTGCTCCGGTTAGATTCGCGAGACCTTGCGTTGCTTTGCTCTCGTTTCAGATACTGTTCGATTTTCTACAGAAACTCTTAAAAAGGAAGCCTTTTCTTTTCTTTTTTTCGAGCTGCTGATTCGAATGCAGAGTCCGGAAAGTTTCCTCTGTGATATTGTAGGGAGCTGATCAAATATGGGTCACTTTACTTTTCGGCTAACTTGAGGATTTAGGTGATTTCTTTTCCTTTGGGTTCTGTTTAACTGGCGAATCTGGAGTGGTTAGCTGAATTTCGGGGGCGCTCTTTTCTTGAATTTGCATTGTGGTGGCGCACCGTCGAACTCTTGTCATTGATTGAGTTTGAGCAAAGTCAAGAAAAGGGCAATGGTGCTTTAGTTTTTTCTTGCTTGTTTGGATTGGGCATGATTGGGGATGCTTTACTCGCAAGTGTTGTTGAAATTGGGTTTGGGTTGCTTCTGTTTCTTTTCTTTTAAGACATCATCCAGAAATGCTGATTCTTCTTTGGCTTTCACATTTTGCTCGTGATGAAACTTTAATTGCTGAGGAATGGGTGGCTTGTGGTTAGTTTTTGGCCATGCTTCTGGTTCAAGTTGGGAGTCACGTATAACTGTCATACCTCATGCCTTTCTTGTGATCTTTTACTAATGTACGAGCTCCTTTTGTTTCCTTTTTTCAGGTTTTTAGCTATATTTGAGGAACGAATTTAATGTCCAGAAATTGCTGGAAGTGTTGACCAATCATTTCAACTATTGATAAAGGACAAGGTGAGATAATTTAGATGCAGCTTCATTTGGTATATATACGTATATATGTGTGTGTGTGTGTGTGTGTGTGTGTGTGTGTGTGTGTGTGTGTGTGAGAGAGAGAGAGAGAGAGAGAGAGAGAGAGAGAGAGAGAGTCCTAATTTGGAATTGGTGGACTCTGCTCGTGAGTAGCTGTTGTTTATGCCTGAATTTTTTTTTTCTTTTTTTGGTGATAGATAACCTACTACTCCTGCTTTAATGGTTGGAGAATTAATTGCCCATCTTCGTGGCTTGCATACTGTATATTGTTCATTTTCTTCTGAGGCTCACAATTTATATAATTTATGAAGTGATTCTGGTGTCGATCCTCTTGCATTTACAATAACATGCAGATACTTGTCTATGCCTCGATACATGCATCTCTCTGATTATGAATGATATTGAATTTACAGTCGAATAAGTCTCAGAAAAATGGGATGCCTGGTCTCTACTCCAAAAGATTCTGGTGGTAACAGAAGGATTCCAGGAAACATTGGCGAAATTTCTGTATACGTCCCTGGTCTACGAATCCCCAAGCCCGTTGATTTTTCTCAGTCACTTGGGAACCAATTGTCCAGAAACTTGTTCGAACGGTTATCTGCCCTCAGGACACGTATAGTTGTGATGGCTGGTCAGGAAGCTCCAACAATCACAAGAACAAGGAGAAAAAGTGCCACCCAACATGGTAAGTTGTAGCAAATTCATAGCTATCTTTGCTTGATTATTAGTTACAATAAGCCCAATGTTTTTATATGTGAAAATGAACTGGCTACAGGAGGTTCAACATTGGCTGATCTTCTGCAGGCTCTTGAAGATTACTTGCCTGTTCTATTGGGATTAGTTAAAGATGGTAAAGCGTGTCTTTTTTTATTTCTGTACTGCATGTTTACACGATGAAAAATCTAAATCTATTCTATCAATGATGGTGAAGGGAGTCCGTTACAACACAAAGTGTCATTTGTTTGGATAAATCAGGAGGATGACGCAGAGGTAGGAGAAGCAAAATACTTTTTTACTGGTTTTTTCTTTGTGTTGGTTATAGCTTATAAATCTTTATTTCTTTTTCAGGAAACAGCCATATCTAATGCCTGGTACGAGGTTCTGTCGGTGCTACACTTGATGGCGATGCTAGCGTTATCTCAGGCCAACTTACTGCTCCTTCCAAGAACATCTGCCGATGGTTACCATGCCAAAGTTTCAGAAGGTAGGTCTTTTAAGAGCTCTTCCTCTTACGTCATGCATCACAGCCTCTAGAGGAGTTAAACAATAAGGCACTATAAATAGGAAGTTTAGGAAAGGATCAGCTAATCAAGATAAGAACATAGGTTAAGTTTGCAAACTGATCTAGATAAGCTGACCATTTACTAATTTCCAGCGTGTTCTTAAGATAGTTGGTGCTCCAGAAAATTGTGAATTGATGTGTGGGTTTTGGATGGTGATATTTGTTGGAGGATGGTAACCATATTCTTTTCCCCATCTTTTGGAATGGCATTTGACAGTCATGGCCTAATATTTATGTTAAAGGCACTTATGAAATCAGAAGTGCATTTGCAAAAGAGATTTGGCAAATTTCCAACCTTCAAGCTGTTCATTCGCTAGGATTCTTGACAGTCCCTGCTTTTGCATTGAAAAGAAGGATCGACATCTTATTGGAAGTAGTAGTATTCCTCATAGCTGTCAATCTAATCAACTTTGAGCTGAGATTGCTGTAGCTGATACTGTGGAACTAGTAGAAGTCATTTGCATATTAGGTGCATTAAATGTTCCACTAGATGACTGATGGTATCAGATATGAATTTTGGAGCAAAATTCACATGTTTGATTTAATGAGAAGCTAGATGATTGAAACGAGTGCACAATGCATTAGGTTACTGGGGAACAAAGAGTATAGTTATGTAATGGAAAGTGGAAGGTAGGCAGTAAAAAATCAAATTCTTCACAGATGCAGAGCCCATTATATCGAAGGAGAAGGTAAAAGAAGAAAATTGATGTCTTATAATGCAATTCAATATTACCTCTTAGAACTTGGATTAACAGATTGGTACTAGAGTGTGAGATATAATGAAATCCTTTAATGTTTCTTTTTCCTTCCTAATGTGACTGCTGCTCTGTACACCTCAACATATGTTCCTTCAGTAGCTCTGGTCTTGTATTTGGTTTTATCAACCCTCTCTCTCTCTCTCTCTCTCTCTCTCTCAATAGAAAACAGGCGAGCTTCTGTGGACATATTCTTGAAGGCAGCAGGGTATCTGGATTGTGCTGTTCGGCATGTCCTACCACAGTTATCAACTGAACTCAGGTTTGCGATATCTGTAATATTGTTGTGACATGTTTATGCTGGAAGTACAATTTGTCTTGTAATTCTCTTTTGTCTCATATTTACAGGAGAGAATTACCAGTAGACCTTGCAGAAGGGGTTCTTCGAGCACTTTGCCTTCAAGCACTGGGGCAGGTACTCTTATTATAGGGGATATAGCAATTGATGAACCGCTGGGTTAATTGTGTCTCTTTCAAACTCATTTATTAGTCAGTGCTTCTACAAAGATAATCAAGTTGATACTGAATAGGTATAACATCACCTTTAGGCCCAAACAAATTGTAGGAGATACATTTTTTTTAACTTTCTTCTAAATTTACCTATGTCTTCTGTGCGATTTTCTATAAACTTCTGTCATATATTGCAGGAAGATGGAGGTGTTAAATCATGCTTAATTTGAAAAAAACCACAAAAGAATCACTCTCTATATTTTTTATATTTTCAAGATTTTCCTTTGAGCTTCCAAATTATTAATTAATTTTTGGAGGATCCAGTGAGGTAGTAATCTTTTTGATGTTTGAGAGTTGGTGTAATCACATATCTTTATTCCTGCTGAAGTTCTATGTTTTTATTTTTTATTATATTAATTGAAGCAATTTGGAATCATTTTAGAAACATCATTTCTTTTGAAGTTCATTTCATAGTTTCTCCCACACTAATGATAGTTGGGAATTCTCTCTCCAATGTTTGATACAGGGTGCGGACGTCCAACTTGGAATGGCAATTGATAGCACAAAAGCCACCCTTGCCGTCAAACGTAGGCTTGCTTGTGAGATGGTTAAGTACTGGCAGCAGGTATATATCAAATCTCCTCTCATAAAATTAGACCACATGTCACCCATGATCTGATTCAAGACTCAGATTTAGAATAGATGGTGACAATGTTTCTGCACTTCGTTTGACTTTTATTGGCTTGGATAAGGTGTCTTCTGATTTGCATCTTGGAACTCCTCTTTCAGTGCAGTTAACATGTACATCACTCGCTGAAGCTGTAAATGTAAATATGTCCAGGAACAATCACTCTAGTGTATTGTTGGGTCGCTCTTGCTTGGAGTACTTTTATGCATCTTCTCTTCAGTAGTTCTGTGGTGAATCACTTTAGCATCTCCATGCGTGCTGAGATGTGTCCAAAGCATCCTGGTATTGTGGTAAAAGTGAGATGGAACAGCAAAGACTCCCCTAGCATTTCTTTTTCAAAGTCTGGACTTGAATAATGGAAATGCAATTAGTTATTTAAGCACTTCAACATCAATGAATCATGTAATATGCTGTTGACATCCTATATAAAAAATACTGTCATTTCTGATTCTACTTACCTATGGAGTATGCCATTCAAGTACAAGAATACCAATTCCATATGCTTCATATGCATTTGTATGTATTAGTAGTGTGCATATTAATTTGTATAGTCCAAAATAATGTGTAAATAGGTTTTTATATTCTTATTCTGTTAGTGAGTAACAAGAAAACAGGGAAGATGGGTCTGCATTGGTATATCATCCAATGCATTCAGCCTTTCATTGGTCATCTTTTTAGATAGGTTGTTCGTCCATGTATTTATTGGCATATGTGACCATGTAAAAACAACCTTGGCAAACACCTGTATCTATAATCCAATTGGCAAACTGTTGATGTACCTTGAGGACCTGGTTTTTGAATTTATATGCAGGTTTCCTTAAAAACATAGTTCATACCCTTACAAGTTTTTCCTTGACGCTCATGCCGTGTCACCTATGTCCTGTTAAATTAACTTCTTTGTTATTAGTCTTCAACGGGAAATTGATTGATCTGCACATCTTCCATTATAGGCTCAAGATAACCTAATGAACCTTCCTTTGACAAATGGTTGGGCAGAAAAGCATCGTCTTTACGTGAAGTGGAAATATAATGAAGCTAAGGTATGACGTGATGTTTCATTCCCTGATTACTTCTCTCTAGCTCAGGATACGTTTGCCAAACTTCTTAATGTAATTACCTCATTCGTGGTCTCTTTTATCGTTCTTGAAAGACGACAAGACATTTAGGTCTGCATATCTGATTAACTCTGCATGGTGATTGGCAACTTATAATCTGTACACTGAAGAATTTATCCAGAGAGAGACTGAAGTCCTAGATGGGAAATTTTCTTTTGGGTTGGGGATGATAAGCTAACGTGAAAATCAACTTCTAAATTGCAATGTTTCACATTATACTGATCACCATCTGATTATCACGGTTTGAGTGAGTTACTTAAGTTAATAGATACATCATACTTGATTTACTATCCAAGTAAAAGGGAATCCTTTTGACAGCATGGAGAAGTGGGAATTCCAGTTTTGTAGTCATGGCATTTTACACAGGTTAACCAACTTATAATAGCAATGGTAGAAGTTGGATCCAAAGAATGATTTGGCTTGTGATTACTCTTTGAAGAGGATTAATGTTCTAGTAATCATACACATGTATATAAATTCTGAAAATAGAAAAAAGCTTAAATTCCTTTTCCAATATTTTGTCCTTGGCCTGTTGAACCAGTCACGCTTCTCATGGAGAAATCTTAACTCCTATTCAATTCTTCTTATGAAAAACCATTGATGTAGAATGGAAGATGTAATCATGCCATACCTATTATATGAATGGACAGGCCGTATGAGTGTGTTTTATTAATAATATGGCAGCTCTAAAAATTATTGAATGGGAAAAGTAAGATATCGGACTTGCAAATATGGAAGTAATTATTCTATGAAGACTTGCTGGTCATCACTAACTCGAGGAGTATCAGGGCTAAATTCCCCCTACAGCATGTACTGATTTTTAGTCTAGTTGGTAAATTGATTGCTCATATGACATTTGTGCAACAGCAATAGAGCAACGCTACTCCTAAAATCTTTTTAATCAGGTTGCAGCATATTATTACCACGGCCTGATTCTGGATGAGGGAAACACGGAGAAGTCCCATCAAATGGCAGTAGCTGCTTTACAAGCAGCAGATGAATATCTAAAAGAAAGCAAAAAGGTCTTAGAGGCATTTAATGCGACGACTCCTCTTTCAAGGTAATCTGGTTAAGCATTTTCCCTTTTCCTTTCAATGCATTAGCTAGCATTGATTGATTGGCTTGCCCGTATCGTAATTTTCTTATGGATATCATTTTCTACAAACCTTTTAGTCCTTTCTTTTTTGCCTCAAACCAAATAAATTGATATGGTGTTGATCGTACAGATGTGTCCTTATTCCTGTATATCTCCTGTATATGCTTCAGTAGTACAGGAAAGATGTGTTTCAGGCGAGTTGGTTCTTTTTCTACTTTTCCGGCAATCAGATCTGAGTTAGTGCGCTGTAGGGAATTTGGATTTCCCTTGGTAGAGAGGTGGACCGTGTATCTGCTAGTTGTAGATAGTCTTCGACTTGCTTCTTGGTTATTATCTCCCTACAGAAAGGAGATTCTCCTGAAAAAGTATTGTCTTCGCATGGAACTGAGAACCCACACTCCTGTCATGCTGACGTTCCCTTGCTTGCAGGAACCCTCCACTTTGGGGAACCATGAAGTTTCTCTGTGAAAAAGTTCCAAAAGATACTTCGAGCAAGAGTCGGATAAACCGCGATCTCTACACTTATGAAAGCAGCAGGTGAATGATTTCACTACTAACTTCAGACTAAATCTGAGTTTGCATTGCTATTCAATTCTAATGAAAGCAGCAGGTGAATGATTTCACTACTTTCTTGTTGTCATTCACGACAGGGTCATCGAGACTGCACCTACATTGCCTGACTTCGTCCTGGCATTGAAACCTGACGACTATCAACTCCCTCCTATGGATAACTGCTGGAACGAGAATAACGTCAACGGGGGGCACATAGGCCCTGGCCAACTCAAGAGCGACGCAAGATGATGTTGTATTTAAATCTTGGAAAATACATAGATACACAGGGCATGCATTCATGGAAAGGCCCTTCACGAGAAAGTCGATGCTGGTCTCCCCAGTTTCCCCTCGGTGCCTGTTTGTTTCTCTGTACCGCCACGATTTACTCTCATGATGGGGCTCTTTGTACAAGGAACTATTGTGTGTAATTCCTCCCTTGTTGAAAAGAAATGGTTTTCCTTTGATGGCTTTCAATAAAAAATCTTACTTGGTTATGCTTGTCATACACTTTTGTGCCTCCATTTTGCTACGCATTGCTGCTGCTTTTTCTTTCTGATTGCGTGGAACGTACAAACCTCTCTTCTGAGTTTATCCCCATAAATATATGCAAAATCTATGAAAAACGACCTTATACAGGACATGATATGTGATGATACATACAGGGTGACATCCTTACGAGATGAATTGTAAAGTTACTTTCAGCAGGAAACATATGATTTGAATGCAGGATCTTTCACACGGGATCAACTACTTGACTTCTTAGATTTACTTTCTTCGCCAGGATAAAATAGACTTCCATTCCTTGTGTAGATATATGCTCAATTACCTTTTCAGCAGGAGGAAGCTAAAGCTATCTTGCCATCACCTTCTTTCTTTCCTTCTTTTTCTGGTTCTTTTGCCTGTTCATGTGAATGTTGTTTCTTTTCTGTTTTCCCAGCAACATTTCTAAAATGATGAAGAGTATCAAAGACCAAAACTTGGCACCCCTTAGTCTATCAGCTTTAGGTGCAGGGGACAATAGGCGTTACAACAAATCCCAAGTCATTCACAATCGAAGTCTCATGTAGAATCATCTAGCAACAACAAATCAAATATCAATTAAAAAGACAGGACACGGAGGGAAACTTATCCTTCATTTTTGGTTCCCTGTTCTATTCTGTTAAGGTGCCCCCCGCAAGTAGATGATTCATGGAAAGATGCCAACCCATGTAACAGAGGGTGGTAAGAAGTATCAGCTCCCCCAATCTGATTCGTAGGTCACATAGCCAACAAGGTTTCGCCTTCTTTAAGCTTTTTTCTGGATGTACGTTTTGATCTCATTTTAGCACAAAAGCATAAAACATTGAACTCTACTCGCTAGCTCCATTTTCACCATCCTCTTCAGCCTTCTCCTTTTGTTTCTCCTGTTCCTCTGCACCAAGAAAGCCCAAGTTCAAGTAAATAAATATGATTGTAAACCAGGTATGTCGTTCATGAACAGCCAAAGAAAAAAGGGAAGAAAAATGATTGCACTATGTTCCTAGAATCACCTCTAGACGGAACTTAACATTCATCAGTTCACAATTTACGCCAATATACCTAAGATTACTCTCCCAGTAATATCTAGAAAGCAGAAACTGAGAAAAGGAGCTATGCTGGTTCAAAGAGAAGGTCTCTGACTTCATTTGCTGTACAGATATGCATGTCGATGCCTTGATAAACCAATAGGCAACGATTGAGATTCTTAGAGAAGCATACATAATCAGTTATAGATAATTCCAACATACGCAAGATTCCATCTTTATACCCAGTGAGATCATCAAAGATGAGTTCATATCATTGAGGCGCTCTAACGACTGAAGATGAATAGCTCATCCCACATAATTTTAGAATAGCATGCCTATCAATTTGCACTTTTTTGCTAGAAAATTAATGCAGAATTCGACAATGATACTCTGCAGAGGCTACATTCTCTCCTTGTGGAATATAAGCATTTGTCGACAGATTCACCAACCATCATGTGACAGAAGAATAAAAGAGCCAGCATATTTGGAAGGAAAGATGCTTTTACCCCCATGACAGGAAGCTCTCATGCAATTACTTCTAGTTTCTATAAAGAGAAGTAAATCAAATCGTTTCTGCATTCTAACAGGTTGTGGACGGAAATAACTTTCCCATTGTAGGGCCACACAACCACATTGCAATTTTTCTTCAACAATAATACCAAATTTTCCAGTCTTTTCTCCTTCAAACACATCATAAACAAATGACAACACTGAACCGGCAAACCTAGTGTGGCAGGAATAACTGGAAAGATGAAAAGATGGATGTAATCAGAACTAAGCCTAGCTATTACAAGGTGTGGCAACTGGTAGGCTTAACTTGATCTGTTCTTCTATTTGGTAGGAGGCACAAAAGATGATATTATAGATTTTTTTTTTCCACTCTCTAGGCAGTGCTTAGCACCATGACTGCCATTCAACTTCTACACCTTCTGCGAAGACAAATAAAAGATGTTTCATCCACCAGAAAAGAAGATTGAAAGATACTTACGAACAATCTTATACATTGCCTTCTGTGTGCGTCTTTCAAGCTTATCAAGCTTCTTCTGGACATCTCTCCTTAAGTCCCAGTTAGGTTTTTTTGGAGCAATGTTTATAAATGGATCCTACAGAATATCCAAAATGAGAATTATCATTTACAGGCACCATGGGAAAGCTGAAGCACAAGCACCATACTCAATCAAATCAAAACCCACCTTCTTTTCTGCTGGAGGAGGTTCTGTCGCAACAGGGTCTTCAAATTTTGGTAGAACAGGTGGTGCAACCTTTCCCTCCTGAAGTTGCTTATCATGAGGAACATAGTTTCGGAATTTCATGCTGGGATTTCTGCACCAAATTCAAGCATCCTAATTAAAGCAAGAGCCAAACTAAGCACACATGCCAGCATCAGTAGAAGAGTGATAACAGAAAACAGACAATGCACCCCCAACAGCTTGTCTCCTCTTTAAATTATTTCTTCATGAGATATCTATCGAGCAATCAGGTGTCAAAGTTCAATGGGATTTTTATTATTATACACAGATCTTTCTGCTAATTCCTAATACCTCCAAAGTGGAAGAAAATTCATACATAGGGTTGTCAAAGGCTAAGCACTGATGTTTCCATAAAACAAAAATAAACCCTGATAAGGATGCTAGAGAACAATGAGAACAAAGGATGCAAGATAAGTTTGTGAACAGCCTGTAACAAATACCAAACGAAAACTAAACATTGGAGTGCAGCGCAACAGACTCCCATTCTAATGCAAACGGAATAATATTGGTCACACAAGTCCGATCAATGGAAATCCTTTATTTTCCCTCTCTCTTTCTCCATCCAGATAGGTAAGAAGGATATGGTCATCTGGCTCTGGCTACTAACTGTGAAGTAAACTTCCAAACATGAAGAACATGTTGAATGAGTCAAACTTTCTTTTGTGTAAATGTGTTTTTCTGTGACAGTTTCTATGGTGCTATGTTTTTCACGTGTTAATAGTTTGTGACAGTTTTTATGGAGTTGTTGCTGCACATGTTAAGTTAGTGGGGGTGTTAGTGGGGTGTGATAGTTTTCTTTTTGCGTAAAGCCTATGTAATGGTTGTGGTGTCAGTTTTTAACGTAGAATGCAGAAAGTTTTTCTTCTCTTGAGTGTCTCTCTTCCTATATCCTTTACAAACAGTGGTATCAGAGCCAAGTTACCCTGAAAGTAAAAAAATACGTGAGATTACCCAATGGCCGCAGATTCCAATTTTGTGCAAGCAGCCATCCCACGCTTTGATGGTCACTATGACCATTGGAGCATGCTAATGGAGAATTTTTTACGGTCAAAGGAGTATTGGGCAGTTGTCGAATCTGGAATTCAAGAGCCACCGGCAGGCACGGCTTTGACGGATTCCCAAAAACAGAACTGGAAGCTAGAAAGCTGAAGGATCGAAGGCAAAAAATTATCTCTTTCAGGCTATTGATCGTCCCATCTTGGAAACTATTCTTTGCAAAGAAACTTCCAAGGATATTTGGGATTCTATGAAGAAGAAATATCAAGGCTCGGATAGGGTGAAGCGTGCACAGCTTCAAGCCTTGAGAAGGGATTTTGAGACACTAGCGATGAAGGATGGAGAATCTGTCACCAGCTATTGTGCTAGAACAATGGAGATCAGCAACAAGATGCGATTCCATGGCGAGCAGATGGATGACGTCACCATTGTAGAAAAGATTTTGCGTTCTTTGACACCAAAGTTTAATTACGTTGTCTGCTCAATTGAAGAGTCAAAAGACATAGATGCACTCTCTCTCGACGAATTACAAAGCTCTTTATTGGTGCATGAACAGAAGATGAACAGAAATTCAACAAGAATTTCAACAGTAGAGGAGCAAGCGTTGAAGGCTTCTACCTATACTCATTCCAACAATTTCAGAGGAAGGGGTAGAGGTAGAGGTAGAGGAAGGGGAGATCGAGGAAATAGAGATGTTAGCAGAAATTTCAACGCTAATAATGATCAAGGCAGAGGCAGAGGACGTATTTTTGACAAATCGAAGGTAGAGTGCTTTAGATGTCATAAATTTGGTCATTATGCATCTGAATGTTATACTAGGCTGCCTAATGATAAAGAAAAGGGAGAGAGTTCAAATTTTGTCGAAAAGAAAGAAGCGGAAACGTTGTTGATGACTGTTCAAGATGAAAAGAAACTCGAGTCAGATATTTGGTTTGTCGATACGGGCTGCAAGTAACCACATGAGTGGATGTAAGTCTTCTTTTTCTTATTTAAATGAAGATTTCCATTCTACTGTGAGTTTTGGTGATGATTCTATTGTGAAAGTGATGGGAAAAGGTGATATTAAGATAAGAACCAAGAATGGTTTTGTGGAAACGATCTCTGATGTGTTATATGTTCCTGACTTGAAAAGTAATCTGTTGAGTGCTGGTCAATTACAAGAAAAGGGTTATGTTATCACTATTAAGAATGGTGCCTGTGAAATTTACGATTCTATTAGAGGTGCTATTGCAGTTGTTCAAATGAATTCAAGCAGATTGTTTCCATTAAAGATTGAAAGCATTCAATCTTGTATGATGGCTGAAATGAAAGATCCCACATGGTTATGGCATTTTCGTTATGGCCACTTGAGTTTTGGTGGATTGAAAACCCTCCAACAGAAACACATGGTGATAGGACTTCCTCTAATTACAACTCCTTCGAAGTGTGTGAAGAATGTGTTGTTAGCAAACAACATCGTTCTCAATTTCCCAAAGGAAAGTCATGGAGAGCAAAAGATGTATTGCAACTGGTGCATTCAGATATTTGTGGGCCAATAAACCCATCTTCTAATGGAGGTAAAAGGTACTTAATTACTTTCATCGATGATTTTTCCAGAAAAACTTGGGTTTATTTTTTACAAGAAAAATCAGAAGCTTTCTCTATATTTAAAAGCTTCAAAGCTCATGTGGAAAATGAAGCAGGAAAGACGATTAAGGCCCTTCGAACTGATCGCGGTGGAGAATATTGCTCAAAAGAATTTGAAGTTTTTTGTGTAGAGCATGGCATTCGAAGAGAGCTTACAGCCGCTTATACACCGCAACAAAATGGTGTATCGGAGAGGAAAAATAGAACCATTCTTAACATGGTGAGAAGTTTGTTGGCAAGAGGAAGAGTTCCAAAGACTTTTTGGCCGGAAGCAGTAAATTGGAGCATTCATGTTTTGAACAGAAGTCCAACTTTTGCTGTTCAAAATATGACACCAGAAGAGGCTTGGAGTGGGAGAAAACCAGCTGTAAATCACTTCAGAATTTTTGGATGCATCGCATATGCTCATGTCCCTGATGAGAAAAGGAAGAAACTTGATGACAAGGCTGAAAAGTGTGTTTTTCTTGGTGTAAGTGATGTATCCAAAGCATATAAATTATTTAATCCTTTGACAAAGAAGGTTGTGACCAGCAGGGATGTTGTTTTTGATGAAGAGAACACTTGGGATTGGAATAGGCAGCAGCCTACCCATGTCTTTTATGACAATGATGCTGAACAGGAGCAAATTTCAGCACCTTGCATGCCCGAAAATTCATCAAATACAACTTCTACATGTGTTGAAATTTCACCAGCAGTCATTGAAGAAAATGAAGATGATGCGCAAACTCTTCGCCGTGTTAGAAAAAGGCCTGTTTGGATGGAAGATTATGAGGTAACTGGAATTAAAAATCCAATTACTCACTTTGCTTTATTTTCAGATTGCGACCCTACTACTTTTGAGAGTGCTGTCAAAGAAGAAAATGGCGGAAAGCAATGGATGAAGAAATTGATGCCATTGAAAGGAATGACACTTGGGAGTTATCCGATCTTCCTAATGGACACAAAACCATTGGTGTAAAGTGGGTATTCAAAACAAAGCTGAAAGGAAATGGTGAAATTGACAAGTTTAAAGCACGCTTGGTAGCCAAGGGATACAAGCAGCAGTACGGGATTGACTATACAGAAGTTTTTTCTCCAGTTGCAAGACATGACACAATCAGATTGGTGGTTGCATTGGCGGCACAAAATTCTTGGCCTATTTTCCAGCTAGATGTCAAATCGGCATTCTTGCATGGGTACTTGGAGGAACAGGTATTTGTCGAACAACCCCCTGGTTATGTTAAGATTGGAAATGAGCATAAAGTTTACAAATTGAAGAAAGCCCTTTATGGGCTAAAACAAGCCCCACGAGCTTGGTATAGCCGCATTGAGACTTATTTTCTTAAAGTTGGTTTTTTGAAATGTCCCTATGAGCATACACTTTTTGTTAAGATTGGAGATAAAGGAAAAATGCTCATTGTCTGCTTGTATGTTGATGACTTGATGTTTACTGGAAATTGTGATGCCATGTTTGAAGAATTCAAGAAGTCGATGATGGATGAGTTTGAAATGTCTGATCTTGGTATGATGCATTACTTTCTTGGCATAGAAGTAGTACAATCGAGTGATGGGATTGTTATTTCTCAAAAGAAATATGTGGGAGAAATTTTGGACAGATTTCACATGAAGGATTGTAATCCTGTAAACACTCCAGTTGAGTTTGGCTTAAAGCTACATAAAGATCATGAAGGGAAGAAGGTTGATGGGACACTTTACAAACAAATTGTGGGCAGTTTGATGTATCTAACTGCAACAAGACCAGACATAATGTATGCTGTGAGTTTAATCAGTAGATATATGGAGAATCCTACAGAAATGCATTTGTCAGCTGCTAAGAGAATTCTTCGTTACTTGCAAGGAACTAGAGACTTTGGACTATTTTACAAGAAGGGTGAAAAGTCCGACTTATTGGGATTTACTGACAGTGATTATGCAGGAGATCAAGATGATAGGAGGAGTACTTCGGGTTATGTTTTTATGTTTGGGACAGGTGCTATTTCATGGTCATCCAAAAAGCAACAAATTGTCACTTTGTCGAGTACAGAAGCTGAATTTGTTGCTGCTACAGCTTGTGCTTGTCAAGCTATTTGGCTAAGGAGAATTCTTGAGGAGCTGCAATTCAAGCAACCAGGAGCTACCAAAATATTTTGTGACAACAACTCAGCAATCAAACTCTCCAAGAATCCGGTGCTACATGGAAGAAGCAAGCACATTGATGTGAAGTTTTATTTCTTGAGAGATCTCAGTAAAGATGGAACAATTGATCTAATTTATTGCAGGAGTGAAGATCAAGTTGCTGATATATTCACCAAAGCCCTCAAGATGGAGTCGTTTGTGAAGCTCAGAAGGTTACTAGGTGTCTGCACGCTAGAAACAATCAAGACTTTAAACTGATTGTTTGCAACATCAGTTTAAGGGAGGGAATGTTGAATGAGTCAAACTTTCTTTTGTGTAAATGTGTTTTTCTGTGACAGTTTCTATGGTGCTATGTTTTTCACGTGTTAATAGTTTGTGACAGTTTTTATGGAGTTGTTGCTGCACATGTTAAGTTAGTGGGGGTGTTAGTGGGGTGTGATAGTTTTCTTTTTGGCGTAAAGCCTATGTAATGGTTGTGGTGTCAGTTTTTAACGTAGAATGCAGAAAGTTTTTCTTCTCTTGAGTGTCTCTCTTCCTATATCCTTTACAAACAGAACATTGAAAGATATCACAAGGAAAACCCTGAAGCAAAGAATTTTGGGAATATCGCCAGAACCATCTGCGAAAAGAAAAGAAAGAAGAGGCACAAGAAGCACTCACTCCTCTTGGGCGTCATCCTCATCATTATCATTCTCGCCATCCGAGTTGTCATTAGCTTGATCAGCAGAATCCTCACTGGGAGCATTAAGCAGCTCCTGTGCAGCTCTGAGAGCTCTCAGCCTCTCCCTCCTCGCGGCAACCGCTTGCTCGATCGAGTCATCTTCCTCACCCATCTCCCTCACCTACACAAATCAAAAAGGGACCATAAACACAAGCAGCCGACTATTCAAGAACATTTCCGCAGCCGACGCCACGCCAACTTCGCTGGAAACTTGAAACGATACCAAATTCACAACCTCCAACACCCCCCGAATCACACAAAAAACCCACGACGCCAGAAACACAGGCGCTCATGGGTGACCAGCCTCGCGCGTCGACAAACTGGCCACCAAAAAACCCCCTTGAAGCGGGTTCCCTATCGAGGCCACAGCTCGGGGAAAAGGGTTGCCCGTGTTCAGCGAGTTGGAGGGGAAAACGAGTGTCCCCACGATTACAAGCTTAAAGAACGAATCTTGGCACTGAAAGTTTAAGGGGTTGGCAAGACGAGACTGACCTTAGGTTTTCAGAAACAGAGGGGAAGGTTCCGATGCTTGGCGACGGCGGATGCTTTTTGCCAGATGGGGGGTATGGAGGTTCCGTCGAGTTCGAGCAGGCGGAAGGATCTTCACACCAGTCTTCTTCTCTCTCGGAGCTTCCCCTCTCGGCAGCGTCTCAAGCAGCCCAGGTCATTACCCAAAAAATAAAAATTAAAAGAAAATGCCAAACTTGGTTTTTTTTGTAAAAAAAAAAAATACCAAACTGGTTTTTTTTGGTCGAAAAAATACCCAAAAAGTTTTTTTACCAAAAAAAAAGAAGCTGGGTTCACCTTGCCTCATTTATGCAAAGTAATGATAAACAAAGGTGAATCTTCCATTTTGATTTTCTTTAAATGCAAAGTACTTAGGGGTGATCGATTCCCGGTTTGGTCCGGTTCTAAGGTGAAACCAAGAACCGGACTGGAAGGACTGGTTCCCAAATTTTGGGATTGTGGACCGGACCGGCCAATCCAAGATCGGGAACCGGACCGATCAACCTGGTCCGGTGGGACCGGCAACTTTGCAAACAACCGTAGTTACAATTCAAGAAAAGGCATTAATTTCCAAATGGTATTGAGTATATTCAATGTAATTGACGCATGACGGCTAGTGGTAAGACATTTTTCATATTTCTTACAAAAATACACAAGTGAGAGTAAGCTAAATAGAGTTATGGGCCACGGTTGCATGCATTGCAAAGAGAGGTGTATTTGGAATTTGAAATTGAAATAAATAAATTTTTTTAATTCTTAAGAATTTTTAAAAATATATATATTTTTAAAAACTACCGATCAGTCCGATCGGTCCGGTTCCCAACTTGGAATCGGGAACTGACCGACCAACCACCGATTCCAAAAATGGAATCGGGAATCGGACCCCCGACTATAACCGACTAGTCCAGTCCGGGTTAGGCGGTTCTTGGGTTGGGCGGTTCCCGTTGCACACCCCTAAAAGTACTTGAAGCTTTCGTTAAGTACAAGAGCCCTTCTTTTTTTTCCAGCTAAGTTTATGTATAGATTTATATATAACTTTTTTTTTGTGTATATTTGAAATTCAAACGAAATTTTAAATTATTTTGAAAAAGTATATAAAGATACATTTTACTTTTTACTTAAGCTGAAGTAAAAAAGGTACATTTTTTCCTCTACTCTAAGTACATTGAAACATATAATGCGTTTGTTTCATAAATATGAACATTTTGAAAAATACTTTATTAGAAATAATTATTTATATCACTTATAAAAATGAACAAATGAGAAATATTTTATTGTACATGAAAAAAATTAGTAATAAATTGCTTCCGCCTCCACGCCACCTCTCTCTTGTCAATCTCTTTTTATTTTTATTTTTTTTCCTAATTAGTATTTTTGAAATTGCTAAGCTAGTTATCGCTCCTCCACTTTTTATGTCTTTTTGAAATTTGAGAAATTCCTTAAAAGGTTCAAGAGAAAAGAAATAAGTGAAAGATCTGCGCCTTATGATGAGAGAATCCACAATGTTAACTTCCATATTCCTTGATTTGTAGGGAAGAAAAATATCTACTAATTAACAAGGAGCGCGAAGCATTTGGATACCGAGATGTTAAAATAAAAAAATGCAGCTTGGCTACATCCCATTAGGGGATTACCCATACAACCCTCGCACAACCAAGAAGAAAGTGAGATGAGGCTGGCAAGTTACAATTAACTGAATCTTGTTGTGAGCCAATGAGCCTCCAACTTATGCCAGAGCTAGTAGTGAATAGATTAACAAGTTGCTTCAATTTAATACTCTAGATTTGCTAGTGAAGAATGCTAGCTTGTGTTAGTTACAAATAAATAAAGAAAAAGGTTTCGTGAAAAAAATAAGTAAGATTTTTATCTCCTGATATATACGAAATTATTGGAGGTCGTCATAAATCAGCTCATTTTCTTCAAAACGGCCGAGTTCTTTCCTTTCAAGTCCAAGAAGAAGAAGCTCGAGTCACGACGGCTTTTCCTTCACAATCTCTAGTATTCATCCGAATCCAAAACAAAAATACAACTCAATGGAGATTCGATCTGGAGATATCGGGATGACGACGGGATGATAATCGGACTGCAATTATTTCAATATCGATGAAAGAATTATATCTCTCGATATGCATACAATGCGCGCGCACGAATGTGTCGCCTTCTGCTTTTCGCTCTAAGCACCCGGAAACAAACAATCAATGACAATCATATAGAGGAAGATAATAGTCACTTAGAGTTTCAACCTGTAACTACAGTCGCTAGCCCTGATGCTGACCGGGTTACTAGTACTCAGACTATTCACCACCAACAGGCACTTCCCCAGAATCCTCACCTTCCTCAGCTTCAACCTCCCGACCTTGACCGCGACTGGAGCATCGACATTCAGAGTCAGGGGTATCTGCCCCGTCTGTTGCTGCTCCTGAAGCGCGTTCATCAGGGTCCTCCCGGATCTCGTCTCGCCGCTCAACCTGATGTTGAGCTCAGTAACGTTCTTGTGACCCTGGTAGAATATAGGCAAGGAACCTTGGCATAACTTGTCGTTCTTGTACCAAACGGCTAGCCACCCGCCCTTCTCGTAGTATATCCCAATCCTTTTGTTCGGATTGTTGGCCGTGATCTGGACTTCAAACTTCGCGTAAAGGGTCAAGTCAATGTTGAGCCTCAGGTCGGTTATCCTCAACTTCTGTACCGAATACTCTGGGAGTTTCGGCTGGAATATGGCATAGAGGATCGCGGCTGCAGCCCCGACCACAAGTAGTAGGATCACCAGGAGGCAAATTGTCCGGCACAGGCACCTGCAGCAGCAGCTTCTGCTTCTCGGTGGCTGGGAGGGGATGATGATGGGAGGACCCTGATGACGAAGAGGGCTAGTGGCCTTGTCGGAAGCTGGGGCACCAGGAGGCACGAGAGGCACGGTGGGTGGCAGCTCCAAATCTGCAGCCGGGTGAATCTTCTGTTGGTCTGCCATGGCCGGCCGCTGCTTCTCTGAGGTCATGCAAGTTTTGGACCATTCTCTGTTTCTGCTTCTAAGCAGGCGAGAATATATACTGTCAAGTTCTTTTTGCTCATTGGGACTTGTCTGAAATGGTTTTCCCTCTAGTGGAGAAGTTGGAATCCAATAGGAGAGCTCCAGTCAATCCTCAACTGTATTGTACCTAATAAAATCACATACTAAAACCAGGATGTTCGGGAGGTAGTTGAGCTTCTCATCTGTTTGAACTGTGTGCGCAAGTGACAAGTAGGAATCAATGCCGGTTTTGGTCCTTAAATCCCAGCCAATCATGGCACTCTTAATCACCGTAAGCCAGTGAAATTTATGTGTATGATCTTGATGTGGCCAATAACAGAGGACCACACTGAATCCTCTAGGAAAACAATGTTGCCAGCGGAGTTACCTAGACTGACCTGAACCGTTGGATTTTGCCGGCCTCTCCGCATCTGATGACTCAGATCACCGGGAGGAATGAGTCTCGGCAAGAATTTATCATACATTTCTTTTGTCTAACTTGTGATTGAATAGACTTTAAGTTCTTAGGAATATCCTTGTTGCATAAGACAATGCCAATTGTGTTGATCTCACTGGTCAATTGAAAAGGAGCGAATTCAACTGCATATATCCCATGTGCTTATCAAACGTAAACAGGTGAGCTACCCACGTGATAACGTGCGTTTGGTGTTGCAAAATTTCTTGGGAAGCAACATAACTCCGAATGATGGTCGGCCAAAACATCAAACGATTATAATTGAGATAGGTAACAAAATGTGTCTCTAAGAGCAATATTTAACTCACAATCAGAGAGATGTTCTTAACAATAATAAAAGGCAGCTGGTTCTATTGAGATTTTGAGCAGCATGCCATGAGTTACGCCCCCTACTCCTAATTCAGCCATAATGTGGCAGAAGGAGCAGCAGCATCAACCGCCGTCACCACCAAGCTACACAATTGCCAGTACATGGATGCAACTCGGCGTAAAACCATACTTGGCCACTTCATTACCCTGGCCGGGTTATTATTTATCAGTTAGATCGATATAAGGGGCCATGACCACGGACAAGTCTCACATTCACTAGCAATTCCACAAATACTAGTGAAAGAACAGCTTATTTTTTTAAGAGAAATTAACCAATGCCACCGTTTGTTTATGACAGATACATAACATCCATGGATAATTTACTCGATTTCCATGCTAGTTCAGCCTACGTTTACACTATGCAGTGAAGGTATCGTGCGATAATTGACCCGACCTTCATTCAATCTCAATCTGTTGAGGGGCATCTTCTTCTGCTTCTTTGGATCCTTCTGCATTGAGCTCCTCCGGAGAAATCCCTGAAGCTTCCACTGTTCTGGTAACCCACTCTCTCAGTGGATCTTCATTCAGATCGAGCCTCAGAATACCCGCAAACATCCCACCCATAAAAGCAACCGGTTCCTAAAAAGAAATAGATTACAGATAGATGGTGGCAGTTGAATTTGAATCTTTTTACAGAGGAGCATAGAGCATTGTTGCTGACTTAAGAGTCAAATGTTGTGAGCACTAATGCTGTAACGGGGACAAATTACAATAAAATTTTCCCTTCAAATTCGTGCCTTATGACAATCAAGATCTTTTTGGCACATTGTAAGATAGACAAATAGGAAACTTGTTTGACTAAAATTTTGTTACTCATAAGCATCTGGTGAAATTACAGAGTCAAGGATTACTTGGATTGATACAGAAATTAAGCCTATCACATATGGTTCTTGTCCTGGATTCTCATTCTTATTCAGCAGAGAGGAGAACTACTAGGGCCATAGAGTCCTAGGGATAATACTTTTAGGAGTTTGAAACTCTCCAAAGATTGGCATTCTCCATGATCTACCTTAAGACGAACCAGCCTGAGGCCCTTCTATGCACGCTTCATTAATTCCATGATCTAATCAAGTTTCCCCTTTTTCCTCTTGATTTTAATAATGACAAATCTACTTTAGCTATGAGACTCGTTACGTTCACAAACAGAATTTACTAGCTAAAACCTATAACTAGTAGAACCCATAAGACATGACAGATCTTGCAACCCCTTTTTCCTTCTTACTTCTTTTTGGAGCTGACAACCACAAACAGTAAAACCTCACTAGGAACACCTATCTAGGACTGTCTCTAACCATTATAAAAGAGCTTGTTAGATCCCTTCCCTTATGCAATCCAAATTCCCATCAGGAGGACAAACCACAGTCACAAGCATCAAACCTGATTCTAAAACACCCATCCAGGATTCGGCCCTGATAGTTTCTGCTACCAAGCAGAGTGATAGTCACAGAGAGAGAGACTTTATCCCACAATCAGCTGTTGCTTAAAAACTTTCTTCTGCCCCTGGCCTTGCAAAAGCAGGCGTTGGAAAATTTATATACAAATCATTGCCTAAAGAAATGCTTATCAGCCTAAGCCCATGATAGATGGTCTGACCATGGAAATTTAACTATGACAGCCCTCTATCTGTGCTTTAATTCTTTGCATTCGTTTGCTTGCATATCAGGATGATGAAGTAGGAGCAGTAAGTCTGCCTCCTCCTATCTCAAGGCTACTCAATATACAAATGATTGAAACAATCTGACCACCTCACATAGAAAAGGCCCATCTCAGAGGAACCCCTCCCATCAACTGATTCCGAAGCCTCGAATAATTAGTTATTAATGTGTTTCCGCAACACATACACATCAACAAGTCCCATTCCAGCAAGTGGTAATTTTTAATCTTTCTTTAAGCTCTTGCATATGCAGCAATTCAGTTTAAGTCAGGTTAAAGTTTTGGCAATGCCCAATGATGCACCTCAATCTAGCGGTAGAAGATCAATCTTTCAAACTTGTTTGGTGGAAAAAACAGGGATAAAAAAAAAACACTAATCTTTAAAGTGGCAAGATGTTTGGCATACTAATAGCTCTTATAGGCAATCCCCAAAGCAATCATCAAAACTTTTGCGCCTGTAGAGAAGGCTCTCAAGAAAAATTAAACACCCAATTTTCAAATCCTTTAAGTTAGAGCCCCATGATTCCTCTTAACCATGTCTAATCTCATATATGCTGCTAAAGTCTAGACCATGCAGCTTCAAGGTTGGCACATCGTTCAGTTAGCTCAACATAAACAACTGCTGCTTATCCAATGCCGACAAATTGTTAACCACGCTAAAGCTCTCTAATTGTCCATCCCAGGACCTAATAGCAACCACCGAGCATTAGGCAACACCGCAGGAATCAAGTTCATCACGATCCTCGTCGTAAACTGAACCAGCAAAGCTAGTGACTTATCGGGTCCTGAAAAGCAGTACCTTGAGAGCTTCTCTAATGATGCGTTCTTCAGTAGGATTGAAGAAAAACGCACGGACTCCGTTCCTACGGTAGTCATCGCGCCTTCCGCCGATGCCCCTCCTTTCTGTACTGAAAAATGGAGACCGCGACGGCGGGTGGAGTCTCGTACGGTCGCCCAAATCGGGTTTCCTCAACTTCTGCTGCTGAATCCAAGAGTCAATTAGAACGGACATCGCCCCGAGAGTCACGAATTGTGCGGGGAGAGAGAGAGAGAGAGATGACGAACCGGTGCAAACGTAGGAGAGTTGAAGAGGAGAGACATGTTCGAGCGCTCTGCAACGGCGGAGCTGCTACTCGATTCGACGGTCGCGGCGGAGGAGGACGGACTGAGAATCCGGAGAGTTCGCTGGAGTTCGCCGGAGAAGAAGATACGTGTCGCTGTCCGGCTCGGGCTCGAGCCTGCTTAAGTTGATAGAATTTCGTGGGTTTATTTGATTTCTTCCTTAAAAATGGGCAATGCATGCATTTTTTTGTTGTGTGATTTTCATGATATTAGAATTTCTTTTTTCTCTTCCAAAGCATGTAGATATATTGCTTTTTAATTTATTTAAAAAGATAAAAAAATACCAAGGTACAAAAGAAAGAAAATTAATATCATGAAAAATTCCCAAAAGCAATACACGTATGATAAATTTATCCTAAATAATGTAATTGATTTATTGCTTGATGTTAGCTCGATGATTCAACGGTAAAACTTAACGGAAGTTGACGAATGGTGAATGTAATCATTAGTTTTGGTAAATTTGTTATAGGTATATCAATTTACATTTTTAGTAACTCAATAATTAGTTTATAATAAATTTATCATATATGTACTACTCTCATTAAATAAATGTCAAGTTTTGATATTGGGTATAGTTTGAGTGCTAGCGAAGTAGTCTTTGATTGGTAGTTAGACTTAAATCCCAATAAATAACCAGCAATGAATAAAATGATGGTTTTCTTATGTTTACTTTACCTCAATTAGATAAATAAATATAATTTTTTGTGAGAAAAGAGGAATGGCAAATAGAAAAGACATTTATTTTATTTTATTTATTTCTTACAGTTGGTGTGGAGAGTGAACTGTAATATGCGAAATGAAAATACACATTTCAAAGAGACAAAATTTAGACATTTTTCGTAAGTGCTTACTTTTTAATTTTTGTTGTTTCAAGTTCAAAATTAGACCTTTCACACATTGAGTTAATATAACCAAAAAAATTAAGTTTTTTTTATGATTTTTAAATAATAAACTAGTATATAAAAACGACTACATCCCCTCCTCGCGGGCCGGGCCGGGCCGGGCCAAACCCAACAGAAGAGGCCCGAGCAAAGGCGGTTTGGACAGTTCGGGCTTCGACGGGCCTGCTCTTTTATAACACCTCGTGTCACCTGTTCGCCTCCGGTTCCTGCAATCTAGAAGATTCGTTCGTAGCCGGAGGTTCCTTCCTTGCTCAGCTCCCTCTCCTCTGCAGATTTCGCCTTGGTTTCGATCGCTCGGGCGCCGTCTTCGTCGGTGGAGCAACTAGGGTTTGGCGGTGGTCCCGCAGGTGCTCGCGTTTTTGCCGCGAAAATCGATGGCCGGAAGGGAAGTTCGCGAGTACACCAATCTCAGCGATCCTAAAGGTAGGATCTTGGAAGTCGTGTCGATTTTCTCGCGGCTCCTCTGCGCGGATGTTGTTTTATTTTGATTTGTGGATTGAAATGGGATTCTGGGTTGTCGTGTGAAATGCGAAACAGATAAGAAATGGGGAAAGGGGAAGGACAAGATAGACGATGAGGACATCACGTTCCAGCGCATGGTCGCCAAGGTTAGCCCCATCCATCTCCCACCCACCTGTCTCCTATCTCTTCTGAAACTGATCGAGCTCAGTCTTGGTGTGTATTGCATACTAGCTCCTGGCCTCCATGGTGCTTGGAACAGGTAGATAATATCAATGGTTCAGTTTTGGTTAGCTTGCCCGGTGGGATAATGTTGAGAGGGGCAATTATCGAGTCGTCCTCAGGATGTTACTGAATATAGAAGATGATGGGATTAAGTGAAATAGAAGCTCCGGCAGACTGAACTGTGCTGTGCCTGAGGAACGACACATTGAGGTTGTGTCCTAGGCTAGTAACTACACAATTAAGACGGGTCTGCAGAAATTTTACGTGGTTATCGCTTTACAGTGATCATGCCTGTGGTATTGATGTGAGAATATGGGCATCAGCTCTTGGTTTAACTTTGTTATAAAAAGTAGAAATATACTAGTTAGTGCGGTTTACGGCTTGTGCACTAATTCGATAGATTATAAAGACTGTTTTTTAGTTAGTGTGTGGAGGCCAGGAGTCTGTATCACCATACTAACTGTACTTCAGCCCTCATCTCCATTAAGCATTTGCGTGAGGATGGTTTTCTGATAACATGCCCGGGCAGGGATCTTGGCCTTCACCGGGTGGCTGATGCAAGCAGATGCAAGAGGTTGCTGGAGAACGTGGAGGTTACCTTCATGGACGAGGAGGTAGGCATAGTCATAGACAGACTTTCCCTGTGGTGCAATCAGCGAAGTGATGGGAAAGCTTTCTCCTGGGTTTTTTACAGTTTTATCTCTTTCCTTTTTCATTCTGCCTTTAGTTCCTAGAACTTTGTTTGGGCTTCATTGTGCAGCCTTGGACAGTGATGATCTGCTATATCTCAAGGAACAAATGGAAGCTGAGGAGGATGCAGAACGCCTCCTACGGCGCACTGAAAAACGAGCATTTGCTGCGTTTAAAATATCCTTCAATGTTTGGGTTCTTTTTTTTTTTTTTTTGGGTGGAAATTTTAATGCATTTATGTAGGCGCATTGAGATGGCTGAGGTTAATAATGTGAAGATGATGCTTATTTTTAAGTTTTCATTGCATTTGAAGGAGTTCACTTTACTGTCGATATTGGCTAACAAGATTAGTTTAGGTTTCATACAAATAGGGTAATTGTACAATGAAAATTTGTTACTTGTGCCCCTTGGGATTGGACTTTGTATGAGGCTTTCATGAGATATTGTGCATGATTTTGCCTGTATGTTCTGGGGTTTTTGTGTTTTGGCTCTTCTTTGCCTGCAGTTCATTTTCGTTTAATATCAAGGCAATCTAGCAGCGTGATCTCAGTTTCTTGTTATTATTACAAAATCGTATCTGCTGGAACAAAGTATATGTATTGGATTAATTGTTTCTTATGGCATGCAGATTGAAAATATTTATAAGGATCTCTTTATTGTATCATTATGATCAAGTGGCAGCCTAAGTCCCCTTGATTGGGAGAAGAGAGAACTGATGGTCAGCTTTGTTGATGTTAGAAACCTTGATTGGGATGATTTTTTCACATTGATGCACAAATTTTTGGCTTCAAAAGAAATGTTTCTCTGTCATTGTTCTGATAGCATATAGATGTAGAGGTCATTAAAAGAGGTAAATTGGAAGCCCTATCACAGTGCTTTCATTGAGTCTTTTCCTTAAATCGAATGATACAGAGCCGCGAGTTTAGTAGATTCATCTCCTGCATCTGTGCCTTTGCCTCTTCGTGTTGAACCAAAGCCAAAGAGTGGGATCAGGTATTGTTTCTTTTTAGTGCATGTGCAGGGTTGCAATTTTTAGGTTTCTTCTTCCTCCTAACAGTTTTAATTGTCCATCTAACGCAGGCAGCAAGATCTCCTCAAGAAAGTTGTGGAAATCAAGCCCAAGCGGCAAAAAGCTTCTAGCCCACCAAATACGAATTGGGAAACCAACATATCCAATAATCACGTGACTTCTGAATCGAAGGTTGATCAGGTGAAGAAACAGCCCATGCCAACAAAAGCAGAGGATAAAACCGAACCGGAAAATTCTGTAAAAAGCTTGCTGGGCATAGCATATGAAAGTTCTGACGACGAGGAATGATCTAAGAATGAAGAGTGGATGCACACGTGCGGTTCTGCGTGCTCAGTTTTGATGTTCACTCGAAATAGGAAATGTAGTACAAGACATCGAATTTGGCTCAATTGTATCATTCTCAGCTTTGATGTTCACTTGTAGGAAATGTAGCACAAGACATCGAAGTCGACTCGAGTGTATCTTTTGGCATTAATATATCACGTGGCTTTGAAAGCTTAACAAATTTCCTCCCTCTTCCACCTGGTGCAAATGTCTCAAAAAGAGAATCGCAAGACTTTTTGTGATCGATTCATTGTTGAGAACTTAAAATTGCCAGTCAGAGGCGTATTGCGACAGCATATCTCTTCACGATGAGTTGACCGGGATTTGGTTTAAGTTCAACTTACTCTACTTTTCAACGATAATTTCTTACATATGCGGACCCAAGTCAAAGTTTTTCACGAGAATGAGACGATGTCCTTTCAAGAAGGTAGGATTGTTTCGGAGACTTGGTTAGTTAACAAAACAGGATCCCAGGCATGAATCTCTGCTTTAACTTCATGAATTCAAATCTTGGCTCAAAGAAAAATGTGCGTGTCAATGCAAGAATACAAGGCTTGAAGTTGAAGCAAAAAGTCACTTATTCCAATTCAACACATGCATTAACTGGTACACAATATCACAGCAATCTAACTCAGTATGTCCTCTTTCTTCTTCTTTTTCCTTATCAGAGAACCCTAAACCTCTCAACATTATTTGTCTCGGATTAGAACAAATTACTAGAATTCGTCCGTCCAGCAACCGTACATATATTCCCTATTCATGACTTGATCTCTACCGGCGGCAGACTACTCCACGTCCATTGCTGAACCTGCTGGTGCACTCCATTGCGTTTGCCGACTCCAATGCCAATGGCTTCGCCTCCACAGATAAAGGTGCCTCTGGGTCGAAGATACAGTACTGACAGTCTGCGGACGCAAGAGAGGACGTCCTGTACTTGTTCTCACCTCCCATGATTGGCATTGCGACTCCTCTCTTCACTGGGTTCTGGAAATCGGGCCTGTAGGTCTGCCCCAACACGCCCTCCACCTGTTCCGAGAGGTCGAAGAACCTGAACTGCACCTCCAAGTGCGCGAAGCAGTCGTCTGCGGGAATTTGATAGTTGTGGATCCTGTCATCTTCCTTGGTGATTGGCACTATGCTAGCGGAAATTTCCAGGACACCAGGAAGAGTCACAGTGATGGCATTATGGTTAGCAGTCCGCTCCACGGAAAGAGGGCTATCTGGAGCCGACCAGCTCGAGAGGTGACCGTCAGCAATGTGGACCAGCTGGTCGTCGTAGGTGAAAGCGAGCTGGTCAACTTTGTTGTCCCAGTGGGCGACCTTTTTGGCGGCAAGAGTGAAGGTGTGGCGGTTGAACCTCAGGCCTAGGGCTTGGATCCACGTGTTGTCACGCTTCCTCCCCTCAGGGCGGCGACCAATGAATCGGGCATTGATTTGGAGGTTCTGTTCAGAGATGAGAGCGAAGTGGTGGTTGGTCTCTCCATGGAAGTAGAAGACTATACCATCGCCTCCAACGAATCTGGGGTCGCCACAGGCAGAGCCTACTCCATTGCAGTTGGCTGTGCGGTCTGCAATTAAAACACCAGCAAAGTTTGAAATGGTTAAATCATGTTGCATTACCATCCAGTACACTAGACGTTTTGAGATTCTTACAAGAAACTTGATCTTCAAATGAATATATAATATATCTGCATGAATTATTCAATGCTATGAATGGGCCTCCAAAGGAGAAGTCTATACAGCATCTGTGCATGGAAATGCAAGAATGAGAGAGAGAGAGAGAGAGAGAGAGAGAGAGAGAGAGAGAGAGAGAGAGAGTGTTTTGAGATACATACTCTTGCAAGTGGCTTCACATTTGGGGGTGTTGCAGTCAATAACGCAGGCCTTGGCAGTTGGGTCAGCAGGCTTGAAGGATGGGCACTGCTGTGGGCAGGTGATGTCCTGGGCAAAGCACTTGGTGAGTGGGTCATTGCATTGGACCGACTGGGGTGGGAACACCTTCCCAGCCACGGCCGAGGGCGGAGGTGGGGCCAGCCCAGCCCCGGCTGGTGGTGGGGGTGGCGAGGGGTTGCCATAGAGGTCAGCGCTGCTGAGGGCAATGGAGCTCAACAACAAGAGAAGGGTCATGAACATTGGAGTACTACGGGCTTCCATGTCTAACCTAAACTGTGTTACTTGGCAACACTAGCGGGTTAGTGGAAGGCCTGAATAAACTTGCTTGGCCATGCTACTTATTTATAGAGAGGGGAAAGAGAGCTAGAAGTTAGGGTTTGACGTATCAGAAGGAGAAAAAAAATTGTAATAAATGAAGTAAGCTGGAAAATCTTGGATCTGTTGAATTGAATTGAATTGGAAGTACGAACTGGGGTTCGAAATTCCATCTGCATTGACTCTAGTGGAGGAAAATCGGTATACAATGTCTTATTGCATGCTTCATTCTCGAGCAGTACAACCCCCCATGTGCAGTCATGAGGATTTTGCAAGTGTAATTTACTTATTAACTGCACAGGACGAACCAGAAGATCAAGAAGAGCGTGCTTAGCTACAGTCAACTTTAAAGATAATATTAAATCCGGAGATGAGAAGACGGGCCGAGGACGGTGCTCTTTCTCATCGTGTGCTGTCAACCCCATGATTCATTTCGCTTCAGTAAGTCTAAACACACGCACATGTATACATACATGAGCCGAGTTGTGCAGAATACATGGGTCAACTGCTAAGCGAAGGAGGGTCTTCATAAAACATGCATGGATCGAGACGTGGGTTGTGATCTGTGAAGCTAGGGAAACTAAACTGATTGGTTCATCATCGTACGTAGAATCAACGTAAGGATCGACCGAAAAGGGGTTGCGATTCTCGTTCCATAACTCGTATTCTACGGTTTGGGTGTGGAATAGCGTCAGATCCTTACTTTTGTGTCGAGAAGGCAGCATCTAGTGCTCTCTTCATTTGCGGTGCACGCTACTTGGTTGCTTCATGATCTTTCTCGAAATTTGTTTAGTCGAACTCGATTTTTTCAGCCGACGTGATGGGCTTAGCCAACCACAATTCAAAGTAAGAAAAATGCAAGATTAACTTATTTCCACAATGTGACTTTAGTGGGTAACAGGACATGCGGATGTGTGTGAATCAAATACACACGACACAGGCTCGCCTGGCTACTCTACTAATGTAAATAACCCCATATTTGAATATTCTATGGGTCTGCGATTGATTTACTTAAGCAGTGAAAGATCAATCTATAAAGCAATGACATGTTGCGTGTGTAATGTGATGTAGTATTGAGCGATTTTCCTAAGATACTTCCTAATTATGTCCATGGCAAATTCCTAGCCGAGAACAACCGAGTGGAAAATCAATAATTTTACAACGGGGAGAGAAACACGAACGGTTTACCGCATATCACCGGACCACAAACTAAAGAATCTACAATAGCATTTGGCTTTTCTCTTTCCGCTCTGTGTTTTAACTAAGGCTTTCGACCCGGAAATCAATAGTCGAAGTTCTATTTCTACCTTGAGAATCTCGGAGCTAAATCAATGGCTACGGCAGTGGACTATTGTGCTAGTTCCCCTCCATGTAGCTTGCTAATTACGGTCGTGCTCCCTAGGTGGCAAAAGAAAACTTGTCATCCAACAAATCGAAGTTAAAAGAATAACGAAGGGATCTACCTAACCACTCGTATTTCTCTAATGGCGTCTCCAAAGTAACTAGTGTAGTTTACATTTTGACATCAGTGTCGATGAAGACAAGAGAGAGTAATCATGTATTGCTTCTAATATTGCAAGTGCCCCCGTAAGGTTACATCCCACCGTCATGTCATGTGGAAGAAACTATTATATAAGGAGGGAGTCATTAATTACGATTGTCTGCACGTTGAATCCGAGTAGGAGTTGGAGCACTGAACACGGAATTGAATGCTAAAACGTATTGTAAATCCCAAGTTGCTCCATCCTAAGTCAGATCTCTACAGTGAAATTCACCCTAAAAAGATGAAGAGGACAGAGTTTGAGGCAATCGAGATGATATAAATCTTTATTTTCCCCCACTGGTTTCTAAGTGGAATCCCCACGTTCAAGAGTAAAATGGCGTGCAAGAGAAGGAAGTTTTGTCTGCGATCTGAGCTCGGTCAATTCAAACCCAGCAAAAGAAAGAAGTTATAAGATTCAAATTGTTTCTTCTTAGTGAAATGCCATTAGATTACATGTGGGGATTAGCCATCTGGGGTTTCGATTGTCCGCCGACCATGGGAAATGCCAAATAGATTCACCTGATCTTGTAATCCTGGTAATGGTATTGGAGCTTTTGAATTCGACAGTCGAATATGGTATAGTAATACTGTAAGGTACGAGAGTTCTCTTTGGTGGTGTCTCGATAGAAAAACCAGTATTTGTGCTGAAGTTGAATGAAAATCATTTTGAAAAGTGGGTCCTCCATAGGTTCTACCGGATCTAACAGGTAAGATTCATTTAGCTAATACAGCAGGTTTATGCGATACAGGCCCCATCTCATCTCCATTAAGCAAAAGGGTGAATGACACCATGTCTGAAGTATGAACGACAAATCAATCAAATTCCGGGACAGAGGAATAGACCTTGTTCCAAATTGATGATAGCTAAGTGTAAACAGGCGGAACCAATCTGCCATTCTCAATGCTGTGGCCAGTCATGCGGAATTTCTCCACTCCAAGGTCTCAAAAGTTCATGAAGTTTCATGATCATGGGGCGCGACCTCACACTAGGGAGGTCTAGAACCAGATTGCTAACCAAGTACACATGAGGCGTAATGAATAATGACCCAAATATTCGAAATCAACGTTCAGTTTGTAGCACACCAAGCATAAGATAGACCAGCAGTAACCTCGCGGTTTACTGATGATACTGTTGAGAAAACTCCTAGTTTTGATGCTTACAAAACATTTTATGAATGATATTTATACTAATCTCTTGAAGGAAAAGAACTCAGAAAGACATAGGCTTTAAAGTCTCGCTTGTAGCGAAAGATAAAGCATGAGATGTCTTAGAGTTTGTCCGTACTGCACGGAAGACTCGATCGTACTAAGATTTTAAGTCCGACCGTACCCAGCATCGAGATTTTAAGTCCGAACGTACTGCATCGAAAATCTAGGCGGACTCGAACTTAAGACCGTCGACTTAAGATGAATCTACAAGATAAGATCACCAACGGTAGAGTATTTCACTTACCTTTTTTATGTTGATTCTGTTATGTTAATCTGATTGACAGGATCAATTAGTGGACAACTTCCAAAGAAGAATAGAGCACTTATGGAAGCTCAGATTCTGATTGTATGTGCGAACAGAATCTAAGGGGATCTGATCTACCCTCAACGGTCAAAAAGACTTGCCTTATAAAGTCTGTCCAAGAAAGGGAAGACTAAACTCTCAAGGAAAGAGCCAACGGTCGAGTGTGGCTTGGAGAGTATTTAAGGATAGGTTGAGACTTAGGGGGAGAGTAGATGAACATTATTCCAAAACTGATTCCGTTCTTCAATTGTTGTTCATAGTGTGTATTCGAGTGATCTCAGTGTATTACAAAAGAGAGTGACTTAGTGAGACGGATCATCACCAAGTACAAACACTCGAGAGTGTGTAATCACCGTTGATCATATAGTGAAATACAACCGATTGGCTGGTCGCCCGAAGAGTGGACGTAAGCTTGTCTAAAGCCGAACCACTATAAACAGTGTTTGCAATCTTCTCTAACCCTCTCTATTTAATTTCTGTTTGTGGATTGCAATAAATCGATATTACTTGCGCGTAAACTTCCTCAACACCTATTCACCCCCCTCTAGGTGTTTATACTAGTTACATCAATTGGTATCAGAGCCTCGTGCTCAAGTTTTTGAAGTGTTTGTTACTTCTGAGTTAAAGATCCTCTATGGCTAGTATTCTTGCACCAGGTTTAATTGAGGGGCAGAGCAACACTCGTCCACCATATTTCGATGGCAAGGATTACAATATCTGGAAGAATAAAATGAAGGCCTTTCTCAGGTCGAAAGATCCACTGGAATGGGATGTGGTTGAGAGGGGAATCGAGCCCAATGATAACGTCAGAAAGACGTCAAAGAGTACCGATGAGAAAGAAACAGAACCATCAGCCTCTCTCTCCAGAAGAGATAACAAAGAGACAAACTATTGATGCAAATGCTATTTACTCTCTATATTGTGCTTTATCACTTAATGAATATAATCGTATATCTTCTTGTGATACATCAAAGGAAGTATGGGATAGACTACATGTGACATATGAAGGAACTGATCGTGTCAAGGAGACCAAAGTAAATATTTTACTTGGTCAATATGAGTCTTTCAAGATGAAGCAGGGAGAGTCAATAGGAGATATGTTCAATCGTTTTACAGAAATTGTAAACGGTTTGGCATATCAAGGACAACCTGTTCCTGGACCAATGAAGGTCAACAAACTTCTGAGAGGATTGTCAAAAGAATGGAACAATGTGAAGACATCTATCGAGAAACTCGCGGATTTCACCACTACCGATGAGCTCGTAGGCACTCGCAGTCCTATGAGGCAGAACAAATGAACGAGGAAGTGGAATCCAGAGGTAAAAAGTCCATTGCTCTTAAGTCTAATACTGATTATGATGATACAGATTCTGAGGAAGAGCTGGATGATGAGGAACTAGCATTGCTGATCAAAAAGGTAAAGAAACTAAACAGAAAAGGCAGAAAATTCAACAACAGAAAAACAAAATGCATAACTGACAACGCAGACTGATGACGATGATGATTATGCCAAAGAGGTAATTTGTTTTGAGTGTAAGAAAAAGTGACATATTAAACAGAATTGTCCCAAACTCAAAAAGAACAAAGGAAAATTTGAAAAATACAAGAAGGCTCTCAAAGCTAAAACATGGAGCGATACAGAAGTTGAGGATAGTGAAGACGAATATGGAAACATTTATCTTATGGCACATTCAGACTCGATTCAAACAGATTCAGCTCTCGACTCGACAAAGAAATCGAGGTAAATCATTCGATATTCCTTTAGAAGTTTCAGATTATATAAATGAACTTTGTTCTAATCTAAAAACTACTTTAAAAAGGATCTCCACATTAAAAAAAGAAAATTACAAGTTGAATAAACAAAACGATTTTTTGAAAGGAAATTTGGATGATTTCAAAAAGGAATTTTTGGAAATAAAGGAAAATCGAGAGGTTCTTTTAAATGAAAATGAATCTATCAAAAATGATCTTTTGAAAGCAAAGGAAAATCGAGATTCCTTGCAAAAGGAGAATGATTTTTTCAAAAGGAATTTTTAGATATTACCACAAAGTTTTCTAAAGGATTAAAAACCCTACAAAGATATTCTTTCTATTCAAATTCCTTATTATGACAAGTCAGGACTTGGTTTTTATAAGGAAAATGATTCCCTGATTGATTTTCCTAAAGTCAAGGAAAGAATAAGACAAGCTTATTGGTAAAAATAATCTTAAATGTTCTAACTGTGGAGAAAAAGAACATTTTGAAAACAAATGTCCTAAAGTCTGGAGACCTGTTCAAAAGAAATGGATAGAAAAAGCTTATACTAATAACTACAATGGACTCAAGAAAATTTGGGTACCAAAGAAAAAATGAGTATTTGTAAACATTGCAGGTAAGCTTCAAAAGAAAGAAGAAATTGTATTTGGACAGTGGATGTTCGAGACACATGACGGGAGACTCAAAGATGTTCATTTGGTTCGAGAAAATCAAGGGAGGAACAGTTTCGTTTGGAGGAAACATTAAAGGAAACATTATAGGACATGGAACTGTCAAGATCGGTAGCCTAATCATCAACAATGTTTCTCTAGTCAAATGATTAAACTACAATCTTCTGAGCATCGGCCAGTTATGTGATGCTGGTTTCAGAATAAACTTCAAAGAGAACTTATGTTCTGGAACAAACAATGACTCTTCACAGACTTTTACTGGACGAAGACATGGGAACATTTATCTTCTGGACATAAATGAAGACACTACAAAATGTCTATTATCAATCCAAGATGAAGCGGATATGTGGCACTGCAAACTTGGGCATGTTAGCATGAAACAAATTTCCAAGCTTGCTAACAAAAGGCTTGTTCGTGGCTTGCCTTCACTAAATTACAAGAAAACAGAGCTTTGCTCTGCATGTACACTTGGGAAAACAGGTAAGAATTCTTCACATGGACTTGTTTGGACCAACCGGAACTCATAGTATTGGAGGTAAGAAGTACTATCTTGTGATTGTAGACGATTACTCTCGATTTACATGGGTATTTTTCCTTGCTAATAAAGGAGATACATTCTCATATTTCTCAACATTCGCAAAGAAGGTCCAAAATGAAAAAGGGTACTCTATTTCAAGTATCAAAACAGATCATGGGAGAGAATTTGAGAATCAAGATTTTTCAAACTTTTGTGACAAAAATGGTATACATCATACTTTTTCATCTCCTTACACTCCAAAACAAAATGGAGTCGTGGAAAGAAAGAATAGATCTTTACAGGAAATGGCCAGAACATTGCTTATAGAAAGCAAGGTGGCAACTCGGTTCTGGGCAGAATCAGTTTCTACTTCTTGCCATATTATTAATAGAGTATTTATTAGATCTATTCTTGAGAAAACTCCCTATGAGATTTTGAAAGGAAGAAAACCTATTGTTTCATACTTTCGAATTTTTGGTTGTCTATGCTATATTCTTAAGAATGTTAATCGTCAACCTAGTAAGTTTGAAGAAAGGTCAGATGAAGGTATTTTTCTAGGCTATTCAAACTCTAGCAAAGCATATAGAGTATTCAATAAGAACACTCAGATAGTAGAAGAATCCATGAATGTAAAGTTTCTGGAGACAGAAGTTTTAAAACAAAGCAATACAGTGTATGAAGAATCAGAATCAGATGCAGTACCTGAAAGATCATGTTTCAACAAAGTAGAATCTTCCCGAAACAAAAAAGAAGGAATTCATGAAGAACAATCAACTCAGCCTAATATTTCTGCATCTACAGTAGATTATGATAATAATGAAGTTCCAAACAGAAACTGGAAGCATAAGTCTAGTCATCCTAAAGAGCTCGTGATTGGAAACATCAACGAAGGGATTCAAACCAGATCAAGAAACAAAAAGGACATAGGTATCGTTGCACTTATTTTTGAAATTGAACCCAAAGGAATTAATGAAGCTCTGGAAAATGAAAGCTGGATAGAGGCAATGCAAGAGGAGCTTCAACAGTTCAAGAGAAATGATGTATGGGAATTGGTCCCTAAACCAAAAGGACGGACTATTATTGGTACCAAATGGGTTTTCAGAAACAAAGTAAATGAACTTGGAAAAGTCACCAGAAATAAGGCAAGGCTTGTGGCAAAAGGTTATTCTCAATCTGAAAGAATAGATTATGATAAAACCTATGCCCTAGTTGCAAGACTAGAAGCAATCAGACTATTACTTGCCTATGCCTGTTATCAGAACTTCAAACTATTTCAAATGGATGTAAAGAGCGCCTTTCTAAATGGGTTCATTGAGGAAGAAATCTATGTGGAACAACCACCTGGGTTTGAGGAAACAAGAAAGCCAGATCATGTTTACAGACTGAAAAAGGCTCTGTATGGACTGAAACAAGCACCTCGAGCTTGGTATGAACGACTCAGTAAGTTCTTATTAGACAACAAATTCAAGAAATGTATGGTTGATACAACTTTATTTATCAAGAAGGTAGGTAAGGACATCCTTTTAGTACAAATTTATGTAGATGATATTATTTTTGGTTCTTCTAATGAAAGTTTGTGCAAGAACTTCTCAAAGTCTATGCAGGAGGAATTTGAGATGAGTATGATGGGAGAACTTACTTTCTTCCTAGGACTTCGATCAACCAATCAAAACGAGAAACATTCATCCATCAAGAGAAATATACCAAAGATTTAGTTAAGAAGTTTGGAATGGAAAACCGCAAGAAGACCGAAACTCCAATGTCAACTTCCATTAAACTCGATCGATGTATCGGGAAAGAAAGTTGATCGAAATCTTATAGAAGTATGATTGGTCTCTTCTCTATCTTATTGCATCTAGACCGGACATTATATACAGTGTGTGTATGCGCTCGTTTTCAAGTAGATCCAAGAGAATCTCATCTTACAGCAGTAAAGCGTATTATTAAGTACATAGCAACTTATCCATTTCTGGGTCTGTGGTTTCCTAAAGAAACAGGCTTTACTCTCATTGGCTACTCGATGCTTTGACTTAGCAGATATAAAGTAGACAGAAGAGTACATCCGGAACATGTCGCTTGCTAGGACAGATGTTGGTATCATGGTCTTCTAAAAGCGTAACACCGTGGCTCTATCAACCGCAAACATAATATGTTGCTCTTGGAAGTTGCTGCTCACAGATTTTATGGATGAAACAATAACTATTGGATTATGGAAAAGAAGAAGCCTGCACTGAAATAAGATGTGATAATACGAGTGCTATAAACCTCACCAAGAATCCAATTCTACATTCCAGAGCAAAACACATTGAAATCAAACATCACTTTATTAGAAACCATGTGCAAAATGGAGATATATATGTGGAATTTATTGATTCTAAGAATCAATTAGCAGATATCTTCACAAAGCCGCTGGACAAAGGTACATTCGATTCAATATGTGGGAGATTAAATATTATTAACCCTTTTTTATAAATTCTATGAGAACAGGACAAAGTCTGAGAAAATGAATCGTCTAGACAAACTATTTTTCGAAGAAGATTGAAAAAGGAAATAATGGTATTTTGGGTAGGTATGTTATTTCCTTGATTAAATCTAGTCAATCTTTAGTAAGTTTTTGATCTGCATGATTGATTTGTATATTTTTGGCATATGTTTACGATAATTGAATATTCTTGTTAAGTTTAGAATAACTGCCATTTTAATTTGTTTTGGGTTGCGACTGTTCATTTGTTCTCCTAACGAGGGGTATAAAAACGTCTAAAAGTCGGGTATTTTCCTCATAACTCTTCAGAACGTTTTGTTTACAAACCCTAACAGAGAAAAACGCTTTCTAAATCAATATTCTCCAAAACCAAATTTCTTCGAACATGGCCTCGAGATCCTCCGTATCTAGATCAAGATCTCCATCTCCAAGAAGAATATCAAACAGGATTGCTGGGAGAGGAGGAAGAAGAGTCGACAGAGGGCAGTTGCATTTCGACCTCACACAGACTTCCGAAGATACTCAAGGACAATCTCCAAGAGTTTCTTCTTAAAATGATCCCGAGGAATCTCCAAGAGCTATCCGATCACAATCTGAAAAAAGAAATTTCTCACGAAGAGGTACGTCTGGACTAACTCTACCCATACCCACTAAAAGCCCTCATGTAGTAATGAGGAGATATGAGAAATTAGTCCAAAGAAATGTTAGGGATGATGTCAAACTGTTCTTCTTGAGAGAGGAAGGGTATGCGAATGAACTCCGTCTCATTCAAGCAGTACAGGCCACAGATTCACCATCTACTCGTATAGAACGAGTAAGTGATAAAGGGAGAAGCAGAGATAATGTGAAGGAAGATGATGAGAACATATACAGAAATTTTGAAGTAAGAATGAGAATAGCTGCAGTAGCCCGAAACACAACCAGGAAATTATTTCGATCCAGAGAGCATAAGACTTTCTTTAACAGACTGATGGATCGAGGAATCATGAACCACAGAATTGTGGATTTTGATTATTTGGATGATGCTGAAGTAAATCTGCGAGAATGCTTTGAAAAATTGCAGATGGACCAATTTTGCACTGATTCTCGCTGCGCCGTTTATCCCGAATTAACAAAGATATTTTTACTCAAATTTGACATTTCTATCTCCGGATTTAATGCAATTTAGTGTGAATGATAGGTTCTATGATGTTAGTTCAGACACTCTGGCTGACATTATAAAAGTTGAAAGATGAGCATTCAGGCCAATAGACGTCTCCTATGAAACAGTTTGTAAGTTTCTTACAAAGTCTGTAAGGGCCACTATAACTTATCATTTTCTAACTTCTGCAAGAACTATTTTGCATAAGATAATTATCAGTTGTATTCGTCCAAAAGCCTCATCAAAGACTAATGTATCTAAATTTGAGGCCAAACTGATGTGGGCTATTGAAAAGGGAGTATTGTTCTCACTGCCTCACACAATAATATTGCATATGTATCGGACAGTGTCGAAGGACAAATGATAGCTACCCTATGGAGCTTTAGTAACAAGGATCTTTGATCATCTTAAAATAGACATACCTAGAAGATTCAGCACTAAAACTCTTCCCACAATGGCCATTGACATGAAGATGATCAATAAGATGAGACTGAAGGATGTTGCAGAGACATGGAGACGAAAAGAAAAGCTCCATTGGCTAGAGCAGAGACAGCAAAACGAAAAGGTAAAGAGTTAGCTGCTGCTGAGCCAAGTTCTAAAAGGAGAAGACAACTCCTACTAGTAGATGAAGAAGAAGAAGAAGAAAGTATCTCCGCACTGCAAATATGCGTCAAACTTCTTAGAGAATGTCGAACTAGAAGCGAAACAAATGCGAGAAAACATTCTCAGCCTGAACATGAGAAGAATGATGTATCCGAATTAGAAGAAGATCCAGAAGAAGAGGAAACAGAAGAAGAAGAAGAAGGAGATAAGGATGGGGAAAAAGAAGGGAAACAAGGATAGAATGAAGCATCAATTCAGGGGGAGCATCTTTATGAACATATTGAAAATCAAGTACCTGCAGCTTCATCTGGGAATACTGATTATCAGAAGATCTTAGCACTTCTAACTGAGATCAAGGATCGGCAGGTAGAAATGGAAACCTCCTTCACTAACAGACTTGAGACTCTCGAAAAGACGGTTAATAAGTGTATTGACAGGATTGAGAAGTCTGCATCAGATATGGAGGATTTCACCCTTGTTCGGACCCCAAACAAGAAAACTTCTTAAAAGCATCTTCTGCTTTAGAAACTGGTTTGTTTTCGTTTGAACTGACTTTTTTTTTTTGAAGTTGACAAAAAGGGGGAGAGTAAATATGGCTCCTGATGGCTAATTCTCTGACATTCCTAAACTTTTGACTTTTGATGATTTGATGGACGGATGCATGACATAGTTGGCTTTATTATGGTGTTAATGCATGATATGAAAGTTCTGATTATGCATGGCCAATGATATTTTATTATATGCTGATTACACTGATGATATGAAATTATGTTGCTGATATACAGGGTTGATATGAGCTGTTCTTATGAGTTGAGCAGAATACTTGGAAGTAGGCTCTATCTAACCATATTTTGCAGGGACATTAAGCCATATGTATGAAATGTTTTGTCACCATCAAAAAGGGGGAGATTGTTGAGAAAACTCCTAGTTTTGATGCTTACAAAATATTTTATGAATGATATTTATACTAATCTCTTAAAGGAAAAGAACTCAGAAAGACATATGCTTTAAAGTTTGCTTGTAGCAGAAGATAAAGCATGAGATGTCTTAGAGTCTGTCCGTACCAGACGAAAGATTCGATCAGACTGAGATTTTAAGTCTGACCGTACCAGACTGAGATTTTAAGTCTGAACGTATCAGACTGAAAATCTAGGCAGACTCAGAACTTAAGACTGTCAGACTTAAGATGAATCTACAAGATAAGATCTCAAACGGTAGAGTATTTCACTTACCTTATTTATGTTGATTCTGTTATGTTAATCCGATTGACATGATCAATTAGTGGACAACTTCCAAAGAAGAATAGAGCACTTATGGAAGCCCAGATTCTGATTGTATGGGCGAACAGAATCTAAGGGGATCTGATCTACCCTCAACGGTCAAAAAGACTTGCCTTATAAAGTCTGTCCAAGAAAGGGAAGACTAAACTCTCAAGGAAAGAGCCAACGGTCGAGTGTGGCTTGGAGAGTATTTAAGGATAGGTTGAGACTTAGGGGGAGAGTAGATGAACATTATTCCAAAGCTGATTCCGTTCTTCAATTGTTGTTCATAGTGCGTATTCGAGTGATCTCAGTGTATTACAAAAGAGAGTGACTTAGTGAGACGGATCATCATCAAGTACAAACACTCGAGAGTGTGTAATCACCGTTGATCATATAGTGAAATACAGCCGATTGGCTGGTCGCCCGGAGAGTGGACGTAGGCTTGTCTAAAGCCGAACCACTATAAACAGTGTTTGCAATCTTTTCTAACCCTCTCTATTTAATTTCTGTTTGTGGATTGCAATAAATCGATATTACTTGCGCGTAAACTTCCTCAACACCTATTCACCCCCCTCTAGGTGTTTATACTAGTTACATCAGATACTACTGGGGACTGCACATTAGACAGGTCATCAACTGCATTTCCGCGTCAGCAAGAATCGCAAACAGTACTAAGTTTTCTCTAGAAAGGTCATTGACCAACCTATAAACGATTCGGACTTATAAAATGCATGAAACTCTGATGGAGCACATGTATTATGTCATAGAAACGATACATTGCAAAGCCTGGCACAGAGTCCCTTGACTGGCTTGCGTATCTGACAGCATTGGTGCATGATCACTGAATTACAGGCTTAAGGCTATGAGCTCTCAGCTTGGACAAGTCCAAATTGGAATCAAGCTCCTCATCTAGTTCTCCAACAATGCTTCTGCGAAAACAGAACATGGAATATTCCGATAACAATGTTTTCATGAACAATATTTACTTTGAGGCAGCCACAGAGCTAAAGTAAAGTAAAAAGCAAAACGGAGATGAAAAAAACATTGAAATGTGGCAATTTCTTTTCTTCTGCTTTCTGTTGTACTTTCTGTTGTATTTATCATATAAACAAAAAAAACAGAAAAGGGCTTGAACTGAGATGGAGTATGTCATCACATGTTATTGCCCCTTATTATGTAAAGATCAAGAACAAGTTTTTGCACACCTTCCTGCAATGAGCCAGACTGTTATACAGGTTAAGGCTCAGTTTATTGAAAGCCTTAGGAGAACAGATTATCAAAAGTGTGACACAGGAAACATGGATCATAGACAAACCTTTGTGGAGTAAGCACGCTCAGATAGTCATCAAGAATAATATTTGTTGCCTCTTTTAAGATCCCCTAAAGAGATTTAAACATTGTAACTATCATCAACTCTAGAATAATAGAAGTAGAAATATTAATGGTGAAACGTACCATAATGTTACGTCCATCATTTGTAATGATTGATATTGTTTCTGCGTACAGGAAAGAACTGTCATAAGAGCAAAACAGAGAAAAATATTCATGCCTCGAGAAATTGAGTGGAAAATGCATAGGCAGAGCAGATATCCCTGTTGACATTGGGCATTTAGCTTCAACAGAGGAAAAAATTAACATGCTATGAGGTAAAGTGACAAGAAAGGACAGGCTTGAAACACAAGCCAGACTGCTATGAACCATGCGAGTTCACAGTTGGAGATAAACAGAAAAGTGCCATGTATGCCTATTCGATTTTAATATGGTACCAGTTAATCTTCAACAAGCATATTGCTTTTACTTTTCTCGCATAGCATTTACACATCCAAAGCAATGTTGAATGTTTAGCAAAATGTTCATCTAGCATATGAGAGCCAAAGGAATGGAAGCCTCCCTTCATTTCCTCAATGGTGAAGCAAGACCATGCTTGAGGATCGTCATCCTACGCCTACCTTAATGGCCTGGTTTACACTTCAGCGTGCATCACTTTAGGTTTCTTCTCCTCCCATTTGACATCTTAAAGAAAATCAAGCAAGAAACTAAAGAGGATAGTCAAGAGACATGATCTACAAGAGAATCAAGTCCAGGCCAGTTGACAGGATTGTCTGTAGGTCTGGTCTAAACAACATTGTCTGTACAAAATGAATTGCAAAGAAATAAGCAGCCAAGTGCTGAAAACCTATCCACTAACTGCTTCAAGGCAACACAGTGGTGCTTGTAAGCAACATAGTAGTGAAACATGCAAGACATCCTATACAACATTTTGAAGGATTCAAAAGCAGAATAAATAGAAAATTAACTCGGTTGAACAAACATATGAGACTGAAATCCACAGAAACCACTATTCCATATGAAGGTCCTATTTTTCTACTTTTTAATGGTTCATAAGTCTCGTGAGTGATGATACCCCAAATTTTTTGTCATTGACACAGTCAATGATTTTTTAAAGCAAGTAAAATGTCGCTTCGTAAGGCTGTTATGAGAGAGAGAGAGAGAGAGAGAGCTCACCTCCGTTCGACGCTGCCTATCGGAGCTTGGTGAGGGAGGGAGGGAGAGAGGGCGACGGCGCCGCCGTTTGTCATTTTCAATTGGACGAGGCCCAAATTTACTTGCTAGCCTCTTTATGGCCCGTGAGGTCAGCTTAGCCTTCATGGCATGGCATGTTGGGGTGAGTAGGGTCCAGGTAGGCAATTCCACTCTCGAACTAGAACGGCCCACTAAAGATTAGTTTTGAAATTGAAATTAGAAATCGCTTGTTAGTTCCATGAATCCACCTGTTTTTGGGTGGGTTCATGAAACTAGTCCCACCTAAGAGTGATTGGTTCCCGGTCTAATTCAGTCCCACCCAAGGACTAGGAGCTATATTAAGAGGACCGGTTCCCATTTTTTGGGACCATGGACTGAACCAACTAATCCTTGAACCGGGCATCAAATTGGACTGACCAGTCCGGTTCGGTTCCAATGGATCAAATCACTTGTTCTCGTTATATTGAAAAATATATATATATATATGTCCCATGTGGGCTTTCAAATTATGAAAGTAAGGGCAGAATGGGAAAGTAATGAGAAAGTAATGGGCCTAATGGCAAATGGTTATTCAAAAATTTAAAAAAATTTAAAAAATATACATGAATTGTGGTTCCGGTCCGATTGGTCCAATTTCCACATTGGAATTGGGAATTGGACCGAGCGGCCACTAGTTCCAAAAATAGAAACCAGAGACCGGACTGGCACCCCCTAGGACTACCCAAAACCAACTAGTCTAGTCCTAATTTGGGCGGTTCCTATTGCACACCCCTAGCCCCACCAAGCCTCCTAGCCGAGTCGTCTACAGAAAACCCAATTACTTTTAGTGCTAAACCGTGACGGTTCTTATAGTGGTATTAGACTTTTTATTATTGGCCAACACTCTGCAAGCTTTTCAAGATTATTGTGGCTCTGGCGGCATAAGCCAATTCTTTCCGTAGTTCCTTATCTCGACGAGGCAAGTCCGACAGTGCCGGCGTTCGTTACCTTCCCCTCACCAACGGTTCGGAGGGGAATTGTTGGAACCAGGATTGAGGGTGAGAAGATCACTCGAGCTGTGCCATTTGATACAAACTTTCCATCTTGGTTTTTGTCCATCAAAATCCCCCTTCCATTGCCGCATCAATTGCGATATCGTTCGTGCAAGTTGGAAAGAAAAAAAATTTCTTTCCTGTTTTTGGTGTTGACCGATTAACTAAGGCTTGCCACCAATCTTCCCTGTCTAAGCTGTTCCCATAACCAACCCTTGAAATTCTCTCCATTCATGATTCTTTCCTCAAAATTCTCTCCATTCAAATGAACATATTTTCAACTTCAATAGACAATCGAATGCAATCAAATCTCAAGCCACCCATTGCTTGTCCAAGTTCATTGATTGCTCGAATTTCTATTGATCCTCAGTCAATCATAATCTTGTACTCATCTCAATTTCCATATTTGACAGTATCACCACCGAATTTGATGCAAAATGATATGCTATTGGTGACGAGATACAAAAAATGTGAATCCACGATATTATAGATTTGGTCTAAATAAGCAGGTGGGTGGTTTCATATCCAGAATTAGTAAGCGAACTGGTGAATACCGGTCCGATTCCTTTAGGAATTATCAGTTTTGGCAGTTCCTCATTTTTTTTGCACATCCCTAATGACATGATAATAGGTGGAAACTACATGGACCAACCACGCATTTGTATAATTTTTTAATTCTTGAAACAGATCGAATATGGCAATGCATGCCTTCGACGAGCGACGACCAAAGTTCGTGCTCGAGCATGACTCTGTCCTTCCCTCGAGCAGGATTCCATTTGTCATCTTTGCTTCCCACGAACTACGCTTTTCATCCTGAATCGAAGAAAGAGAGAGAGCCCGACCAACGACATAGCTGTCAATTTGACGAAGAAGATTTCCTTGCCAAATATTCCTCAAAGCTGTCACCCTTGTCATTAAATTTTTAGACCACTCCTTGTTCCCCCCGCTCCTGAGCAGAATCTTTCCCTTGCACAGTTCGTCAAAGGGTAGCAATTAGAAGGTATGAATTTCTGCAAAACACACACGACCCGTTTGATTTTCCGTTTTCTCGATATCAACAAAAAAAGAAAAAAAACCCATGTGTTGGTTGCATCTTCATTTCCCCCGTTGATCATGATCTTGGCTTATTATGCAGTGCTTGGCCTTGCCACTTTGATTCTTGTAGCTCAGTTTTCAAGCATTACCCTGTGTGTGCATGGTGTTTATTACGCTTACGAAAGGGATGATTTGGTGAGGCTAAGAGATTATCTGACGTCTCCTACGTTTAGCCTGAGAGCGAATTGGTCAGGACCACCTTGTATTAGCAACAGTAGCAGATGGGTTGGTGTTTCTTGCTTGAACTCACATGTTGTCCACCTTGCGCTCGATGAATTGCACCTTGCAGGGTCTCTCCCTCCTGGATTCCTGGAAAATGTGACTTTCCTGAGTAGACTTAGCTTCAGAGACAATTCCATCTCCGGTCCCCTTCCTCACCTTACAAATCTCGTGTACCTGCGAGACGTGTTGCTCTCTGGTAACCGGTTCTCAGGTCTGATCCCTCTAGACTATGTCGACCTGCCGAGATTGGAGAATTTAGAGCTGCATGAGAACAATTTGAGCGGGCGGATCCCACCTTTCGGTCAATTGACTCTGGTAGGTTTCAACATCTCATATAATCGTCTTGAGGGCCCTATTCCACAAACTCCTGTTCTTCAAAATTTTCCAAGAAGTTCCTATGATCACAACCCCGGTCTTTGTGGAAGACCCCTGGAGACTCCATGTGCAGTGGCACCTCCTCCATATATTCCTCCAACACCAACTCCTGCACCCGTTCCATTTATTCCACCACCGGCCCTGCCCAAAAAAGGTCTCCGAGCATGGATTATTGATCTTATTGCTGCAGCGGCAGTTCTGGTTTCTTCTATTACTGTGGTCGTTTTCGTGTTCTGCTGTAAAATGGTGTCCAGTAGAAAAGAGCAAGCAAGAGAAGACCAGGGAGGTAAGGATGGATATGACGCTAAGTCTTGCCAATTAATCCTAGAAACTAGCAGCATTCTCAACTATGCATTATCTGTGAAAATTTATGGGAATTTTCAGAGTATTTCATTCATTCGTCTTATGCTTAGACAGGTAATAGATGCAAATAGCTTTTAAAAGGTCTTACTAATGCTCTGAGGTTGTCTTTCTCAGGCAGAGGTTTGGTTGAGATGATGGAGAGGAGTGGGCGTCATTTAAAGAGCAGGGAGGATCCAGAAAGGGCAGTGGAACTTGATATTTTTAACAGGGAGATTCAAGCTTTTGACTTGGATGATCTACTAAGAGCGTCAGCTGAAGTACTCAGAAGAGGGAAACTAGGTACTACTTATAAGACAATATTGGACTCCGGTTCGGTCGTCGCCGTTAAGAGACTCAACAATATGAACGGGCTGGGAAAGAAAGAATTCAAACAGCACATGCATATGCTAGGAAACCTGAGGCACGAAAACCTCGTTGGGGTTGTCTCCTTTTACTATTCCAAGGAGGAGAAGCTCGTTGTCTATGAATTTGTCTCTGATGGCAATTTGTTCGAGCTTTTACATGGTTAGTTCGGATTCTTTACCCTTTCAATTGGTACTTCCCAAAATCACTCAAAAATGTTTTCCTCTCTCAAACATCGACAAAAGGATTTACTGTGATTGTTTTTCTTGTGGCATCTAATTACGATATGTGTAAGACTTTTACCATTAGGCCCTAAATTCTATTCTGTGGGTGACAGCGAACAGGAGACCTGGAAGAGTACCTCTGGCTTGGGACACAAGACTATCCATCATTAAGGACATAGCCAGGGGCCTGAGTTTCCTGCACCAGTCTTTATCATCTCAGAAAGTTCCGCATGCAAATCTCAAGTCTTCCAATGTTCTTATCTCTCGTAGCAACCAGAACTTTTGCGCTAAATTAGCAGATTTCGGTTTCTTTCCATTACTTTCATCATGGAAGTCATTAGAATATCTAGCAATTGGAAGGACACCGGAACTTTCCCAGGGAAAGAAGCTTACACACAAATCTGATATCTACTGTTTCGGAATAATAATACTAGAGCTCACTACTGGTAGAAACCCAGGAGACACCATGGATGGTGATGAGGGAATAGCCAGCGATCTTTCTGAGTGGGTGAAAAAGACGGTGCAGGGCGAGTGGTCCACTGATATATTGGATGTGGAAATATTTTTTGCCGATGAAGGGCATGACGACATGCTCAAACTCACAGAGATAGCTCTGGAGTGTACAGATTTAGTACCAGAGAGAAGACCTGAGGCGAGTGAGCTTCTTAGAAGGATAGAAGAGATTGAGATAGGGAACCAAGATAACAACTGAAGAACCCATGACCGTTTCAAGGAAAGGACTTCACGTTTTGCTGCTCCAGCTACAGATGGAACTAACTGTTAACTCATTCTTTCAATGCAGATTCTGCGCATTCAGTTTTACTCAGCGGGCATCCATATGATATTTGATTGCAGATACCACATGAAAGCACTTCGACCCCACAGTGCGTCTTTTGACTTAACACTCATTTGTACGCAGTGCTGATCATCAATTTTGATGGTTCTGGTGATGTGGAGGACGAAATTTTTGGTTATGGCACAGCCTAGTACATTGATGAAATTCACATTCTTGTAGGATATGGCAATAGCCATCTTTGTCGGAACAGTTTGACATTGATCCTACCATATTTTATGTAATGAGCAGCAATAAAGCCTGTAATTCAAACCTTTGGCTCTGGCATGGGAAGAGCTCTGTTGTTGAACAGATGGACAGCTTAGACATTGATCCTACCATTCTTTATGTATTACATTGCATGATGTTTGTTGGAGGCCTGAAGGATTATTCCTTTAGGTGGTCCTTTTGATGTCTGAAGGAAGACGTATTCAGGAGACAAGGAATGAATCCTGGAGAACAAGCATGCCAAAGAAAAGCATCAGTCTCAGGAGTCAAACCTGATTGGGAATGCAAAATGCTGCGAAAATAATCGAACACAATAATAAACGAAGCAAGGAAACAAATCTGACACCGAATTTACAAGGTTCGCGAGAAGAAAAGCATAGGATATTTTACTGGAGATTAAGCACTACATTATCTACACTCAAGTCCCTCAAGCACTCTTACTTTTCCAATCTGTTTTTGTATCCAATTACTGTGGTGATTAATTCAAGTCAACCATGTCCATCGTTCGACTTTCCTTTTCTTTTTTACTGTACGAAAACAATGCTGCGTGCCCTCTTTTGTTTTCCTTTCTTGCAATCAAGAAGTCCTAAAAGATGATGATGTAATTCACTTTCCACCGTTTCAATTTAATCCGGATTTTCTTTATGGCTAAAACTCGAGACATATTTTTAATGCCAATGATGTGCCAATTCTAGTATATTGTGGCCCCTGAATGAATTTGAAGACGTTTTATAAAGAGTGCTTGTTTTTTACTTGGACCGCCACAAAACTTATTACGTAATAAACATTACTGGCATAAAGATTCATTGACAGTCATTTCGGCGGATAGAAAGTTGTTATCGCATAGAGATATCAATGGATGGATTCACAAGTCAAGTTACTAAGCATAGAATTCGTTTGCTTTCTTCAATAAAAGTTACAGCAGTACTGGAAAATTCCTAGTTGTGAAAGTGGTCCGATCGATGTTGAAAATTTATGAACAATAGATAGGTCGAAAACTTCGGCGTATGCTCTTTCGATATGCTTTGCCATAGAAATCACATGGAATCCAGGAGATAAACACGATCGAATGGGCTTGAATGCACCCAAGATGATAAGACCAGAACGTGCTATATACATATCACGAGCAAACAGGAGAGAAACGAAAGAAAAGAACAAGCGACGACAACGAAACGATAGAGACGACGAACCGTTTCGCGCCCGGAGCGAAAAGAGAAAGAAAACAAGGAGACGAGATCGATACGTGTCGCGATTCATGCGCACCGCATCACAGGTGTCCCGCACGAGTCCAAGGCCCGAGCAACACGACGCCTCCACCTCTCGGCCATGCAGAGAAGCAAAGAGCAGCCGCAGGGAACCGCCACCTCCATCGTCATCCATCGTCTTATTATTATCCTCACGTAGGAGAAGGGAAGAAACGAAACCGTCTGAGAACGAGCGGAACGAAAGGAAAATTCAGACGCCATGCCGCCACCGGTTCGGAGCTATGTGCTACGGAGGGAGGACGAGGCCACGCACCCGGACTCCATCCGGGCGGCCTTAGCCGAGTTCTTCTCCACCTTCATCTTCATCTTCGCGGCCGAAGGCTCCATCTTCGCTCTCGGTATATTTTCATCCTATTTTGTATGTCAAGTAAGTAGATTATATGAAGTGATTCTTGTGCCACTTGCTATTCATGGTGATCTGCACGGTTCATTGGTGTGGGAAATGTCTCAAATGGTTAAGATTCTCACCAACAATTCAAGGGTTATGCGCCGTTTGAATAAATTCTGGACCATCGGCAGACTTGATCGTGACACTTAATTTTAGATTTAAGGAGGATCCAGGTGCTCATAACGTTCACTAGGAACGTTAACTAGTGAGGCCAAGATTTGATATGTGGTTCTTTCATCCGGGGAATGAATGTCTGAGGATTGCGATTTTCTTCCCCTTTGCAATTTTTTCTTTTTCAGATAAGATGTACACGGACACCGGCACAACAGCTATCAGTTTGATAGTGATTGCACTTGCATCCGCTCTATCGCTCTCTGCCGCTGTTGCATCCAGCATCCATGTCTCCGGCGGCCATGTTAACCCGGCTGTCACCTTCGGGGCGCTGGTAGGAGGCCGGATCTCGCTGGTCAGGGCCATATATTATTGGATCGCTCAGCTCCTCAGCGCTATAGTCGCCACGCTCCTGTTGAGACTGATCACTGCAGGAATGGTACAATATTTTATGTGCTCTCCATAGGAAACACTTTTACCGATAGACGTCGACTATGTTGTTTGAATTAGTGATGTCGATGATGTTTATTGGTAACTCTCCTGGAGGTACTAATTACTCATATAAGCTATTTATAGACGATTTTATGACAATCGAAAATCGCGACTCTCCTCTCGCAGAGACCGCTCGGGCTCATCTTGGCCTCTGGAGAAGGCGAATTGAGGGGGCTCCTCTTGGAGGCGGTGTCGACGTTCACGCTTGTGTACACTTTCTACGCGACTGCGATCGACCCGAAACGAGGGAGCCTGGGGATCATCGGGCCCCTGGCAATTGGGTTCATCTTCGGGGCTAACATCCTGATGGGCGGGCCGTTTGATGGGGCGTCCATGAACCCGGCGAGGGCCTTCGGGCCAGCACTCGTGGGGTGGAGGTGGAGGCACCACTGGATCTACTGGCTGGGGCCGTTCATTGGAGGCGGCTAGCCGGGCTGATCTACGAGTTCATGGTGATACCGGCCGAGGCGCCGCACCATCCTCTTCACCAGCCGTTGGCTCCTGAGGATTACTAGGGGTTGTTGAGAGTCTTGGTCTCTGTTTATGATTTTGGGATTTCTCTTTTGGACATGAAATGTAAGAAGGGACTACCTGTCTTGTTCTTTTTTGTGAAGTTGGATGTAGGACTTGTGCTTTAGGGTTTTTGCTGGGGCGTTGCTTAGTTTTGAAGGTTCTTGCTCTTCAATTAAACAGAATCCGTGAGGAAAGCTCAATGCAACTGCAATGGCTAATTCGTATGCGTGACAAAATACCATTTCTAGGGGAGCTGCTAAGCAATGAACAAACACCATTTGAAAAAATATGCAAGAACATCAGCCAGTGCACCAGCAATCAGCACTGATTCCCCACAGCACTGCTGCAAATCGGTGAAAGTTCACGGTGCGTCGTCGTCGACGCGACGGCCGTGGGTCACTACTACAGATCGGCAAACTATTCTTGCATCACTATTACAAAGCAGCAACCTACATAGGTTTACGGTGAGGAACGTGCGGTTATAAGCACCGCAGATCAAGTAGAAGCCTGGAATCGCAGGATAGAATTTAGAAATCGAATAATAACTCTGAACGGTTAATTTCTTGTATGAAGTTATAACAGGCCAAAATAATCAATATTTCGATTGTTTAAATAATAACATATACCTTCATCTATCTTTTAGAATGATATCATAGAAGGAGGTCTTAATTTTAAATTTTTTTAGGTTCCAATTGCTTCTCGATTAAATATGTTTATATTTAATTTTAAATTTTTTTAGATTCCAAATACTTCTCAATTAAATATGTTTACATTTAGTATTTGAGACAATTTACTTTATGGATTTTTTATTTGGATTTTTTATTATTATCCTTAGTTCATAGTACAATCACATCTATTATTTTCTTTTTGAAACGCCACATAACTCTATTCATTTTTAAAATCCAAACATCTAACTTTTGGTGAAAGGTCTTTCGTCGGTGGGTACTCTAAGCAAAAACACAATTTTAAGGATAAAATATTAAGTCTACATATGAGAAAGATGGTTTGAATAGAGGTGTGCAATGAGAACCGTCCAATTTAGGAACCGCCCAAACTGAAGTAAACCAGTCTTGAACAGTTCCCATAGCCGATAATCTGGTTCCCAGTTCCCATTCTTGGAATTGAGGGTCGGTCGGTCTGGTTCCCGATTCCAAGTTGGGAACCGAACCCATCGGATTGGTACTTTTTCATATATGTAAAAATAAATATATTTTAAAATTTCTTAAGAATTTGAAAAAAAAAAAAAGATAAGAAAATTCTTAAGAGTCTTGAGAAAACTCTCAATCTTTCGTATGGATAAATTAATATATGAAAGAAGTGGGTTGTCTTTGAGAATGTTTTGCAATATCAACTAATTTTTGGTCAAAAAAGCAAAGTTACTAGTTCCACTGGACCAGACCGGTTAGTCAATCCAGTTCCAGAACCGGTTAGTCCGATCCATGGTCTTAGAATTTAGGAACCAATCCTTTTGGCCCGGTTCCTAATTTTATCATGAAATCGGACTAGACCGAGAACCGAACACCCCCAGATCTGAGGACGATGGAAGTCACTCTCATCATATGCTATCAACCTTATGATTCATTTCATCTCAGTGAATCTGAACGTGCATACATACATGGTGCAGAGTACATAGGTCAACCGCTACATGAAGGAGGGTCTTGATAAAACATGCATGATTTGTGAAGCTAGAGAAGCTAGACTGATTGGCTCATCCTACGTAGAATCAACGTAAAGGATCGACCAAAAAGGGGTTGAGATTCTCGGTCTCAACCTTGAATTCTGCGGTTCGGGTTTAGGACAGCACCAGTTCCTTTTACTTTGCGTCGAGAAGGCAGTCTCTAGTGCCCTCTTCGTTTGCCGCGCCCGCTATTACTCAATTTTTTCAGCCGACATGATAAGCTTAGCCAACCATAATCCAAAGCAGAACAATACAAGATTGATTTGATTCCATGAGGTGACTTTAGTGGGCAACTGGGACATGCGGACGTATGTGAATCACACACACAACACAGGTTTGCATCATTACTTCACCAACATATATAACCCTATATTTGACTTTGGCTCCAGTCTCACTTAATTTATGAGGTAGTTGAACATTTCATGAGTCTGTGATTGATTTGGTTAAGAGTTGAAAGATCAATTTATAATGTATTGACATGTTTTGTGTGCGTAACTTGATTTAATTTTTCTAGACCGAGTGGATTCCTTGAGGTACTTCCCAAATATGTTTATCGCAAATTTCTAACAGAGAATGACCGTGGAAAATCAACAACTTGACAAAAGGGAGAGAAACACGAACGATTTCGTGCAGTATTCATTGGATACAAATTGAGGAGATTTATAAAAAGCAATTGCTTTCTCTTTTTAGAGAGGCAGTTGCAACTTGTTTTTTGACAAGGGATAAGTTCCTGAATTTTGATCCAATGTGCAATTTTGTCCCTAAACTTTCAATTTGTTCAATGTGGTCCATGAACTTTAGCCTAATGTATAATGTGGTCTTTGAACTTTTAATTTATTCAATGTTGTCCCCGAATTTTTAATATAATCTCTAAACTATATGAAAATATTTAATGTAGTCCATGATCTTGAATTTATGGAAATAGACTATATTGAATATTTTCATACAGTTAATGGACTATATTGAACATGTACCAAACGTTTTGGAACTACATTAAATAAATTAAAATTTCAAAAACTATATTACACATTGAACTACAGTTTATGGATCAAATCAAACCAATTAAAAGTTCAATGACTAAATAGCACGTTAAATCAAAGTTTAAGGATTATTTAAATCATTGCTTTCAGCTCGGAAATCAATAGCTGGAGTTTGATTTCTACCTTGAGAAACTCAGAGTTAAGTGGGTGGCTTTGGCTGTGGACTATTGTGCTAGCTCCCCTAATTACAGTCATGCACTGGGCGGTAAGAAGAAAACTTGGATTTTCTTTCTATCATTTGACAAATTAAAGCTTAAACACACTCACAGATCTCCAATAGCATCTCCAAGGTGACTGGCCATGAGTGCAGTTTTTTTGCATTTCGACATCAGTTTCTACTTCTAATATTAGCATATGCCCCTAAAATTATTCCTATATCCCACCGTCATGGGGAATAAACTATTTTATAAGTGAGTCATTAATTACGATTGTCTGCACCTTGAATCGGAGTGGGGAGTTGGAGCACTGAACACGGAATTGAATGCTAAAACATGAAGTAAATCCCAAATCGCTCCATCCTAAGTCAGATCTCCACAGTGAAATTCACCCTAGGAAGATGAAGAGAACAGAGAGTTTGAGGCAATCGAGATGATATTAATCTTATTTTCCCCCACTGGTTTCTAAGTGGAGTCATCCACGTTCGAGAGTAAAAATAGCGTGCAAGAGATGAAAAATTGTCGATGAATGAGGTGGCTGCGATGGTTCGATAAGAGTCTTTGCCGGACCTCTGTGACATGTACTGTTTATTTCGGAAAAGGTACGGATTTGGACTGATTTGAAAACATTGGGCAATTTACTTTAGGGTCTTCCTAAGATTAATAGCATTATGCCGGACTTTCGATAGAAAAGACTCCGATCCCCTCTTATCTAAGTTGCAAAAATGACTATGCCACATAGGTGAATCGGGTCTCCTTTTGATTGTGGACTAAAATATTCAATTAATGAATGAAATGCGGATTCATCTATTTTCCTTTTCCTTTCAAATGAGATATGATTCTCAAAGTGGGTTCCGACTCGGATGAGTATAATCTCAAAAGGTTGTTTCAAATGATGAGCATCTTGTCAAACAATGCATTATCAGTACTTTAATAACCTCATTTTTTTCATTGCTATCGAATATTTAAATTTCTCAGACTGACGTGTCATCTCATCCACGATGACCCATAACCATCTGAATCGACAGAGGCCCATTTTCTCTGCTTCACTGAGCTCCACGTCTTTCGAAGCGAAGACGACCCTTGCTCGCTTTACTTGAAGGTCTACTCATCTCTGGAGATCCTTATCAAAATGGCGTAAGATGAATCCATTCAAAACGCGTACGAGTTTGGAGTCAAACAAAGATGACGACGACATCGCGTTTTTGTTCGCTTCTCGGTTCGCCTCTTTATGGCGTTTCCCTTTCGAAAAGGTCGATGGAATTCGATGACAAAGTCCCGAGTCCGACCATCCGCATGACATCAAACGCAAGCTGTCGCATGCAAATGCACAGGAAGAAAGAGTCAAGACAAATCACATAAACCGAACAAAAACATATTCCGCCATTGACAGTCTCGATCGAACGCGTAATGTGTTGGGAGTCGATGTTCGCGATGACATCAGACGCAAGCTGTGGCCTGAAATTGATAGGACGCGTGTTTCTGCTCATAAACATGCACGGCACGGCAATGGACCGACGTTCGCAATGCTTTGTCGTCTTTTACCGGCTAATCTGTAGGGAAAGATATAGTCACAAAAGGCGCGGGCTCTCGTGCCAAAGAGGACTATGTCGAGATGATCGTTCGACTAACCCTTTACAGATGTTATGCGAAGCTTCTACAGTCGCTAGAAAGATGAAGTTGCAGTCGCTTTGAGGGTCGAGGGAAGCTTCATGGCAACTTGTTAAAGCTTAGTTAATCGTCAAAACGATGGAAACTGGGCACCCAGATAGAAAAAGGGGATGGCCCCGTCTCCTGTTCTTGACAATCCTTTGATTGGTTTCGTTCTTTAACGAGTGGCTGCATCATTGGACTAAGAAAAATATTTAGTAAGACAGGATCTCGAGGTTCCCTGATGAGCAAGGTTCGGTGTGCCGACAAGGAAGTCGAACGTGAAGACTTGACAAAACCTTCTAACCAGGATTCTCAAATTATCAGAATAAAGTAAGCGTCGGCTTCACGTCCTTTTGATCTCCCTGACAAAACCTAAGAAAGATAAAAGAAACAGATGACTTTGAACAATTCGAGCGTCACGATCACGGTAGTGTTTTCGTGCATGTGAATGGAGGGAAAAGAGAAGTCTGTATATGAAGATATCCGACGTTCAATCATCCCATTAATATATTGGAAACTCCAATGAAAACGAGATGAAGAATGGCAAGCTCCTCGCATTCAATTTCTTTTGGATTTTTTTTAGTCGTTGTCGACAAGGAAGCCGAATGCGAAGACTTGACAAAACCTTCTGACCTAACCTCTCAGATTATCAGAATAAAGTTAGCATCAGCTTCACGTCCATTTGATCTCCCTGACAAAACCTAAGAAAGATAAAAGAAACAGATGACTTTGAACAATTCGAGCGTCACGACCACGGTAGTGTTTTGGTGCATGTGAATGGAGGGAAAAGAAAAGTCTGTATATGCACAGATATCCGACGTTCAATCATCCGATTAATATATTAGAAACTACGATGAAAACGAGATGAAGAATGGCAAGCTCCTCGCATTCAATTTCTTTTGGATTTTTTTTAGTTGTTGTCGGTTTTTAGTTGAAAGCTGAGCTGTTGTCTTGACGGTATTCCACCTTTTAATCCATATAAATACGACCAATTTCTCCTTCTGGCTTCTTCAGTATCTAACTGCATACTTTTGTTTGCTTTGGGAGGGAAGTGACTTCGGGTGATGGCTACTTCATTTAATGCGAGAGGGCAGTCCGCTGTTGGAGTTGTGTTGGTGATAGCTGCGTGCGTTCTGTATGCTGGTGTGGTCTCTGCCGGACGGCCAACAACGGGCGTTGGCATGGACCTGCTCCGTGCGAGAGACGGAATCAGAAGAAAGCTTCTCAAGAACGGGCTCGGTTTGACTCCTCAAATGGGGTATGAGATTAACTACTCATTTCTCTCTCGTTAACCTTCTTGTGATGGAACTGATTGATCAAATGGACAGAACTAATCATGATTGGAATATGAAGAAAGAAGATACTAACCTTTCTGTTCTTCGGCCTGGATTAGTATAGTCATAATGTTCTCGTTTTCCATCAATTATGCGAGACTCGCACGAGACTAGACATGCCACTTTTCTCAGTTTTTCACTTAACTTTTGAGTCATGCTTTTTCCAACATGAAATGGATCCATGAATGAATCTTTGCTTATTTGTGGACAGTCGTGATTTTTCATTCAGTCAAGTAGGATTTCATTTGCAACGAGAAGTAGAAGAAGACATTAGAGAGCTGATAATTAGATCTGCACACTAAATGATTACTGGAATTGCAGTTTATCGGCATCCCGTGATGATCATCTAACAGATGATTAAGTCACTAATGTCAGGGAGCAGTTGAGAGCTCTAAATACAAAAAAAAAAAAAAAGATCTTGCAAGCTGTTGTTTCCATATGGTTTATTTTAGCCGACACATTACATTTGGATTTGAACTTTGGGGCATCAAATGAGACAAAAAGTTTCACGTGATTCATGACCTTTGCTTGCATAAGCCTCCCGTGGCCTTTATTATATAGTTTTGTACATTTTTATTTGGACTTTGGAGTGTACTTTATTATTATTGCATTGTTTTTAGAGAATCTAATCATGGTGTGACGTCTTTTTCGCCATTTTCTTGCAAACAAGAAGAAATGCCGTTTCTTGCGTTAGCACATAATGTTGTGTTCAACGCATATAATTGCTTCTATGGAGTTCCAAGAGGCGTTTTACACCAGATGAAATGGGATACTAATTTTTTAGCTGATGTTCGATCTGATTTGGGCAATTTTATTCTGACAGATGGAATAGCTGGAACCACTTTCATTGTAATATCAACGAAAATTTGATAAAGCAAACAGGTAACTAGATTAACCTGCGCCAGTGGAATCGATCGAAAACATTGCCGGATTTAGTTCTGCTCAGTTACTTAATACCACTTTCTTTGAATGCCACAGCGGATGCGATGGTCTCATCAGGACTTGCTGCACGAGGATACCAGTATGTAAACTTAGGTGGGTTGACATGTTTCTGCTCATTTAGAATCATAAACTGTATAAAGCATTGTCTGAATTTTTATTGTTTCTACCTTTTTTCCCCTTTTTTTCCTTTTAAAGATGATTGCTGGGGTGAACTTAACAGAGACTCTCAGGTACACTCCTATATCTTGTCTTGCTGCCCGTATGATAAGAGTATTAAATTGGTCATAGTTATAAAAAAGAGGGAAATTCGATGATTGTGGCAGGGTAATTTGGTTGCCAAGGCTTCAGCATTTCCATCTGGAATCAAGGCACTAGCTGATTATGTTCACAGCAAAGGGCTCAAGCTTGGGATTTACTCAGATGCAGGGTACGGCCATAACATTAACTAAAGCAAGTCCTTTTAAGTTCATTAAATTGGGCGAAAGAGAACAGAAAAAGAAGACACCATCTTTTCATTACCATATAAATTTCAATCTGGCCTCCTTTTGTAGATCTCAAACATGCAGTCAAACGATGCCCGGATCGCTCGGTCATGAAGAGCAAGATGCAAAAACTTTTGCTTCCTGGGTAGAATTCAATAGTATCTGAAGAATTGAGCCATTATTAGTCTGCATTGTCCCACTCACTCACGCACTCGCTTGTCCCGATGTTTTCTATCTGTAGGGGGTTGATTACTTGAAGTATGATAATTGTAACAATCCTGGTACGAGTCCCAAGGAAAGGTACCCAGTCTTTTCCTGATTTTTTCGCGCTGTGGCTGCTGAATATCCTCACTTACGACATAACATAATATACCAAATCTATTTAGCAGAATTTTGAAAGTGGTTCTGCCGCTACTAGTCAATGCTGAGCTTTTCTTTTCCTAACTGAAATACTTTGCTATAGGTACCCAGTCATGAGCAAAGCCCTGCTGAACTCCGGAAGAAAAATCTTCTTCTCTCTCTGTGAATGGTAAGTTGAGCTTTTTGCAAAATAAATTATCTCATTCATCATTTGCGTTTGTCGACATAAGCAAGAGAGAATTCACACTTTTGCACCACAATATCAGGGGACAAGAAGACCCTGCAACTTGGGCTTCGTCCATAGGGAATAGCTGGAGAACGACTGGAGATATTTCCGACAACTGGGACAGGTGACTGAATATGAACATAATATCTGCTTCGTGTCCTAATTGCTGCATGTAATCAGAAAAGAAAAGGGGTCTGATTTTCAAATCTCTCTGCATAATGGAATGGAACAATCTTGAAGTCTATGATTAAGTTTTTCACTAACCAGGAATTAGTTTCTGTCAACATAAACCAATGAAATGATCAACTCCGTGATCTTTTCAGCTCATGTTCTTGCAACTTCACTTCTGATTTGATAAATAAGCTACGGAAATTTTCTCTTTGCATCAGCATGACATCTCGGGCTGATCAGAATGATAAATGGGCATCTTATGCTGGACCTGGAGGATGGAATGGTAAGGAAGTTCATCATTTTATTTTATTTTTGATAATTTTGAAAATCAAACAGAGAGATCGAAAGAAAGGAACTTTGAAGATGAACAATCAACAAGTTACTTTGGAATTGAAATGTATTCAGATCCTGACATGCTTGAAGTCGGAAATGGTGGAATGACCACGGAAGAATACCGTTCGCATTTCAGCATATGGGCATTGGTCAAGGTATGAACAAGACATATATTGAAATAAACAGGCACCTAAGACACATTTTCGCTGAGTTTTTTTCTTTTTTGGCCTTCTGAACAGGCTCCATTGTTGATTGGTTGTGATGTGCGATCAATGGACAACACGGCCCTGATGCTGCTGAGCAACAAAGAAGTCATTGCTGTTAATCAAGGTACTAACAAATTTTGTTTCATAGAATAGCCACAACGAATTATTCCCCAGAAAATGCTGAAAGCATTTTTACTGTTTTGCAGATAGCCTTGGCGTTCAGGGGAAAAAGGTTAAGTCAGATGGCAATCTCGAGGTAAACTTTCTTTAGTATGATCATCCTTCCTTGCATTAATAGCAGTACCCGGAAACTGGTAAATCTGTCATAGTACAGCTAAAAGCAACATTGCATATTCTCTACATCAATTATTAATATCAAAATGTGATGGTTTGCAATGCATAGGCCCTTTGCAGACATTCGAAAGCAAATCAATTGTAATAATTTGCAAGTTGTCTATATTTAGGAGTGCAAATGCGTCAATGCCTCCTCATTTGTTCAAGTTAATACGCCAAAAAACTTTATAGCAGCAGCCGAGAAACCACTAGAAAATGGGTGATAGATCCTATACTTATACAAATTCAATTAAATCATTAGAAATTACAAAGTTATGTAAGTCTTGTATCCATCACAGCGATGGTATCAACAACAAGGTTGATTATCCGGTTAACCAACCTAATATTCTGGCTTCAGTTTTTTAACTTTTTGTTCACAACCTAAAAGGATATTCCCAGCATGCAATCATGCATATTATGACAATCCACCAATAGTCATGCAGAGAGAATACCAGGGTCACTAATAGATTACATGAAGTTATCTTTCGAAAAATGTTGTTCGTACTATCATTCGTAGCAGAATCTTACAAAGTTAACAATTGTGCATCCCGAAACAATGTAGGTTTGGGCAGGTCCCCTCAGTGGGAACAAGGTAGCAGTGGTTTTATGGAATAGAGGTTCATCCAGAGCTACAGTCACCGCCTCTTGGTCCGACATTGGTCTCAAATCTACAACAGTAGTCAATGCAAGAGACTTGTGGATGGTGAGACATCTGAACCAAACCTACTTGTTTATTTGATGAACTGTGCTCACAAAAAATTACTCATTTTTGGTGCAGCATTCCACCCAAAGTTCAATCAAGGGACAAATCTCAGCTGATATCAATTCCCATGCTTGTAAAATGTATGTTTTGACTCCGCAATAACACAGAAACATCAAGAGAAAGGAAACTGGGTTGAAGATAAGGTTGTGCAGAGTTAAATCTGTGCTGATTCGATCCTGTTTCATCATCGATGTAAGAAATAAACCACAGAATCGTTAATAAGATATGATCACCAAGTTCAGCAGTCTTCCTATGGCTCCTCCTACAAAGCAAAGCCTTGCAACACCCCCCCCGGTCCGTCCCCCACAAAAAATAATAATAAAAAAATAAAGCTAGTGACTTACAATTATCAAGACAATGAAGAAAAGAACACATGGAAGTTAAAAAGGAATTCGATGATATTAACAGTCTTCAGATTCAACCAAGCTCCATTCAGACATCATGAGTGGAGGTACTCTTACATCAAATATTCCATAAGTTGGCAAAACAACTGCAAGAACAGTGGTCAGTAGCCCTTGTTTCCTCGAATCCTTGCTCTCATGTCAACCTGGGCAAAAAATTAAACGAGGAGTTAGAGAGGAACATTGCTTACAAATATTTCACAGATGTAAGAACCACTATGTTCAGCTCCTCTCGTGGAAATCACATCATACTCTTTTTGTCCTTGTAGGTGTACCTATCAGCATAATGAATTTTCAACAAGTCGCCACATTAAACACCCCCCCAACCCCAAAAATACACACACACACACATACAAATATACAAACAAAAGAAAGAAACACTTTAGGTAAATTCATTTCTCTTGGCCACCAAGGAAGCTTCCAACAAGAATGAACTGACTTAGAAGTGTTTGTGTGACTAAAGCTCACTAAGAACTAAAAGTAACCAGTTCTGGTTCTTCACGATTTCTCTCTCTGAAAATAGAATGGACACCCAAAATCCACATGGGTGTCTCTATTTCTCTCTGCCACCATATGACATCCATCGGTCATTTAACCCTTCCAAACTTAACTTGTTGACCCCGTTACAAAACTAAGAACAACAACATCACACAAGTTTCAAAAATTAACTAGAAAATTGACTGAGCATGTCTGTGAATAGTCAGAGAAATGGGAATAGTTGCCACGAATCAAACCATGTAGCAAGCACACTAGGAGAAGATCTTTACTTAACGATGTTTCACAAATGGCCTTAAGATAATGAGGCCCCTCATCCAAGAACATTCCCCAACTTGCTTTGCTATTGTGAGTACCGAAAAATGGGAGGGGAAGTCAGCTCAAGGGCTGGAACCACTCGAGATATTTAGTCTGCATGGCCAACAAAAACCAAACCATACCATGCCTGGAACTTCCAGTAATCAATCAAACGTCTCAGGGCCAACGTGCGATCTTAACATGACTTCATTGACCAACGGACATAACAGCGAAGTGACGGCATGGAATAGCATCCATCCTCAAAGAGACTCATTTCCCAAACTAAGTTTCCCTATACCTCTCCAAACAGCTCAGTCCCCACCAAACACTTCGCATTTGCTGTACAAGAAAATCACCTATTCAAACGAAAACTCCTAGTTGAATCCATACCCACAAAGGGCGACTACTTCAGCATAAAAACTCGAGGAATCTTTAAAGAATTGTTCCTGCAAACTCAATTCTTGCTGCAGTAACGCTATATTCAGCTAAGGAACGGCAGAAACATCCAGGAACAAATTCCCGACCACAATCACGCCCAAAGGAAGCGAACCCGCATCTTTCGATTTCATGATCAAGAATGCATCATGACGTGCGACCTCTCCACTTAATTACGATTCAATAGAGCCCGAAAGCTGAAATTAGAGAGAGAGAGAGAGAGAGAGAGAGAGAGAGAGAGAGATGCCTGGCCTCTCTTGCAATTGAAGTAAGTCTCCCTCAACCCCACGCACTCGCTGGAAATGGACGGGCTCTTCTCCCCAGCGCATTCCCTGTACGATCGCTTCTCTACCTGCAAAATTCCCCACCACCCCCACAATGAAAAGCCATCAGAAGCCCCACCGAGAGAGCACAGTCAAATCAAGAGGCGAGATCAAACCTTGACGCAATCGGATTCGCTGAGGCACTTGACGAGCTCCATAGCCAGGCCCTTGCAAGACTTCGACATCCGTGCGTCCTCCTCTGTTTGAAACCTTGACCCCCCGGAGAGAGAGAGGTGTTCAGGGTTTATAGACAGATTGATCTAAGCAGGGCTGTTAACATCTAGTGTCGTAAAAAAAAACAAATGAATAGTCCGAAAAACATTTCTTTAAATTATCATTAGGTTATAAAAATAAATTAACGAAAAGTATTTAATTGTTTGAGAAAATATTTATATATAAATTATTATTCATAATAAAAGCCTTTTTCGTTTTATAATTATTTCAAGTAATCATTTTTATGAAAAAAATTTGAATTATATATTTTTGAGTTAATATTACGAAAAAATACAAATTAGTACACCGATAAAAATTTTTACCACAAATGACCATAAAAAAACTCAAGCTAGTACAAATGTAATAAATTTATCCAAAATTAATTTTTTTTCGATCAAAAACCCCAAACCGATACACTTATAACCAATTTACCATCCGTTAAATTAGAATAATAACATAAAAAAAAAACCACAAAATAGGTATAACTGTAATATATAGAAAGTATAATCTCAAACCAGTACACTAGTCGACTATCATGTGTTATTTAATTTAATAATCTGCTATTAAAATTTAAAGGAAACTAGCATAGGGCTAATATAAGGTAAATTTGTCAATAGTGTACCAATTTAGGATTTTTGGTGGTCAAAATATTAATTTTAGATAAATTTATCAAAAGTGTATCAGTTTAGCATTTTTCGTGATATTGCCACATTCACAAGGAATTTCTAGTGATATACTGGAGGAAGGTGGGGATGACGTCGAGTCCACAAGGGACAGCCCCCCAAAAAAAAAAAAAAAAAACCTTTAAACTTAAGATGGTAATTTTGAGACCAACTTGAGTGTGGAAGTTGAGTCACTGAAACGCCCAGCAGGACCCTTACCTTAGTGGATACTTCATCGGATACTCCGAGAGAGGTATAAGGGAGAGTTGTTTGATTGCCCATCGCTCCCGATCACATGCAAGTCGAGCTGGGCAGAAGGAAAAGAGGCTCCTAGCTAAAGGCAGCGTGTCTCGCCCAGGAGGTGGGAAGAGTTCCCGCATCTTATTCCTCACAACGGTGGCGTTCAGAGCTCACGACTAGACGTTCTTTCCATCAAATTCCCTATTTTCCTTTTCCTATCTTGGATCACACAAGCGTTGGCAATAATCTTTCTTATCGTAAACGAGTATCAGCAAAAAGACAAAGAAATACCGCCACGAATCTTCAAATTGGTGCCTTCGGAGCATGAATCTCACTATGCATAAGCTGACTATGAATCAGAATTATCTTTGAGCATTTCAAATTGGAGCACCAGATGTCCTACAGTTTTGTGTTTAATCAATCCCGGGCTAGTCCCCGGCTTGTATTTATCACCAACTGAGCGGCGGTCTCCCATTCCGGCCGCACTGGGTGACTAGATAGATTTCACCAAGTAAATGAAGAAACTCCTAATTATATGTACTTTTACAATGTTAAGAGCGAAGAATAGATGGGGTGACTATTGCAGCTAAAAAGCTATACGACTTGGGCTCCTCTCGGCAGGACAATGTTGCTTTCTGTATTTGATTTCATAATCCCACTTTACCTGCAGCCTAAATTTTGGATTTATCTCTCTATGTCGGTCCGCGCATCTTCTCGACAAAGTGTTTTTCTTCTCTTCAATTCGACGTTCAAGTTTCTCACCCATCTTTTTCCCCAGTTCGAACATCTTCGCTCTCGTTCCCATCCTCTTTGGCCTCACATCATCATGTTCCATTGTCAGATCACGATTCTCTGATATAATTACAGACCTCGATGGCGAACCGGCCACTGGAGTCTCTCCATTCCGTCGGGAGTCATCGTGGGGCTCATCATTCAGTAATAATGGGGTTGTCAAATCTTGTGAAGATATGCTCCACTTTTGAAGGTTGCTTGAATTTGTAGGTCCCGGTGACCCTGTCGGTTCGCTGGTTGATGTCTGCTCAGGCTCTGCATTGTTTAGCTTTTGCTGTTTGCTTTCGGAATGACCGCTAGATGGTTGCTTGCTTTCAGAATGACTGCTCGATGGTTGCTTGCTTTCAGAATGACCGCTCGATGGTTGCTTGCTTTCAGAATGACCGCTCGATGGTTGCCTACTTAAGTCAGTCTGCGGTTTCACCTCAACTGGTTGAGAACAGGGCTTCTCATTCATGGGCATCGAGTCTTTGGTGCCTTCTTGACCAAGCCAGATGAAAGGAGCAGCTTTTCGTGAAACCCAGTCATTCTTTTCTGCTAGCATCCATGGAATGTTTAAACTCTCGCAGTTAGGAAGCACCATGGTGTCGCGTATTGAGGTCTATACAACAGGAGAGCAAACAAGTCAGGAATGCTCACGAACTTTGCTGTATATATGCACACTTAACAGGGCAGAACGACTAGAAAGAGAGCATTTGAATAACTCTTGATGCCAATATTAGAAAAAGATGCAGCGCAAAAGAGCTACAACATATTCCATGTCCAAATGTGCTCTCTTTTTGTGCTCAGAATGCATATGCAGCCTAAATATATAATAGGGAGAGCAACAATGCCAAAATGAAATTATCACCGTGCCAGGGAATGGATTTGACCTACAGCGCAACCATAAAATGACCTCAAATTTAAAAATTCTAACATGAAGAAGGAAGAAAATATGAAACAAACTTCAGACCGAAAACCAAATCAAAAGTTTGTCAACCTGCCTCATACGACTCTTGAAAGTTAAACTGAAGTTTTAATGCAAAACAAAGCCACAGAGTATGCATCCCTATTCTACTGCATTTTAGAAAGGTTGACCAACACAACAACAATTCAATACTGCAGTAAACAAGAAAGAACTGCTGCTGAGAAATTCAATACCTTGAAACGGTTTATTAGGTATGAAGCAATGTGTCCACTAGTGACTTTGTGATCACCAACAGATGACTCCAGTTTAAAATCTATTTCAGGCATTGACGTAAAACCAAACCACAGTTGATCCGAAGGGGGTGGCTTTATCTGCACCCGCAGCGTTCCTCGAAGAGAAGCCACCTTAATCCGCAAAGCTAATGGCACCTTAGATTGGAAATTATCAGTCAGTTTGAAGTCAATCCCTGTATAAATGGGAGCAATAACTCTTAAAAGGAGCAAGGAGAGCACTTTATGTTGCATTATCTTGTCTTTTAGTCTTGGCAAACATCATTGACTCTTTTATGACACTAGTCATTAAGACAATCAACAAGTGCCAGCTCAACCAACAGTACCAACCTGTGAGAACTGTTTGGCAATCGTATTTAGCATAGACTTCCACCTATACTTGTGAGTTGCTGACATATTGCTCTTAGAGCTCTTCATTCCTTCTGAAACTAGACATATTAAGCTCCGTTAGTCCCAAATCCATTGTGGCAAAATAACACTGAGGATATCACTTATTAGATCATCTAAGCAAAAAGTTCAAAATATCATCCACAAAAACAGAGTACCTTTCCAAAATCTGATAACGTGAGAAGATACAGTCTATAATGGACAGATATAAACATAAGTTCCCAGACCTTAAAGGAAAATGATAAAAGAATACAAGAAGCAGAAAAGGACTGATTCAAGAGATCAATCAGTCTTCAAGGGATATAGAAAGCTACCTAGTTTAGTAAATAGGTCCAATGAAATATATTCCCTTCTTAATAAACCCAGTTAAAACATAAGAGCGTTTGTATTTGTCCTCAAATATTTCTAATTCTTAACCTTACCCTCTAGAAATCCTTCACCCTCAAAATAATTTCTTGCATATCAGCACCAGCAATAGATGGGATTATGATTCAGCTTAACATGCATGTTTATGAGGAGGGAGGACCAGTTGTTGGCCCATTAAAAAGCTGCCTTCTAACTTCTTCAAAGCATTACTACCAGATTGCCCAGCATAATATTCTCTTGAGGGAAAGAGAAAGAAATCGATATTCCTGAATTCCAAAGCAAACAGACAACTTGAAACCCCAAGAGAAGATTTTTTATACTGACCTACTTTAGGATCTGATTCCCCCTTCCCCTCCGGTGCATCATTTGCCCCTTCAGAAAGATTCAGCTGCTTTCCCAAACGCTCAAAATCTTCAAGAAGATCTGGTGAGACTTCTTCAGAGTTTGACATATCATTCTGAAGATCTAATTCATGAACTTCTATTCTTGTTTCAATGTCCAATATTAAACCACCAGAATATTCAATGTCTACTTCAAAAGCCCAGATCTCACTCATGTCCTGGGGAACAATCCTCATGCCATGGATATAAGGAGGGAGATCTCCGGTTTCAATATCAGTGCATAAGACTTCTCCAATATAACTGGGAGTCCTCATATTGGACAGAGACCTCTGCCACACAAATTGTTGAAGGAAAAGAATAATCAATATTTGTACCTGCGCCTATATAATACAGGACAGAGAGAGAGACTAGAATCCATAGATCTTTAGTTCAATGAAGGAAAGAAAAAGAATGAAGTCATCACCCTTTCTGATAAGACGAGATCCCCAACATAACATTTTGACTTCATTAGATTAACTCCGGCCCTAGCCTTTTCTGCTGTGATTGCTTCTCATACTTTGCTAGGAAAAACTCATGGAGATATGGTGATAAAGGTGATACAAGCATCCATGATAAGCTCAACGGATCCATGAAACCCAAACCAAGAAAGGGAATGGAGTCAAAGATGATGCTAGCTTTCAATGATAACCACATTTATTCATACTTACCCATACAAATGTAAAACTACTGCCCCGTAATTTAATTTCATATTTGTGGAAGGGGTTAAGATAGGATGAGGGACCAAACAGTCCAGAAAAGGAAATTGACAGGGATCCAACCAAACCTAGAAGTACTTTCTTTTCATTTTTCTTATAACTTAGGCATTTATATAGAATTTGGATTGGGGTACATCCATGCAAAACAGGTTGAGTCTTCTAGCATGATCAGTGGTTGTCTAGCTATTAGCCTTTCAAGATGATTACTGAAAATATTCAGAAATTGGGTCCGTTCATAATCTGATTTAGAAGACAAGGACACTGGTCAACTTTCCCAGCCTAGAATAAAAATCATGTATTAGTCCAAGTGCCTTCCTTGACAGAAAAAGAGTATGATAGATATAGCTTCAGAAGAGAGGCCATAAAAGCATTTCCTACATTTACATATGACTGTTGAGAGGTCTGGATGAAAAAGCAAAGAAACACTCAACAATAAACGTATCAAACTCCACAAAGATTACCTGAATTCTAGATTGTAAGGATCTTTTAATCTCTTCATTACTTTTGGCATCAAAGAAGAGCCGCGAAATAAGCAAGTTCCAACAAAGAGTTCCCTCGTCCACTCCGAATTTGTCATCGGAATCAACATCAGAGGCCACAGAGATATGACTCTGACTTCCTGAATGGGGTGAATATAATGAATGTTGAGAAGAAGTTCCCCTTAATGAACTAGGAGCTGAAGCAGAATCTTGGTGACCAATAAGTCTCTCAATCATCTTTCTTTCTTCACGGCTAGATGATGGGACCCAAGATGACTTATTCTCTATGCCAGTCTTAGACACCTTCTTTGTAACTTTTTTCCAGAATAGACGAACCCTTGAGGATGCACCATCAGCCCTATTTTCCCTATCAATCGACTCAGCATAGACTGGTGCAGGAGTTTTCATAAATGATGGATATTCTAAGCGTAAAGACACCAAGTAGCTCTTAAATTTGCCATCCAACATGGATAACCAGGTAAGTCTTTTTCTGTCATCACATGAGGCAAGACGAAGGGCTTTGCACCATGATTCCTTCTCCCAAGAAGTCTCAAGATAAATGTAAAAGACCTTGCTGCCTTTATAGATTGCTGAGCTCTTACTTTCCAGTTTGATAGGGTACCTTTTGGCCCTGCGGATACATCTAAATCATGAGATCTTTGTGTTTGTTAGACTGGTAATGCTACAAAACTGAAGAAAAGTCTTCCTCACATTTCAGACCCACACAAACACAGAGGAATGACATGAGACTTCCATGATCACAAGGAACTTTCGAGTGGCAAAGCAATAACAGAACTTGCATATCATAGTTGAATGGGATAGGCAATGTCACCAGTAATCAAAAGTATTACAAATACATTTTAATTACTATGCAGTGGTTTATACACCCACACCGTGCTTAAATAATGTGGCAAAAGAAGCTCATCAATTGGTGGCAAAAGAGCCACACCAACCACAAGAGTGATGCTTTCTCTTTAGGGATAAATTCACTAGAAGTCCTAAAACTTATCACGAAAGAGCAATTGAGTCCTAAATCTTTCAAAAAGTGCAATTAACTCCCAAAACCTGTCACAAAAATATAATCAAGTCCTAAAACTTTGAAAAAGTGCGATCAAGTCCTAAAATTTGTCATGAAAGTGCAAACTTTCAAGAAATGCTATTAACAAAAGGATTTGATTTAACCAATTTGATAAGTTTTGGGACTTGATTGCAATTCCGTGATAAGTCTTAGGATTTAATTACACTTTTTGAAAGTTTTATGAATAAATTGCACTTTGTTGATAAGTTTTAGGACTTCTAAGGTACTTATCCCTTCTTTATTAAATATAACATATGTGCAAGTAACCTTGTTATTTGACATTGTAAGTGATGGCTCTCCCGGGGCACATTTCCCAGGTAGATACATCAATATACTTGTTAAAAGCCAGTAAATAAGAACCACTTTTATGCAAAATTGAGAACTCAATAGAGCTCCCAATTCCAGCTGGACTAAGTAGAAAACATGCAATGAATAAGAACCGATTGCTATCTTAGGATAAAAGTGGAGAAAAAACTTAAGGCTCACTGTCTATAATTGTCAAAGACAGCACTCATCAAAAGCAGAAAATAAGTGGTGGGAAATACGCAAGTATTGACATGCTAATCATTGAAAACTAATGTTGACCAGAATCAGGAAAAACACAAAGGCCAGATACGACAAGCTGGGGAGCATCTATCGGCTTTCAGAGAGATGTGTATATGTTAATTCCATCCAGGAGCCAAGAGAAGGAAAGATACCATTTTCTAGAAGGTAGGTCTGTTGCCGAAACGGCCTCAATCACACACCCTTTCAACAGTATAGCGGTGGGAGAACTGTCTGCTTCTGTCAAAATGAGTGAATGGTCCTTGATTATGGCATGCTTCCGAGCAGGTGAAACCTCAAAAAACTCCTTTTTCTTCTTTTGCTCACGCTGTACTTTCTCTACCCAAATTTTTGGAACTCTCTCTGGCTCAAGAACCCAAACATCCCCCTGCAACACAGATAGTGAGTTAACAAGGTAAATATACAAGCTAGCAGAGACTTCAACCTGGGAAAAATGTGTCCCCCTTCTACTATACCATCACAAGAGTTGTCTATCTCTCAAAATGTCAAGCATAAATTGAAGAAAGATCAATTAGCTGCTAAAACAATCAAACGGGTTGAGTTGCCGCATCATCTCCAAGAGGAAAAACTCAAGCATGACATGATCATTATCTAATCTAGTCCATGTGCCTCTAGCTCAAAACAAAGAGAGATGAATCTTAGACAAGATTGGATACAACAAAAAACGATATGGGGTATAGCTCCCAAGCTCTATAGGTCGTGTTATGAGATACACAATATGGCACCAGCCACCAATCATATTATAGTGTGCACATATAATTAGTATAATCCACCGGAAAACCAACAAAGTAAGTAGGATTAAACCTCTCTCCAAAAGCGTACCCCTACTTCTTCTCCTTCACCTACAGACGTTGCAGGAATGGGTAACATTTTGAGTATCTACTTTCAAATTCTGTCATGTATTGTCAAAACCATTGGGAAACCAACAATTGCATTAAGACGTATTGCCGTCATATTCAGCTGCCGCACAGCTCTTATCACAGGCTCCCGAGACTTTTCTCTCCATTCATTTTAAGGACATAAAAATTGAGCCAATACGACATATGCAAACAGAGGTGAATTCAGCACGAGTGATTTTTCGAACCCGTGCCCGTGCACTGAGCTCCTCGAGCTCCTAATTTTACATGCATCACCCAATCGAACAAGAATAACACAGAAACGAAAGAGAAACGAGAGACAGCACAATTCACGAACTCCGCGAACGAAATCCGCAGGGTCCAGAGCAGCCGCGCGAGCGGACGCCGGAACCCCGAGGACACGCCGGGTACCTGCTTGCGGCGAGCGGAATCAAGCGATTGCTCGTGATCGACGTCCCGCGCCTCCGGCCGGGACGCGTCCGACTTCTCGACTTTCCGGCTCAACCGATTGACCAGGAGCCAAACCGCCAAGAACTCGGCGGCGACCGTCGCGAGCGCCCCGAAGACGAACCCGGCCAGGAACACCGCGAGCCCCAGCCCCATGCCGGCCGCCGCGGGACTCCGACGCACCCGAGTTCCCCCGACTCCGATTCCGGCGAGAGGCCGATTCGCTCGCTCGCTCCCGATCACAGAAGCCGAAACAGCATGTTATACGGCGGTCACGGTTGCAGAGCAGCAGCAGGGGGGAATGGGAGTGGCGGCGGAGGAATCCGATGCCGGCGGGGGGGCTTCCGGGAGAGAGCTTTGCAGTGGAGTGAGAATGGGATCAATCTCGGAAGAGGAAGAAAAGTAGAGAGCGAGAGAGATTCAAAGGCGCGTAAGATATGTACGGGTGGTGATGTTGACGGCGACTTGGGGGGTTAAGGCTTGGGAGTCTGGAGCCCGCCACATCACACGGCGGGCCCCGCCTCGTCTTCTTCCGGCTTCTTCTTCTGGACGCGAAATAAGAGTCATTTTTTTAAATTCTTTTTACTCTTTTTTTTTTTAGCTAGGAGAGGAGGAAAGAAAAGAACTGAGAGAAAGCGGGGGAATTCTGAGGTTGCGACAGAACGAGAGTTCCCAACTCGAATTTTAACGTGCGGGAACGACTGAAGATAGCGACGGACCGACACTTCCTTTGCGTGGCGACTGACTTGATAGGAATTTTGTCCGGAGGTCAGAGGTTCGACTCCCGAATGGTCCCGCCACCATTTTGGTGATGTCATGAATGATTCGCACGTCCCTAAACAAAACAAAAAAATGCCCGAGTTCCGGGCTGTCGACTCGGATTGGGAGGGGCCGAGAAGGGCAGCGGCGAAGATAAAACTCGCCAAGTGATGGGTGTTGTTAGTCGGCAAGATGATTAGTATTGGCCAAGAGAAGGAATTTTACCAAGTCTCGAGACATGGGTGTCGGCGAATGAAGCTCGGTTTGATTTACGACAGGGCCACAGCTAGCATGAACTATGACAAGCTGGGTGTTGGGTAACTACTGCATAAGTAATGGGATTGATAGTCCCGGATGCAATTCACTTGGGTAGACTAGGATGAACTCATCATCCATGTCATCTTCTGAATTTATGTCATTAGAATCAACGTTAGAATTTAAAGAAATTGAGTTCTTACCTCTTGACTCTTCTTCATCATCGGGTACCGATAGAGTGGACGCGTTCCTAGAGAAATGCAAAGGCCTTGCCTCGAAACAGTACAATTACAAAGATGTCAAGAAGATGACCAGCTCCTTTAGAAATAAGCTTGGTTAGGGAGGCTATGGCAATGTACACAAAAGGAAACTCCCATAGAGAAATTAAATGTGCATTTGATAACATTTCTATTATTGAGAATAATTTTTTTTAAATAGTTTTTTTTCTATTTCTACTCCATGGAATAATTTCTAAGTAAAACAACGCGTTTGATGACTGTACAAATTTCTTATTTTCGAAATAAAAAGAGAAGGATGTGTTTGGACCAACTAAAATATTTTTATTCCTTTTTTTTTCGATGGTGGCGGCAACCGATGGATGGTCGACTCAATGACAAATGGCCAACAACTTGTGGCAAGAGACTGGCGGCCGGCAATAGGTAATCAACAATCGGCATATAGGTGACCCGACAACCAACAGTCAACGACCTACGACAAGTGACTAGTATTTGGCGTCCAACGATTGACGACTGAGCGGAGGGCGACTACGGTGACGGGCAACAACCGACGGCCAATAATTCAGGGCAACAACAGAGGTCGATGGCGGCAATGGTAACCAACGATGGGCGACCAGCATCCAACAGTTGACAATTGAGTAGAGGGTAGTGGTGACAACGAGTGACAAGTGGTGGCAACCAACGGCAAGCGACAAGCGGTGGCAATCGGCAAACAACCAACATGTGATGGTCAACGGTCGGTAGCAATCATGAGTAGTGGCACCTCAAGAAATAAATTTCTAAAAATCGTTCCCAAAAACAAGAAAATATTTTTTTCTACTTCTTATTTCTATTACAAATTTATTTCCTAAAAATAAATTTTTATTCTGGAAAATAGAAATATTAGTGGATGTTACCAAATGGAATTTTTTTCAATTATGGGGAACCAAAGAACAAAAAAACAAAGAAACAAGGGCGTTACCAAATGCTACCCAAACTAACACAATCGTGATAGAGCGGAACTGTAGTTCTAAAAAGCCACTAACCACAAAGGCCGAAAAATGTAGATTGCTATAATTGTTAGGGAGTGAAGGCGCGTTGTAGAAGTAATAGGATAAATACTTGATATGTAGTTTTGCAATATGGACCACTAATTAATCAATGAATACCAATTACCCTATTACACGTCATGTTTATCTTTACATTTCACTATCTTTTACGTGACTGATCGCCATTGCCTCAAATTTTAGTACCTTTAATTTTCACAAAGAATCATTCACATCCTTAGTCAATTGGTTAATCAATTCATACTATTTTTAGGTCATGTGCTATATAAACTTTCTCTCATTCACATCCTTAGTCAATTGGTTAATCAACTCATACTATTTTTAGGTCATGTGCTATATAAACTCTCTCTCTCTCTCTCTCTCTCTCTCTCTCATTGGGTATTATGATGCATGAGTTAGAATGCATGTACTTGTAGTAGACAAGTTCACTAAACTTGACACATATAGAATGATTAGTGACATGAAAACATTTAGCATGGTCAATGTCTAATCGTTCATGCTTTAGTCTTGTGTAAATAATCTTTAGACTTGACGCATAATGTTGACTTGTGTGTTGGACGATTATGGTTCATGAGTACACATATTGCCAGCTCATTAATCCATCTCTCTACTTGATGGTTATAGTTCATTCAAATACAATTTTACATATGTGCACAAATATGGAATCAGTGTCTCATTGTTACATGCAAGGTACAATAATGATGTCCTATGCGATCAAATTATGACATTGCACTAAAATCTTCAACCAAGGTTGTAACTAAGAATAAATTATTTATGTCTTGAATAAAATGCATGTCAATTGGGTTTTCAATCGGAACATAATAAGACAAAGGGATTGAATTACATTATAGCCAAAGTTAACAAATTTATTATGTTCTTAAAGCATTCACACTATTTAGATAGTCATAATATATTGCTAGATGTTAATCATGGCTTGTAGGATCTAAATGTTGATTGGGACAATCAATTCTCTTGGGAGTAGTAATGTATTACTACAAATCTTACTACAACTCGATGATAAATCTAGAGATGTCACACACCATGACCAATTCAGTATAATGTTGAACAAGAGAAATAATATTGCAAATATGTTTGCAATAACAATAATTAAATTGAGTCAAGCTGAAATTAAATTAAATGATATTTAATTTAATTTTTATTTTATTCATGAGCGTGCATCATATGATGTACAAGCTTGCCCGACATGAACGCATATTAATGTGCCAAAATGCACATATAATGGTTTGCACTTTCAATTTTTAATTATAGAATTAAAAAAAGAAATTGATTAATTAATTAATTAATTAAAAAGGTGCAGATGGTCAACGCACAATCATGTGCGTTTTGTCGTTTAAAAGGAAAAATTAAGTGTCCACAGTCAGCAACCGTTGTTGACCAAATACTCGCACGATCGTCAACGGTTGCTAACTGCTGAACGTGCACCTCATGCGATCAGCAGTTGTTGCTGATCGCACACAAATAATAAGGGTGATTAGCAACTATTGCTGTTAAGATAGAAAAAGAAGAAAGAAAAAAAAAGTGTGTATACGTGTGAGAAGAGAAAAAGGTTTTTCTCTCGTTCGAGTTGTGGCTGAAACATCAAGGATGTGGAGGATTGTCTCCACAAGATTGCTAGTACAATCATAGTGACGATTATCTACGAATTTTTTCTTCCGTTCAATGTGCGTTGATGATATGTCTAAATTAGAGATTCAACATTTGTGATGCTTAAACTGAATAACATTTAAATCAATTCATTTAAAGCAAATTTCCTTTGATATTATGATTTTTTATTAAAATGCACGAACATCTTTAAAGGTACATGTATAGTCCGCTATGTTTACGTTAAACTCCAACATGGGTAACATTCCGTCGACATCTAATCCACAGAAAAGCAATGAACTGCTGTCGTCGAAGCTTTAAGACCGTACTCGCTCGGTCAAAATAATTATCATTTTCTTATTGTTCTTTTTACTCTCTTTTTGTTTTTTTGGGCTAGGAGAGGAGGAAAGAAAAGAAGCGAGAGAGGCGGGGGATTTCGAATTTTCGAGGTTGCGTTAGAACAAGTTGGCAACTCGAATTTTAACGTGCGGGAACAACTGTAAGATAGTGACGGACCGTAACTTCCCTTTCGTTGCGACCGACTTGATTGGAATTTTGTCCGGAGGACAGAGGTTCCACTCCTGAATGGTCCCGCCACCACGGTGATGCCATGAATGATTCGCACGCCCTATATGCCCGAGTTCCGGGCCGTCCGATCGACTCGGATTGAGAGGGGCCGACCAAGACAGCGGCGGAGATAAAACTCAGCCGAGTGGTGGGTGTTCTTAGTTGGCAAGATGATTAGTATTGGCCAAGCGAAGGAATTTTACTAAGTCCCGAGACATGGGTGTCGGCGAATGAAGTTTGGTTTGATCGACGATGGGGCCACAGCTAGCACGAACTGTGACGAGCTGGGCGTCGGGTAACTACCTCATAAGTAATGGGCCTGATGGTTTAATTAACTCATACTTTTTTGTTTAGGTCATGTCCTATTTTATCTCTCTCTCTGTCTCTCTGTGACTTTAAGTAAAGAACGGAAGTCGAACCCTACTGCTAAACTAAACATCCTCACCCGCCCCATCCGTTGAAAAGCAATGAATCTAGAAAGCGTTCATACGCATGCTGTCGTCGAAGCTTTAGGACCGTGCTCGCTCGGTCAAACTGGGAAACAAGAAATGTCTTTGCTTTGAAATTATGGAGGAGGACGGACGAGGAGGAGGAGCCCGCCGTCTTCATTGGACCGGGCCGGACCTGGCTTGCCTTGTGGATCAAGCCGCACCTGCTCAAAGAAATTGCCCTTATAGGAAAAAAAGCCCTTCGTCGCCATCGTCACCCCCAAAGCAAAGATCCCTGCTTTCTTCAATCTCCACTGATCGATTCGATTCGATCGATCGATCGATCCGACGCGAACCCAGAACCCGAAATTCTCCGATCGAAGCGTACCCATCTCCGATTCGGACCGAATCGACTCCGGCCACCATGTCCGCCGCCGATCCCACTCTGTCCTTGTCGTTCTTGTTCTTGCTGTTCCTGCTGCTTCCTTCGCATCTTCAGCTCGCGCACGCCAAGAAGCCCCACGCCATCGCCTTCCGATCGCCGGGGCTCTACCCGGAAGCCATGGCCTGGGACCCCTCGGCCCAGCACTTCCTCGTCGGCTCCCTGCGCAGCCGCTCCATCCACGCCGTCTCCGACGCCGGCGTCGTCGAGGACCTCATCCGCGACGATTCCCTGCCCCCCAACTCCACCATCCTAGGCGTCGCCGTCGACGGCCCCCGCAATCGCCTCCTTGCGGTTGTCCACTCCGTCGCCCCACTGCCCCCTTCAACGCCCTCGCCGCCTACGACCTCCGCTCCCGCGCCCGCCTTTTCCTCTCCCTCCTCCCCTCCTCCCCCTCCGGCGACGACCGCGCCAACGACGTGGCCGTCGACTTCGACGGCAACGCCTACGTCACCAACTCCTTCGCCGACCTCATCTGGAAGGTAAGCCCCGACGGGGCCGCCTCCATCTTCTCCAGCTCCCCGGCCTTCACCTCGTTCCCCGTTGACCGCGACGCGCCGCACAGCTACTGTGGCCTCAACGGCATCGCCCACGTCAACAGGGGGTACCTCCTGGTGGTCCAGTCCAACACGGGGAAGATGTACAAGGTGGACGCGGAGGACGGCACGGCGAGGGCCGTGCTGCTGAACAAGGACTTGCCGATGGCCGACGACGTCGCGGTCCGGAGGGATGGGGTGGTGCTGGTGGTCTCAATGAACAAGCTGTGGTTCCTGAAGAGCAACGACGGGTGGGGGAGGGAGTGGTGTACGACGAGGCGGAGCTGGACGTGGAGAGGTTCCCGACGTCGGTGGCGGTGGGGGCGGAGGAGAGGGCGTACGTGCTGTACGGGCACGTGCTGGAGGGCATATCGGCGATGGCGGCGGCGCCGGGAGGGAGGGAGTGGTTCGGGATCGAGGAGGTGAGATCGGAGACGGAAAGCAAGGAAGAGAAGGTGTGGATATACGTGCTGTTGGGCCTGGGCCTGGCTTACTTCACCTTCTGGAGGTTCCAGATGAAGCAGCTCGTCACCAACTTGAACAAAAAGACCAATTAGCCCCCCACCCCAACATTTCTTCTTTTTTATTTTTATTTTAATTTTTTTGAGGTTTTGCGTCTTGTGATTTTGTAAGACTGGGTTTGGCTGATTAGGTTTGGTTTTGTAAGCAGTGATTGGTGAATGAATGCAAAGCACGTTGGATTTTCGTTCAAGTTTCGATCCTATGCTATTGCTAATCAATGACCCTCCAAGCGATTCCAAATTAAACAAGCCTCGGTTCTTGTGTGTATAATTTTGTTGACGCATCGATCATAAGGATTAATATCAAATCAGGGCTAAGCTGCGATTCCCCTGGCATGTTTATAAGAGACCCCAAACTCTCACTATGGGACACAGAATTATGGCTGTGGTGTTCATACCCGTAGATGAAAATGGGCTTTCGGGGCCTAATCCTTTTCTTTTCTTTTTTAAATCGGTTTTAGGTTAGATTTCAATTCTATCTCGAATTTTTTTCCTAAACAAATGTCTACTTATATTCAAGTTTCAAATCTGTCTCGTTAATCCTCCGACCAAATTTAATCAGTCCAAGCTGATATTCCCACGTTTGAATTAAATCCACGTTGCTTGCTGACACGGATTAAAGCGCTCTTCATTTCCTTTTTTCTCTTCATGATCTTCTTCCTCGTTGATTCTCCTTCACCAGCCTTTTTTTTTTTTGTCATAAAAAAAAAATTCATTACGAATTAGCATAGTGGTGGACTACAATCATTTCTGAAATCTAAACATAAAATAAGCAAAAGGGAGTGCGGGGCCTAAAAGCCCAGTTGATAAGAAGAGTGTCGGTACGGTGGGCCTGTGCTACCCAATTCGCTACCTTGTTTGTTCCTCTTGGTTCATAAATCAAACTAACATTCTTCACTGATATCTCGTCTTACATTTTCACAAAAATTCCTCAATTGTTGTTTTCATCATGACTTTCTTTCTCTATGATCTCTCGAGCTGACATGTCTGAGGTCAGCTTTGGGGGAAGGCCACGCAACCTCAACTCAGGGCCGCGACCCGGGGTGACGGGGAATTTCGGGGCCGCATTGGAACAAGTTGGCAGAATCATGGTAAAGTGCGGGAACAATCGAATTATAACGACGGACCGAAACTTCCTTTTTTTTCTCGGACTAACTGATTGGAATTTGTCCAAATGAGAGGTTCGACTCCCCGATGGTCCACCACTCCGCTGACGTGATACATAATTTGCCGGCTAAAAAAGAAATGCCTGAGTTCCCGGCCATCGGCTTGGTTCAGGAGGGGCCGAGCAAGACGCGGCGGAGACACATTTGCCGAGTGATGGGAGTTCTTAATCGACAAGTGTAGATGGTCAATAAAGATGATTGCTATTGGCCGATGACAAAAATGATGGAAAATTACTAATATTCAGTTTGTTTCACAGAAAATAAATTTCGAAAAAATATTTTTTGAATTTTCTAGAGTTCGTTTTACGGAAAATAAATTCATTGGGAAAAACAATTTTCATTAAAAAAAAGTATTTTAAAGTAGGGGAAAATGTTTGCCACTTTTCAAATATTTTAATGAAAAAAAAATCTTTTAAAATTTTTCACTTTCACTCTTTTCTTATCTCTCTCACATTCCTCCTGATTGGTTCAATTTTGGAGAAGTGGTTTTGCCTTTCCCTAAGTATCTTTGATTCAAGAGGCATTTAGTAAAAACAGTAGTGTTTGGCAAATTATAATCTAAAGGGATTTTCTGAAATGACTTTAGCATAAATATTATGTTAAAACTTGCATTTTCAATGGGCTTTTACTGATTTTTTTAAAATTAAAATTAAACTTACATTAGCAGGTGGTTGGCTGGCAACATTGTCCGTTGGTCATCATCGCTATTCGGCAACCAAATCTAGCCATCAACATCACCTAAGTTCAAGTGACCTCATGCATCGATGCCTGGGTTTGCACAACCCAAGGCGTCACGACCTGAGGTTGCAACCTTGGCACGACACTTGGGTTGTTTAAGGTTGCAAACCTAGACATCACGGCCTCAGGTCACGACCTTGATGCGAACCTAGACATCGCCGCCAGAGGTCACGTGACCCTAGGTAACGGTCACCAAAGGTCTCACGGCCAACACGATGAAGTCTCCAAAACAAAACAAAAAGAAAAAGGAAGAAGTTAAAGTTGGTTTGACTTGCATTTCCCAAATGCTAAAAGCCCAAAGTAGGCATATGCTTTGGGCTTTTAACATTTCAAATGCAAATATTTGGTTAATGAAGTCCTAAAATGCTAAACCAAATGCCATGTATTTTTGCCAAGGGGCTTTGGGGCCTCAAAACCCCTTACGAAAGTTGAACCAAATGGGTCCACTTCTTTCTTTTTTCATTTTTTTTCTTTTCTAAAAAATTGAGTTCTTTTTGTTTTTATTTTTATTTTTTTCTCTTTCTTTTCTTTGTTTCCTTTCCTTCCTTGGCCAATTATCGGCCATGGCAATGACCAACGATCGGCCACGGCGAGCCTAAGATTGCCGCTTGCCGAGGTGGGCAAGCCTCCAGCTCGCCTATTGCCAATCGCCGGCTATTGTCGTGGTCAATGAAGAGGAAACAATGAAAAAAGAAAAAAGAAAAGGAAAAATATAATACTTGATTTTACAAAATAAAATAATTAAAATTTTATTTTTTAAAAATAAAATAAATAAAAATCGATTTAAAAATAAATTAATAAAAATTATTGAAAAAGAGTGTATAGAGTAAATTATTCTCCATACTGAACATCGGAAAATATTTTTCACTTCATTTTCACGTTTTACCTAAACATTGAAAAATCATTTTATGTTCTTGAAAAATATTTTTCAAAAACGCCATATGTTTTTAGCAAAACAAACGGAGCCTAAATCTAGAGACATGGGTATTGACGAATGAAGTTCGGTTTGACTGACAATGGGGCATAGCTAACACGAATTATGCCGAGTTGGGTGCTAGGTAAACTGGTATGAATATGAAGAAATAGAGCTGACCCAATCATGATGGAGTAGTTGCTTTCTTTGTAATCATTCTTCACCATTGGTATTAGTATAAATACAAGTTCGTAGTATGGATAGCCAATCAATCAATGAATACTATCAATTCAATTTTACTTCCTATTTATCTTTATATTTTAGTACATTTCACATTACCCGCCACAATTTCTCCAATCTTATAAACTTTAATTTTCTTGTCCAATAATCAATAAAAAAGAGAGAGGGGTGAGCAGGGTTTTAGAATAGAATTGGGTGGGTTCCAAGTTCAAAAAATTGGAAAATTGATTATAATAGGTAGGTTTTAGAACTTGGAACCCAAAAGAAGTTTTTGTATTTTTCTTGTGCTATGTTTTCATGCAATTCTATGGTATTCAATGCCATCTAATAATTAGTGTAATTTGGAACCACTAATTTAAGGTTCCATTTTGGTGATATGCATAACTGAGACTTTTACTTTGTTAATATTTTTATATTTTTTGTGTTCTAAATATAAATTGTGGTAGTGGATTGTAGCAACAAACAGTTGTTATTGAGGTTATGATTGATTGTAATCATTCAATTAATAATACAAGTGGAACCTGAGTATATTATAGAACCTGTATAGGGTAAATTTCAAGTTCTAGAGCATGCAGGATAGGTTTTGGGTTGTAAAAATTTGGGAACCAATTATGATGTTTAGAATCCAAATAGAATTTGGATTGACTCCGTGACCATTCACTCCTTATACTCACTCAAATCATTTTGTTGATTTGTTCACCGACCCATAATTTGAAAGGTTCTTTGTCGATGCTTTCAATGAAACACACACTTCATTTTATTTTGCAATATTAGCCGTGATATTGGCGAAATTTTTGGCATGATATTCCGCATCATAGGATTTATCTTGACAATATTGTTGTCGCATGAAAATAACTAATTGTATTTGTCATGTATCTAAACCGTCATTCATGTGTCACGATTTATGATTCTCTTGTACTTGTGAGTGAATCCTTATGAGTAGAGTTTAAGTTATCAAGTGAAGTGAGAGTGATGCAAAGAAGAGGAATACAATTGATTTGTGGGATTGGGACAATTGGTGTTTGGAGTTCTAAGATAGAAAGATTATATAACGTAGAAACTTTGAAGTCGAGGTTGGCCTCTTATGCACAAAGTAGTTTGAAACTAATGGTGCTCTCTTGATAAGGTCATGGCAAGCTGAAACCAATTGTTAAGCCTAAAATAATATGTTATATCACTTGATAGATTAGATGCCCGAGCTAAACTTAGCGCAGTATAATCCGATGCAAAGAAACTATTCACTATATTATTATCTAGAATAACTATAGAAAAAAACTGGCTTAGTATTGTTTGCTCACCAAGTGCTAGCCAAGGAATTGTTAGGTCGTGACAGATGGTATCCAAGCTGGATCCCTTCGGTAAGTAAGTTGAGTTGGAGAAAACCTATTGTCAACTCAATCCTATGAAGTTGGAGAGTGAATTGTTAGGGCAAAAGGTGCTCAGACAAAGCGCAGCCCTCAACCAACTTCTAAGATGGCAATTGGGCATAGGAATGATGTGATTCCTCCCTAAGTAGGGAAAATGCTCTTGAACTAATTGGTGAATTTCAAGAAAAGGTGCTGCCACATTTTTAACCAAGAAAGAAAATCTTCATTGGTTTGTTGGGATCAACAAAAGCTTAGTAAGCAAAATAGGGTGCTACCAAGCGAAAAATGGCACACTTGTTGGAGAAAGCACAAGTGACCAAAGGGGCCAAACAGCTATGATCAAAAGAAGCTACCAATGGAGTGGCTTATTTTATAGGGTAAGCATTGCCATTCAATGTATGATCAAAAGTGACCCTTTAATGGTTAAGGAAATGTAGGGAAGTGATAGAACAACCCACAAGGAGAGTGTTGCGGAATTGGTGGGGAGGATGTCACGGTCCATGATCCTCTTGAATTTGTGAATCCTTGTGAGTAGACCTTGGAATTATCGATTGAAGAGTGAATGATGCAGAGAGCGGGAATATAAATGGTCATGGGAGTAATGTTAGGATGATTAGTGCTAAGAATTTTGGGACAGAAAGAATATATTACTTATGAGCTTTGAAGGCAAGTTGGCCTCTCATGTATAAACTAATGCACAACAGATGCTACTCTTCTGATAAGGCCATGGTAGGTCAAAATCAGTTATTAAGCCTAAAGTTATTTGTTGTCAAATTAGACTAAGTTGGATGCGATATGATCCAATATAAGAAAGTTATTCATCGTATTGTTTTCTAAAACAACTTATAAAAAGAAGGTTGTCCTAGTATTGTTTGCTCATCAATGCCGCACGGGCTATCCTGTGGTCAATGAACTGCTGGCCATTAAGTCCTCATTTTGGACATATTAATATCCAGGAAGTTCTGAGTTCGATTCTTGTTTCATTTTCATTACTTCTCGTTTGAAGAAGGATTTGTCAGGACCCATAGCCATTGATCTCCGGACAAACATTCCATTCGGTATGTCCGGACAAACATTCCATCAAAACTAATCCGTTCGAAAGCATGAATCTTGAAACCATTCATGCATGTTTTATATTGAAGCTTTAAGACCATTCTCGGTCAAAATTGGGAAACAAGAAAAGCCTTGCTTGCCTTGTGGATCAAGCTGCATCTGCTAAACAATGCGCTTATAGAAAGCCCTCCGTCGCTCCAGTTCCAATCTCAACTGATCCATCGATCATCCTCGACGCGAACCGACCCCAATATCTCCGATCGAATCATACCCATCTCCGATTCGGACCCACCACCATGTTCGTCGCCGATCCCAAGCGAAACCGAACCTCCTCCCCAATCTCCACTCTCTCTGTCTTCTTCGTGTTCTTGCTGTTCCTGCTGCTTCCTCAGCATCTTCAGCTGGCGCATGCCAAGAAGCCCCGCGCCATCGCCTTCCGGTCTCCGGGGCTCTACCCGGAAGCCATGGCCTGGGACCCATCGGCCCAGCACTTCCTCGTCGGCTCCCTCCGCAGCCGCTCCATCCACGCCGTTTCCGACGCCGGCGTCGTCGAGGATCTCATCTGCGACGACTCCCTGCCCCCCAACTCCACCATCCTCGGCGTCGCAGTGGACGGCCCCCGCAACCGCCTCCTCACCGTCGTCCACTCCGTCGCCCCCCTTCCCCGCTTCGACGCCCTCGCCGCCTACGACCTCCGCTCCCGTGGCCGCCTCTTCCTCTCCCTCCTTCCCTCCTCCCCCTCCGGCCATGACGGCGCGAACGACGTGGCCGTCGACTTCGACGGCAACGCCTACGTCACCAACTCCTTCGCCGACCTCATCTGGAAGGTAAGCCCTGACGGGGCCCCCTCCATCTTCTCCAGCTCCCCGGCCTTCACCTCGTTCCCCGTTGACCGCGACGCGCCGCACAGCTACTGCGGCCTCAACGGCATCGCCCACGTCAGCAGGGGGTACCTCCTGGTGGTCCAGTCCAACACGGGGAAGATGTACAAGGTGGACGCCGAGGACGGCACGGCGAGGGTCGTCCTGCTGAACAAGGACCTGCCACTGGCGGACGACGTGGCGGTCCGGAGGGACGGGGTGGTGCTGGTGGTCTCAATGAACAAGCTGTGGTTCCTGAAGAGCAACGACGGGTGGGGAGAGGGAGTGGTGTACGACGAGGCGGAGCTGGACGTGGAGAGGTTCCCGACGTCGGTGGCGGTGGGGGCGGAGGAGAGGGCGTACGTGCTGTACGGGCACGTGCTGGAGGGCATATCGGCGGCGGCGGGGGCGGCGCCAGGTGGGAGGGAGTGGTTCGGGATCGAGGAGGTGAGATCGGAGAAGGAAAGCAAGGAAGGGAAGGTGTGGATATACGTGCTGTTGGGCCTGGGCCTGGCTTACTTCACCTTCTGGAGGTTCCAGATGAAGCAGCTCGTCACCAACTTGAACAAAAAGACCAATTAGCCCCACCTTTCTTCTTCTTCTTATTTTTATTTCTAATTTTATTTTTCTTGTTGTTTTTGAGGTTTTGGGACTTGTGATTTTGTAAGCCTGGATTCGGCTGGCTGATTAGGTTTGGCTTTGTAAGCAGTGATTGGTGAATGCAAAGCACGTTGGATTTTCGTTCAAGTTTCGATCCTATGCTATTGCTAATCGATGACCCTCCAAGCGATTCCAAGTTTCTTTTGGTTGGTAATTCCAAGTTTAACAAGAGGCTCTCGATTCTTGTACGTATAATTCTGTCGACACACCATGACACACCAATCACTAGGATGAATCACAAATTAGGGCCAACCCGCTATCCTCCTAATATGTTTACGTGAGTCTCCGGACTCTCACTATTAGAGAAAGAGAATTATGGATGTGGTGCTCATACTCATAGATAAAAGTGGGCTGATCTTTTTAAGGAATTATTAGAAAAAAAAATTCAATCTTAGATCCAGTTTCGGTTCTATCCAGAACTTCTTTTTTTCCTAAACAAAGATTCACTTATATTAAAGTCTCAAATCTGTCCCGTTAACTCCTTGTCCAAATTTAATCAGTTTGACCTAGCATTTCTATATCAGAATTAAATCCATGTTACTTGTTGACATGGATTAAGCCGCTCTTCTATCTTCTTCTCATTGTGATCTTCTTCTTCCTCATGCGTTCTTCTTCACCAATCTTGACTCCATTAGAGTAGAGGAGAAATCTCGTTTGGGGCCCTTCTTCACTAAAATCTCCTCTTAGGTTTTCAATGAAATTTCTCAATTATTGTTTTCATCATATCTCCTTTTCTCTTTGATCTCTCGAGGCGATCTGTCTAATATTGGCATCGTGAGGAGGCCATGCAACCTCGACTCGAGGCCATGATCTCCGTCAGATAACAACTTGAAGGTGGTCAAGATGTTGCTGCAAAGAAGGTAGATTGATGATGAAGTAGAAAAACATGATGCATTCGGAGGTGGTCATCGAGAGTTTGGAACAGTAGTCACAGCCATTAGAGTTTCCTCTAGTATTTCGAATCATAAAATTCATGACAGCCATGACCATGTGATCTTTCATGAATCTTTGGGAAAGGTCGTCATTGATCAATGATTCATAAAAGATCAAATCTAAGGTCACGACTTCCAAATTGGTTCTGGAAAGAAACCCAAAGGTTGCGGGCAGGTAGTCATGTGGCGGTGGCGGCTAAGCAAAAGGGCCGTGTGATGGTGGCACTGCTCTAGATTTTGTGGGGGAAAGGCCTTGATTTGGGGAAGTGGCTAGAAACAATTGGTAAATCAGGAGGATTATCCACGTTGAACCCAATAATGGTGATTTTACAAGGAGGGTTAATCGAGACAGATTTGAGATATTTTTGTAAGAATTTGTGAGTATATAAAGTCAAAGGATTTTTGAGAAAATTAAGGATCGCATTTCCTGCTGTATGGCTTGGCTTTTCTGGGGTTGCCTCGACCTGCCATTCCTCGAAGGCAGTCAATACAAACTTTTTCCTCCTCCATATTCTTTTAATGACTTTAAAGAATCGATCCTTGACTTACTTTTAAAAGAAAAAAACATATTTGGATAGAAAATTGGTAGAAGCTCAGATGTCTGGTGAGATTGGAGTTGAGGGTGAATTTTCTTGGCCTTTTCCTTCCCGATTTTCTTCGCCCCTCTTTTTCTCAAACATGGCACTAAAAATAAGATCAGAGCCCGCCATTATCGACTTCACATTCTTTTTCCCAAATCTAATAAGCTCTCCTAGAATAATTTTAATTTGTGGTTTAATCATTTTTTAAGCAGTTGATTATAAATTGAAACGAAACTTAAAAACGAAAAATGGCAACCTAAAGCACCGTGTCACCATTCTTCTTCCTCTTCATCTTCTCTGTCATCTTGTCTCTACCTAAATTTCCAACTCCATATCGAGGATAGATTGGTGGTTGGCTTATAAGTGTGAATGAAAACTTTATCCTTTAAGCTAGTTCTCAAGGTGAGAGAGGCTCGAGATTACCCAATACCGGTATCATAACCAGGGTTGCCAATAAGTCTAGACCCAAAAGTTACATGAGAAAGTTACGGATTGTTGTGATTCCAAACCAGGCCTAATGTGTCGGGGGAAGGGAAGGTTGTTGAGATCATCTCACATCAATCATAGAAGGGACTAATGGTCGATTTTTTAGCGAAAGAGAAAGTCTCATCCTAGCTTTTAGGATGAAAAGGCCCAAGACCACCCAAAATTCCAACATGCGCTCTAGGGGTGATTGGATTGAAGGTGGGTAAGTTCCAGACCTAGACCTTGTGCACGACTTTATTATAATCAATTCTCTTTTTTTGGATTCTATATTCTACCATGTTTGCATTGAAATCTATTTTGAAACCTACCATGTTTTTCCGATCCAGTTCCAAGGTTTATCATGTTTCCATTGGAACCTATTTTGCAATACACTCGATATATTATATATATATCATATGACTTCAATTTTAGAAAATAACAACGTCATCCTCTTAATTTGTATTGAAACATTAAGCACATGTTATCAATATTTACATAAACTTTTTGATTAAATAAAAAGACTAAAGATCCACAAGGTTAATTATCATAAACAAATATTATAAGACAAAGCAGAAATTCTAATATTGCATAAACATTAGCAACAAACATAAATCTAATGTTAGTCTCATTCCCATAACTACTACACGAAATTGTTCATTTATCTAAAGCGGTTAACAAATCTTTGCTGCAAAAGTGCGTGGACCAAAATGGCAAACCTGCGCTTCCTGCATCCCCTTCATGAGTGGGGAAGCGCAAAGAAGCCAGCGGCTCGAGTTCTGTGAGGACATGCGGGAAGCAAGGCGAGCAAGCCCAAGCACTTTGATCCCCTCCATGGGACTCCTTGTCAACACAACCTCGACACTTCAAAGTGCCATCCATCAGCAACATTGATGCCAAAGTCTCTGATTGTCCAACCAATTGAATTTCTCTCACTTCGCTCGCTCGCTCACTATGGATAACTGCGTCGAAGTCGCGAGCTGCAAAAGAGAGGAACGAACTGGTTTCCGTCCCTGCAGCGCCAACGGTGGTGAAAATGAGAGGCAAACCGGCTGGCGACTAGCGACTGGCGAGGGTGTGGTGGATGTAGGGTTGTTGCGATTAAGAGAGAGAGAAAGAGGGACGAGGTCGCACAAACTCGAAGACAAAGAGGGAGAGAGACAACTAGCGGTTAGGGTTTTCTTTTTTTAACAATGGATAAAAACCAATTGCAAAACTCAACAAACTGCATTTAAAGCCACCTAGCCTTTTTTAAAACCTAGGACAGGCTCATCCATTATTGATAGCTATTCTTCGAACCCTCCTCTAACCTTGGTCCGGTTTCGAAACTGGTAAATTTTTCACTGGAACTGAGAATCAAACCAGCTCCAACCGGTTCCCAAAAACTAGGCCAAATTCCTAGACCTATGTTTTGGGTGGTCTAATCCAATTCCTATGTAAGCTCAATCCAGTTGCACACCCCTAATATGCTCCTTTCGCGTATGTCCATGCCATCTTATCCTCTGGTGTTGTCGAGACCCTTATCCATGACGACTGTTTCCCTCCCAACTCCGCCTTCTTTGGCCTCGCCATTGACCCACCTCGCCACCACCTCCTCACGAGGGTCCACGCCCTTGCCTCACTCCCCAATTTAATACCCGCGCCGCCTATGACCTCCGCATCCGGCTGGGCCTCTTCCTCTCCCCACTCCCTCTTCCTCTTCCTCCTCCTCCTCCTCCATCGACATCGGGCAGCACCTCTTCCTCTCCCTGCCCCCTCCCTCCCTTTTCCTCCTCCTTCTCCATTGACAGCGAGAACGACATCGCTGTCGACCCTGCCGGTAATGCCTATATCACCAACTCCGTCACGAACCTCATCTGGAAGGTCGGTCCCAACAAGAAGGCCTCAATCTTCTTCCGCTCCCCAACATTCGCTTTCTTCCTATCGACCGGCAACACACCCCCCCTTCCTACAGCTACTACGGTCTCAACAACATTGTGGCACAATGGCGGCGGGAACTACCTGCTCGCTGTCTAAGACCAACATGGGGAAGATGTATAGGGTCGATGTGGACGGTTCAGCAATGGCAATCTCGCTGAGTGCAGACTTGACACTCGCCAATGATGTGGCCGTCCGTATCGACGATGCCATAGCGGCGGTGTCAATGCACAAGATGTGGTTACTAAAGAGTGAGGATGGCTGGGGAGAGGCGGCAGTGTACGACGAAGTTGCCCTTGACGTTGATAGATTCCTGACGTTAGTGACGCTAGCGGCGGAGGAGAGGGCGTACATGATACATGGGTGAGTGAGGGACAGGGCATTTAAGGGTAACATGGGCTACAAAAAGAGGGAGTGTTTTGAGGTCGAGAAGGTAAGGTCGGACACAGAGAGAGAGAGAGAAGGAAGTGTGGTGGGTTGGGGTTATTTCTTGTTGAAGGGAATTGTTCGCCACTTGAACGAGAGGACCAATTGATAAACAAACTCCTACCTACTAAGGGTGATCGGTTCCTGATCCACTCCCGTCCCATCCAAGAATCGGGAACTAGACCGGATGATCGATTCCCATTTTTTGAAACTGTGAACTGACCAATTGGTTCTAAAACCGAGGATTGAGCGGTTTGGTCCAGTTCCAATGCACCATATCATTTATTGTCATCAAATTGAAAAAATATATATACATCAATGTGGGCTTCCAAAAATATATATTCCTTACTTCAAACACTTATTATTAGAGAAAAAAAAGAAGAAGAACCCCAAATCAACAAAATTTCAATTCACATTGCTGCCTTGGTTTCCCTTAGGTTATTTAACAAGAGGAAGAGAAAGAGAATTGAAAAAGTCAAAGTAATAATATAATTTAGGAGAATATTCTGTTTTTTTTTTTTTTGGTCTAGTTAATTTAGAAAGTTCAAAAATTTTAAAAAATAAATAAAAATGATTGGTTCAGTCTTATCGGTTTGGTTGGTCCGGTTCTCACCTAGGAATCGGGAATCGGACCGATCGGCCACCGGTTCCAAAAATGGGAGCCGAGGATCGGATCAACAGCCCCTAGGACTATCCAAAACCGACCGGTCTAGTCAAGTCCGATCCAATCTCAGTTCGGGCGGTTCCCATTGCACACTCCTATTGCCTACTGTCCAAGATCCAATTCATTCTGGATCAGGCTAATCTCAATTATAAATTTGATGGGATATGCCGTAGTTAGTTGTTATGAATTGTGGACGACCTAAATTAAATTAGACTTGATGAGTTATGCATGAATTGCATGTGACTTCTCGTCAATTAGTAGTATGTTACTCGTCATTATCCACGCTAGGTTCCATGCAAGTGTTGTCACCTTTCGATTGATCATTGGGTGATTGCCATAATCAAGTAACTTAGCTAATTTCTTTGAACGACGCCACTAATTTTGTGCATCTCTATCTCTCTTCATTTTTTTTTTTTTTTTGGCAAGAGCACTGCAACATAACGGTCCGCCTCTACCTCCATCACCATCCACATTAGTCATTGCCAATGGTGACCACTAAACCACCACCACCGTGGCCAACTCTAATCATGTTGGCAACAGAGCTATACCGATAGAGTCTCTTTGTCTCCTGCTCTCGTGCCTGTAACGCTATAAAAAATTTTAGGTTAATAACCAACATTTTGACGTCCCAGTTATACATTGCTCACAAAAAATAACAACGAACGTGGAAAAAAAAAAAGTATCTAGGATTAATTGATCATATCAAATGCAGGGAAAATTTCAATTAATAATTCAAAATGTCATCATTTTTTCAAATAAAAACTTGAAATGGTCATGTCAATATCAAATAAGGATATGAAGTAATTATGCCTATTTTAAATAAAGGTCTATTTCTATGACTGGCCAGGGATATTTTCGTAAAAATGCAATTTAAATTTAAATATCAATTAAATTAGATTTAAAAAAAAAAAAAAAAATAGAGGCGAGAAGCCCTCCACCGCCCCATCCCCAGTAGGGTGGTGGCGCTGGCCGGCGGGATCACCAGCACCTGGGCGAGGGGCGGTGACCCTCAGCTCCTGTTCTGCATCTTCCTTTGCGGCAGCGAGCTCCTTCATTCGCCGAACTTCGCGAGCTGAACCCGTCGTTCGTTTCTTTCGGGGCGGGTGACGCCTTGGAGGGAGTTCTCCGGGGTGAAGGGAACGGCTCGTTTCCTTCCTTTTTTAGGCCCCTCCCTCCTGATCGTCCACCATTTTATAATTTTCCCTAAAATATAGCGGAATCATTTTCAATTTCAACAAAAGATACATAGATTAGACATGTTCCCCCTAAATAGGGTAAATCCCTCTCTCTCCCTCTGCTCTTTTCCATTTATTCTCTATAAAATTTGCGGTTGAACATCGTTGTCAACACCTATCGTTGGACTGCCCACGTTGCATCACGGGCTACCCCGAATACAGATGTACAAGAACGAGATTTCTACGGTCCCCATTGATCGTGTACAGCTTACAGAATAGCTTGATCCAAGACCAAACTTCTAAAAAGGGAGAGTCAATCAATGCTCATAAATGACAATTCCTAAAGCTTCGTATATGACCACCTGCTTTTGGGTCTGTACATGTAGCGTCCAGGGTCCAATACAAGGTGCATCCGATTGGGAAAAATTCCGGCCACAGTTATTGTTTCCAAAGGTTGAATAATCTCAGTAAGAGCACGGGATTCAAATTGGGCTGGTGCGACGAGATCCCGTTTATCCTATCGGACCGTAAAATGATTGAGATCTCTCAAATTCAAGAAAAATGATGCTTTTGGTCTCGCCGAAAAAGACAAAAAGAAAGGTTCGGCGTGACTACTTAGGATTAGGTAAATTTATTGCAAATTTGATAGTCACAGTGCAATGACTCATCTTTATTGTTTTTTTACCAAAAGTGATGGACTTAGTTTAGTGTGCGAAAACTTTCATCAATAAAAAATAAAAGTATAATTTGCGAACTTGTATGTTAAGATGATGGCCACAATATATTATTTTAAGTGCATTTGTTTCACGAAAAATGATTGATTTCGAAAATATTTTCTTAAAAATAATCTTTTGTATCGTTTGAAAGAATTAGTTAATGAATAATATTTCATTATTGACAATAATTTATATCTAAATATTATGGTGGACAACAGAAATTTTTTTTTTTCATTTTTTTTTACGAGCCATCATTTTTAAAAATGCATTTTTTAAACATTTTATTTTTCTTGAAACAATGGAGGTTGAAGCTTGGAAATGAAACGAGAGTGTAGCTTTAGTTTCTCCTCTTAAGGTGTGCTTTTACGTGGCAAAATAAAGGTTATCATTTTTTTAATTACATATAAAGAAGTAATTATAATATATGACGGGTTTTGCTTGGCCTATAGAAGGGCATTAAATTATATGATGCATAATGTGACCATGAATTTTCACAATTATGATTTAAAAATATTAAGACTTTAATTTAAGCTCGTACCATTTTATAATTTTGTCTTTATTTATAGTTAGTTTGAATTCACCTAAAAAAATCGACTTCAAATATAAATTGCCGTAGACCTATCGAAGATATTACGATCTTGATGACATTTATCAACATAAATAAAAAAAAAAAAAAAACTAGATATGTTAATATCTTGATACTTACATAAGAAATTAACAATATTTTGCACAATCTTTATTTTCACATCGATGTGTCACAGAGCATCAGTCATAGGATTCTTAATTTCTCATATTTCCTCATTCATTCTCGAATGGTTCAATCCTTAAATTTCAATTGAACATTTTCTTATAGCACAAGGACCAAGTTAAATAAGTACAAAAAATTCAAGAATCAAATTGAATAAATTAAAAGTCTATGGACTATATTACACATTTTCGAGAACCAAATTATACAAATTAAAAGTCTAGTGATCAAATTGCAAATTGGGTCAAAGTTTAGGAATTATTTGTGCCATTTTCTCTAATATTTTTAAAGTTGGTTCAAGAGAACGTATCACTTGACTAGTGTTTTACTTTCTTTTTTGCAACATAAATTTACATTTTTAAGGACGATTCAAGAAAATGTATCCCATGTTTGTTTCAATAATTAGGGGGGAACAATCGGGGCCGACTCCATTTGAGAACTAGACGAGCCGATCTCACTCGACTCATTTCAAGAGAAACAGGTCCGATTCTCGATTTTACACTCTAGAACCAATTCGGTTATCGACTATCACGTTGGAACCATTGATTCAACCTGATGAGATGTAGTTGGGAGTATGGAACTCGATGATGTCGAACTTGAAATGAGCAATATGAATTTCCCATCACATCAATTATGCGACTCTCATAAAACCGGTCGGTTCAGGTCCAAGTCGGTTTCAAAGCTGTCGGTTTCGCTATTTCGTAACCACGAAGCTATGTCTGAAGCCAGGAGCTTGAAATCAAAACGTATCCCCGTAAGGACACCCATCTCGATGAAAAGAGGAGGAAAGTAAACTCGTTGTGGCAACTGGCAAGTATCTTGGTCCGCACAGGCCGGTCGAACGAACCAATGACCAACCATCATCCCTCTAACCATGCCTGCCTGCCTGCATTAATTCGACCGTTCCCTCTCTCTCTCTCTCTCTCGCTCTCTCTCGCTCTCGTGCTTGTTGGGCGCTAACACTTCCCAAAGCACTTACAGTCCGCAGTAAGCACGCATATAATGCGCCAACTGCAACTGCGTAACTGCATTGCTCTGTCCTTCAGTTTACGTGCATCAATGAACCCACAGAGAGAGCTTGACTGTCTGCTGGTGCTGGTAGAGAGAGAGAGAGAGAGAGAGAGAGAGAGAGAGAGAGCTTTATTGGGATTGGTTCTCACATTAAATGACCCCTCGCCAACATCCACCGGTACCCATTAATGCACAATTGAATATGAGGATGGATCCATCGTCTCCTGTCTCAGTCTCTCTCTCTCTGTCTTTCTTCTATCCTCATATTTGTTTGTTGTTTCTCCAAAGTTCCAATGGAAATGAAACGGAGTTAATCATCGCTTGTTCGAGTTTTAGAGCGTGCAAGTAGGGAAGAGGAGGAGAGGAGTTGCTTTTGGTCACTTCTCCCACCTAAAAGCCGAAGCCAAAGAGGAGGTTCAAGATTCACGCTTTCTCCTCGCGCTTTGCATGAGCCTCTCTAGCTCTTTCGATCACGGCACGCTCGAGCGGTCAAACCGAACCGACCCCTCTCATGCATTAGCCGTTTCCTCCTCGAGATCTTCCTCATAACATCCGCCTGAGAAACCCGTGAGTTCTTTTTGAAGGCGTTCTCCCGAGCAAAACCCGGGGAAACCCATGACGAGGAGGAGCTCGTTAAACGAAGTGATGAAGGAGATAGAGACGGCGAAGCCGGCGGCGGCGGCGAGCGGGCTCGCCGTTGCGGGGCTGAGCCCGCTCAGCGAGACGCTGTGGCGGGAGAGCATGTCGGCGTCGATGGACGTGGAGTTCGTCGGCGACGTCTCGGCCAGGCTGACGTGGCAGGACCTCACGGTGACGGTGACACTCGGGAAGGGCGAGACGCAGAGGGTGCTGGAGGGCCTGACCGGCTACGCCGAGCCGGGGACGCTCACGGCCCTGATGGGTCCCTCCGGGTCGGGCAAGTCCACGCTGCTCGATGCCCTCTCGAGCCGCCTCGCCACCAACGCGTTCCTCTCCGGGACGATCTTGCTCAACGGTCGCAAGACCAAGCTCTCTTTCGGAACTGCTGTGAGTTTCACTCACTCTAATCAGTACTTTCCGTTTTAGTAACATTAGTCGCCGAAACATACGTTGGATGTACATTTGTCCTTGTCGTCCTTAGAGGTTAGCTCGAGTTTATGAGGTTTATAAATGTGGTATGGACTCCAAAATATTTCTTTCATTTAGCGACATGATGGATCAAGGCAATCACAGTCCTAGACCGTGCTTACTAGTTTATATAGCAAATGTCCATGCGCAAGGAATCGCATTGATCGGTGTTTACGACTTGATCCCAGGCCTACGTCACGCAAGATGACAACTTGATCGGCACCCTCACCGTGCGCGAAACGATCTCGTATTCAGCTCGACTGCGACTTCCCGATCACATGTCCCGGTCAGAGAAGCGCGCGTTGGTGGAGAGCACCATTATAGAGATGGGTCTACAAGATTGCGCCGACACGGTTATCGGGAACTGGCATTTGCGAGGGATCAGCGGAGGAGAGAAGAGGAGGGTCAGCATTGCCCTGGAAATCTTGATGAGGCCACGGTTGCTCTTTCTCGATGAGCCGACTAGTGGACTCGATAGGTATATCTTCTAATTCCCTTACTTTATTTGCGTCTATATTCACATTCATGTTTATGCCTACATACATCGTATCCAGTATTCAGTGTAATAGTTCTCTGTCCATATATCACTTGCCGACGAGGATATCACATTCACATGCCACGTTCAATCCGGTATAACTTGCCGTGTCATGCAATTTTCGTTCGGTAATGATTTCATGCTTGGTTAACACTGTGGTTTCCTCCGAAATCTCATTACTTTATTTTTGCAGTGCTTCGGCTTTCTTTGTGACCCAGACACTTCGAGGCCTATCCAGAGACGGCAGAACTGTGATTGCCTCCATTCACCAGCCTAGCAGTGAAGTTTTTGAGCTGTTTGATAGACTGTATTTGCTTTCCGGTGGCAAGACGGTTTACTTTGGTGAGGCATCAGAAGCATACGAGGTGAGAAGTTGTGTACCTCAACTCGCTTTCGATCTAAACAGAAACACCAATTTACATATGTTTGGTTGATGCAGTTCTTTGCTCAAGCTGGATTTCCATGCCCTGCTTTAAGGAATCCATCTGATCATTTCCTTCGATGCGTTAACTCTGACTTTGACAAGGTTAAAGCCACTCTAAAGGGGTCCATGAAAATTCGGGTAGGAAAATTTTCTTTTGGCCTTCCCTATAAGCGAGCTTCGCTGGATAGTGGACATGAAAATTTCTGGTGCTTCATTAATCATTTATCTGAGTCGGACTTGATCTGAAAAGAATGATATCTTTGGGTTTCTTGGTTTTAATACTGCTAATTAAGTTGGTTATCCCTCAGTTCGAAGCAAATGATGATCCCTTGGAGAAGATGACGACAGCTGAAGCTATCAGAATTCTCATTGACTTCTATCGCGCTTCTCAGTATTCCAACGCTGCTAGACTAAAAGTCGAGGAGATGTCAAAAGTTGTAAGTTAGCTTCATTACAGATTAACCTTGATAATCTTTTTAGCCAACTTCTGCAATTGTCCTTGTGTTGCCGTGAATAAAAAACTTATGAATGGCTCATCATTTTGCAGAAAGGGACCGTGCTAGATTCAGGAGGCAGCCAAGCTAGTTTTCCTATGCAAGCCTTTACCTTAACCAAGCGTTCGTTCATAAACATGTCCAGGGACTTTGGGTATTACTGGCTAAGGCTCGTGATTTACGTTGTCGTTACTGTCTGCATAGGCACAATCTATCTGAACATTGGGACAGGATACAATTCGATTCTGGTATTGATTCTCCATTTAATTTATAATTTGAGACAATTGATGACCCCCATACCATGACTACCTACACTGTTAATCAAATCAAAGTACACAAAACTTGCACCATTAACAGACGAAACAAACTCCAATTAAAGTAAACAAATTTTCTTAAAAGCTCTTTTTCTCTGTAACAGGCCAGGGGCTCATGTGCATCTTTTGTCTTTGGATTTGTAACGTTTATGTCGATTGGTGGGTTTCCTTCGTTTGTTGAAGATATGAAGGTGAGGCGTTAAATTACCTGTTCAGCAAATCCACAATGGGACATCCTTCAATAGTGATTACCAATTTTTCCCCCCAATAAGTCATGTCTTAACTTTTGCAGGTCTTCCAAAGGGAGAGATTAAATGGTCATTATGGTGTCACTGCATTTGTCGTCAGCAACACGCTCTCTGCAACGCCTTTCCTAATACTGATCACCTTTATTGCGGGGACTATTTGTTATTTTATGGTCCGCCTTCACCCGGGCTTCGAACACTATCTCTTCTTTGTTTTGTGCCTCTATGGTAGTGTCACAGTCGTTGAGAGCTTGATGATGGCAATAGCAAGTATCGTCCCCAACTTCCTGATGGGAATCATCATAGGGGCTGGAATTCAGGTCAGTAATTTTTTCACCATGTTGTTGAAGTATTACACTTAAAGCGGACCAAGTTTTATACTTAAAAATGGACCACAAAAGCATGGCAGTAAAATCCTCTAGCTAACGACTGAGAGAACTTAAAGATTGAGTCATAGCTCCATCTATAATGGTAGGCCTTTGTGGTCTATAAATGGTCCAAATCTCATTTAATACGGTTCCGGGCGAGACACCTGACTATTTGTAGGCCCTTGTTTGCATCCCCATTAAACTCGAGATCTATTGTTTCTGCTTGAGCAAGTATGCTAGTGCACAAGTGAGAGGGGAGTTACGATATTATGAATGAAGCAATGCTTCTTTTTATGTTCATAAAACTTTAGACTGATTGTATGCAGTTTTAAGTAAATTAGTAAGCTGAGCACTCGTCACGAGTTACTTGTTATATGGTTGCAAGAAGTTAGGGCAGGGCTATGCCACTGATTGCTATTTGAGGACTGCTTTTTCTATAGTTGAATTTCTGACTTTTTTTCTACGACTTACAGCAGAGGCTATGCTTCTGCTAATAGCATTAACAAATTCTGTCAGCCTTCTCAGTTGTTGCATCTCAGTCATTTTCTTGTTTGCTTTTATGCTTCAGGGCATTTTCATGCTGGTCTCTGGATACTTCAGGCTTCCTAAGGATATTCCTAAGCCTGTGTGGCGCTACCCGATGTCATATATCAGCTTCCACTTCTGGGCACTTCAGGTAAAGCTGCACGCATTTTTCTTTTTCGATGTCAAGAGATTTCTCTGTTGAAAACTTTATACAACCACTGGGACATTAATTGCAGGGTCAATACCAGAATGATCTCACAGGTATGGTGTTTGAAAACCAATCGCCAGATCTTCCCAAAATTCCAGGAGAGTATATTCTCAAAAACGTCTTCCAGATTGACGTGAACCGATCCAAATGGGTGGATCTGAGTGTCTTATTAAGCATGATAGTCATTTACCGCATCCTCTTCCTTATTCTGATCAAGATCAATGAAGATGTGACTCCTTGGGTCAGAGGTTATCTAGCAAGGAGGAGGATGCAGAAGCAGACTGGAAACAACAACTCGACAATCGCCCCAAATGGCCTCACCCAATCTCCTTCTTTGAGGACTTACGTGGCCAGTTGAGCAGCTGCAACTGGGAGAATGTGAAGACAAAAAGGAGCAAGAAGGTTTTGACAGTCAACGGACAATTGTTTATTCAGATCACAACATCACAGAAGCAATCTCGTCGGGGATGTTGAACAGACAAGTTTGAAACTGTTTGGAATATCTTTCTCAGAATGACAATACACTTAACTTGCTATCATATTGGTACCTGTAATTTGTAATATCATTATGGAATTGGTTATGGGGCCTGGGAAGAAATCGATTACCTATAGATTTGCAAATCTCTCTCTCTCTCTCTCTCTCTCTTAAGTTCACTAGATTTACGCTTGTCAGTTTTTTCCATTTTTGGGGGGGTCGAATGTCACTGCCAAATGGGAATGTCAGAACAGGAATAGCTGTGGACCTCTTCGTTTATGTTTACGTCTTCTGAGAAAATGCATCACTTTGTGTCTTGAGTCTCAGGATAAAATTGAACTCCTTACTTACAGAACAGGAAGACTGTCACAGATGTCTTACTGAACAAACAAAAAGAAAGAAAAGGGCGATCCAATTCGGAACTGATATTACATAATCTGGAACGATATGAACAACTCACAAATCAGTTATTCCTTCCACACGGGGATGATGCCTTGTGCCGCCAGACGCTTTTCGACCCAAAAGACAACGAGCTTCCCCGTGACTCTTTTCTCATCCACAAGAAATGGCTCAACGGTACTTGCTTCTGAGCCATAGGACGCCAAGGAGAACCCTTTTGGGCCTTACGAAAGCAGAGGACATGGAATCAGAATATGAAGAAGCAGAGAGAGAGAGAGAGAGAGAGAGAGAGAGAGAGAGAATGAGCAATACCGGTGAGGTCACCCGTAGGAAAGAAGGCCCAGAATGAGTAACGATTCCCCTCTTTCAGGAAGGAGCCCTCCAACTGCACATTCAGGAAGAGCAATCAAATATAACAGCGTGAGGTTGTGATGTGAGCTAAAGCCGTTCGAAAATTGTTCTGTGAGGTACGGAAGAAGCACATGAGTAAAGAAACGTTCCGAAACCGACCCTGGTATCCTGGAAAGAGAGTTCAATTTCGGAGAGGTCATCTTGGGATTGGAGGATTTCCAGCAGGGGAGGGATCACTTCCTCCTCCATGAGCTGCGGAAGCGGTTTCGGCGGTGCTTTCCCTGGAGCTTTAGGCTTTGCTGGTGCTGCCGCTGCTTTTGGAGCTGCTTTTGCTTCCTTAGTCTCCGAAGTGGCTGGTATTAGAGTGGGGAAAACCAAAAGCATTTCATTTTCTATTTTAAAGAATACGGTTAGAGGGTTGAGAACTCGGACAAACTCAATCAAGGCTCGAAGGCAAGAATGCGGAGGATATACCGGTAGAAGTTGATTCTTGGACGGCAGAGCAGGCAACAATTCTCGGAGAAGCCACTGCTAATCTGCAGACCAGCTGTTAAACCATGAAGATCATTGTCAGTTGCAAGTCTACACAAGCAGTCACTTTGCTCAAAACTTTCATCCCAACACCAGCTTTCATTCTCCATCTTTTTCCCTGCCCGAAGTGCCAAGATAGTAGAATTGGCATTGTCTGACTGTTCATCAAGGGCCTCTGAACTCCATTTCTATTTCAAATGGAAGCTTGTTCTAAAGTTTTCATTTTTACAGGGAGCTCAAGCTTTGCTCTCTTTTGCACAGCTGACACAGATTTCTCGCAGCAACTTCACATCAACCTAGAACTAAGCCACAGTATCAAATTCACACGTTGCTAGCTTCTGCAGCTGCATATAGATGACCATCCTCGTCGCATCACAATGAATTAGCAGGCCCCACCGAACTCTTTTGGGCAAAAAAGCATTCTGTCTGCGTTCTGATGAAATCGCAATCCGAACTTGAACAAGCAAGCACACGTGAACAAAACACTTAAACGGCCAGTTCTTCACATACCGTGGAGGGGTTTCGATATTTTGCATTGTGAGTGAAATACGAAGAAGACGGTGAAGAGACGAAGCTGGAGACTCCGACTGCTTGTCCGCCAAGTGTTGCGGCCATTTGCATCTCAAGAACAGAGCAGCATCCACCAAAAAGAATCAGAATTTTCAAGAATTGTACAGAGCCGCTACGATTGAAGAACGAGCAGCCCCATCAGAATCTTGAAGATTAAAGTCTCGTTCTTTGGATCTGATGACAAATGGGGACTAGTTTTTTGCTTTTTCTGTTTACAATTATTTATCTTTTGGCGCTAATGTGAAGACGGTGGAGAAATTTGCTAACAGCTAGTCCAGAGGAAGGAGTGAAGATACAGGCAAGAGGAGGGAATTCTCTCTCATCCACACGGTGTCTCGTGAAATATATGCCACTGAATTCCGAAACGTTTTCAGCCCATGTACACATTTGCAAATTGAAGAAAATACAACACCACCCACAGAAGAGAGAGAGAGATTTGTCTGGTCTCTGGGGGAAAAGGGAAATTAGCATTGGCCCCAAATTGCAGAAATTACGTGGATTAACTGATATTGTTTGAAAATTAGGATCCAATCTCCTGATTAGTAAACTTTAATTACACTAACCTAAGACTACCATTTCAGTTGATCAAGCAAATTTTACCCGCACTCAACGAGTCCTCTCACTGACTGACAAGAACGGAAAAAAAAATGACCCATCTTTCCTATGTCGAATTTTTCTGGTTTTGACTAGGATTTCTTATTGTTGTTTTCGAGTACACACATTACCAGTATTATAAAGAAAGAACCAGTAATCAAATCTTATGTCCGTTAGGCGGACGTTGATATCAAATTACTGCCGAGCATTCATGAATTTGTCAGCATTACTCTCAAACATGTATAGTATAATAAGAATTGCAACTCTGTTCTTGAAATGCAAATATGATATCCACAGACACGAAAGGTCGGCAACATGATCCCATTAATTGTGAACTTGTGATCAAAGAATTTCGTTTTGTTCTTCCAAAAAGAATGGCAGGGAGTTCGGAAAAAGTGCCAAAACAAGATGCCGAAGACTTCATAAAATGGAATCGAGAGATTGATCGTGGGGGGGACCATAAATCATTCCTTCACGGCAGATGAATTCCACAATGAATCGCAAATAATCCCACAAGATCAAGAACTAGCCCTATCAGCGAAAGTTGCATGTAGAGAGGTCCCTTCAGTCCAATAAATTGAAACGCCCCGTTTAAACTCGGACCAAGCAAAGACCTAGATGAATTTCATAGCGGGAATCTTGATTGAGGTAATCTTATTGTTTTAATCTGCTTCTCCTCCTTGGTTGGGAACATTTGGGCAGACCGTTTTTCTTGAACTTCTGAACCATAGCATACACCTATGATGAGCAGATGAATTCAGGTCAAATGGGACCATAAGAACACCCATGAAACAGGAATTAGAGCTTCGACCCCAGTTTCAATCAAAAGGCCAAAGTCATAGCAAAGCATCAATGAATTAGCAGTTAAACTTGCATGTTGAAGCTGAATACTGTCTCAGGCATAGACTTTGTGCTAAGATCTGGTGATTTATATTTCTGTCCAGCTTCGCTGACTGCATGTGCATTTATTATCAGATTGCTTGCACAGGGTGTGATAAATCAACACATCGTTTTTCCAATTCTTCTTACAGCGTGAAATGGAAATCAGAAAATGAATGAGCATAGAACCAAGAATGGGCAAACGATTTGCATTTACTTCTTCAAGTCGTTCTTCAGTTCAGTTTTGTACATAAAGTTCTAGAGATTTTTAAGCATGATCAAACACTGGCAATACTGTCTTATCACCAATTAATCAGGTACCTTAGAAGGAAATCAAGGAAATAGCAGCTTATCTCAAAATCATCATATACATGAATGTGAATTTAATCACTTGCCTTCCTGACTCCAGTCGTCAATCCCAAGCTAGAAAGAGCCTCGCCGTCCACATATTTCCATGTCAATGTTTTCTTGCTGTGCTTCTTAAAGAAACTCGTCTCATCTTCAAACCAACAAAGAGCAGAGTTGGTAGCCACATAGTTTACATAGACATACATATAAAGATGCACTTAGATGACTGAAAAATCAGACAAGTAAACATGTTAAATTGCTTGTAAATTGATACCCTATCTTTCTTTCAAGAACTGAGGCTTGCCAGCTATCTTCTCAGAACCATGTTATCTACAGTTTACAAAAAGTACAGACAACTGGAAACTAGACCATTCATATTTGAGCATGTACAATTGATGGATCTTCTCTTTGACATTTCAATTGTGGAGAGGAAGTGATCTACTTTAAGTTTACTGACAATGGAATGTGTGGTAGAGACGCCTTACCTGTGAGACGTAACACCAACAGCTCCACAAATATCCTGAGACGAATATGTGAAAAAATATGTACAAAATCTCCAACATCTTCCCTTGTTACTGGGACACAGATTGTGGAGTTGAGTCCAAAAGATTGTTCCAGAAAATGATCAATTGCTTTCCTTCTTGTAACTGAGTTAGATTCATCCTTCAGCATTACTGATGGGAACTCCCACAGACCAGCAAGCAAACCCTCATCTGGCCTTTTCACAAGAAGGTATCCACTTTCAGAACTGTTACTGTCGAATGGATCTTCGCCTCTTAATATCTCCACGACGCAAACTGCAGAAAATTCCTCTCTTTGTTTTGTCTTGACTCCTTTAGAAGGATAATCTGTGACCGTCACAGATTCATCCTTTCTGGAAATTGAAAGTGCCTGACATTGGATGGAGATAGGGCACGAAGAACAGTTTGGATTCAATGGAGTGCAAACGGTCGCACCAAGTTCCATGAGAGACTGGTTAAAATCCCCAGGTCGATCTGGATCAACTAGTTGAGCTGCTAATTTCCTGATTCAGAGAAAATTTAAATGACGCAACTATATAAACAGTGAGGAAAATGGTTACAGGCTACAGCAATTGTCCCCTGCATCATCAGGACATACTAGGAAAAGAATAGCAATGTAACATTTAAAGACACAATAGCACGTTTTTGGAACCTTAGATCTCATGATGCATAGAATTGTGTGTATGAATTTGTTACTGACGTTGTAAAATGAAGAGGGATTGATGAGGCTAAGGATCGTCATAACAATTTTAAAATCCACAAATAAATGAGAAATCTGTTTGACTGAGGAACTTAAAATTATAAATTTCAGCAGGATGAGTCCACATCCCAGAAAGTATCAAGCGTGAAGTTAGAGGCATAGTTGTCGGGTCAATGGTACAGATAATTCACCAACTCCCCTTGCCTAGATTTTCATGGTGAACTAACAATTATTATGCATTGAAGGACAGACTACCAGATGATAGAAATTTTAATGAACAGAAAGTCAGGCACTGCAGCTTAAGCATAAAAAAAATGTGAAAAGAGCATTTGGAAGTAAATTAAATTATGTTATGAGAGATGAGAATCAAAATAACCTACTGCTCACCAAAATTTTTTTACAGTAGCTGAGTCTTTTGGATTTGTAGAGACAGCCTTCAACCTAGTAAGCACTCTAACTACATTCCCATCAACGACCGGCACAACCTGATGGATCAAAGTTAAATTTGTTCCTCACAAGGTAACAATGAATAACTGGAAAAGTTGTGCACCTCATTAAACGCTATAGAGGCAATTGCACCTGCTGTATAATCACCAATTCCAGGAATCTTTCGTAGTGCAGCAACTGTCCTGGGAAATCCTACTCCCCCAGCGACAATCATCTTTGCCCCCTAACAAGATAAAAGAGGAGTAAGCCGCAAACACATGCCTGGCATAGAGGTAAAGTAATTTTATGTGTGCAATACATGTAATTTTTCTTATTTTAGCCTTATCATTTTCCAGTTTCAGAGATACATATCTGGTCATCATCACAAATTGAAACAAACCAAGCACAATTAAGAAACTAAAAACAGAAAGTACCAAGGATAATAAATGTGACTCAAGGAAAGGATCATACTAACATATTGAATTAATATATCTTACTATCACTCGCTATCCAAAAAATCAAGCAAGCACGAAAATTTAAAAATGTGGGATTCTGTGCGAAGTGAAATAAAAGGTCCCATCACGTATGTCAAGATATTATGTTCTAAGAGTGAACAAAGATGTGCAACAAATATTTCACGACCAGAGCTGAGCTTACCTCTAAGAGAAAACGTGCCCGCCTGTAATAACCCAGACCAGCCCACATCTCATTCACCTCCTGCATAAGAATGACAACATTCATCTAAAACTCAACAAATAAAGTTTGAATAACTCAGTTAGGGAAGCACATTTGGTTACATGAACATTCGAGGACATCATCATTCCTAAAGTAAATGACTTCACCTATATGATTTATTTAAAAGCTTAAATACATGGCTTCAAGATGGATAGCGGATTTTAGACTGCAGCTCTTGATATAATCCCTCTGGGACTGGAAGGCAGAGAGCTGCACTAAAAGCCCGTTCCAATGGCATAATCAATAACCAAGAAACTAGAGAGGCCTAATCTAGGGACTTAGCTCAAGCATATCTCGGGAGACACAAAATCTCAAATAAGCAAAAACAGAAGGAGAAAAAAAACGAATATCTACAAAAGGTATTGATTGCTCTTCGGGTATAATGCCATGTGCCCCCAAAATAGCTAAAGAAATATGTATTACATGGCACTAATCAGGGGTCCAAAAGCCCCTCAAGCACTCACTTTATCGTTTGATGGAAAAAGAAGTATCAAGACACAAGAATTAGATGGTTAAACTGAAAACCAGATAACTTGCGGTAAATATATGACTGCTTGATAGTTTCTACTTTCCCTAAAGGATCCCTCTCTGGCTTTTCCACCAATTATGAAAACGAAGAACCAAAGTTCACATTTTGCTTCAAATTAAGTAGTCACAACGCTCCAGGCCACGTTTAAGGAGAAAAAGCTAACGTTTGGTTAATTTTGGATGGGGTACATAGTCCTCAAATTTTCATAGGCAAAAAAGTTACCCAGCCACTACCGTATCCATCACGAAGGATATGTACAACCTCGATCAGAGACCAAGCAAATTTAAAGAATACAAAAGAACCTAAGGAATAAATGAACCACCTCTAGAGAAGCAGAGGCGAGGTGGTGAAGAGTAGGCCACTTGAGCATCCACCGGTTGTAGTAGTCGATCACAGTCTGAACCCTCGTCTGCTGCAGCATCACCTCAGACACCCACACCCCATAAGCCCTCCTATCTATTTCTTCTTCTTCATCTTCATCTTCCTGTGCATTTCCAGTATTGCCCTCGCTACCGCTCATCCTCCATGGAAGGTCCCTCCGGTTGAGGTCGTACCACTCCAAGAGCGACGCTCTGGCGCCGCTTACCTCTTCTCTGGAGAACGAGAAGTCTTCGATGTCCGGTGCTTCTGATTCTTGACTAAGTGTCAATGCCTTCGGTGGGTTTCTCTCTCGTCGGGGTCTCTTCTTGGCGGGACTGCCGTTGTCGTTCGCATTCACTTTCATGCGAACACTCCTGTTCTTCTTGGGCTGCGATGGTCGGTTCTTCTTCATGGGGGTGCGATTGTCGAACTGGGATTGGAACAGGATTCTTGGAGCAGAAAGGAAGTGACTTTTCATTCACCGGAGCTTCTTCGGCTCCGAAAAGTACGCCCCGTTCCGCTGGAGCCTCTCCAGTAAAGATCGATTTTTTTTTTTTTTTGTGGGAGGAGAGAGAGAGGGAAGTGGGCTTTTGTTTTGGTGTCCAGGAGTTCAATTTGAAACATCCACCGTCCTTGGACGTTTGTTGTCCGTACACTTAAGGTGCCAGATACAATGAGAAAAAAAAAACGACGTTTTTTGTAATTCATGTTCCGAAAACTCCTAATTTTGATATTAAAAAATTTCTAAGTTTTATTCAAGTGGTATTATGGAATAAACTATAAAATGAGACAATATCTCATTCTGTCAAAGATCCAAGAAGAGATCCATAATTACTATGGATTTCACTTACCATATTTATATTGATTTTGCTGATCAACTTATTCAATTCTCGAGACAATTTTCAAACAATGATGAAATACTTATAAAAACTAAGAGTTTACTTGTATAGGCGACTAGAATCTAAAGTGATTCAATCTTTCTTCAATAGTTATGAAATCTTTTTTGATTAAATCTATCCAAGAAGGAAAATTGGAAGGTAATACTCGAAGTAGTATTTAAAGAGAATACACGGCTTATAGAAGAAAGAACATGAATTTAAATTCCAAAGTCTGATTATGTTCACACATCCGATTGTCTGATTAAGTGAAAAAAATCGAGTGGTCAAGAGTAAATTACACAAAGAAGTAACTTAGTGTGAGAATATACCATTGAGTATTTGCACTCAAAAGCCTTATAATCATTTATTAATCACATAATGAAATTTAGCCTATTGACTGACAATGTGGGAGAGTGGATATAAACTTGATCAAAACCAAACCACTATGATTCTGTTTACAATCTTTGTATCCCTTATCCTTTTATTTTTGATTGCATATATGAGAAATCTACTTCATCTAGACGGACTTTAACTTTAGATTCCATGTCTATATATTATCCAGATTTTGTGTTGATTGATTGGGTATAAAATTTTATTTACACTTATTCCTGCCTCTAGGTGTCTGTACTGTCTTTTTCAGTTCAAGTAGTCACACGACAAGCTCTTTTATAGAGCACACAGGATCTAAGGCTTATTGTCATTGTCATTTATTAAAGATAATCATCCTCGCAGTCACCTGGACCTGATCACTGCGACCCCTTTACAAGGTGACACCACTTCTCCCGAAATTATGGGCTCAAATCATTTAACTGAATAGTTGACCTCTGTCAAATTTTCAGCTGAGTCCTGATGAATTAATGTCAAGGACTTTGCCATTTTTCGGTTTTTTCTTGGTCTTTTTTTAGCCAAAGGGTGAATATAAGACAGCAGAGTCCTCTTCTGCAGAAAGTATGTTAAACCATTGCTATAATGTTACTTAATTGGGGGAAGGAAATGAAAACACAGCAGAAGGCGAAATAGCTCACAAAGCAAATGAGAGAGAGAGAGAGAGAGAGAGAGAGAGAGAGTCAGTCTCCAAGCTCAGTAAACGCCATATGAGGGGAAAACAAAAGGCTCAGTAAACAGGGAGAGAGAGATAGAGAGAGAGAGAGAGTCTCCAAGCTCAGTAAACGCCATATGAGGGGAAAACAAAAAGCTCAGTAAACACCAGACAAAGCAAGCCACGGAAATGAGCAACCTCCCAGAAACTCTCTGGATGAGAGAGAGAGAGAGAGAGAGAGAGAGAGTCTCCAAGCTCAGTAAACGCCATATGAGGGGAAAACAAAAAGCTCAGTGAACACCAGATAAAGCAAGCCACTGAAATGAGCAACCTCCCAGAAACTCTCTGGATGAACTCTCCCAAAACAATGTCCATATAGTAAAGTGACTCAATGAACAACGTTTGGTACAAGGTGACTTACTTTCCCCATCTCGATAGGATGAGCAAGCCCGCTATAGTCAAACATGTTGAAGCCACTATCGACACAACCAGTGCAAAGGCATACACGGGGCTAGGAAAATTGAAATATTTCTGGATTTTTTTCAGTCCTTTGTCGATTACAGGTGCCAGTGCAGCTGCCCCAGCGACTCGAAATGGCCTCGTCACGTTGTTACCAGTCCACATCAATATAACAATCTGGAGAGCAGTCAAGAGTAAATTCAAGTAAGACATCCAAAAGACTCCCTTCAGTTCAAAGTATAACGTGTCAATAACAACTAGGCCAGAAACTAAGCAAAAGCAAAAGAAAATGTCAAAACCACAAAGGAACAAGCACATTGTCATGGCGAATGTCCTTCCTCTGCATTTGGGGAAAAAAAACAGCGTGACATTAATCTAAAGCCAGTAGCCAGCAAGTCAAGATCAGAAAGGCAGAAATTTAGAATAATAGTTCTCCCATAATGAAAGGATACCATGGATACAAGTTAAACATCATTCTCACTTTCATCAATCTTCAATCTTCAATTGAGGCAATCAGGATTCCACACTGTTTCTTCAACGTCCTATAAAGAAACCACTAAGCAAGAACTTGATGACTGTAACCAAGCTGCTTAAGCCTGTTACTAATTGCAACTAATTGGTTTGCTAGTCAACTCATTTTGGGTTCATGAGCTTTCAATGAATATCATTAATCTATCTAGCTTTAAGCCATCTTTTCTTTTCTTTTTTCCACCTGTATCTTGACTCAACATAGCCATCATCAGTAGTGTATATAAAGAGATAAACGCATGAACTTCACCCGAAAAGCATAGTCCAGTTCCATATCCAATCTAAAGCACTTGAATGAATGTCGGTAATTGCATAAAACCACAGCCATGCACTAATTGCATGAGAAAAGCAATAGTCCACCTCTACATCCAACCTGGAGAACCGGATCAACATTGTCAAGAAAATGAGCAAGCTCAAGGCAAGGAAGCCTTAAATCAACGAAGAAAAAAAATCAGCTTCTTCCACATTGCCATACATGCTCAGGGATTTTGATTCTAAGTCCTACAACTTCAGGTTCAGAATTGAATAATCAACACTATTACACAGACGTCTGTCAAGACATGACCTTCATATAGACGTTTTGCTTTGAAGTTGTTAACTCTGTCTCCTAACCAAATCAAGACATACAACTAAGTAAACCAATGAGCAGATTACATGGACACTAAAGCCTGATAAAGCCCTTGTTAAGCCAATGGAACTTAGGTAATGCCCTATACAAGAAACACATTTGTAGCATCAGACTTTGCTTACCCCTAACAGTGCCTGAAGATTAGCTGCAGGATTCTTTCCCGTGCTCTTCTCATAGCCAAGGAATGCAAGAATGAAGAATGTGGTGTATGTAACACCATCAAACAATCCATACGCAAGTACTGCCGCCAGACCGAGCTTTGCCAATTTGGAACTCATTTCAGCTGAGTTGGCCTGATGCAAGGTCAAGTCAGAACGATAACAACAAACAGGGAAAGTACCTTGGCGGCAACCAAATCCGAAAATTGCATGAACGCCATCAAGAATTAACATTTCTAAGGATTCTATCAAGTATTCTGACATCCCTTTCATGGGAGAACTTTTTCAAATCTGTATCCTACAACAATGCATAGTCGTGTCCAACCTAAAAGTTCCCAATCAACTCGACATCAAAAACAGACGCAATCGATGAATAGAGTACTCAGAGAAAGAGACGATTACCTTCCATTTGCTCCAAAACCCTGTGCTCTGCTGGCTCTGCAATTTTCGCCAATTGAAATTGTCAACAGCTCAGGTTCACTATACCGAAACGAAACAGATAAAGGCAAAAGGGTCGACAAAACCGTCAGTGTTGTACTACAGAAAGACGAAATTACCGGCAACTGCTGATCACCATCCCAGAGATTTTCCCCTGCAGCTCCCTCATTGACGGAGCACTTGGCGGAAAGGTTCGAACTTGAGGGCAAAGAAACATGGTACATGCCTCGCTGCTTCGGCATCTGAGGATGATGGGCGTTCGCTCCACGGATCAAGAAAGAAGGGATGGTCTTGAACTTGACTTTATCAGCCGGGGAGGCAGCTTTTTGGTTGTGGGTGATGAATTTCAATTCTAACCGAGGATGATGGGGGCGCAACGCAGCGGACAACATGCTTGTGCGTTCGCTGTTCAGTCAGTCAGTCTCTCTCGCGGTCTCACTCGGTTCCACGCTCGACCAGAGACGGGCGAAAGGAACAACCATCGACCCGCCCAAAGTGAGAGGAGGTTCGGCTCAATCTGATCTCCTTCTCTTTTACCTTTTTGGTTCCCTTGTTGTACTTTTTGGTTAAAGGTTGAAGTTTTATACCATCAAGACAAACTTTCGTACTCTGAGAAACTACAGAGACCATTACCTGATCGGGGTAAGATTCGGTAAAAGGCTGTAATATATGATTCTGAAAGTGCATTAGTTTAGAAGGTGCCTACCCTAAAATCAGAATTCTTGAATTTGGTCAAGATTAAAGAGAAAACCCAAATCGTGACGAGTCACAATTTTTCAAGAAAGTAACTCGAATTTCACAATCGAGAAACCAAAGGAACAAATGGATGCTGAACCACCACCAAACACGGCCATTACTCGCCAGAAAAGTTCCAGCAAGATTTTAAGCTGGTTTTTACGTTCTTTTCTGCATTCGACCTAAGATGGTTACAGTTCCGCGTGGCTCTTTCCCTTGTTGCATTCAAATTTTGAGGCTTGGCAAGAAGTGAACAATCTATCATCATTGTTCATAGAAAAGAGATGCATCACACCTTTCTGGAGCGCACTAACAAGAGATTCTAAACCTTGGGTGATACAGTGAGTCGGTTTTGATGTGTTTGCAGACAGTTTAAAAGTAAGCATAGACATTATTTACCCCCATCCGTGTCTAGAACAAAAGTCCCTCCGTCTCATGCTTTTGCGAATGAGTTTAACAGTGAAAACATGTTCAGTTGCTATACACGGCATAGCAAAAAGATGTATGTCAAGTTTGTTGTCAGCTACACCATTCAAGAGAGGCACGAAAGGTCAATAACACTGTACTAAATGATATCAACCACAAGACACGAGCAAAAGGAGACATCCTTCTTTTGATCAATTAATGTGCTTAAATTGCAGTCATCAGTACAAGTACATTACTCTAGGTGTTAAAAAAACCAAAATCAGACTCGAAGGCAAAAGAGTGAAGCTTCGCCGAGTCATTAAGCCATCCAATAGCTGCAATGTGAAAATTCAGCCTTCGACCTGCAATTAGGATAATAGTTTGCCATGAGAAAGTCATCCCAAACAATGCATTACATTGTTTTAACAGTTTCCATTTAGCTATTTCCCAAAACCTCAATTATGGATCTTGTCATGCCTTGATCAGAAACTTTATACATGTAAGAAAGAGTCAAAACCCAGTCACAGATGTAAGTACTGGAAATCTAAAATCCTTAATTTTTGAGGCTTGTGACCAAGAAACTGACTACTAGCTTAAAGTCCCAATCACAACAACAGCATACAAATCCACAGCAAGCCCATCTTTTCCATGGTTATGCAGTTCAGTACACTACAGAAACGCAACAGTCCTGCAAAGGATACCAAAAACATACTTGGAATTGGAAAATCTCCAATTGCCACACAAATTATAAATCGCCGGGGATCAAATGAAGCAGCAACCACCGAATGTCATCAAATCCACAAGCCAAACAGAAGTACACATCATTTCCAATGCCCAGATCAAATTGTGACATTGCAGGGACTCATCCCTCAGTTCAGTTTCACAGGTATGCTAAACGCCAGAACTGAAAAAAGAAATCTAGCAACCGCGATTCGGGCAACTTGTGGATCAATCCAGAAGAATATGTTCAACTCCCAACGAACACGAGTGGCTACATATCGCAGACAAAAGCCAATTGAATGATGACCACTCCAATGCGTTGCATTTTCACGTCGAACGACGCCACATCAAGTGACGAATTTGCAAAAACACAGATAAGCTACCGGATGAACGCGAAGTACCTGGGGAGGTTTGGAGTCTGACAAAGGGACCGACTCGAGGTTCGAAATCCTCGCTTCCAACGCGTCGAACTTCTCCTTCATCTGCATCGATTGAGACAAGCCAAAACACACACACGCATCCAAATTCACGATCACAAGGCGAAGCGAAAAAGACTTGGAGAAGGGCATCGAAGCCACACGTACCTCCGCGGAAAGGGCGTAGCGATCGACCCAGAGGTCCCTCCACACCAATTGGGAAATCCCAGCGCCCGTCGCTGCAAACCCGAATCCGAACCACAGCAGCCTCGTCCTCAACATTGCCTTCGACCCAATTCGATGCGTTGCAGACAGACGACGGAGTCAGCAGAAAGGCGATTCCTTGCTGCACAGAGAGAGAGAGAGAGAGAGAGAGCTGTTCGTTGTCCAAGACGAGAGTCATGGAGCGGGCAAGGCGGAGCGAGCCGGGTCGGAGCCCGCCATTTTCGGGCTTATAACGGGCTTGCACCGGGCCCATGTCAAATGACCAAAACTGTCCCCTTTTTGTCTTTATTTTTTAAAATATTTTTTTCCTCCCCAAATTTTTCCCGCACAGAACTTTTAAGGGAAATCTTTTCTCTATATATTCGGAGCATGTGAACCTACTTCATTTCTATCATTAGATATTACGTGGGTTCCACGTGAGATCCACATAATCTAAGGACAAAGATGGAGATAGCTTTATATAATCACGTCCGTACAAGATTTGCTCAATGTCTTGACATATTTCGGTCATGCTATAAAATTGTTCTCATGAGCCTTTGTACTTATGAGAATTGACTAAAGACATACCTCGTTCTTGTAGAGGTCCTCCATCATAAACCTTGTGATAAATTCTCAATTGGCTGTCGTGAAATCGATCGAATGTGTTCACAAATTGAATCAACATGTACGAGTTTCAAGTTGTAATCAGCAAGTCTCCTAAACAAATCTTGCATACCAGATAAAAACAGATCACATGAAGTCCAACATAATTTAATTAAGGTCCGCTAATTAATCCAAGCTCTAAGGAAACGCATAGACGATGATCCGGAGCATAGAGTTCATAAATCCATGCAATTGAACCAAGACAACAGCACGACTACCAAATCAAACGAACACAACGACATTGTTCTCAATCAGTTGGTGTCGGATCAACAGGTTTGCCCAAGCCCTCGACGAGGCCGTTGTTCCCAGATGGGTCGTCCAGCGAATGATCATCATCGCCTGTGCACCGAGGCGGCGCATCATTGCCTCCTGCAGCACTCGATGATGCCCCCGCGAGCTCGGGAGGCGCTTCGGCAGAATTCTCCTGGCTCTGCTCATTTTGAGCAACGCATTCAGATCATTTCAGATTCAAGGCTGGAGGTTTAAATGAGGAGTGAGAGGTGTGGAAAAGATGGAGTATCTATAGACCTGGAGATTGGGAAGCAGATCTGCAGAATTCCCTGGATTCGAGGTCATCAACTTCAGCCACTGGATTTGCCACTTGATTTGCTCGTTCCTAGCTGTCGCAAAAAGCATCCATCATATATTCCTAGAGAAACATGTCATGTTTCCACCATTTTATTATGTTACTGCCATTGCTTCATGCGAAACGAAACCAGTTTTTTCTCAATGACGACAACAACGGCAATGGCCGCCGCCATCAAGCCTTTTATACTGAGAAAATTGTTTGAAAGTGCTTCCACATTATAGATATACAAATTTGTGAATGCTGCTTGATTCCAATAGATTTACGTTCGAGTGATGCTTTTGAGAGCATTCTTAGGGTGATTAAGTGTAAGGAAAACCCTTTTATGCAGATTTTTCCAATTCGGTGTTCAAACCGGGGATTATTATCATATGATATTTGGGATTTTGATGTTGTTTTCTTTAAGATGTTCAATGCACCGATACTTTCGAAGCTCCCTCCCCCCAGCAAGATGATGGTGACAAGGACGATGATGTGTAGGAGAGATCATGGACACGACTAATAATAAATTTTAAGGTTTTTAGTGCATTTATTCTCAGAAAATATGTAGAATTTTCTTAAGTGGTCGGTCATTGAGTGGTGAGGTGGTGTTTCTCATTTTGTGATAGAGAAATTTATGCATAGTTTAGGTTTGTGAAATCCAAGATATGATCAGAGAGCTGTAAAAATGCCAATAAGGAAATGTGATTTTGATTAATTCTATCCATATCTGTTTAGAGCGGATGTTTACTTAAAACTTTAGTAAGCACTTAAGATTAGTCAGGATTTGAAAATTGAAATACTTCTATTCCGAAAAGTATAGTATTGCAAGATTTAAACCCTCTTCTGTGAGTTTGATAGCAAAGATACTGGAAGACAGAACCGACAAAATTAGTCAATTGCGACAAGCATAGACTCCATGATTGTATGTACAATACTTGAGTATCGTAATTAAAATCTAAACTAGTCATCTAAACCAATAATGTTTTATGATTGTTCCTTCTGCTCGAAAGCTCAAAATGTCCTATAATTCCAAACAAAATACTCGGAGTTCACTGGGCCTTCATACTTAAATAATGTGAAGGTTAGAAGGGAATTTTTTCTAAACCGATAAAAGTAGGACCGTCTTTTAAAATATTGATCGTATGGTATATGGATGAAGCTAAAAGAATTAATCAACAATAAGGTCTTATGGTCTCTCGACATCATTAAGATAGACGGTAGACCACATATATAAAAGAGGGAGAGTTATCATAGATGGACTTACATCTTAGATAACAGTTAAGATTCAAAATTTGAGTTGATTTTGTTTTCTTCAATGAAACTCCTACAACTTGTATTGACTTAGTTTCCTGAGTTCCTATCCCTTATTAAAATGGATTACTCATTTCTTGTCTAAATTAAATTTTTTACTAGGATTGAAGCTAATGACTCAGATAAAATCATAATTTTCCCTGTTTCACCATTAAATTTTTTTTATATGACGTCTTATTCAAGAAATTCGTGTAAGATTTTTTTTATTTATTTCTTTGGTGCTTATAAATAAGTGTAGGAGCCTGTAATGTGTACTTATCATGCATTAGAGCAAAGTCGGTATTGCAAGTAATTCCTTATTTTTTTGTGTTTCAAAGTAATTAAATGAAATTATGAGATTAGACTGAAGTATTAGCACGTACCTCTTTGAACGCATTGGATCAAGGACTACTAGTTCTTCGAGTGCAATTTTCAATAGTTTCTTTCATGGCTTCCTACTATCAACAAATAACTCCACTGTGCTTTGCATCAACGATGCTTGAGAGATGTGCACAATGACCGAATCGTCCATTGTTTCATGTGAGATTCAGAGACATTTTATCATTTTCGTAATGTTCGAGCTCAGAGAAGTCAATAAAGCTTAGGCTCATAGGCTAGGAGAAAGATTCAAGATTTTTGTTTTTGTCTATTTCCACTAAGCTATTTACACTTACATAGCACGAAAATCAATGGCCAATCTTCTTAAATCCAAACCCTCAAACATGTACAAAAAATATGATATTTGAATAAATGAGATTCCAAAAGTTACTATATGATTATTAGCTCTTACAAGTGAAGTTTTCAAAACAAGCGCCAAGTTAGAGAAATCAAATATCAAACATTTTGGGGAGAGAGAGAGAGTGAGAGAGAGACCTTAAAGAAAGTGAAAGTCGACGTAATCCTTGTTTGACCTCTTGAACGGGACTCCTTTAAATAAATAGATTCGGCTTTGCATTAGATTTGGCATGAAGTTGATAAAGGTGACAGGTCGTCCCTCCTCCCAAAGACGTTCATGAATTTTTCTTTTGATGATACATACTGTGATTACGGGTAAATCCACTCTCAATCATGCATGCGTAGGTAAAAATAGTTTCCTTTTAGTCATTATGGAAAAATAAGAAAAATATCAAAAAAGTTGTAAACTTATTGCATTTGTATCAATTTATGAATTTAATCCCAATTTAGTTATGTTAATTTAGTTCTAAACTTTTTTACCTAGAGCCAATTCAGTCCTTTTGGCTAATTTTGGCCGAATATTGCTAAAGTGGATGTCGGATTACCTACGTGGTACGCTCTCACTGATGTGAATAATTTTAATAACTTTGACTTTTTTTTCTCTCTTTTTTTCCTCCTCTTTCCAATGACCAATGAGGGTTGGCTTGACTAGGCGAGGCCAAACATCGATGAAGCTGCCCTTACTAGATTTGGCAAGGCCAGGCTTCCCCTAGGCGAGGGGCAACCTTGCCAAATTCAAGCTTTTAGGTAAACTAATTTGTAAACTAATTTGCGGATTTAGTTTATATATAGACAATTTTCCCCCTATTTAGTTTTAGGTCAAATATCTTAGATGTGCAAATCTCATTAAATAAATAGTTTAGTTTATTTATAGACAATTTGCTTGTCCATTACATAAACCCCATTATTAAGCCAAGGTAGTTAAATTTTGAGCTTGCAACCTGAAACAAAACATACAATTTTGTGCCTAGATATGTTCATCTAGCATTTTCAGAAAGTTGTTTATTATCGATTTTATTTTATTTATTTTATGGATTTTCATCATCCTGAAAATACAGAAGAAAATGTCCTTTTGGATAGAATAGTTCATAGCCATTTAATGCCCACCATCTATCATTCAAAATTGTAAAATAATGGAGACGCCGTTTGATTACGTTTACAAAAATCGTATATTCAATTTTTTAAAAGCAAAAGAATAGTTTTGACATGAAAACACCACTTGCATGGTTTTCGATATTATCAATTATTTAAAAAATTAACGTAATCTATTATCTTGAAAGAAAAAAATCATAAAGAAAAAGTAATTATGGTTACCTCTATCTCTAATTTTGGATTAATACAGGATGATTGTTGATATCTTGTACAAGAACTTATATCTTCTTCTTTGCCACAAAGTATTGATGAGAGCTGTTAGCGCCTTTAAAATTTTTACGGGATGAATTTATTAGTTCAATGATAGCTGCATATGTTTATCATAGATAGTGACCCCTCTCATATCATGTCTTAATAATTAAGATTTTATTATGTATGATAAACAATGATGATTTTATATTGAGTTGAAAGTGATCAGGCCTCATTTGTTTCATGGAAAACATCCTTATTTTCTAAAGGTTGGTTCACATAGGAAAAAGAGTCAACAAAAGACTTATACTTAAATTTAGAAAAAAAAAAATTCTGAAAAAAATGGAAAATTGATTTCTATTTTTTGAAAAATTATTTTCAAAATATAACTAAATATTGGCGCTTAGACCTGAAATTCTACACTTAGATACAAGAATCCTAACATTGGTTCCCTAGTTCCCGACATTTGGAACCAGGTCTCCAGCGTTTAAGCTCATGTTTATCGAAGCCAAGTCCTCAACACCCATGCTTAGATCCATTAAGGTTGGGCCCAAAGCCCTAGTACCTATGCCTAATGAGTCAACACCTGAGCTCAAGTCAATAAAGGTAGTGCTTGGGTCCCCAACGCTCAAGCTTTAGCACCCGGCACTAAGGCCCAAGTCCTCAAAGGCCATGTTCCTCAGCGCTTGGTCTTGGGCCTTAGTTAATGAAATGTTCGTTCTTATAAAAATATTTTTAAAAAAATCAATTTTTTTATTTTTTATTTTCATTCTTTTTCTTTTTCCTTCTTCTTCGGTCGTCATCGGCCTATGATTAGTCATGGGTGAGAGACAAGCTTGCCCAAGGCCGGTGAGGCTCACCTTCCCAAATCCAACTCAGCTCACTAGAATTTGGTGAGATAGAAGCTTGTTGGCCTTCGGTGAGCTTATCCCTCGCCTGTGGCCAATCTTCGACGATCACCATGGCTAGTCAAGGAAGAAGGAAAAATAAAAGAATTAAATATTAAATATTCGACTAGTTTGCTAATTTTCTCAAATAAAAATCTAATCAAATTTTTCATACCTAACTACAGAAAATATTTTCTATTTTATTTTCAGATTTCAATCAAATATCAAAAATTATTGTCACTTTCCTAGAAAATGATTTCCTAAAAATATTTTCAAAAAATGTCACATTTTGCGCGAAATAAACGAATCATTGATGTTATATAGAAACAAATGTGTTACTTTTGTTAACTTTAATTAATTAATATTAATTTCACCTACATTTAGTTTGAAGTACTAATATAAATGAAAAGTATAATTGGCATTTAAACATGAAAAAAATAATTTAGTGAAAATGATATTAGATGGACATTCATCGGTCAAAATAACCAAATTTACCGTGTTTTTGATCAAGAAATATTTAAATAAACTAAGAACAAGCTAAATGATTTATCTATTTACAAATGAAAACAGAATCAAAGTAACCAAACGGGACCGTATTATATGAAAAAAAAAATGTTTATAACAATCACCCTAATTACTATATTGCTAGTTACAGTAATACCTGTGAGTACACTTTAAAAATTTCGAACAATACTTAGAGGGCTGGTGACAATTATTGTCTTTTTTATTTTTCACTGAATGAATGTTATGGGCTGTCACGTGGGAAAAAATTACTTCGCGCATTTTTATATTTACACGAAGCGTTTATCTTTGTACTTTAATCTAGCTTTAACAGTATTGCTTGCCCCATTGACATTTGCAAAAATCAATCATTATGCTAACGGACATTTAAATAAAATGATGACAATGATAAAATAATGCGCAAATCCTATATTATTCTTTTCTCTATGGCACGTACTTACCGGATCTAGTTGCATATTAATCTAAAATGGAAAAAAAAGGTATTCCTTCAACCAGAAAAGGAAAACAAGATCTTTTCAAGGATATTTAATTGGGTAATACTTACATTTTAGGTAGTATATCTCAGATGTGCCAATTTTATCAAGTAATTTATTTAGTTTGTACATAGACAATTTGCATGTCCACGTGTTCACCCTATTATTGGGCCAATATGGCAATTTCTCTGTCACATACCTAAATATCGGAACTCGTTACATGAAACAAAACTTACCAACATGCCTTTTTCGCTTCGATATACTCCATCTATCATTTTCGGAAGCTCATTTATTTTCTTGTTTGTTTATTTTCTACATTTCCACAATCTTTGAAGAACTGAAAAAAGATGTAATTTTGGATAGTCCAGTTCATAGCCAGAATAACAAGATCTTTTCCAAGGTATTTAATTACGTAATATATTGAAAATTTCCCTCCTATTTACATTTTAGGTAATATATCTTAGATGTGCCAATATTATCAAGTAACTAATTTAGTTTATACATAGACAATCACCATGTCCACGTGTTAACCTTGTTATTGGCCTAATATGACAATTTCCCTGTTACATACTTAGATATCTGAACTTGCCACATGAAAAAAAACTCGGCAACATACCTTTTTCGTTTGGATATATTCATCTAGCAAATTCAGAAACTCATTTATTTTCTTATTTGTTTATTTTCTAGATTTTCACAATCTTGAAATACCTAAAAAATGTCCTTTTGGGATGGTATAGTTCATAGCCATTGAACGCCGACCGTCTCATTCAAAATTATGAAGCAACTTAGACGTGTTTGGTTACGATGACAAAAATCATATTTTTATTGTTGAAGGCAAAAGAATAGTTTTAATATGAAAACGCCGCTTGCATGGTTTTCGAGGTATTATTATCTAAAAAGTCCTAAACCTATTATGGGGCAACTAATTCAATGTAAACATTTTAATGGTGTCAATCTTTTGACAATTATTAATGTAATACTTTCGGCCAATTGTGGCCAAGTTGTTGATGCGGTATTGATACCGCTAACATTGACAATTTTTATAATTATTTTTTTGAATTTTTTCTTTCCTTGCCTTTCTTTTTCTTTTCTTTTTATTTCTTTTCCTTGCCATGTGCCCTCGCTTGGGCAACGGTTGCCCTTGCCAAATCTAGCAAGGGCATTGTGAGCCAGATCTAGGTGAGGGAGGCCCTCGCTTGTGATTAGTGCCAACCACATACCACACTAATCCACCCAAACTTGTACTAGAGGGGAGGTCCCACCGAAAAATAGCTCGATGCTAGGATGATATCCCATTCTTATTACTATTTTTTTTAATATATATTGAAAAAAAAAAAAATGAAAAGGTTATTCATTCAAAACCCTAATTCTAAAATCCCATCTCTTCCCTTCACACCTCAAAACGTATCACATAAAATGGTCGGCATCCACATTTGCAATATTTAAGAAAAAAACTAGCCTGAAGAATTGCATGAACAAATCATCAAAAGGTTTAGGATTATGTTAGCATAATTGAAAGGTTTAAGATAAAATTAGCTACTCTACAGTAGATTTAGAATTTTTTGAAGAATTTTCTCTGATTTTTGATATTATAGATTGTTAAAAAAATTAACATAATCTATTATCTTGAAAAAAAAAAAATATTTATTATGGAAAAGTGATTTTGATTATCTGTATCTCTAATTTTGAATTAATAGTTAAAAACAATTGCTAATATCTTGTCTAAGAACTTGTATCTTCTTTTTTTGCCTCAAAATTTTAATAAGAGCTTTTAGTGCCTTTAAAATACTTGTCAGGGATGAGATTATTAATTCAAAGATAGCCTAATATATTTATCAGAATAGTGACCCCTCTCATAAATGTCTTAAAAGCTATTAGCGTTTTCGAAATTGTTGTTCATCCTTTAATGATTAATATTTTCTTACGTTTAACAACCAATGATTATTTTAGTTTGAATTGAAAGTATTTGTTTTAATGTTACAAGGAGATAAACGTGCTACTTTCGATCATTCTAACTAATTGGTTGGATATTAACCATATATAACTTACAAATGAAAGGTACCAGTGTAATAAAACAAAAGAAAAGTATAATTGGCATTAAGACATGACGACCATTGTTTAGTGTGAATGATATTAAATAAAATTTATTATTCGGCACATAACCAAATGCACACTTTTTTTTTAACCAAGAAATGCTTAAATAAATTAAGAATAAGTCAAATGATTTTAAATGAGCACCAAAAAAAAAAAAAACTAAACGGGACCTCATTTAACGATAAAATGTAAATATAAATCACCCTAATTGCTAAATTGCTAGCTGCAATCATATCTTTGAGCCTACTTTAAAATGGCTTTGAAACAACTGAGCAACACATAAATCGAACAAATATAAATTAGAGGAAGGAAGTTCAAACAACACAACCCCAGTATGAGCACGAAAATGGTTTAAAAAGGGGTCAGCACTTCCTAAACTTTTGTATCTCCAACAAAATGACAATTACAAGACATTCCGTCACTTTCAAACTTTTCTCCTAAATAAATTCTGCGGGAAATATTTTCGATCGCAAAAATAATCAAAATTCACCCCATGTTATGATGACACAAATTCTAATATTCTTGCACTTACCTTTCCCCGTTGAGCCAAAATTGCTATTACCTGCCGAATTATATATAAAAAAATAAAGAAGAGAAATGTATACATATTAATTAAATAAGAAAAATGTATACATACAAAAATGAGATCGAGATGGGTAATACTGATCTTCGGGGTCCAATTGCTATGATATTAATCATTCTTCCAATATTATGAAAATGTGTCGAAGGAGCATTGCCAATGAAGCTATATCTCCCATCTTTTCCCCTTATTCATATGTCCAAAGAAATTTATATCTATATAGAGTAATCTAAATATTGTATGTGGATGCATTGAACTTGATAATGGAACGGGCAAGAAGTAGTGGGTCAAGTTCTTGTGACAGGTCTCACAAGTCTCAATATGTAAAAATTGACTAAAAGCACACATCAATCTTAAAACAGTTCTCCACCATAGACCTTGTCAAAAGTTCCCAACCAATCGCCATGAAAGCGATCAAGTTTGGTCACAGATGAAATAATCACATAAAATTTTTAAGTTACAATCCACATGTCTCCGGTATGGAATATGCTTATTAGAGATATATAAGCCACATAAAACCCGAAACAGTTTAATTAAGGCTCGTACTTAACCTAAACCACAGGGAAACACAAAAAAAAATAATTGGGTGCATAAAAGTTCTAAAAATCCATGAAATGAAATTGAGACAGCATCACGACTGCCAAATCAAATGCACACCCAACTTTTATGCTCAATTAGTTGGTTCCAAATCAGCAGGTTTGCCCGAGCCCTCAGCAAGGCCGTTCTTCCCTGATGGGTCATTCAACGAATGATGGTTGTCAGCCACGCACCGAGGCAGCGCGTCCTGCCCTCCTGCAGCACTCGATGATGCCCCAGGAAAGCCCACAAGCGCTTCCATTGAATGCTCGTAACCCTGGTCATTTTGAGCAATACATAAGTGAGTACATACATACTTATCATTTCACATGCAAGGTTGGAGGTCTAAAGGAGGATGAGAGGATGAGGAAAATATGGGGCACATGTAGACCTGAAGATTGGGAAGCAAATCTGCACATGTTCCTGGATTGAATGGGAAGGGCATGCTTTCCATGGTTGGGTTTGAGGCCATCATCTTCAGCCATTGGATTCCCAACTTGATATCCTCTTTCCTAGCTGTCGTAAAAAGCACAGATCATTAGTTCCTAGAGATATAGGTCGTGTATATCTACCGTTTTACCATGTTACATCATTTCTACATGCAAAGCGAAAACAGTTTTTTTCACTTATGGCGACAACAACGACCCACGTCATCATCAAGCCTTTTTTACTAAGAATTTTTTTCAAAAGGGCTTCAACAATATAGAAAGTAGAATCAAACTTTAAAGTGAGTTCTAAATAATTTGGAATAGAAAGCCTTACCATCCTGCAGGGGAATCCGATTCACTAGAGTCTTCAATTCCTCTAGATCAGTGTTTTCATCGCTCGGATTCTTAGGTTTCCTCTGCTTAATTATCAACAAACAACTTGAAATGGCCATCAAATCCCAAATATAGAGACTTGAAATAAAACAACGTATAGAAACTTAAGGTTATGATCAAATTCCTTAAGCTCGGAGAAAGTAGTCTCACCTCCGACGTTGCTAACTCTACAACTCGTGTCTTTGCTTGAACTCGCTGAGATTTCATCTTATACTCCATCAGATATTCCTCCACCCTTCTCATGTTCTCCGATTTGGTGTTAGATGCACGCTTCAACATAATCCTAGGAGCAAAATTTGAATGAAAATTATTTCTACAGCTATATATGAAAATTTCGAAAATAAAAGGAGGAGACAAGGATTTGGATGAAAATATAGGACTTCATGGAAAGAGACACTCTTCAATATGAATTCAAGAAAATCCAATCACATTTTTTTTATTATAAACTGGAAAAAGATAAGGATGCAAATTGGAAAACATTACCTAGTTGAATACAAATTCTCAGAGGAATTGGTAAAAGTGATGGAGCATATAGTACAAAGAAGGCCATATAAAATGAAATGCAAAAGTACATATTACCACCCATATAATAGTCTACGAATTTATAAATTGATTAGTTTGTATTCTCAAAAGCATAGAATTGCAAGACTTAAGATCTTTGTGGGCTTGATAGTAAGACACCGGAAGACAAAACAAAAATAAGCACAGATTCCATGATTTTACGCACAAAATGTGTATATTGTAATTAAAAATCTAAACTAGTAAGCTAATTCGATAATGTTTTCCAATTGTTCCTATCGGTCAAAAATCTTATATTGTCTTTCAATTGAAAACAAGATACTTTCAGTTAAAATGATAATTCCTTCTCCCACCTTTCCTCTTCTCCATCAAATTGTTTTATACGACTTCTTAGTCAAGGGTACAATTTTATTTTATTTTTGCACAATTTTTTTTATTTCTAACGGTGCTTATGTGCAAGTGAAGGAGTACTAATCATGTATCAGAGCAAACTAGTGTTGCAAGTAATCCCTTGTTTTTCCGGAAATAGTCGTGTTGGTAAGAAATTAAATGAAATTATGGAATTAAACTAAAGTATGAGCATGTACCTCGTTGACCGCCTTGGATTAAGGTCGGCTGATTCTTCGAGAGAAGATTTCGATCGTTTTTTTGGTGGCTTCTTGACATCAGCTGGCAGTTCCATTGTGCTCAGCATCGGCGATATGTTTGGGACATACATGATAGCTGAATCGGCCATTTCTTGCGCAACGATCTGTGACATTTCACCATCTATAGATCGTTCCAGTTCCAAAAAGTCAAAAGGGCTTTGGGTCATTTCATCTTCATTTAAATCATCGAGTTCATCAAAAAATGACAGATCATCTTCTTCCTCGACATGATTTTTGTTTTTGTCCATCTTCACCAAACTATTCACACATACATAACACAACAACAGTTGATTTCTTAGATCCAAACCCTAAAGCGTATATGAAAATGGGCTAGTTGAATAAATGAAAAGCCAAATGTCATCACCTGATGATTAGCTCTAACAAATGAAGTTTTCAAAACAAGTGCAAAGTCAGAGAGATCAAATTTTATGCATTTGGGTGTCAGAGAGAAAGGAACCCAAAAAAACTGAAAGTTAAGAAAATGGTAGTACAAGAAAATGAAACTTTTGCTTGAGTTTATAAACAGGACTAATTTAAATAAGCAGATCTGGCTTTATATTATTAAATTTGACTATCATGACAAGTTGTTCCTATCCTAAAAACAGATCGGTATGATTTTTCTTTTAATGATATATATATATATATATATATATATATATATATATATATTGATTGTCATTAAGCCATTCTCAACTCACATGTCCTTTGTCAATTATGCATGTGTCTGGTCAAAAAAAGAGAAGAAGAAAAGAGCCTTTTCTTTTTGTTCATCGTTGAAATATAGCTCTTGAGAATGTAGCAAGTGAAAAACTTGAATTTGAGAAAATATCATTTGCCATTCTATAGTTAGAGAGCTAGGAAGAATCATCGTCCCTTTCTTTTATCACCAAACCAACGTATCGGTGTGGCGCGGGAAAATCATTATTTTGCGTGTTTCTATTTTTCGCGTGAAGGATTTATATTCATACTTCGATCTTGCTTTAACGGTACATCTTGTACACATCAACATTTGTGGAAATCAATGATTACGCTAACGGGCATTTAAATTAAAAATTATATGCTGATTAAAATGTGCAAATCTTATATTATTCTTTTCTCTTCGGCTCGTCCCACGCGACCTTACCGCGTGGGACAATCTTAGTTGCATATTCAACTCAAAAGGAGGGAAAAGAATTTTCTTCGACCAGGAAAGGAAAACAAGATATTTTCAAGGATACCTTATTGGGAAATTTGCTAGTTTGGTATATATATATAGACAATTTCCCTCCTATTTACTCTTTAGGTAATAAATCTTAGATGCAAGTAACAATCTGCATGTCCATTATGTAAATCCCATTATTGAGCCAATATAGAAATATCCAGTTAGGTACTTTTAACATCTGAGCTTGCAACATGGAACAAAAACTTACCAACATACCTTTTTCGCCAGATACGTTAATCTAGCATTTTCAGTAATTCATTTATTTTATGGATTTGCACAATCCTGAAATTACTCAAAAAAGGATATTCTTTTTGGGTAGTCTAGTATATAGCCAACCATCTTTCATTTGAATTATAAAGTAATTTGGGTATGTTTGTTTCAGGAAAAACTTCACAATAAAGAAAAATACTTTTTATGGAAATCATTTTCAATGAAGATGTTTTCCTTTTTCAAATTGGAGAATTTATTTTCCTTATATAAGCATGAATATTTTCTTTATCACTAATCATTTTCAGCATATAAACGCATGATAGTCTGAAAACTAATACAAAATTATTTCACTCAAATAAATACACCTATTTGGTTACGCTTATAAAAATTATTTTCCTGTTTTTAAAAAAATTAGTTGCAACATGAAAACCTATTTGCATGGTTATCTAATATTAACCACCTGAAAACAAAACTGACTAACTATTATCCTGAATCTGACCCAAAAAAACTATTATTATGAAAACAAAAACAAAAAAAAAAACAATTTTCTCCATTATGAAAAAGGGATTCTAGTTATCTCTATCTATAATTCTGGATTAAACAAACACACCACATTTTTATGAGAGTCCTCCACTATGTCCTTCTGAAAAGTTCTGGTTCGACCCCCATAAAATCGACCGAGTTTGGTCACATATAGTATCAAGACATAAAAGTTTCTAAGTCACGCTCAACAAGTCTCCTCTTACTAAATAAACAAACCACAGAAAACTCTAAATAGTAAAATTAATGTCTGTAAATAACCAAACCACAAAGAAACACATAAACAATAACCTGGAACATGAAATGTTACAAAAATCCATGAAATGAAATGGAGACAACAACGAGATTACTAAATCCAACAAACACATTACTTTTGTGCTCAATCAGTTGGTGCCAAATCAATAAGTTTGCCGGAGCCCTTGGCGAAGCCGTTGTTCATGGATGAGTCATCCGGCTAATGATCGTTGTTGGCCATGCGCGTCATCACCTCTTGCAGCAACCAATGACGCCATAACGAACCCAGGAGACGCTTTAGCTGAATGCTCCTGACCCTGCTCATTTTGAGCGATACATGAATGGATGCATGTATACATATCATTTCGAATACAAGATTGGAGGTTTAAGTGAGAATGAGAGGGTGTGGAAAATATGGAGTATATGTAGACCTGAAGATAGGGAAGCAAATCTGCAAAATATTCTCGATTGAATGGGAAGGGCATGCTTGCCATGGTTGGATTTGAGGCCATAATCTTCAGCCATTGTATTTTTAACTTGATAAACTTGATATCCTCGTTCCTAGCTGTCACAAAAAGCATAAATCATAAGCTCCTTGAGGAATATTGTAACGACCCGGTCTGATGAGGGTGGAGAGTTGTCGTTGGGGCCAAAGGGTTTGGATAAGGAGCGATTCCTAATAGACTTCTAGGACGACCAAGGGGGCAAGGATGAACTGAATTATGCACCAAATAAGGAGAGAGCGATTCTGGAATATATATATGAGAAAATTGGAATTAACTCACGAAAGCACATTTTGACATAATAGTAAGTTTTGCTTTGGAACTCCAAAGTTAAACGAACCTAGGCTAAAGCACTACTAGGATGAGTAATCTCCTGGGAAAGTGCATGCTTATATGCCAAAGGATAAAACCATGAGACTCGAAATGAGATGGGTCAAAGCGGACAATATCTCAAATGAGTTAATTCAATAATGTCACAAATATGTCATGTTTCTACCATCTAACCATGTTAATGTCATTGTTACATGCAAAATGAAACCAGTTTTTCTTGATAATGGCGACAACGACGGCGGCCATGGCGGCCACCACCATCAAGCCTTTTATACCAAGAAAATTGTTCGAAAGGGCTTCAACAGTATAGAAAGTAGAATCAGCATTCAAAGTAAGAAATAAAGTAAATAATCTGAAAAAGAAATCCTTATCATCCAGTAGGTGAATTCGATTCACCTTAGTCTTGCGAAGTTCCTTCAACTCGAGATCTCCATCACTCAGATCCTTGGTTTTCATTTGCTTAATTATCGACGAATAACTCGGAACGCCCGTTAGTTCCTCACAAATATCGAGACTTCAAATCGATAACCAAACCATATACAGAAACTAAAGCTTGCGATCGAAATTCATTAAACTCAGAAAAGTATATCACCTCCAACGTTGCTAACTCAGCAGCTAATGCACTCGCTTGAGCTTGCAAAGATCTAGCCTTATGCTCCAACATATGTTCCTCCATCCTTTTTTTGATCCTCAAGTTTTTGGCAGATGAACGGTTCGATCTAGTAGCAAAAATTGAATAAGAATCATTTCGACTGCTTCATTTGAAGATTTCAATAAGTAAAAGGGGAGATTTCAAATAACTATTGGACCATATGGAAAGAAAAACACCTCAACGCGAATTCGACAAGAGCCAATCACATTTTTTTCATTGCAAACAGGAATAGAACAGGAAGAATGTCTGAAACATAAGCAGTTGAATATGAATTCCTAGAGGAATTGTCAAAAGCTAATGGAGCAAACGGAAGAAAAGGGCCATATAAATAGGATTATTATGAAATGCTTACTAGGAAAGGTAATTAAATATAATGGAATATGGAACATGCACATTAACTACAATGGAAAAAAAAATTATCTGGATAGATGAAAAAGATTTAAGCTATCGATATTATGAAAATTACCACAAATAACACAGAAATTGCGCGTCACAAGTTGATGTTTTCTCTTGCTTCGTTAACCGCTAGATTTCTATCCATATTTTCTCTTGTTAAAGTACCTCATATCGTTTTAACGGGCTTTATATTTATGTGATCTCTATCCATCTATCAATTTAAACTCTTGGAATGGATTTTTTTGTCTTGGTATCAAAGCCAATTTTTGCTCTGAGTTTATTTCACATGTGAGGCTTCCCATTGGTCAATTCTACGACCGTGCTTGGTCCGATTTGTTTGTGAAAAGGGGTGTAGAAGTACTCCACCTCACTTCGCAAGGATTTCAGTGACCCTTATATTCATCTAGTCTCCATTTACCTATGACTTTAATTTTTAAGTCGAACTTTCTAAAAAAGATCGATAAAACTTTCTTAAGTGGTTGGTCGGTCATCGAGTCACAAGGTGGTGCTTCTCATTTCAAGATAAACAAGTTAATTATGCTTAGTTTAGGTTCATGAAGTCCAAGATACGTTCAGAGAGTTGTAAAAATGGCCAATGAGTAAGTGGATTTTGATTAATTTTATTTGCATTTGGTTGGAGTGGATTTCTATTTAAAACTTTGATAAGCACTTAATATTTTTCAGCTTACATAAAAATGAAATGCATGAGTACATAATACCACGCAGATCTTACAGTCCATGAATTTGAAAATTGCAGTGCTTCTATTCCAAAAAGTAGAATTGCAAGATTTAAATCCTCTTTTCTCAGCTCAAAGCAAGATACTGGAACATAGAACACACGATATATATAAATATATATATATAGTAAATTGGGAGAAACATAGATTCCATTATTATACATACAATATTTGTGTATTGTGACAAAAATCTAAAATAGTCATCTAAAATCAATAATATTTTATGATTTTTCCCTCCATTTGAAAAACTTAAAATATCCTTTAATTCAAACCAAATGTTTGGAATTCACATGATCTTCATACTCAAAATAATTAGAAGGGAATTTCTTTAATCCGATAAAAGTTGGACCATCTATAAAAATTGATCATGTATTATATGGATGAAACTAAAAAATTAACCTAAAGAATAAGGTCATGTGATCTCTCAAGATAAATGACATAGACAGTAGACCACATATATAATGGCAGCGTTCTCATGGAACATTTTAGATAACAATTGAAATCCAAAATTTGAATTGATTTTGTTATTTTCAATAAACTAGTCAAATCCTAAAACTTTTTGACATAGTTTCTCCAAGTTGCTTTGCCTAATTGAAATGGATAACTCATTTCTTTTCTAAATTTTTTTTATTAGGATTGAAGCCAATGAATCAAATAAAGTTATAATTTTCCCTCTTTCACCATATTAAATTGTTTTATATAACATCATACTCAAGTAGAATAGTTTTCTTCACACAAATTCTTTTTTGACTTCTTTGGTGCTTATAATTAAGTGTAGGAGCCAATAATGCACACTTATCATGCATTAGAGCAAAGTAGGTATGGCAAATGATTCCTTATTTTTTCGTGTTGGTAAGTGAATGAAATTATGAATTGAGACCAAAGTATTAGCAGGTACGTTGCACGCATTGTACTAAGGACCGCTAGTTCTTCAAGAGCGTTTTCAATTGTTTATTTCAGGCTTCCTGTAATCAGCAAATAACTCTATTGTGCTCGGCATTAGCGATGGTCAAGGGATGTGCACAACAACTGAATCGTTCATTTCTTCAGCATTTGCGTATTGTTCGAGTTCATGAAGTCCACAATCTTGAAGTACCGAAAAAAGATGTCATTTTAGGATGGTACAGTTCATAGCCAGGATAACAAGATTTTTTCCAAGACATTTAATTAGGTAATATATTGTAAATTTCCCTCCTATTTACATTTTAGGTAATATATCTCAGACGTGCCAATGTTATCAAGTAATTAATTTGGTTTATAAATAAACAACCCCTATTATTGGGCCAATATGGTAATTTTCCTATTACGTACTTAAAAATCTGAACTTGCTACAAGATACAAAACTTATCAATATACCTTTTTCGCCTGGATATACTCATTTAGCATTTTCAGAAACTCATTTATTTGCTTACTTGTTTATTTTCTAGATTTTCACGATCTTTAAATACTGAAAAAGATGTCATTTTGGGATATAACCAGGAAAACAAGATTTTTTCAAGGATATTTAATTGCGTAATATATAGACAATTTCCCTCCTATTTACATTTTAGGTAATATATCTTAGATGTGCCAATGTTATCAAGTAACTACATAGACAATCTATATGTCCACACATTAATCCTATCATCGGGCCAATATGGCAATTTCCCCCATTAGGTACTTAAATAACTGGACTTGCTACATGAAACAAAAGTTAACAACCTACCTTTTTCTCCTGAATAGACTCATCTAACATTTTTGTAAACTCATTTATTTTCTTATTTGTTTATTTTCTAGATTTTCACCATTTTGAAATATTGAAATTTTAGGTAATATATCTTAGATGTGCCAACATTATCAAGTAAACACATAGACAATCTATATGTCCACGCATTAATCCTATCATCGAGCCAATATGGCAATTTTCCCCATTAGGTACTTATACATCTGAACTTGCTACATGAAACAAAACTTACCAACATTCCTTTTTCGTTAGGAAGTATACATCTAGCATTTTCAGAAACTCATTAATTTTTCAAGAATAAATTGGCATAACTAAAAGGTTTAATATTGAATTGACCAGGTATAATAACTTTAAAACTTTTAAAAAAAAACTTCCTCACCTTTGATATTATTGATTACTAAAAAAATTAAGAAAATCTATCATCTTGATAGTAAAATAAAATTAACTAATTATGGAAAAGTGATTTTGATTATCTGTATATCTAACTCTGTATTAATAGTTAAAAACAGTTGCTAATATCTTGTGTAAGAACTTATATCTTCTTTCTTGCCACAAAATTTTGATGAGAGCTTTTAGTGCCTTTAAAGTATTTATGAGGGATGAGATTATTAATACAAAGATAGCCTAATATGTTTATTACAATAGTGACCACTCTCATGTATGTCTTACGAGCTATTAGCGTTTTTGAAATTTTTGTTCATTTTTTAAGGATTAAGATTTTATTACGTTTGCTAAACAATGATTATTTTAGTTTGAATTGAAAGTAGTTATTTTAATGTTATGAGGAGATAAACGTGATGCTTTTGTTAATTCTAACTAATTGGTTTTATATTAACCATATATAACTTACAAATGAAAGGTTCAGTGTAATAAAACAAATTAAAAGTATAATTGACGTCAAGGCATGACAACCATTGTTTAGCATAATAATATTAAATAAAATTTATTATTCAGCATAACCAAATATGTAATTTTTTTTATCAAGAGATGCTTAAATAAATTAAAAATAAGTTAAATGATTTCACTTCTTATAAATGAATACAAAACGAAAACAAAAAAACAAACGGGACCTCATTTAATGAACAAATTTGAATATAAATCACCCTAATTACTAAATTGGCTTCAATCATATCCTTGAGTATACTTTAAAATGGCTTTCAATACAACTGAGCAACACATAAATCAAACAAATAGAAATTAGAGGAAGGAAGTTCAAACTATACAACCCCTACATGACCTTTCTCTGCGGAAACAAGTGGAAAATATTACATGAAAAGGCATCGCTTCCTAAACTTTTGCATCTTCACAACAATGAGAATTACGCACAGAATATCAATAAAAAATCCATAACCAACATTCCATCCCTTTCAAACTTTTCTCCAAAATGAATTCCACGGAAAATATTTGCGATCGCAAAAATAATCAAAATCCACCCCACGTTATGATGATACCAATTCCAATATTCTCACACTTCCGTTTCTCGGTGGAGCCAAAATTGCCATCACTTGCCGAATTTTATGTATAAAAAGAGAGGAGTAATGTATACTTAACCCAAGAGCCCAAGAGCTTTGCTGAAGGCCGCCCCACTTATTAGGTAACTCTGGTGGGTTGACAAGATCGCATTCTTTATTTTAATGTACTAGTGCCTGCATGCCTTAGCTCCTACTTAGGGAGATATTTTTTCTTCCCCTCCCTAGGGGAAAACCCTTGAATTTTACATCATAGAGTTTACAACATAACAATTTAAGAACAAGAAAAATATATACATACATAAATGAGATCAAGAGGGAAAATAATGTAGATTTTTGCAGTCTGATGGCTATGATACTAGGTAAATCATTCTTTCCATATCATAAAAATGTGTTAAAGAAGCATTGTCGATGGAGATATATCGATCTCCCATCTTTTTTCCCATTTTCATATGTCCAAAGAGATTTATATCTATATAGAGTAATCTAAATATTATACGTGTATGCCTTGAACTTGATAATGGAACGGGCGAGAAGCAGCGGGCCGAGTTATGCTGGACTTTTCCATCATCGGGCTGAAGAACGGGCTTGTGCCGGGCCCATGTCACATGACCCAAATTGACCTTTTTTTTTTTGTTTTTTTGACCTTTTTCTTCCCTCAACTTTGGTCTGTACAAGCGATCCCCTGTCCTGCACAGTACTTTTACGCCGAAAAATCCATGTATGCATATGTAGCATGTGAGTTCATTATTATCTCCACCATCAAATGTTGTCACTTCACGTAGAATCCACAAAATCTAATAATTGAGATGGAGTCCATTTTTGTACAAAATTTAGTTCGATGTTTCAATATATTTTAATCAAATACCTCACTTCTAACAATTTAAAATGGTTCTCACAAATCGTTATATGTAAAAATTGACTAAAAGCACACCTCATTCTTAAGAGATCTCCAATATAAAAGTTCTCAATCAACCACCATGAAAGTGATCAAGTTTGGTTCCAAATCAAATCAACATACAAAAGTTTCAAGTCACAATCAACAAGTCTCCAGCATAGATCATGTTTAGCAGATATATAAATCACATAAAATCCTAAATAGTTTAATTAAGGTCTGCACTTATTCCAAACCACAAGGAGACACAAAAACAATAATCCGGCGCATAAAGGTTCTAAAAATCCATGAAATGAAATTGAGACAGTAACATGACCACCAAATCAAATTTATGCCCAACTTTTGTGCTCAATCGGTTGATGCCAAATCAAACAGGTTTGCCCGAGCCCTTTGCAAGGCCATTGTTCCCTGATGAGTTGTTCAACGAAGGATTGTCATCAGCCATGCACCAAGACAGCACGTCATCGTCTCCTGCAGCACTCGATGACGCCTCAGCAAACCCCTGAAGCGCTTCAATGGAATGCTCATGACCCTATTCATTTGGAGCAACGAATAAATTAGTACATACATACATATCATTTTCAAATACAAGGTTGTAGGTTTAAATGGGGAAGGGAGGATGTGGAAAGTACGGGGTATCTGCAGACCTGAAGATTGGGAAGCAAATCTGCATATTTTCCTGGATTGAATGGGGAGGGCATGCTTGCCGTGGGTGGAGTTGAGGCCATCATCTTCGGCCATTGGATTTCGAACTTGATATCCTCTTTCCTAACTGTCACAAAAAGCATAGATCACTAGATCCTAGAGATATATTTCGTATATTTCTAACTTTTTACCATGTTTTTGTCATTGCTACATGCAAAACGAGAACAGTTTTTCTCAATGATGGAGACAAGGACGACAACCGCCACCATCAAGCCTTTTACACCGATAAAATTGTTCGAAAGAGCCTCATTCCATTTTAAAAAGTGAGTTATAAATAATCTAGTAAAGAAAGTCTTACCATCCTGCAAGTGAATCTGATTCACCATAGTCTTGTGAAATTCCTCCAAATCAGTGTTTTCATTGCTCATATTCTGAATTTCCATCTGCTTAATTATCGACAAACAAGTTGAAACGCCTATTAGTTCATCCCAAGTATAGAGACTTCAAATAAGATCATGTACTGAAACTGAGGTTGGGATCAAATTCCCTAAACTCGGAGAAAGTAGTATAACCTCCAACATTGCTAACTCAGCAGCAGCAGCTCGTGCCCTCGTTTGGACTGGTTGAGATTTTGCCTTATACTCCATCAGATATTCCTCCACCCTTCTCATGTTCTCCGATTTGATGTTAGATGCACGCTTCAACATAATTCTAGGAGCAAAAATTGAGTGAATATAATTTCCTTAGCTATATATGAAAATTTCGAAAATAAAAGGAGACAAAGATTTGGACACACTTCAACATGAATTCAAGAAAATCCAATCACATTTTTTGTTATACACAAGGAAAAACAAAAGGAGACAAATTGTAAATACGAATTCTCAGAGGAATAGTTAAAAAATATGGAGCATATAGTACAAATAAGGTCATATAAATTGAAATGCAAAAGGCATATTACCACCCAGATGTTAGTCTACGAATTTAACAATTCATTAGCTTCTATTCCCAAAAGCTTAGAATTGCGAGATCTAAGATGTTTGTGAGTTTCATAGCAAGACACAGGAAGACAGAACAAAAATAAGCACAGACTTCATGGTTTTACGTACAAAATGTGTATATTGTAATGAAAAATCTAAACTAGTCATTTAATTCAATAGTGTTATCCGGCTGTCCCTTTCGTTCAAAAAGCTTAAAATGTCTTTCAATTGGATACAAGATACTTTCAGGTAAAATTATAATTTCCCTCTCTCACCTTTCTTCTCCTCCATCAAATCGTTTTATGACTTTTTTTTCTTGGTCTGAATTTGACTTCCTATTCAGGAGTACAATTTTTTTTTTGCCCAAAATTTTTTGGACCTCTAACGGTGCCAATAAGTTTTTGAAGGAGCCTATAATGTGTACTGATCATGTATTAGAGCATACTAGTTTTTGCAAGTAATTCCTTGTTTTTCATATATTATCTGGGATTAAACTGAAGTATCAGCACGTACCTCTTTGAACGCCTTGGATTAAGAGTGTCTGATTCTTCAGGATCAGATTCCAATTGTGTCTTCCGTGACTTTTTGGAATCAGCAGGTAACTCTGTTGTACTCGGCGTCAATGATGGGGGCGAGACATGCTTGACAACTGAATCGTCCTTTTCTTGCTTAAGAATTTGTGACATTTCATCATCTGTGTATTGTTCGAGTTCAGCAAAGTCAACAGGACTTTGGCTCATGAACGCGGGGAAAATTTTGTCTCCTTCTAGATCATTGAATCCATCAAAGTGTAGATCGTCTTCTTCCTCAACATGATTTTTGTTTTCATCCATCTCCACCAAACTATCGTACATACATAGCACAAAAACAACAGGTGATTTTCCTAGATCCAAATCGTAAAGCATGTACAAAAATGTGCTATTTGAATAAATGAAAAGGCAAAAGTCATCACCTGATGATTAGCTCTGAAAAGTGAGAATTTCAAAACAAGTGCGAAATCAGAGAGGTCAAGTATTATATTTTTGGGTAAGAGAGTGAAGGGATCCTACAAAAATGAAAGTCAAGAACATACTAGAACAAGCAAATGAAATCCTTGTTTCAATTTATAAACAGGGCTAATTTAAATAAGCAAATTTGGCTTTACATTTAATTTGATGAATATGACAGACTGTTCCTATCCTTAAAATAGAGGTGTGCATGAATTTTTCTTTTAGCGGTATATATTGTTCTTTGTCAATAACCCGCTCCACTCACATGTTCTTTGTCAATTATGCATGTGTCAAGTAAAAAAAAAACAAGAGTAAAGAGGCTCTTCTTTTCATTCATCATTGAAGATTTAGTTCTTGAGAGTGTAGAAAGTGAAAAGCTTGAATTTGAGAAAGGATAATTTGCCATTCTATACTTAGAGGGCTAGTGAGAATCATCGTCATTTTTTTTATCACCAAATGAACGTATCAGGTTGTAACGCGGGAAATTCATAATTTTGTGGGTTTCTATTTTTCGCGTGAAGGGTTTAAATTTGTACTTCAGTCTTGCGTTAACGGTCACATCGACATTTGTGGAAATCAATAATTACGCTAACGGGTATTTAAATAAAACAATTATCATGATTAAAATGCGTGAATCTCATGTTTTTCTTTTCTTTTCGACAAGTCCTTACCGCGTGCAACAATCTAGGAGGGACATATTCAACTCAAAAGGAGGGGAAGAAAAAAGATATATCTTCAACCGGAAAGGAATTTGACCCAAAAAAGAACGCCAGAAAAGGAAAACAAGATTTTTTTGAAGGATATCTAATTTGGTAATTTGCTAAATTTGTTTACATACAGACAATTTACAGCTTATTTCCTTTTTAGATATTAAATCTTTAGCCATGTATGACAATCTGCCTGTCCATTATGAAAATCCCATTATTGAGCCAATATAGAAATATATCCTATCAGGTACTTGATATCTGAGCTTGCAACAATAAACAAAACTTGACAATATACCATTTTCATCTAGATATGTTCATCTAGCATTTTCAGTAACTCATTCATTTTATTAATTTTCACAATTTCGAAATTACTCAGAAAAGGATGTCCTCTTTAGATGGTATAATGCATAGCCAATTCAATGCCAACCATCTCTCATTCGAATTGCAAAATAACTTGGAGGCTGTGTGGTTATTTTTACAAGACCCATTTTTCTATGGAAAAGATAGATTTTAACACTAAACCGTGGGTTGCATGGTTATCGATATTTTAAATTCTTTGAAGACAAAAGCTACATATCCTATCATCTTGAAAGAAAGAAAAAAAAATCATCCTTCACGATGGAAAATTGATTCTGATTTCTCCATCTCTAATATTGGAACAATTATAGAAAATGATTGCAGATCTTTATAGGTAAAAAGTTTCATCTTCTTCTTTGTCACAAAATATTGATGAAAGCTTTTGTTGCATTAAAGTTTTTGTGAGGAGTCAAATTACAAATTCTATAACTTTTTTTTATCATAAATAGCGACCCCTCTAATGTCATGTCTGAAAAGTCATTAACTTTTTTGAAATTTTTGCTTGTCTTTTAGTAATTAAGATTTTCTCATGGTCGATAAACAATTACGATTTTAGTTTGAATTGAAAGTATTTCTTTTAATGTTATAAAAATAAACGCGCTTTTTTATTTTAGTTCCAACTAATTTATATTTAGTTTAACTACATATAGCTCATGAATGAAAGTTGTCAGGGAGTAATCAAAGAAATGAAAAGTATAATTGGCATTAAGACATGACAAACATTGTCTAGTGAAAAAAAAATAGATAACCATTTATTATTTGGCAACCAAAGAATAATATCTTTTATGAAGAAATGGTTAAATAAACTAAAAGGCAAGTTAAACGATTTCACTATTTATAAATGAAAACAAAAATAAATGCAAGCAGCAGGGACCTTATTTAGCGAAAAAAAATGTAAATATAAATCACTTAATTACTAGATTGCTTGTTGCAATCATATCCACGAGACTACTTAGAGACGGCTTTCAAGAGAAGTGAGCAACATATCAACAAATAAATATATATAGACATTTGCCTCCTATTTACATTTTAGGTAATATATCTTGGATGTGCGAGTCTCATTAAGTAACTAGTTTAATTTATATATAAACAATCTACATGCCCATTATGTGAACCCCATTATTGAGCCAATATAGAAAATAATCCAATAGTTAGTTTAGCCTGCATGTCGATTATATAAACCCCATTTTGAGCCAATATAGAAATATATCCAATTAGGTATTTAAATATCTTAGCTTACGACATGAAACAAATTTGACAACTTACCATTTTGCCCGGATACGTTCGACTTGCATTTCAGCAACTCATTTATTTTCTAGATTTTCACAATGCTAGAATTACTTAGAAAAGGATGTCCTTTAAAAACAATGTAGTTCAGATCACTGAATGCCAATCATCTATCATTGAACTGCGAAGTAACTCCGCGGTCGTTTGGCTACGTTTGGGAAAAGTGTCAACAAAGTTTTAAACATTTTACATTTGTGTTAATTTAGTACAAAATCTTTTAATGTTACTAGTTTAGTCATGAACATTTTGACATAATGTCAATTCAATTTTTTCGACTAATTTTAACCAATCTTACTAACATGGATGTTAGCTAGCTTATGTGACACCGCCGACATTGACATGGGCAAATTTTAATATTATTTTAATAATTTCCAATTCTTTTCTAATTCTTTTTTTTCTTTTTTCTTTTTTTTCTCCTTTTTTCTTCCTTTTGCCAATGACCAACCATCGGCCACTGGCCATGGTTGGGCTAAGCCCCAGTGATGGTTGGCCTCACTAGATTCGACCCGGGTGAACCACAGCGAGAGACCCCTTGCCAAATCTAGCCTAGCAAGGCCGACCCTTGCTAGGACTCACCCTCGAGCAAGTGAAGGTTGGCCTCACCATGGCCACCGGTGGTTGGTCATTGGCAAAAAGAAGAAGAAAGGAGAGAAAAAAAAAAGGAAAAAATATAAAATAAAATTATCAAATTGTCCACGCTAGTGCCGATTAAGTTGACTAACGTCCATATCAGCAATATCCAACCAAAATTAGTTGGAAGAATTGAATTGGCTAAATTGACATTAAATTAAAAGGTTTAAATCTAAATTTGCACCAATATAATAAGTTTAGAACTTTTATGATACTTTGTTCCAATTATGATTACAAGACTCATTTTTCTATAAAAAATAGTCTTTTAACATGAAAACACCATTTGCATAGTTATCGATATTATGAATTATTTGAAAACAGAAACTAATATGATCTATTATCTTGAAGGAAAAAAAAAAAATTCTTTTCATTTTGGAAAAATGATTATTTTATTTCTATCTATAATTTTGGATTAATGGCGGAAAACGATTTCGGATCTCTTTTATGTAAGAACTTAAACCTTCTTCTTTACCCCCAAAACTTTGAGGGGAGCTTTTAGCGCTTCTGAAATTTTCGTGAGGGGTGAAATTACTAACTCAATGGCAGTTGCATGTCTTCATCATAAACAGTGACTCCTCTCATATCAAGTCTTAAGAGCTATTAACTTTTCTGAAATTCCGGTTTGTCTTATAATATTAAGATTTTCTTACGTTTGATAAACGTGCTACTCTTGTTAGTTCTAACAAATATTTATCATAGCTTATGAATGAAAGACGTCATGGACTGATAGAATAAATGAAAAGAATAATTGGCATTTAGACAGGACAAATATTGTTAAGTGAAAATGATATTAGATAAGCATTTATATTTATCATAACTAAACATTAAATTTTTCTATCATGAAACTCTTAAATAAACTATAAAAAAAGTTAAATGACTTTACTATTTATAAATGAAAACAAAAATAAACATAACCAAACAAATTTAAATTACAAGGAGAAAGTCCAAACTCCATAACCCTTTAACCTATTCTCTGTGGAAACAAATAAATGCAAAAGGGGCAAAAAAAAGTGTCATCACTTCCTAAACTTTTGTATCTCCAAAACAATGAGAATTACAAATAGAAGAGCGATACTAATTCCATAACCAACATTCCATTTGTTCCCCTTTTCGCCTAAATGAATTCCGTAGAAAACATTTGCAATTGCGAAAATGATCAAAACCCGCCCAACGTTATGGTGATACCAATTCCAATATCCTCGCAATTTCGATCCCTTCCCTGGTCGAGCCAAAATTGCCATCACCTGCCGAATTTCATATAGAAAGAAAAAGAAAAGGACGTGTTTATTAACTAAGAAATACCTCAAATATATACAATTGAAAATGAGATCGAGAGGGGAAATAGTGTAGATAATGTTAGGTAAATCATTCTTCCAATACATAATAATGTGTAGAAGAAGCATTGCAAATGAAGGTATATTTCTCTCCCATCCTTTTCCCTTATTCATATGTCCAAAGAAATTCATATATACATATGGTAATCTGATGTTGTATGCGCATGCCTTGAACTTTATAAAGAAACTGAATTGAGAGAGAAAGAGAGAGAGAGAGAGAGAGAGATTACCTGGAGGCAGCCAAGAACGAGAATGAAGATTCCCAAGCCTTTGTGGGTAGAGACATTGCTGGCGCTGATCTTGTTTTCCAACACGAACCCAAAGATGATTCCCAGCAAACCCAGGACGAAGGCCGCGGATTGAACGGCGGCGTGCCCGTAGAACCAAATCGGGTCGTACTGCTTGCAGTGGCGAGACACGATGATCCCAATGATCATCAAGATGCTCCATCCCAAGATGTTCAGGATCCCATGGCTCCTCCTCAGCCTGGTATAGGGCGTGCCCTGAGTCGTGGTTTGGCCTGTTCCGTAATTTGCATGCCGAATAACCCCATATCAGAAAGAGCTTGATCTAGCAATTTTAACGTCTAGATCGGAGAAAAGAAATTTGAAACAATGACTTCAACTCTTATTACTATTATTTAAGATGTGCATGTACCTGGACCTAATTGAGGTAACAATGATGGCGACTCTCTCAAATCATTTTGCCTCGAAGACCTTTTCAAACTCTCATTCAAAATAAAATTAAAAAAAGCTAAAGAAAAGTCCCTCTTCGAATTTGGGATTAACTGGAGAGTCCTGAGATTGCTTCTTGATAACTATAAGAACAATGTCAGCATCCACATTGGGTCAACTTAGGGCAATTTTCCATATCCTATTTCTTTCCGTCCAATTAGCAAAGATCAGTATGTTTGACGAAAGATGGCACACTTCAACTTCTCCACACCAATGCGACGCTTACCTGCCCCCCTTGACATTGAGAGGCACTTAAGTGCTTATGAAGGATCAAGGCATTTCCGTCCAAACTTTATTCTAAGAAAAGAAAATTGCATGACGTAAGATCTATATCAGCGGAGATATTTCGGTATTTTAGTATGACCACTTCCTTCATTATGCATACAGAAGTTATGTTGTCGTTGTCCACTCAATATTTTGTGCTCGATGATTGATTGTGTGAAAAGATGAGAGGATGCGTGCTCAAGAATCCAGAATTTTTTCCCCTGAATTAGACTCCATTGAACCACCTTTCAGCCCATTATTTTCAGTGGGATTAATTTTCTGTAAGTGGGTGAATATATATAGTGGTTTTATGTAAATTAAGTCACATCCTTTTCAATTTTTCCCATTTGCAGTCCAGCAAAAAGGGTTGGCATCCCGCACGCTATGATAATGCTCAAGCCAGAAAAGGCAATGGACCCATCGATACTCAATGTGTGCGTGAAACGTACACTTCGACACATATATTGATTTAATCAGTTGGTTATAGTTGGTGCTAGCTCCCATTTCCATAAAAGATAATAAAAAGAAAAAAGAAAAAAATATTGTGAAAAAGAGTAAGCAACAATCTTGGAGCTCTAATTTGACTGTATTGTTTTGTTGTGGTTCGCGGTACTCGTCCACTCCAATGACAAGTTGTCCAGCTGAGTGGCAATGGGTACCGAGTCCCAGTGTTGTATTAGTTCTTTGGTCGTTTATAAATATACTTACCTTACCAAAAAAAAAAAAAACAATCTTGGAGCAGTTCGAACATCAACCTATCAACATTTTAGTTGAATGATGACTTATAATGAATAATTTAATCTTGTGTTATGACTCATTCAAAATTTAATAATAAAGGATTTAAGCAATTTAATCAAAGAATTTCATGTCTATAATCTAACCACGCTGTAGCCTCTCTTCCTCTCTTTGTTTTGTGTTTGAAAAGGGAAGAAACTATTCTTAATTCAAACAAGTAGCTGCATGCATTACAATATTCTTTGCGAAAAAACTGAACTTTTATGCAGGCTGTACACATTATAAAACTATATTCTTCTCTCTCTCTCTCTCTCTCTCTCTCTCTCTCTCTCTCTCTTTCATTTTCTTTGTCTACCAAAATGGTTACGTCTCTGGATCTATCTTGTTCAACCTAGAAAAGCAAGTGGAGCGACCATCTGATGTCTACCCAAAACGCCTGGAAGCGCACTAGCCCACCTACCACATGGAACCCATCAAACAAATATTAAATCCATTATTTTTTTTGTTTGGTTTGGAATCTGACCTTTGACATTTCGATAAGGTTGTAATCTTTCGAACTGGTTCTGTCCTATAAAATTCTCTATGACACCATGTCCGATTATTTTGCAAACTCAATCACTTCCATTCTGATTTTGTAAAATGGCTTTTGGTTTGCTCTTGCTTGCGATATTGCGAAACTGAGTGAAAATTTAATGATTGAAAAGTGGGGATGAAGAAAGGTAAAAACCCTCCTAAGAGAATCCCGTAATCCTATCTTTGCCGAGGTCAAATTAGGTTTTTGCAAAAATAAACAGCATTTGATCTATGTCTAAGAGACTAGCAGAAGTCTTTAATTCAAGATTTAATTTATTGTCCTAAGCAAATCACGAATTCCTAGCTTCTCATTGAAAAAGGAACGAGAAAGAGCTGAGAATAGCGAGAGAGCAGTTGCGCTGACCTGAGACATAGTTCACGGTGGTTGCTGTCATGTCCTGGTGCTGAACCAGCTTATAATCCGACACTGGCGTGAATGTCGATGGCCCGACTGCGTAAATCAGCTTTGACTGAGGCTGGGTTGTCTCCAGCTGGAACGCCATGTAGAGACGGTTCGACTGCGATGCGATCATGGACGAGTTCGCCACGAGGGTCAGGTTACCCTGGTCGGGTATGACCTGGTTTGGAGTCTGGCCCTCCAGGTAGTACTGCTTAATCACGCTGCTGCCCGACGAGACCCACCCGACCACCGCGCTCGACCCGACCATCTGCCCGTCGATCGAGAAGCCCATGCCTATGTAGGTGTTGGTGGGCGCGGAGAGGACGAAGCTCCATATGTTTGTGGATGTTTGCTTGTACTGCAATTACAGTGTAAATTCACTAATGCTGACTCGATCGCATCACATCCAAAGTTTTAGAATTTTACAGCACCTACAGTGATTTCAACTACGATATAAAGAATGACCCGTGAATCGTTACTTCGATTCAGGGTTCCTAAGGTCCGGAATCTGTTCTCTCAAAAGTTTCCATTTTCGAAAATTGCCATGGACTAGAGATCGAAGAAACGCGACACACATCGAAGTACAGACATTCAATCAGATTGAAGAAAGAGAGAGAGAGTCTTACTCTGAGGATGAAGTTCTGAGCGCTCCAAGCGGAGACACAGGTGAGAGAAGTCGTGTCGAAGGTGATGCCATTGACGTTCAGGTTGGAGCTGCACGAGTCCGACGACTGCGACCTCACGGACGCCACCAGGCCGCAGAGAGAGACGAGGACGAGGACCAAACACGAAGACGCCTTCATCTCTATCTTTCTCTCTATTATCTCTCTCTGGAGGGAGGAAAGCAATGGAGAAAGTGGGACATTAATATATGTGAACTTGCCTAAGGAGGGTGACGATGTTGCTCCATTATTTTAAGGAGAATGATTGTAACTAACATGTTGTCATGCCCCTTGTCCATTTGTGATGTCGCCATTGCTCTTTACTTTTTTTATTGTTCTCCTTTTCCAAGTTAAGAACCGCTTTTCTTGCGTTCACACGATCTCACAATGGGAATATTTTGTTTTCATTAAATCTTACTTTTAGTCCTTCAACCTACCCACTTCTCCCAATCAAATGATTAAACGTGGAATTTATCTTATCAAACCTGTGTAAACTTACCAATCAAGTCCTTTCAACACCAACCCCAATCTGGTTCGGGCTAATTTGGCCATCAGACCATATCGGAAGACGAGGTGGAGAACATTTTTCCATGACGACTTGCCTACAGAGAGAAATTTCACGGTGACTTGCCTTCCGAGGCATAGGGTGCTGCCATTTTTCTATGGTAGCTTGTCTATGAAGGCACAATTTTTCATGTCGTGTCCTAACCCGGCAGCTAGGTCAACTCAAGTTGATCAAGAGAGGCGATAGAAGGACTCGAAGTTCAATTCGATCGAATAAATCCGAAGTTCAACGGGTCGATTGGGTCGATTGGAAAAAGCGTGCAATTTCATGGACGAAAAGTAAATTTTCTTTTTTTTCTTTAAATAGGGGTTATTATTATTATTCTTATAACTGAGGGATGGTGTATCGGGTCAATCCGAGGGCCAAGACGATACTGTCGAGGCTTATTGGCAACGGCGACGATGAGTTCATTGGCCGGTTCGCCCAGCCATCGAGTTCATTCCATTGATTCGTTCCAAAGTGGTGACAGATGGGCAAAGGAGCAATTGGGAGCAGGCGGCGATGGGTGATGATAGGTAGGTGATGATTACGAAGTTTCAGCCTTGTGAATTCACACTTCCTCGCTTTGTTTGAAAGTCGTCCCGACTTCGTCACGGTCACCTTTCACGCTTCTTCTGTATTCTACTTTTGCCACATGGGGAAAAAAGAATGAAAGGAGTTTTTTTTTTCTGGATTTGACTTGATCTGAGAGATTGATTTGGTCATAATATGTATTTTGACTTTATAATAGAGATGTCTGCTTCATCGTATTGAACACGTAATTAGTTTTTGGGGAGAGTTGTTTTTTTTTTTTTCATTATTTTGATTCGACTTTGAGCTGGACTTTTAGTTTAAAACAATCTTGTGACCTTAAATTTAGGGTGGTCGAACTACATTTAGGCTCTCTCTATTTCATAGAATTTGGATCACTTAGGAAAATGAGTTAACATAAAATATTTTTCTAATTAACAGAAAATTTATGATTGAACTTAGGAATATAATTTTTCTTTAAAAAATTGAAAATTATTTTAAAATATGATTAGATATCAACGCTTAAATCTATAACTCTAAGCTTAGACATGAGAATGCAACACTCATTCCCAAACCTTTCATAGCAAGACCCAAGTCTAGAGCTCGGGGCCGAGTCCACCAGAGTCTATTGAGGTCAAGCTCAAATCCAAAGAGGTCGAGCCTAGAATCGTAGTGCCTTGGGTCAACAAAGGTGCGGCTCAAGACACTGATGCCCATTTGGCCTTGGCACCCATTATCGAGTCCACAAAATTCAAGCCTAAGACCTCAGTATAGTTGCTCAGCACCCGACTTGAGTCCACAAAGGCCAAGCTTGAGACCCCATGCCTCAAGTTCCTGGCGCCTACTTTTCAATTTAAAGAAGTTGGGCTGAGTCCACAAAAGCAAGGCTTGAGACCTTGAAACCCAAGCTAAGATCCTTGGCGCTTGAGCTGAAGTCTAAGTGCATCAAGGTCAGGCTTGGGACGCTAGTGCTCGTGCTCGAATCTCCCACACCAAAGCCTACGTCCATTGAGGCCAAGGCCCAAGATCCTAATGGCAATGCCTAAGTCCTTGGCGCTTAGGCTCAATCTCAATGGACACGGACCTAGGCGCCAATGCCCATGCCCAATCCCCTATACTCCGAGTTGGGGAGCCCAATGTCCATGCATGTCAAGACTAGACCCAAGACTTTGGTACCTGTGTTAAAGTAGTTAATACCAGAGCTTGAGACTTTAGTGTCTATGCTTGAGCCCAAGTCCATCGGTCAGGCCTAAGAACCCAATGCCCATGTCTAAGTCCCCATTCTCAAGGACCGTCTCCCTGGCACCCAAGCCTAGGTCATCATTACTCGAGCCTAAGTCCATTGAAGATGGACCCAGGACCCCAATACTCATGCTTGGTTCCTAGGTTCCCATGCGCAAGTCATTGGCACTCAAATATTATAAGTCTATATAAGAAAATCAAACAAGATTTTCCTTTCCTTTCCAAACAACCAAAAATATTATTTAATTATGTTTTAGATTTCAACCAAACACTTTGACATGTTGACATTTCCTTAAAAATGATTTTCTAGAAAATATCTTTCAGGAATGTAATATTTTCAGCAAAACAAATGGAGCCTAAATTCATGATGAAAACAATCCTTAGGATGCCTTTGTTTCACCAAAAATTTAATAATAAAAGAAAATATTTTCCATGCAAATTATCTTCGAGGAATGGCTAGTTTTCACTTGTTTTGTGGTTTATAGATAATCTTTTCCTTTTTACCTAAAAGGAAGTTATTTTCTCTCAATCTAAGATCATTCTCTACAACCACAGAAAACATGTTCCATAAATCTATTAATTTTCTGTTACTTCAAATACTGAGAAGTCATAATATAATTTTTCGAATGTAATTTTTATTATCGATATATGGAAATGGGTATCAATAAGCTTCATATGAAGCCAATTTGGATATTATGGTGAAGTTTAGATTGCGGACGAGATGATTGCTCCGAAGAAATCGTACACCGTGCTTTTGCAACTATTGATCATGTGAATCATAGCCTCACGCAAGCAACAAAAACGACAAACAGGGACAAGCATCAAGTCCGGTTCATTTTAGGAACAAGTCAAAAGTTCTTGGGAAAATCGGTTTCCACGGGGTAGGGTGCTGATTCTAGGCTTTGAGTCGGCAATTCTACTCGAGAATTGGTTTAGGCCGATTCAAAACCAGTTCACTTTATTGCTCTTGATTGAAACTGGTTACCTTTTAACTATTAAAAAAAGCCAAACAAATCCAATTCTTGATAGAATCGAGAATCGGCTGATTCAATTCTAGGCTGGTTCTTAACTTAGCTATTCAATCTCCAATTCCTATTAATTGGGACTCACAAGGTCGGGTTAGATAATTACTGAGCCCTGGAACCGATCAACCTTAGTGACATCCTCAAATCCATGGGTTGACCTAAGGTGTGGATCTAAGGAAGCATATCCTCAAGATGCATGATGTTATATCTTGTAAACAAACCCGAAAACCTTGCAAGCCCGAAGATCATCATGTAACGATTCTAACCAAGTCCAATGAGCGATGCACGTAACTTTATCTTTTCTTTTGCCGCATTATCTTCGCTGTCTTTCTTTCTTTCTTTATCGAGATGATGACCGAATATATTATTAGGCTCAGGCTAACCTGGCCATCATGCCATGCCTTAGACAAGGTGGAGAACGTTTTTCCATGATGACTTGTCCACAAAGAGAAAAAAATTTCACGGTGGCTTGCTTTCTGAGGCAAAGGGTGCTGCCATTTTCCGACCACGGCTTGTCTATTGTCTATGAAGGCACAATTTGTCACGCTACATGACGATCCGACAGCCAAGTCAACCCTAGTTGATCAAGATGGCCAATAGAAGGACTCAATCACAAAATTTTCGACAAGATCAATGATTCGATTAAATAAATCAAAAGTTCAAAGGGTGGATTGAGAAAAGTGCGCACAATTTCAGAGATGAAAAGTAAAATTTCATTTTTTCCCCTAGATAGTAGTTCTTTATTTATTTATTTTTTCCTTATTTGGGGATGGTGTATTTGGGTCAATCCGACGGCCAGGACAATGGTTGGCCGGGTCGCCCAGGCAAATGGTTGGCCGGGTCGCCCAGCCGCCGAGTTTATTCCTTCGATTCATTTCCAAAGTGGTGACGAATGGCAACGAGAAATTGAAAGCGGGCGGCGATGGGTGACGATTGCAAAGCTCCGGCCTCGTGAATTCACCTTCTCTTCTTGTTTGAAAGTCGTCCCGACTTTGTCGCCCTCTTATCGTCATGCCTTAGCTCCTTCGGCATTGTACTTTTGCCATATGGGGGGACTAAAGAAGAAAGAAGAAAAATGAAAATATTTTTTTTTTCTTTGGATTAGACTTGATCTGAGAGACTGGTTAGGTCGTAATGTGTATTTTGATTTTATAACAGAGAGAGTTGGTGTATTTTTTTATTTTAATTCGGGTTCGAGCTGGACTTTTGATTTAAAACAATTATGTGACCTTAGATTTTGGATGGTCGAACTACTCATCAAAAGATTTCCAGCAATTATTTCTAGTATTCGTCCCGGAACCATCTTATGGTGCACTTGTTTCATCGAAAATTTCACGATAAGACAAAATATTTTCCAAGCAAAATTTTCATTTATTTAATGAGTTAGAGGATTTGATTTTCTTTTCACATAAAGGAAAAGTTATTTTTTCTCAATCACCAAAGAGTCAAAAAATAATTTTTCAGAAATATTTTATGTCCATGAAAAAAATTTTTCGTAGATTAATTAAATTTTCATTATCCAAATGTAGAAAGATGAAAAATAAATTTTCAAAATAATTATTCACGAAAGCACTAGGTGATCGCTTTGAAGAAATCATTTCCAAAGTGGTGACAAATGGCAAAGGAGAAATTGGGAGCAGGTGGCGACGGGTGACGATTGCAAAGCTTCGGCCTCGTGAATTCTCCTTCTGTAACTTTATTTGAAAGTGGTCCCGACTTTGGTCATGGTCATCATGCATTTACTTCCTCAGCATTGTGCTTTTGCCATATGGGAGAGAAAAAAAAGAAATAGAAAAATGGAAGATTTTTTTTTTCTGGATTTGGTCATGATATGTATTTTGATTTTATAATAGAGATGTTGTTTGTTTCGTCATATATTCAACACGAAATTAATTTTCAAGGAGGAAAGGTATTTTTTTATTATTATTATCTTGATTCGGGTTTGAGCTAAACTTCTAATTTAGAACAATCTTGTGAGATTAGATTTAGGATGGTCGAACTACTTATCAAAATATTTCTTGCGATTATTTCTAGCATTCACCCTGAAATCATTCTTAGGATGCTCTTGTTTTGCTAGAAACTTCATGATTTAGAAAATTATTTTCTATGTAAAATTTTCAGTGATTTAGAGGATGTGATTTTCTTTTCGCGTAAAGGGGAAATTATTTTCTCCCAACCACCGAAGAGTCGAAAGATAATTTTCCAAAAACGTTTTATATTCATTAAAACATTTTTCATAAATTGATTAATTTTTCAATATCTACATATAGAAAAGTCCAAAAATAATTTTTTGAAAATAATTTTCCACGAATGGACTAGATGATCGCTTTAAAGAAATCGCACATCATCAAGTATGCTCGCGGACTTTGACATCCCCTAAATTATTGACGACTTCACCTATAGAGAGAAAGATCGATCACTTGTCTTGTCCTATCCTAAAGTATAAGACTTGCGATTGCATAAATTGACGCAGTCCATTTATTCTATGCAAAGGTATGAGTTTGCAATTTTTTTTTTGGGAAATAATTTAATTGGACTTCTTATGATGGATGTGAAGATGAAATAGTCAGCTGCGTGTCATGAATTCCAAAGAAAGAGAAGAATTGCATGTCATAATTAAAAGTGAAATTAACATCGAATATCTCAAAGTGGAATACTTTTGTTTTATAAATTATGTGTTTGTTTCGCGCAAATTAATGATTTGCAAACTTGTTTTAGTCGAGATTGATATTGAAAAGTCAAGCTCAATCAAGACCTGTTTGGGTGTCAAGGCTTGAACCTTGAAAATTCGAGTCAATTTGAGCACACTTATTAAGTTATGTCTAACTTTACCTAGTTAAATTGTTCACCAAGTGAAAATATTTCAACAGTTGTTTTCAAAGAATAGTAAAGGGAAAATACCTGCAAGGAAAGAATCCATGAACCATTACAATTGTTGATCCACATTAAAGGCCTCATGTAATCAACAAGATCGACAAATAGGGACGATCATAAGTCCAATTCATTCTAAGAAGAGGTTGGAAATTATGGGAAGAATCGATTTAAATAAGATAGGGTGCTGGTTTTAGGCTTTGAGTTGGCTATTTAATTTGAGAATCAATTTAGGCCGGTTCAAAATCGGTTCACTTTATTGCTCCTGATCAAAACTAATAATCTTTTAACCATTAAAAGGGCAAACAAATCCAAATCCAAATCCGAATAGAACAGGGAATCGGCCAATTCCTAACCTACCGTTCGGTCCCCAATTCCGATTAATCGGTATTTACAAGGTCAGGCTCGGTAACTTCTGAGCCCTGAAATCAATCAACCTTAGTGACATCCTCAGATTCACGGGGATATCTCGACTGCCGAGTGTCTCTGTGGATACGAGGAAGCACATCCTCGAAATGCGTGATGAAATATCATGTGAACAAGCCCGAAAGTCTTGCAAAGTCCAAAGATCATTGCTTAATAATACCCACCGAACCCAACGAGCGATGCACGTGTTGAACTTTATCTTTTCCTTGGCCGCATTATCTTCGCTGTCTTCCTTTCTTTCTTTATCGAGATGATGACTGAATGTTATCAGATCCCGATGCTAAATGCGAAGAAGGAGAAAAGCCATTTCCTTTGTCGCTCGTCGGCCTCTCTCTCTCTCTCTCTCTCTCTCTCTCTCTGCGCTCGAGGTCCAAGGGAAGGAGGGTTCGCGCGAGAACCGGACATAACGTGGTGATTCATCTGGGTTCGGAAGCTCTCTCCTCTCCTATCCAACCATGGACTCCAGCAACAACAACGCACCGGGTTCGCTTCTTTCTTTCTTGCTTTCTTTCTCGTTCGTTTCCCTTCTTGATGCAATTACGGGTGACGTCCGGCTGATCGAGTATCCGCCTTCGTTGTGCGGCGTGTGCTCTTTGTCTTCTCCGATATGGGTTCCTTTACGCTTTAAATTTTGCGGTCACGTAATGAAAAGGGGGGCTTTGTTCTTGTAGCCGAATTTGGTGGGGGTCTGTGATTGAAGTTTCGATCTTTTTTGCTTCGGTTTAGTTATTTGTAGTCTCTGCGTTCTGGGTTTTTTTCCTTACGAGCTTAACTGCTTTTTCCGTCTACTGGATCTCGCCGTTTATGTATCTTTTGGGGCAATCGTGGGTTGGTGTCTTTTAACTCTTTATCTGCTTGAATGATCCGTGTCTTCTAGTGATAATTGAACAGGGATTCTCATATTGGGTGTTGCCCTTAGAGTGATTAGTCTTGAGGCGGCCGGTGCAAAGGCGGGCCACTATGTAAAATCGATCCTGACCATCCCTCCTTCTCGATTGTTCGCAGCAGTTTGTGACATTCGTTCCCTGTCTCTGCAGGTAATGGTCCACCTCCCAAGCCATGGGAAAGAACTGGGGGTTCCTCGGGTCCTGCGCCATTTAAGCCGCCATCGCCTGGAAGCACTAGTGATGTAGTGGAAGCGTCTGGAACAGCAAGACCCGGTGAAATCGTTTCGACTACTGATAGGACTGTTCCTGTTAATGCAAATTCTATTGCCAGGCCGGTTCCTACCAGGCCATGGGAGCAACAATCCTATGGAAACAGTTATGGAGGTGCATATTTAAGGCTTATTTTATGTCTGTAGTTGCATGTGCTTACATTACGTTTTGATTGTTGTGTATCTCAGCTATTTCTTGAAAGGACAATATAACATAAGATGGTTCTCTGTTAATCATTTGATAATCATTGCAGGATATGGTTCTAATCTGAATTATAACTCAGGGTATAATTCGGGGATGTTAGGTTCTTCAATGGGAGGAGGATATGGAGGATCTTATGGGGGTGGATTATACGGAAATGGAATGTACCGAGGAGGTTATGGTGGGCTGTATGGTGGTTCTAGCTTGGGCGGTGGTTATGGTGGTTCTAGCTTGGGTGGTGGTTATGGTGGGGGCATGTACAATAGTGGGTTTGGGGGTCCAATGGGGGGTTATGGAGGTGGTTACGGTGGTGGCATGGGTCCCTATGGCGATCAAGATCCGAATAACCCTTATGGTGCTCCCCCTTCTCCACCAGGATTTTGGATTTCCTTTCTCCAAGTGGTGAGCAAGCATCCACTGGTTTTGTGAAGTTTAATGATTTGGCATCATAATTGGGAAAATCAGCATTAGTCATGCAGTCTATAAACTTCTTTTACATAAGTAACTTCCTTATGACTGATGCATGTTTACTTAACTAGTTATCTAAATCAATGTGATAGACATTGTATATGTAAGAAACAGTTTGCACAGACCATTTACCTTGTAAAAATCCTGGAACAAGAATTATGTTCATTTTAACTAGTGAAGCCTTATATCTTGGTGCACCTCACAAGCTTAGCTGTGGGATATTATGCAAAACCTTCTTAAAAACTACCTATTTCTGTATGTGATTCTCTTTTACTGCTGCGTAGAAAGGTCTTATAGCACCTTTTGATCGTGAATGTCCCTATAAGTGACTTGAGTTCTACCTTGAGCAAGCCAATGGTCCTTTACTATGAATATTATGTTGGCTGTGTAATTATATCAACTTTTGTGCCCGTGCAAAAACCATGGAAGAGTAAGTGACCTTGCTGAATCTGTGAATAATTTTGTTAACTTATTATATCAATGATAGAGTACAATCAAGTGACTAGTGTTGCTGATTTGTTTTTTTGTCTGATGACAGATGCAAGGAGTTGTTACATTTTTTGGCCGCATTTCAATTCTGATAGACCAGAATACCCAGGCATTCCACATGTTTATGTCTGCACTTCTTCAGGTGCTGCTTTCTCCACTTACTGTAATTTCTTCCAAATAAGATATCACTGGAATTGTGCCACTGGATTCCTGTGGCATCAGTAGTTATCTTTTAAGTTAGTAGACTTGAGCATTGTGCAAATTGATTATTAACTAAGTCACATTTATGCAGCTTTTTGACCGATCAGGGATTATTGTATGGTGAGTTAGCTAGATTTGTATTAAGAGTCCTGGGAATCAAAACAAAGCCTCAAAAGGTTCATCCACCTGGACACAATGGTATGCCTGGGCTCCCCAATGCTCCCCCTCATAATGCTATTGAGGGACCAAAAGCAGCTCAAAGTGGCGCATGGGATAGTGTATGGGGGGACAAACCCAGCAGTTAAAGACGTTACCACAAGAGATTGGATACTCAAAACAACCGAGGGTGATGATACAGACCCGCTCAATAATTGGGGGCAAAACACTATGGCCGCACCTGCTCAGTCTCTCAGTTTTGGTTCGCCGAAGGGCTACTCCTCCTGTGAAGGCTGCATGGGGTAACCTATCCTCCATGAGATGCTTGTGATGTCAAAGTACACCGTAGGTTACTGTTACTGTACTTCTAAGTAAAGAATTTCGTGTCATGTATATTTGGAATTGAGTATGCGATGAGATTTGTTGGGACCCGGGGGTCCCGTGTTGCAACTTTTCGCATTGATTCACCCAGCTGAGCAAGAGCAAGATCACCAATTGCACGACGATGGAGAAGGGTGTCTGTACTCAATAAATTTGCAGTGCGAAATCACGCAACCTTGCTATAGTATTTCTCTCATTCTCTGATGCCATCATTTCAAGTCGTCTTCTTGATTACTTAGGTTCTAAAGTATTTTGTTAAAAGTGCGACCTTTGCAGTAACTTCGATTAACCTGGATCATGGAGTGTGTTAAGCACTCAAGCAGGAGCATTATGTAGAAATCTATCCTGGATTATACATTTGTCACTTTAAAGACGAGGTTTGCATTTTAGATAATGGAAGTCAGAACAAGTTAGACCTCTTTTCTCGTCTGCTTTGTGGCTATGTGCTGGTCTTCAGAGGAATTTGATAGGTCCTTTGACACAAGGACCAGGTGGCAGTGTATCTAGAAAATAGTTGACGCCATGGCAAACGTTGCCAAATTTCTCAGGGCGATACTCGGACCACTGCATCACACCCTTTCAACCCAATCAATTAATCATCTTCCATTCTAAGAAAATAAAGATGATTCATGATGGTCAAAGCTAAACTTATTGATCATGCCGCCGACTGCATTTCTGAGAGTTTGCTTTCAGCTTTTAACAATCACATAAACAAGTTCAGGCATGAACGCATGGAAGCAGGAATCGCAATTAGCTCAAAGAAAGCCAATTTTTGTGCACTGAAATTACGCTCAACTGATCTTGATTGCAAATCAAATGGGCTGGCCGACAGAGCTCGATGTTCAAGTCAGCTAAATTTGCTTGATGACCATTTTGCATGATATCGTCGAGTAGTTCAGTCTTCATCCTTGGATCTGACTTCCGTTTCAAACAATTTGATTGCGTTTTATGAAACAGTCGCAAATTGTGAGTCCCTGCTCAGGTAAAAATCATAAGCATCTTGCACCCATTTCTAAATGCCTCCAGCCCGTGGTCACCAAAGTTCAGATAACAGCTCACGTGAAGTAATTTCCAGGTTATTGCAGTATGTCTTAATGGATCACCACCCTGGAAGCTTGACCTGATGGCAGAATTCCAAGTCCCATACTTCAAGGAACGGACAGCCCCCACAATTTCCAAGATGGGTTCGTCACGCCAGTGGATCCACACCCCCAAAGCTTAGGAACTTCAAGCCTTCCTCCAGCAATTCCTGCCCCAATTATGGCCGACTTCTTTGTAGGGACGCACCAACTTACCTAAGAAAATTCAAGCCCACTGCCACTGGCAATTGCCATTATGCCCTCCGTGTCGATCTTACAGGACTCAGCATTGATATGAGCTAGAGTTGGTGAACAGCTTGTTAGCCCCATGCCTCTTACATCCATACAGTAAAAAATATCGATGGCACAGAGCTTGTGACAATGTTGCTATAGAGCTCTTAAACCACTGTTGCTTATAGAAAAACAGTACACAAGATTGACTTCCTCCAGATCCGAGCAACCCCCAGCCAGAGCTCCTACCCCAACATCAGTAATACAACAGCATTTGACTAATGACAGTCAATGATGGACAGCCAGCAGCAATGGCAGACATTCCATGGTCAGTAATTGCAGAACGGTAGTCAAGATGAAGACATTGGATGGGTGAACCATTCAACCACAGTCGGTTCAAACCTGAATCAGATAATGCAGTCCAGCTGTAAAGAGATAAGGACTTGAGGTGCTTGACGGCAAGCAAATTATTGAGATGGAAATACTTGACACGAAGATTGTAGTAGGATGCAGAAAGGTTCGACTCGTAATGATCTGCAGCAGATATCTTGAATGTGCCAGTGATGACATGTTAGACCAAATGATGCATGACAAGAACTATAGCCTAGCTTTTGAAAAATAAGAGCAAGGCAATCATCAGACAGGTGCATGATGGAGGTAAGATGATCTCTGTTCTGTGTCGACATCAGCAATCTTGGGACGGTTGCAGCAGCCCAGCTTTTGAACAATAAGAGCGAGTCAATTATCAGACAGGGAAAGATAATCTCCAGCCAGATCTTCTATGTCGACTTCAGCAATCTTCAGACGGTTGCAGAGCACGAATCTTTACAGTGAACTTTTTATAAGACGATGGGGACAAGTTCGGAGAGTCAAGGCCACAAAGAGCCGGTAAGTCTCCATAGCCATATCCGATGTGAACCCCGCATTTACGGCACAGGAGCTTTGTCTTCAGGCGCCTACGACCCCAAGCAACAGGGAAGCAGTTTACTTGGTCGATCTGTGTGAAGCGACTGAGGTCAACAGAAAGGAAGGAGATAAAACCTTTCTTTATAGACTTGCGATACTCAGAGCCTATCCCTGAGGTAATCCTATTGGAAGACGTCAAGTTCAAGGGATAACCACAAGATCCACAACTGCAAATGAAAAGACGAAGAAGCTTATTGAATGATGTCATGCTAAATGTAAGATCATAACCATCGCATACACTATCCAAAGGGCAAAACAACAAGCTAACGCAAGAGAGTAAAGTCCTCGATTTCACGGAAAACAATCAGTCATGGTTTTTCCTTTGGCAAAGCAAGAACATAAACTGAATAAATCTCAGAATTGCCATCCACAAGCTTCCTAAATGCTCCTCCATAATCCCCTGGTACAAACCAAGATTGCTTAAATAGAAAGAACATTGCTGCTTAAGCGTGCATTCTCTTTGGGCCCTCTGCTAATGATCCGCGGGGAGAAGATGGACTGCCACATGCACCCAAATTAAAAAGAAGAAGAAGAACCAAATCGTATTCTAGTAACTTGATCCTGAGTGAGTCCAAACCCATCAACGCAAAAACATCTATGATCAACAATACACCACCGCCCTTCAAGAACAATTACTACCCTCAAAGAAGAAAACAACGTTGCCGCACGAGAGGACTGCCAAACCTGATCAAACTACAGAATTCTTCGAATACAACAGAGAACTGCGTAAAACGAACGTGACCCAAATGCAGAAATCCACAGAACCGGCGACAAGAACCCAAAAGATCGAGACTTTTCCACAATTCAAGCGCAAAACAGCACGCCAAACAGGGGAAACGGTCAGCAGAAGAATCGAAAGGCACAGAGAAAGAGAGGAGGGGTGACCTGTAGGAGACGTCAACGGGGTGGAGGGACATCTCGCCGCCCTCCCTGTGAATTTCGAGGGACTCACAAAAGAGCAGGAGCAAATGGTTAGAGAAATCACATGGAACGGTATCATTCTCCAAGGCGTGGAATCATCCAATGGGAAGGAAGGAATAGATTTTCTTTCCCTTCAAGTTTCATTTTTTTTCTTTTTCTTTTTTTGTTTTGGGAGATTTCGCTGTCTCTTGGAATGCACGGGCGGCGATCCTCTGACTTCTCAGTTGTCCCTCCCCCCCTGGGGGTATCTGTACCCTGACGCGCGTCCCATTTTCCACGGAAAATTTAAAAAAAAAATTTGTTTTCCTATTTTTACTTTCACAAGCGAACGACCCGAAAACGCCAACATGTCGTATTATATTGTATTTTCACGCCGGCCAGTGTCGAGATATCGACATAAAATAGACTCGTCTTGGCACGCCGTACCTAATGTTCTGGCATCAGCTGATTAGAACGCGCGGAGTCGTGTCGTGTCGGCTTTCGAATTTATATTGTTTGTGCCCATTTCAAAATTGGAATTTGTTTCAATAAGCCACGGCCTCCGATAATTTTCTTTTTTCTGCTGTGATATAAAATGGCAATCATGCTCGATGGTCATTAACTAGAGGGAAAACGGGAACTAAAATGCTAAGCGTGCATCCCAAACATAAGATTATGCAAAACATCATGACAAGAGAATCAGATTTGTGCAGTGCCTTATTCACACACAATATATTATGGGATAATGACCGTAATGGGTCCTGAGCCTTAATCTAATGTGTGACATTATTATTAAACTTTTAATTTGTACAATACAATTCTTAAACTTTAACCCGATGTGCACAATTCTTAAGAGTTTTAATTTGTTCAATAATATCCTTGAACTATTCATAAATGTTCAAGGTAGTATTTCAATTATATGAAAATGTTTAAAAATTCAAGAACTACATCAGGAATAACATTATAAAGAATTAATAATTCAATGATCACATTGAATATTGATTAAAGTTTAGGTATCGCATTTAACAAACTAAAAGTTTAGGGATAATATTGTACATTTGAAAAATTGAGAAACTATTTGTGTTATTTTGTCATATATGTTTGTACATAACACACGTTTATACAATTTCACTGAACATTAATCACGAATATCTTCTTAACAGGGACATTCATTTTCACCCATTAAACTCTCATAAAGCTAATAGTGCGATAATTAACTAATGAGTAATGCTATCTTTAAGTTAAGTAATCTGGACATATCTGCCTTTTGATTTGCAGTGAATTTGAGGATTATTAGTCCAACCGAAAAGCTCAGATAATCAAATGGAAAAGAGAAGACATGAATGTCACCTTGCAATTCCACATTTGGGTAACTGTATGAGATACATTCTCAACCGAGTAGTCAACAGATAAGAAACGGCTGGATAAGGCAGTATACCCAGAGCTAACATCACAGAAAGCAGCTTCATTGTTTGTTTTTCTTTCAAACTTTGTTCATCAAAAGCTAAAGTAGATGCTAACAGTACTAATATGAATTCATCTAAATGTACTTTTGATATGTATGATGTGCAAGATACAATGACCAGTACAAAACAACTAAAGGTCGAGCAGCCAATGAACATCGAAGCAGATTGGTCAGGTTGGCTATAAACCAGGTTGATTGGTTGGAAAATCTGACATAGCAGAGCAACAGTTTTTGAGTGTCCTTGATGTTCACTGATTAGAGAAGGCAATACATTGAATGATAGTGGCTTATTCAGAAAGTTCTTGATTCAGTTCGGCAGGACACCAGCAAGTTCAGATGTGCAACAAACAAAGCATAAATAGCCACTTCCAAATTTACGCTTGGACAAAAGGAAGCTTCTCATTGCACCAAAATTTGAATGTACGGAAATGATCTCTATTACCAAAGAAAACGAGCACCAAACCAAGAGGATCCATCAAATCGACACGTCCCCATGTTCTGATTCAATGCATCTTAATGTTGAAAGTCCCTGGAGAACAAATCATGTACATATTACCATGAAGCTGCCCACTCAGGTGCTAGGCACATTACCTCTTCGTCCTTGATCTCAACACTGCTTCTGTGCATTTTGAACAGTTCTATTGCAAGACCTGAGACGCGAGCACCCCGGCCGATATAAAGAACAGTGAGCTTCTTGCACCCCCTTCTCAGTGCCTCAAGCCCCGGGTCACATAGATTCCGACATCGGTTCACGTGAAGCTTCTCAAGGTTATTACAGTGCAACCCAACAGCTTGCCACCCCGGCGTCTTGACCCCATGGCACAATGCCAAGTTCCACTCCTGTAGTAATGGACAACCCCTTGCTATTGCTGCAGCAGATTCATCACCAATAGATCTGCACAATCGGAGGTTGAGAATTTTCAGCCTTTGAGCAAACCCTGAGCCGATTGTGACAAAACAATCAGGACCAAGCCCCCAGCCAACGCTGCCAATGTTCAGATATTCAAGCCCACCACCGCTCACGATTCCTGATATTCCCTCTTCGTCAAGCTTACAGGACTCGGCATCTACGTGTATCAATGTTGGTGAACAACCTCTAATTCCGACGCCAGTCACATCCCTACAATGGGAAATCTTGATGGCCCTGAGATTGCGGCATCCTTGTGATAGAGCTCTTAAACCACGGTCGCTAACAAGCGCACAGTATGTGAGATTCACGTTCTGTAGATCTGAGCAACCACTAACCAAAGTTTCTAAGCCAACATCAGTAATATTGCAGCGGTAAAGACTGATTACAATTAAAGATCGACAGCCAGCAGCAATTGCAGACATCCCATGGTCAGTAATTTCAGAACAGCAGTCAAGATAAAGACTTCGAATATTTGAACCATACAATCGCAATGGGGTCAAGCCTGAATCAGGTAATTCTGTGCAGCCTGAAAGAGACAGAGAGTGCAGATGCTGAAAACGAGCAAGTAGTCTATTAAGATGGAAAGACTTGACGTTAAGACTGGGGTTCGACAGGGAAAGCTCCAAGAGGGTGAATGAACAATCAAATTGTAATGACCTACGGCAAACATTCTGCACGTGAAGCAAGCGACGACACGTTAAGCCAAATGATGCGCGATCAGTGCTACTCTTTAGCCTTTGAAAAATAAAGATGAGGCAATCGTCAGGCAGGTGCGCAATGGAGGCAGGATGATTTCCAGAAAGATCTTCCATGTTGATTCAACAATCTTCTGATGGATAAAGAGCTCAGATTTCATCAGTTAACCTTTTATAAGAAGATGTAGATGAGTTGGGAGGCCATCGAGAGGTGATCAGTCTCCACAGTGATATCCGATATGGACCCCACAATTATGGCAGAAGCATTTTGTCTCCAGTCACTCCCGACACCCAAGTGATGAGAAAGGTATAAGACACCTTCCCGTCATCCTCATTCAAGATAGGCACAGGGTGGAAAAAGATCAGTGCATCCAAACTTCGTCAACCTGTATGAAACTACGTAGATCAACAAAGAGGAAGGAGATAGAACCTTTCTTCATTCTTATCCAACATTCAGAGCCTACCTCTGAAGTTATTATACTAGAGACCCACAGCTGCGAACAAAAAGAAAAGGACTTTGTATTTTCAATCTACTAGTTGAAATTAATACACATTCTGTATCATGACAAGGAAATTACCTAATGAATAAAAAACATAATCATTTTTTTCTTTAATCCAACAAAAGGAAAAAAAGAATGACTAGGCAAATATTCCTTTAGAGGAGCAATCTACATCGACACTTGGTCGGAAATTGAGAACTATTGCATCTTAACATAGCTTATCAATGGCTGACTTGGTATTACCGCTCATCTTCGCAACTCCAATCAGTCTTCCGAAATCATCCCCCTAAAATGTACACAACAAGTAACCATTTTTACCAATAAATTAGCAGAATTCCGACCCGAACCGGATCCAGGCATTTTCAGGCCAATGCCGTATACACATAAACTTCCAGTCTTCCTCTCAAAGAAAAAACGAGGTTCAAATACCATCATAACCAATCCCCCAAGCCAAGTACATGAACTCGAACGAAGCGCTTCCCTATCTCAAACCATCATCAGATTGATGAAAGCACAGATTTTTTTTGCTGCCACCACCTCTACAACTAGAGTTCAACACTACCACAATCAACCCAGAACGAGTCTTCAATCGAAAGTCCAACTAGAAATGCAAAGCCGGAATTTTTCTCCAACCATCCAACACGAATTAACCAGAAAAACCAAATTGGAGCAAAATCAGGCGATGCGAAAACGATCGTCCGCCGCAGACACGATTTTCAGCAGGCTTTTTCGCAGAGAAACGAGAGAGAATTAGAGGAACGTACATGTGGGGCGTGGTCGACGGACGTGCCTTCGTTTTCCGCTCTGATTCGCGAGACAACCCAGAGGAGCAAAACGGTGATGATGATAAAGCAATGAGAAGGAAGAGAGAGATCTCTTCACTTTCTCCTCGTTTTACGTTTTCCCGCAGGTCTCGTCTCTGTCCGTCCGTGCGTTACTATGAACTCGAGTGTCGTTTCTTGTGTTTCTTGGGTCGAGCGAGAGTGTCGTTTTTGGCAGAGGTCAGTTTTTCTCCACCAGAACCATAAATGGCCTCATCGGAGGACCGTAGCCCCGCCGACATCAATGTCGTGATTCGAAGTTGCGATCTCGCGAAAGAGTGCTAGCATCAGAGTCGACTCGCCTGACTATGCCACGGTTTGAAGTTACCGTCCCATGAAAGAAACACTAGCATGTTCATCGACGAGGCGGCCCAAAACTTAAAGTCTCGGTACTTTTAACTCCTAAGTCGCCATTTCCTTTTGCGAGAGATTAATTAACATCCGGGTGGATATTTACATTTCGGGCTTTAGAAGCTTAAGTGCAAAAACTGGCAACATTAATATGATGATAAAAAAGTGGCAATTTTCATATTTGTGAGCTACCATGGGCTAACCTTAACACTTCGATATATGTTATGTTCGAAAAGTTGACATTAAATTTCGCTATAGTGACGAAAAAACTGCAAAATTTGCTTAGCTAATATTTACCCTGTAAAGTAACAGAGCAATGAAACCAGTATACAAACACTCAATAATTGTGATGGTACGCCATTGAATGGAACATCTATAGATCATCTCGCATTTTGCTCATTTATGTCCCTATAAAATTTGTCCGTAGATACTATACAGCCCACGCTAATGGTCGGCTCAAGCTCCTACTTAAATTCAAGTTGTATGAAAGAATAAACTAAGATTTTTAATCAAGTGCAAACAAAAAAAAATAGATCCCAGGCACAAATGAGGGAAACCAGGATACTATAAAGCAAAACATTGGGATTAACTCACATTGGAGTAAAAGTTTGTAAACACTCGGTCTCCAGGACATGGACTCTGAACAATAGGCCTATATCTACAGTTCAACTCCACTTCGCCAGAAATATCACACAAGTTTCAACCCAATGACATGTTGTGGATGGAAGAATCGACATCGCTGCACAACATTTCAATGATTCACAGACAATATAACCTCCTAGTACATTGAAAATACATCTAGGGAGTTAAGTCATCCTCTGGCTCGTCGAAATCCTTGACCTTCACGTCCGTGTCTTCCCCATACTGGATGCAATTGTCAATTTGGGACAATACATATTGTATGCTGCAAAATACATCAAATTTTCTATTAAATCGATAGACACATGTTTAGAGAATCACATCATTTCATTCCTCAAGTTTATTTAAGCCTTAATCACTGGATAGAAAAGGCCAAGAGACACCATATAATATCTGAGGTTCTCATAGCTTCCTAAAAGTTTCTCGTTTTATACTGCTAGTAGTCCAAATCATTTAATTGGGCATGACTAGAGTTTTCATATAGAAAGGTGATATAGCAAATACCAAAGGAGGGGAGTTCCTATACAAAACTTTAGCACAGCAGACATACAATAGCAAAAAATTTACAGAACAACGAAGGAGTAGTCTGACAAAACAAACCACAAGCAGGGATAATCATCAAAAAATGGAGAAGCAACTCTTTAACAAACTAAATATCCAGAACCTACAATCCCATAGATTTGTCAGAAATTCAAGCACCGCAATCCAAATATTTAGTTGATTCATTCCATGAAGTAAAAGTTTATTTTTCCACTGAAAACAAACCAAAATCATCCAATCATGTCCTTAAAATCCCATGGCAAGCCACATGCTGCTGTTAAAAAAGAATAAGCAGAAACATGTTTTAGAATAAAACAAGTCACCACTGAGTCAGATAATTTCACAGCCTCTCTTGAAATGCCTTGAACTAGAGACACAGAAAGATTCCCATTGAACTTCTCTAATTATATAAAAAAACAATTAACAAGTGTACTCCGAAATTTCATCCACACAACTGAGCCTGATAGGTGTTAATGAACAAACAACCATTAAAGCAAACAATATTTCCAACTGAGCACAAGCACACGCTTGCTCATGTATGTGACAGCAGAGATGCAGCAAAAGAACAAGGGCATGAGTAAAGATGAACAGCATATGCACTCAGAGTGGCATTCCTACAGTCTTACATATACATATCAACATATGCGCATGTGCGCACGCGCACTCACACGAATACACGCTCTGAGAGAGAGAGAGAGAGAGAGAGAGAGAGAGAGAGAGAACCTGCGCTCTTTCCGCAAATCAAGAGGCACAAAGCTCACCATGCTATATTCATCCACCTAAATCAAAAAAATTGGAGTTAAAGCAATGAGAAATGTCCTAGCAAGATTAGATTACTAGTTAACTAATACAAAATTTATTTTCCAAAAATCATGAATAATAACAAGCCAAATCAAAGGAGAATAAGCTCCCAGGTACTTATAAGCTATGATAGAAAGAAGCCAGAATGCTGCAACAGTACATACAAACATAATGCCAGTATAAAGTACAAAGCACCACAAACATATTCAGTTTATTCACCAGTTACAAATTAGAACTGAAGGAATTTTTGAAAGCAACCAAAGAGCAGTTCAAAAGAGAATCTGTACGAATTTCCACTTCTACACCATGTGTCAACTTAACATCCAATATTAATTTGCAGATAACCACAAATTGCGATCATTAAGTTTTGCCTGTATACATATAAAGCAGATATCTCACAAGCCAGCTCTACCAAAGATTCATTGAGCTTCTCAAACTTAGGACTGAGCAGTTCAAAGGCAAAGCTGCACATATTTCCATTTGCAGGCCATGCATGCACTAATCATCCAATATTATCTTCCAAATAACCTCAAAGTGCAATTGCTACTACGTTAAGCCAGTGTACATAAAGCAGATACATCACATACCAGTTCCGCCAAAGCTTTGTTGAGCTTCTCAAACTTAGGAGCCATCGTTTGGTTCAACTCTGACAACAACACACGAGGCTCTGGATTCAAGTAACTAGATTAAGAAAAACAAAGTCATCACTCATAAGCTATGTTGAATATATAAAAGAAGCCGCCCTAAAAGGATAAGGAACTCACTCATCAATATCTCTCTTGTTTTTCACAAGGTCCATTTTTGACAGGATATTTACATGGGGCAATTCGAGTTGAACCATGGCAGAGAGAGATGCCATGCATCCACTGATAAATTTGGTCACATCTGTGATGAACTGTTACAAACAACTTGAAACTTTTAGAATCTAGATAACAAATCAATTGCCCTAAAATGTACCAAGAGACAACAAAGTAACTAAAGATAAAAAAGAAAATAAGACAATGTCACACAAACCTGTGAATCGAGCAAGTATACCCCACAGACATTGAAGTTCTTACGCTGTAAATGCTCCACAAAATTCCGAAGCACTGGTACGTGTGAGAAAAGCTCTATCTGGCCTGTAAAGTGCTTCGCAGTTATAATAGTTCAGATTAATGTGCAGAAATTGTAAAAAGTACACAAGCCACATAAATGCCCATGCATTCTACGATAATTATGCATGCAAATGGAATCTGTTTAAAATGATGACATTTAAATGAGGAAAAAATCGAGGTAAAAATCAAGTCAAGATAAAGACTTGCACAAGACATCATAGAACCATGCCAACAAGCTACTTCACTGTGAAATATTGATAATCAGTGAAAAAAGGATCGAGAATATTCTGACATCTAAACAAGAGGTCTTCCACAATTTTCAGGATATCTAAAAGACTAGACAGAGAATTGCTTATGCAGATTAAATACTTAGGCGTTTGTCAAGAGAAAGTAGACTACAAGAAAAGTACAGACAACCACTCTTAGACGACAACCCTTAAACAGACACCAATTCAACATGTCAAAGAATAAGCCATTAAGAGGTGGGCTAAGTTGAGTTTAATCACATTAAGCTGCTTGAGGAATGTAAAAACATTATCTAGCAAAGACGAAGAGTAAAAATAGCTATTTCCTAGTCCAACAGCACATTTCTGTCATAACAAGTATCAGATGTCAATTGCAGCATTGTTTGTTCATGATTGTTGAAATCACAACTGTTTGCATTGCATGTTGTACATCATTAAGAGGAGGGCTAAATTGAGTTTAATATTATCAAGCTGCCCAAGGAATGCAAAAACGATATCTAGCAAAGATGAAGAGTAGAAATAGCAATTTCCTAATCCTGCAAGCACATTTCTACCATAACGAGTATCGCATGTCAATTGTAGCATTGCGTGTATGTTCACAATCGTTGAAATCAGTTATTGTGCTGTTACCTGGACAGTCGAATACTAAATAATCATCATCCAAATAGTTATCCAGCTCTTCAGTGAGCCAATCATCCAGGTTTTCTTCGAGATGTCTATGGAGAACATTAAGGTTGTCCACTGTGACCAGTAGAAAAACGAGGAACATAGAGAACAGAAGAAGACTAGAGATACTTCCATTCACTGATATTAATCAAGCCTATCAAAGTAATGAAATAATGAAGTCTTTAATAAGGTGCATCTGACGTCATTTAGAGAAGCATTGAGTGAGGACATCAAAGTGCAATCATAAGGGAAAAGGAAAAAGATAAATCACATGACGTGGATACTCCATGCAGTACATAAGGCCGCCATTTGGGCCTAATCCAAGTTCCTCCATAACATCATCCAATGAAATGAGTTCTCTGATATCTGCAAGGAAATTAGACATTATTACGAAGAACTTGAGAGAAGAATAAAGCAATGGCTAAAAAGGAAAGCAGCTTCCAGTTACCCATGGCCACAGGATAGTCAAAATTCTCTGCTGCAGGATCTAGGTTAACAATGTGTATCGTCCGCCCAATAGTTTGACAATGTTGATACAAACTCGAGCAATAAGTTGACTGAAGAAAAAAGGGAAGCAAATCAGTCCAGGATTACGCCAATCACAGAACAAACCAATCAGAAGCAAGATCAACAGTCAGAATCATCCAGAGCTCAAGAAAGAAATCACCTTGCCACTGCCAGCAGGGCCAATGACCAGCTGTGCATAGCCCATCGCAGCCTTCAAAAGCAGCTACTGAAATCAAAATGAACAAAGGGTATTGAAGACCCGAAGCGACTCGACAATGGCAGCCACAATATACGCAGTACACCAAACGCCCACAGCAAACAGCAAGTTCAGCAAGTCAGAATAAGACATAATAAACGGCACCAGGTACACAGATCATCTCAAAAACCTGCATTGCCCATTCAGAAAAACAAACATGAGAGCTCCCTTGGAAACATCTCCATCAACAAAATAGGATCCGATGAAGTTTTTTTATTTTTTATTTTTCATTTTTTATCAGTCCTACTCTACTACTATTCTAACCCTCGCTCTCAGACTTCTACCTGTCTCCTTGCAGGACATGAGAGTCGAACCCACACCTAAAGCTAAATCATCTCCACCCCAACTCCCAAGAAGATGGAGATTCGAACCCCCCTCCCCCTTCTCATGTGGATGGGAAGGGTAGCCACCGAGGCACACCCCCATTGGTTGATCCATTGAAGCTTAGACAGGGCAAAAAGAAAAGGCCACAAACGACAAAACCCTTGGTGACAAAACTACACCAGACACTTCAAGTTTCGAGCTGGAAGGCCGCCACAGAGAACCGTAACCCTACAAACGTTTCAGGCAGCCAGTTAATCCCTCCTCCTCGACCAATTTTTCCAGCCTGATAACCACCGGGAACTGATCACGGGAGGACGACGACGATGGTGTGGCGCGGTAACTAATCAAATGCCCTGACGCTCTACCGGAAGAGGGAAGCGCGAACGCGAGATGATCGAACACCAAACATGCTCACTCGTATCGGCTCGACCGAATGCAACGGACATCGGAAACTAGAATCGGCCGAGAATCGCGCCGAGAAAACTCGCGAAACACCGAACGATCCTAACAGTGCTCGATCATCCGACTATGATTCTAGAAACGAAAACGAAACATTAATAGCAACACAGTAGAGAGAGAGTGAGAATACCAGTGGTGAAGAGAGGAGCTGAGGGAAGTTGCTTTGCTCTGGAAAGCCCTAATCTGTGGAATCTCTCTCGTAAGGGTTTTACCGTTTTAGAGAACAGAGTCGCAGGGGAAAGAGGGGACAGGTTCGAAGAAAGAGCAAACAGGTGGTCCCTACCTAACAAACGAGATGAATATATGGCCCCAAAAAAAAATAATAATAATTTTTTTATTAACTTGATGTCATTTTTAAATAGGATAAATCCACGAAAAACCCTGAACACATTTACCCTAAACTTTTTCGCAAACTTTTTTTTGTGTGCAAAAACCCTAAAACACATTTACCTTAAACTTTTTTTGTGACAATTTTACCTAAAATTATATTACTTATGACAAATTTACCCCAAAGTTTTTTGAGCTGAAAAGTATTTTCGTCATTTTCGTTATTTTCTATTTTTTATTTTTTTATTGAATGGAAGAAGTCGGTGAGGGTCGCCTAGATCCGACGAAGGGCCACCCTCGCGGATCTAGCTTGGGCGGCCCTTACCCTCACCTAGGTCACCCTCACCGGATCTGGCGAGGGCGACCTTTGCTTGAGTCGGGCGAGGGTCGCCCAGGCCAGATCAAGCGAGGGCCACCCGAGCCGGATTTGGCCTAGGTGGCCCTCACCCGACGCTGGCGAGGGCGACCCCCGTCGGATCTGAGGAGGGCAACCCTCACCCGAGTCGAGCAAAGGCCACCCTCCCCAGATCCGGCGGGGGCCATCCTCGTCGAATCTGGACGCCGGCGCTACTCCGACAAAAAAAAAAAGAAAAGAAAAGGGAAAAAATAGAAAAAATAAAAAGAAAAAACAAAAAAAAAATAAAAGACAAAAATGCAAAAATAAAAGTTTTGGGTAAATGTGTCACGTAAAGCAAAGTTTGGGGTTTTTAATGTCACAAAAAAATGTTTAGGGTAAATGTGTAACATGGGGCAAAGTTTGGGTTTTTTCGTGGCATTCTCTCTTTTTAAATTGTTTTTATTTTTTTTTTTTTCAATTATATTTTTCTTCTATTCTAACTCTAGCTCTCGAATTCCCTCCACTCCGTTCCCTCAGTAAAAAAAAATGGCTAATGAGACAAATGCCAGTATTAAATTCATATATATTAATTTATTCCATTTTAGTACATGCTCTATTTCTTAGGGATGAGGATAAAAGAATTACTACTACATTTCGAGGAACAATGTTATATTTCTCGATCGACGGTGGCTGGTGGCTGATTCCTTTACTCATTAACGGTTTTTAATTTACTGATTGATGAGTATGCATGTTTTTTCTAGCGAAGGGCACATGAATCGCCTGCAAGCCGTTAGTTGACGTTTAAAATATTTCGCAAAATTATTATACTCCATTGGAAAATTTAATTCATCAATTGGTTAAAAGAAACTGTCAATACAATGCAAAAAAATTGTACACATATACAAAGAGAAAATAAATCAGGGTTCGAATTCTGATGGTAAGGTTGTTTATAAGATGAATTAGATTCAAATTTGATAATTGAAGTAGACGAGAGATAAAATAAAGCTATCAATTTCATAGAGCATGTATAAAAATTGTTAATTGAGGATGTTTTTGGAAGAAACAAAAGGACTTTGATACCTTCAAAGAAAGATGTCCCCTCTACTTACTATATAGTAAAGACGCTGTTTTACCAACTTCTCAAAATATCGAAATTTTCAAAATTAAAGCGAGGGTAAGGAAACTTGCTCATTGGCCAAATTCGATACGGAAATGAAGGTTCTCTCTGGATTGAGTTTAACTCAGCTGACAAGGCAATTCTAGCCTTTACTTTAGTTGCTGTATGTGTGCGAGATGACTCTTTCTCTTGGCTGTCTCCTTTTGGAATTGCGGAAGAAGGCGAAAGTGTCGGACAAAACCTCACAACTTTACCTTCTCCTTCAATTCCCAATAAAAACTGTGTAGCTCTTGATAGGTAGTGATTGATAATCGATTATAGTACAGCCAGCCAATGAACTGAACGCATCTCAATGATATTTTGGGAACCATTCCCATGTGGAGATCATCATTGTTGCCCAGGAAAGGTAATGGCCAACACTGCCTTTACCCAAGGAAGATGTCGCATGCACCGGCTCAGGGATCGAATAGGAAGAGACAGTTCGCCAGCATGGAGGGTCTATAGTTTCAGCAAGCAGTAGTTTCTAAGAAAGCGTATCTGCAATATCCCGACCCTCGAAGTGGGGAAGTTCCAAGCAACTATGCACATATTTTAGTAGTTTGCTCTTCATGATTATGAACACAACATGATTAATCACTACACACATACATCACGACATGCACCATCCCAATCATGGCCTAATGTCAATTGACTGCTATAGAGCTTCGATTTGGAGGCCCGATGATGATGTCCATTCGGTCTTTGCTTGCCCTACAAATGTGGAAGAACCATAATGGATTTAGCAGAAAGTTACAGACATAACTGAATCCGGGAATGTCAATGCATAAACCTAGAAGCACATTCTTGAAAACCTGGATGGTCATCTAGTGTTTCTTAACCATACACGTCGACTAACTACGGAGGGAATACTTTAGCCAGGCAAGATGACAATCTGATCGTCAAGACCAATGCATCCCTCACCAAGTCATTAATATAATGAAAACAGGAAAAAAGGGTTTCCCACACATCCAACTATTGACACAATTGCCAAATATTAGTTACAAGGCGTGTATGACAGTAGCAGACGCAACTTCAATCAATCGCGAGGATATAGTGAAAACTTACCAGGTGACACATATGCTGGCAAGCTGACGTACTTGGGACATGAGCTTTTTAATAAACTCATGTCTGGCAGGAGGATAGATCCGACCGCACACTCTCGAGGCTGTAATTACAGTGGAAATTCAGGCAAAGCTTGGGTCCAGAAATAATTAGACTTAAGGAATTGGCATAAAAAGGAATAAAAGAATACCACATACTGTTAAGAAGCAATTTAGAAATGACTAATAAAAAACAGCTAATGAAGGTCCTAAAGAACCTGAGATGGGTTATCCAGCTCAACTTGAAGGCACAATTGTTTAATAAATGGAGTGAAGAAGACAAGATGGTATTTCTAGCAAAGTATCAACACACGGAACAAAAATATAATGTGATAACAAAAGAACCATCTCCATTAAGCAAGTCAATAAAACACATAATACAGCTGCTACTAAAACAATATGACTTCTAACAAAGCAGAAGTTTCTCATAGAAAGGAACTTCTATGCTTTAGTGTATGAAGATTCTCCTAGAAAGATACGGCAAACTTCAAGTGGAGTGAAAGGACTAACCTGAAAGTCCTTATAGAAGCATAAGCGGACCTCCTGCAAAGCTCCATTGGAGCAAGCTATTTCTGGGGTCACATGGAAAGCATTCTGAATTGCAGAAACGATGCCCCCAAGAGGATATTTTTCAGTGTTAGAAGGCAGATATCCAGCATCATTTAGTACTTTCTGGCATCACAATAAAACAGAAACCATGTTAATTTGAAGCCAATGCCCCAGATTTAATTGACTACAAAGTCACTGATAATTTCACGGAAGCGATCCCTGCTAGTTTTGAAAGCAATGGGAATGACTAATGCATGCTATGGTGATGTGTTCAGTGTATGCATATGTGAATCAGGGCACATGTACATAAATATGCTAAGTTGTGCTTGCATGGCAAAGTAGAAGGCTATTTGACAAGTGGGTGCTAAATGAAACCGAAATCTACAAGGTCGGGAAGCCCTCCATCGGTCAAACATTTAGCAAGGATCTTGGCAGCAAATCTAGAAAAAAAATAGGGACAGGGTTTATTATTTTTGTGAAAGGCCAAGAAGTTGACAGCCATGAGAGTCTTAATTCTCACAGTTTTCGTGGCTTCTTTTCAGCTTCTACCACACAAATATCTATAATAAAAATATCACCAAAAGTCTCTTTTATTTGACAGTGCAAAAAATGTGGAACCACCCCAACTATTCCAAAAAATTTAAGCTGCTACATCAAAGTGCGGTTAGGTGTTTTAAATATTCTCATGCCTCTCACGTTTAGGCTAGATTTTGCTAAATTGTGGCAACATATATGGGGAGACAAATAAAGCAGCCTAAAAGGATTTGAACTCAAAACCTTCCGCTCTATCACCATGTTAAGGAAGTGGAGCTTCTGTCAAGTATTGTTGTAAAAGTTTATGCCCCTCTATGAACGTGCTAATTAATATTCTGCATATATAAATAGTCACAAAAGAGCCTCTTCTACATTGTAGATTTCCTCCACCTAGCACAAGAAATGTCAAGAAGCCCTCTTAGTTGCATCTCACTAACACCTCAACATCCTATGCAAATTAACTTCATGCATGTCTCCATCTTTTGCCCATTACAAATTTATGGGTTTCCACTGCCACGCTCAATTCAAGATCCTCTACATGACACAACGGATTTAAAAAAATTAAGGCTTATAATAGGTGCACAGATTCAAACTTCCATAACTGACAGTCACGTTATATTTGAAGTAGACATTCAGAACTGTTAAAAAGTAGTTGTACTGATCTTGCACTACAGGAAAGGAGCAAGTTCCATGCTTCTCTGTCATGGAAACACAAACAAATGAATAAAAGCTAGTAAATCTGCCATTAAGAAAGGTAGTTATCGTTAACCAAATGCATGCTTTGGACCTGCTCAACCTAGCATCCAAGCATTAGAGATCAAAATGGCAAAACGATACAGTTTCTCAAACATCCGATTAGCCAAAAAAATTTCACAAAACCAGCATCTTCAAGTTTATTGGATGTCTCTTTTTTTGACTAAAGAAATAAATGGTGATCTCGTAAAAATCTTACATGCATGACTCAGATTACATATCCACATAACAAACAGCCTAACATTCACTAGGCAGACCCAGGTTCCACAGCATTTTAGGTGGTTGAAACAACAGAGAACACATCAGTAAGCAATTTGGTCTGGAAGTACCAGTCAAAAAGAGAGAATACTCTTCCTCCAATGAATTCTTTTTTATTTTTGCTTGAACAATAATTTCTTTTATGCATGCAAACAAGGAAACTTCATCATTTTTCTTTTCTTTTGACCAGACACGTGAGGACCTCAGTGGACTAGAGAGTTCTTTAGAGTTCGGAAAGAAAACAGCTCAACAATAGTTATTCATCTCTAACCTTCACCCAAATAAGACTAATGCCATAGCTATTCCATGCTATTATGCACTTGCGTTGGTATAAATTCCAAGGAAAAATGAAAATATTTATTAAGTGTACTCAAAGATCCATTGTAAGGAGAAGACACTTACCCCACTGCCAATAGGCATCAGCAGCAACGGAAAATTGTCAGTGCGACATAGCAGTCAAGAAACAAAAGAAAAGAAAGTACATAATTCCACAATTAGCAGAAACCTCATGAGCCCAGAATGATCCTTTTCCGCCATGACAAGTCGAAGATGAACCACAACTTAAAGATGGCCAGTATTTCTCAAGTGCACCAACCAATGTAGAGATCTGCAAATTCAAAAATCATAGGGGGAAAATGTCAAGTGAGCTGCTCATGTTTTCAAGAAAAAGCTTGAAAAACCCCAGTAGACAAATAGAAATAATGAAGCCACATTGCATTTTCAGAAAACTATTAATACAGTTTGGTTAGATTTTCAAAGTATCAGAAGATGTTAGTCATCATAACAAATCCATAGGCACCTCACAAGATTCCTTTGAAGAAAATATTCAAGCAGACATTCATTGTTAAGTATGGTCCATCACCAACATCAATTGTCCCAATTTCCACGCCAGAAAACATATCATTTACCAAGTTACCCAGCAAGAGCTCTCTCCCGGAACACTTTTCAAAGTCAATGCAAGAATGCAGCACCACATGCATGATTTTTTCACACAGCTTAAAAAGGACTAACCAACAAAAAGGGAATGCACCTCTTTTTCATTGAAACGAGATCGACTGCAACAGGCAGGCCAAGTTCCATCATTGTAATCGGGCCATAGTCCATCTGCCTTCCAGGTACCAAGAAAAATTTAGTCTCTCTATGTAAACTTCATGCCATTTAATACCGTGTATGAGGAAGTCATGTTACAGACTCACAACAAAAATTATAAACACAGTTGAGTTCAGAGAGAGGAAAAAATCCTGTGTCATCCAGGCAACATAAGCATTTTTGACATCATTGGTCATACTCACGTATAGTGAATTCAGCTGGAGCATTTGAGCTGTAACAAGAGAATAGAAGAAGTAAGGTTTTCCAGCCTAATATGTGTGAGCCAATGAAAACACACACCACTTTAAGGACATTCCACATATCAGGAACTATACGACAGATGGTACTAAAGAAAATAGGAAATAAATAAATTGGATGCAATGAGAAGCATGCTTAAAATCACCTCTAATTTCTCAATGTTATTTGCTGGATAATATCAACCCTGACCCTAAACAAATAATTTGATTTGTATACTTGATATATTCTTGATGTCAACAGATACTTGACCATGAGTTAATCAAGTCCAACCACGCTATACTGGATGACATATGATACCACAGAGCAAGGACATGTTAGTGAAGTTATAACACTGTTTTCTCGATTATTAACTTACTACCCTACAGCACAAATGCGCCAAAAACTACACAATCGTCATTAGCAGCACTAGTGGCGCATCACCAGAAACACGTATAATACGCTGCACAATTAATTTATCAGAAGATTTACATTTCACGCATGTATTTAAGGCAGGTTTGGCACCACTTGTTCAGCATTTAAGGCATTGATACAATAGTGTTCTAATGAGCTCGTAGGCTATCAACACGAAGCCGTAGCTGAAATTCACCCAAAATTTCAAATTCGATCACCGCACCAGCATAATAATCAAACACGCAGATAACACAAGTCGCAGACTGCACAGACGAAACCACAATCAAAAGCAAAATAAAGAAATCAATCGAACGTCAAATACACGGGGCACGAAACATGAGCTGGCGATCAAAGGCCGAGCATCCAGAACTAAGGAAACAGATGGGGACTGTGAGATTACCCGCGGCAACAGGCGTTGGAGGAGCAGCAATGGCGAGTCCGCCGGCAGAAAGTGCCGGGCCATTGCAGCGTCAGCTTGAAGTAATCGAACTCTCTCTGGTTGCCTCCGTCGTCGGCCTCTCCGGCGATCGCCACCGCCGCTATCACGGCGGCGAGTACCGTCAGGCGAAGGAGAGACGAAGGAGAAGCCATCGATGGAGAGAGAGAATCGGGGGCGCGACAGAGTCGCATAATGCACGGGGTGAGAATATAGAAAGCAGCTGGGATTGGGAAGGGCAGAGATGTCAATTCGCTTGCGATTGACGGTAATGGACAAAAGCCCCGAGCTGGAAGGCACCAGTGGCGGATCGACACGTGGCTTGAAACTTTTTAGCCTTCACGTGTCGTGGACTGGAGTCTCGGGGACGTCCTCCACTTTCGCGGTTGCAGTCCAACATATGCCGGCCCTCGTGAAGATGGGCTCGAGCCGGCCCGTCAGAACGAGTTGAACCGTTCCGGGCCAGGGCGATTCGTCTCATGATGGGCGCCAACTCGATAATGTTTGGTTCATGGGGCATTTGGTGAATGCCAAAGTATTTGGCAAATTACAATCTAAAAGGGTTTTCTGAAATGACTTTAACCTAAATATTATTTGATAAAGATACATCTGGAATGGGCTTTTGTTGATTTAAAAAGTTAAACCTACATTTGCCGACCACCACCAGTGACATGGGCCGGTGCCCAAATCTAGCAATCGAATCTGGGTGCCAACGTCACTATCAATGACCAAATTTGGTCACCAACGTTGCTTGAGGTGCAAACTCAAACACTATCACATGGGTTTGTGCGAACCAAGCGTCACGCTGGAGGTTGCAGCCTAAGGCAACAACGCTGGGTCACGTGAACCTCGGCTTCATAGCAAAGGTCGCGACCTCAAGCCATGACACTTGGGAACCTTAGGCCACAAAACCTGGGGAGTGTGAACCCAAGCATTGTGCCCTGAGGTCATGACCTCTAACAATGCCGCCTAGGTTCACGCGACCTCCGACGACGTGCAGCCCCTAGGCGGCGTCACCACAGGTCACCCAGTCAACGCTGGAGATTTTCAAAATTGAAAAAAAAAAAAGTCAAAGATGGTTTCACTTGCATTTCCCAAATGTTGAAAGCATAAAGTAGGTTCCCACTTACTTTGGGCTTTCGGCATTCCAAATGCAAGTATTTGGCTAATAAGGATCCCAATGCTAAATCAAAATTTTGATATTTTCCTAGAAAGAAAATGCATAATTTAAAAATTATTTTCTAAAAATAATCTCTTATGCCACTTGGGATAATTATGCAACAAAAAATATTTTTACTATCAATAACAATTTATGGCTAAATATTTTTGTGAATGATATAAAAAAAATTTGTTGGTACTTCCATGTGAGCGAAATGAATAATTATTTTTTAGAAAATATTTTTCAAAACATGAGTTTTCTATGAAACAAACAAACACTTGCTCTATTTGTTTCGTATAAGATGTAATATTTTTGGAAAATTTTTTTATAGGAAATTATGTTTTTATTAAATGATAATATTTTCCGATATTTGGTTAAAACCTAAAAAATGAACTAAAAATTTTTTTTTATCATTTGGTATGGAAAATTATGATTTGATTTTCTTAAATAGACATGCATTATTTGGGCAATGGTAACTTGTATATGGGCAACCAAAGAACTAGATATGGGCACCAATGTCTCAATGGACCTTTTCTCGGGCATTGGGTTTAGGGGAAATGCATCTACGTCTCAAGTTCAACCTTGATGGAAAGAGGCGCAAACACTAGGATAACGAACCTTACCTTCATAAACCCGAGTGCTAGGACCAAGGCCACTACTTCAATGGATCTGAGCATGAGCACTAAAATCCCAAGACTCGACCTTGTTAGACCTTAACTCAAGCACTAGGGGCTAGAGCCTAACATCGAGGACCCAAGCATGTCCTATCTAAACATGAGCCTAGGCACCAAGGACCAAAGCTCAAGCGTCAAAAACTTGGGCATGGATGTCAAGGTCCTAAGCATAGGCACCAAGGTCATGGACCTGGTCTTGATAAACTTGGACTTAGGCATTAGAGACTTGGTCTTAGACACTAAGGAACTAGTGTTGAAATTTCATGTCTAAACATGAAATTTCAATTTTTTAAATAGAAAATGATTTTCTTGAATTTAAGTATAGGTTTTTCATTAACTCATTTTCTTAAATGAACCAAATGCCATAAAATGATGAAAATGTTTTCTCACAAAAAAAGAAGAAGAAGAAGTTAAAGGCTTCATTTGTTTCACGGAAAATAATTTATAAGAAAACATTTTATAAATTTTCCAATGTTCGTTTCACGGAAAATAAATTCATTGGAAAAAACATTTTCTATGAAAGGAAAAAAAGTCTTCTATATGGTTAAAATGGAAAAAAAAAATATTTTCCACACTTACTCTTTCATCTCACGCCCTTATTAGTCCTACTTTTTTTCTTTCTTTTTTTTTTTTCTTTTCTAAAAAAATTGATTTTTTTTTTTACTTATTTTCTTTGTTTCATCTTCTTCTTGGCTAGCAATCGACGATAGGGGAGCCTTAGCTTGCTAGAGGTGGGTGAGCCCAAGCTCACCTGATTGGTGAGTGCCAGCCTCAAGCTCGCCCAATTAGTGAGCTAGAGCCTCCGGTTCATTGATTTGGCAAGGCCTAAGGCCAACAAGCTCATAAACTCGAGCTCGAGGCGTGCACTTGCCAATCTAGCAACACTAGCAATTGGCCATAGGGGAGCCTTAACTCACTAAAGATTGGCAAGTGCTGGCATTTTCCCATGCTAAAGGAAGCAAGGAGTAGGAGAACGCAAGCAAGGCAAGGCAATTCAATCCTTGAGCTCACCCGATTGGCGAGCCGAAGCCTTTGGCTCATCGATTTGGAGAGGCCTAGGTCGGCGAGCTCACAGATTCGAGCTTGCTGGCATTGGGCCTCACCAACCTCAAGCTCAAGGCTCACACTCGGTGATTGTTCGCACTCATCGATTTGGCAAATAGCAAGTGGCAAGCTTGAGCTTGCCCACCTCTAACAAGTTGAGGCTTGCCTATGACCAATCATTGCCATGATCAACAACCGACCAAGGAAGAAGATGAAACAGAGAAAAAAAAATTGATTTAAAAAAAAAAAAAAAATTGATTTTAAAAAATAAAAATAATAATAAAATCATTGAAAAAAGTATATAAAGGAAAATTTTTCCTTATTAAACAGTAGAAAAAAATTTTCCACTTCATTTTCAGATTTCATCCGAACAACAAAAAAAATTGCATTTTCCACAAAAAACTATTTTCCACTTCATTTTCATATGGATGAGCAACTGAATCAATTTGACTAAGAAATTGGCTTGAGCCGACCTTACTCCACTAGTTAACATATGGACTTGTTTAATTCTCAATTTTAAAAACCAGGGATCGGCTTTTAAGTAGTGTGGTTCTTAGCTTTTTATCAAGAATCAGCCGGTTTTATCTAGAAAACCTAAAATGGTAGACTTCGAAACGGAATCGGTTTTGAAGCTCCACCCCTCTAACCTCACATAAGTTCGTTTATTCATTTATAAAATAGATATCATTCGCAGTATCATCCCTAAGCCACAAAAATTGTATTCATATTTGGCACATACATATTAATAAAATAAAAAAAAGGCCCGGCCGGATCCGGAGTCGACGGGGTTGGTTCCCCGGTTCCAAGAGACCCAATCGTGGCTGTTATCATCACCGTATCCAAAATTTCCCAATCCGACGTCATCGACCGCAGTCTAGAAGCTTCGAATACACATTGGGAGGACTTTCTAAGGTCGCGAGTCAAATCGCTGACTCAAGGGCAAGGGCCACCACGAGCGACATGACCTAAAAGGGCAGAGAAAATCGAAGCGCCGAGCGCCACTTCGAAAGGCGTTTCCGTCATTTCGCCCTAGTAACGAAACTCCTCGATCGCGAGGGCACCCCCCCAACAGAAATAACCACTCGCTCGTTGAGAAGACCCAATCCCTCCCCCCAAAAGCGACCCGAAGCGAAACCCTAAATCCGGAAAAGAAATTCGAGCGGGAGATTCCGCCCATCGCTTTCGATTCGCTCCGGCAATCCGCTTCGATTCCTTCGTCGCGCTCGCCGTATTCCTTCTGAATTTCGTCCGGCATCTGTAGGATTACAAGCTCCGAGCAACCCCGTGAGTTCTCGTCGTTCTTCTTCTTATCTTCTCTCTCTCTCTCTCTCTCTCTCTCTCTCTTGTTCAGCTGACGGTCGGAACTTTTCGAAGCTGGCATTCGGCGGGATGCCCGTGTAATTCGATTGCGCGCGACTACAGGTTTGGGGAGCCTGTGGAAGCCGTTCGACGTGGTTCGGGGATTTGGGACTGCGTGCTGAGGTAGCGGAAGAGCGAGTGGACGGAGTGGGGAGCTCGGGCGCCCAGGATCCATGCCAAAGGTTCGGTTTTCTAGCCGGCCCGAGATTGGTGGCGCTTCTTCTTGAATTGGGTCTTGCTCTACGTGTCTTCTTGACGTGCCTTTTGAATTACTTGAAGTTTCTTGCTGGGTGAGTGATGGGAGAGTTGCTTCCCGTTTGTGATGCACCAGATGGTGTCGCTTGCCTCCTTTGTTGTACTTTTTTCTCGTATGTGAATGTAAAGTTGAAGGCTGGCTACATGGGAAGCTTTGTATGCGATGATAAGTTCTTGGTCTCTATTAGATCAAGTGATAATTTGAAGCGGGGGCTTTTCTGGAGATTTTGCTCAAAACGGTACCTTCTGAGCGAATACTTGCCTCTAAGCACAAGACTAAAGACTAAAGTGTTAGTAGTCCTTGGAGGTGGGACCTTTATTGGACCTATGCCGATATGGTTTATATCTTGTCATAATAGTCCTTGCACGCTTCAAAAAAATCTCCTAGACGTACTTGAGAAATCAATCACACAATTAGATATTGCATTGGTATTAAATAACTTTATAGTTTCCTACACAATTAGATATTGCATTGGTATTAAATAACTTTATAGTTTCACACAGATCAGGCTTCAGATAATTGTGAGGAGATGTGTCCTAAGGGAAGCAGATTATCGTTAGTTAGTTAAAGATATTCATGTAGTAAGTCATCAATGCAGCCCACAATATCAAATTTGCTGATGTCGCTCAAGAATTTGATATTATTTCCAAGATTTGGTGGAATAGACTAAATCGAGAAATCTTACTGGTTAAGATTTATCTTTTCTATATTATTTCTAATCTGGTTAGTTTCTTAGTCAATAAGTTCATCTTCCTATTTGTACTCTGAGCAGGTTTCCTGGTATTTTAGTCTAGACAAATATGTATAAACAATATAATTGCAGTTCTTCCTTTCCAGTGTTTGATGGAATTTATGAAATTTCCTTCCTTCTCTCTCTCTTTGAAAGTAATACTTGAGCAGAACACCATCGCCGCTGTCACTAAAAAATTGAAAGAAACCTTAGAAGAGAAGTAAAGAGAGAAAAATGGGACTTCTTGGGTTGGATTATTCTGCTGGATCTTTTTTTCTTAGCTTAATATTCGTTTAGTTTTGTTGATCTCTTTTTATATGCTTGCAATCCTTAGATTTCTTCATTCATTCCCCAAAATGCATTGTTAATTCTTCATCACTCTATTTCAGATTAATCATGGATCCTGAAGGCAAGAAGTTTGGAAGTGGTAATAAATTATTACTTCTCTCTCTCTCTCTCTCTCTCTTTTCCCCAAAAAGTTTCAACTGCCAGTCATGGTGTGGAAGAAAATGTGAATGACCATATGATTATTATATATCAATAAATGTGGCACAAACAATTAAGTTCATATGGTTAGTGAGTTGAGGGAGGAACTGGCACTCAAGGAACCAGGGATCACTCCATATGGAACAAGCCTTAGGGATTTTTCACTCCATACAAACAATTAAGTGTGCAATAGTCTACCTTTTTCTTTTGTTGCTTTTGACTTTTAAAGTTACTTGTTCTGTTTAGGTCTTTGATAGAGGAAAGTTTAGTAGCCCATCATTGTTATATTGAATTATCTTCACTTCATGGCTTTGAATCTAAATGTGGAGGGAGGGGCTATGGAAAATTGAACACATTTGTTGTTTTTGAAACTCTTGTCTTCGCTATAGAATTCTGAAATGTTTGTTTTAATGTCTCTTTTCTTGTTTTCGTAGGCAAGTCTTACTTTCTATGACCTAAATCTAGGGTGTTGTATTATTTGTTCTTCTCTTTGTCATCTTTCTCTTTTGTCTCCTTATTTTGGTTTGTTTGCTCGTTGATACTATCTTCTTTTTGCCTTCTCTTTTTTGGTTATTTAGCAACAGCATATTAAATTGTTTGACCTTCAGGGCTTAAGGAACTCACCGGTGCCGTAGATCTTATCAGTCACTTCAAGTTGTTGCCCCACTATGATTATTTCTGCAAGCGGACACTACCTTTGTCATTATCTGATACCCCCTACCTTCGCAATGTTGTGGGTGATAAGACAATTAGAAAAGGAGAGGGGATGCAACTAGACCAACTTATTCAGAATACATCTTATTCTCAAGGATCCAATGTGCACATACGGCCTTTTGACCTTGAGATTCTCAGTGATGCTTTTCAATTGAAGGAAACTGCACCTGTTGAGCTTCCTCCGGTACGTATTATGATGTGCAAACTTCTTTCTTTTCAATTCCACGAAACAAATTTTTCTCTGGTTGTGGAACCTTAGTTCCTTGAACCTTATGGTGCCTAAAGCACTGTGGTTTAACATGTTTATGCTGGAAAGCTGATTCACCTTTTTTCCTTTTTAGGAGGAAAAAGGTATACCGACAATTGCAGGGAAATCAAAAAGTGAATCAAAAGACAGAGATAGAAAGCATAAGAAGCACAAAGACAGAGATAAGGAGAAGGATAGAGAACATAAGAAGCACAAACACCGCCATAGAGATCGAAGTAAAGATAAGGAAAAGAAGAAGGATGGGAGTGGACAGCAAGATTCTGGAGTTGATCCTTTAAAGAAGCAGAGTGAAAAGGTGAGAAATCTGACTTACTCGAAAGAAGTAAAGGGCTGACAGCTAAATAAATCATATCCCAGCCTCGCATGAGGTTAAAATAGTATTTGCAAAGGCATTCAGCTGAAGTCATGAATTCAGTCTTTCTTACCTTGCATTTCTGGATCTTGGTGGATTACGATCCTAGTCTACTATAAGAGTGAACTGAGGTATCTACTAAAAAATACTTGGTTCTGTGTCAGAAATACTTTTCTTAATAAACTTTTGGGCAACCTAAGAGACGATTTATAAGACTTGGAATGGTGCATTATGCTGATTTATGATCATAATAGAATAACATGCTACCACTTGTACATAATTGCATCTAACCTATCATTGCATCATGACAGAAAAGGAAGCATGACGAAGACGAAAATCTTAATGACATCCAGAAGCATAAGAAAAGCAAGGTAATTACAATACTTTGGCTTCAGGATGGTTGCTGGATCTTGTCGTCCTTTCTTTGATGTATTACTAGTGTTCTGGCACACACTAAGCCTGTGTGCAGTTAAGTGATTGAGTTAGGGAAAGAAAATGAGTACTTAACCAAGGAAGTGACTGATGTGGGAAGTTAATGGAGATTTGCTAACTGTGTTTCATTCTTCAATGCAAGGCTGATTTTGGAAAGCTAAAAGTGAAACAAAACCCATTATTGATATAGATAGTTCTTTCTTTGCACTTTTGAATGAATCATCCTTTTGCTTATATTTGCAGCATAAGAGTTCAAAACTCGATGAGGTTGGTGTGATAAAGGTAGCTGGCTGAGAATGTGGCGTGCAGTTGCTCAAGTGTTAGTCTTTAGATGTTAACAGCAGCTTGGAGGGATTTTGTCTTATCGAATTACTTGAGGTATGCATAGATAAAGTGCCTTGTACTCAAATTTGCTTTGATATGCTTTAAATTTCGGTTTGGACTGATTGGACAAAATAGTATTTTTCGTGGGCTGATTCACATCAATTATTTTAATCTGGATTTTAATTGAGAGGAATCTTTGTTTCAAAAGGGACTTAATATATGAAAGGACCTCCTCATGGTTTGATGATATATTTCCTGATTTTCTTAAACCATGGCAGTTGGGATAATCTGTTATGAGAAGCCGAGAGTAGTTACTACATGCTGATGTAGCTCAATTGTTGTTCATGTCATATGCACTCAGGGATGGGTCCAGAATTAAGAAAACTGGGGTGGGGGCTGCAAAAACACAGGAAAAATAGATTTCATATTTTTGAAGATGTATATAAAATACTTAAAAAAATTAAAAGTGGAAATTATGCCTTTTTTCTTTAATTATTGTATTTGTATTTAGATGCTCAATTTGGACATGATAAATTGTTGAATTACAAATCGTTTGTGGTAATTTAATTTGATGGCCATTCTGGTTATTAGGAATAGCCCTAAAAAGAAGAATCTATAATTGATATATAATGCAAGGTCAAAGGAGGATTCAACCTCAAATTTTTCCTAAAGAATTTCGTGAAAGCCCATACAAATCGTTGAGATGAACTTTTATCTTCCGATCATGGATAAAATTTAATTTTTAATTTTTAAATCTAATATCTTACAAGATAATCAAAAAGTAGTTCCTAAAATCTTTCATTTATCCTAACTTGAAATGTTTTTCAGATTTACAAAATCTGTTTTAATTTGTCTGATCTTCACATTTTCTCTTTCTTTACTTATTTAATTTTTTTTTCTCATTACTTTGGCTTTTTATTTGATAATCATTTTAATTATATGACAACAAAGAGAAGGTTATAATTTTAATTTTAATCATGAATATGGCGCTTCATTTGATTTTTAATATAGCTCATTACATAATATAAGCACCTAGTGAGGATAACTTACCAAATAGAGAAAGCAATTAAATAACTATGTGAAATTTTAGATTTGTTTTCTAAAATTGTGTTGACAATAGTCTTGGAAGGATTTGGTAGAGAACTTGCTGGGAAAAAAGAGGTGGACCACGCAGATATAGAGCCTAATACTCGAAGTGGGCTGGGGTTTGGGGCATGAGCTCAATGCTTCACATAGTTGAACCATCATTTATATAAACCTATGTATGAGTAGAAGGCTTTTCATAATTATTGCGGGGCCATGACCCCTATGGGGGCCTCTGTATCCATACTTGTGTGCCCTTTTGCAGTTGGCTTGGCTGTTAGCTGTTAATTTAGATGGAGAGTTGATTGATAGATGTGCGGACAGCAAAGGTTTTGGATTTAGTAATTGGATTTCCTCTGTGTGATGTCTCCGGCTATGAAAATAGATTGCATGTGTTTTGTCTTTGGAGTATGTTGCTTGAGGATGCTTGTTATCTTTGGCAGCCCATGAATACTAGCTCAAGTCTATCTTTGGGGGCCTGCAGTAGCTTCTCCTCTTACTGACCTGATCTGATTGCTATTCTTTAAGACATGGTAGAAATTGGTTGCTGTAGTTTTATTTACCTCACCACCTGAGCTTTTTGTTCGTCCTACATTTATGCGAGTAATTTAGTCGCTTATCCATAACATGACACATTGCTTTCAAACTACTTTTCATTATGACTAAACAAGGTGGCAGTTATCATGAATTTCGACTGTTGGCGAAACTCCATTGTTGTTTTGGGCTCTTCCTGTGCAGAAGGGAAATACTCACAGGTCTTGGCCTCCTCGTGCAGATCAAATGTCAGTGGGTAGGAGTACAGGCTGCAGATGACAGAGATCGCAGAAAGTGAACTCTGTTTTCAAAGGAGGGCTTTGTAAATGTCGCGTCTTGTCCTCACTTTTGTGGCTAATTCGACATTCAAGACTCAAAATTTTTTAACATTTAATCATGGGTTTAGGAGATGCTTAGTGTTGTGAATAGTCTCAGAGGATCATCAACTTTTTGGACTGATGAATAGGATTTGGGGATAAGGGGATGTTGTGAATTGTTTTAAACTTTCCCCTTGTGTCGATGTAAATGACTCTCTCCTCGTCAATTGTTGGCAACTTGTAAATGTGAGGTCGATGGCTGGCGGCATGTCATCGAATGATCTAAATCATTTTTGTAAGATTATTAGCTGCATGGTGTTTAAAATTGTGCTTGTTCAGGTGGTCGTACAATGTCGTAAACTCAATTCAAATGAAATAAAGTGCCGTGCCTGTATGGTGTTTATTTTAAATATGTATATCGTTTGAGCGAACAACGGAACTTTTGCCTTATGCTAATGGTTGCCTGGTTTTTTATCGTGCGAGGCTTATATTCCTAAAGTACCATCTGCTCGATCGTGTTTGTTAAAGGACTCGTAAATCCATGTACAGATTTGGTTGGATAATGTCAATATTGAAAATTTAGAAAATTATAGAAATGTGTACGGATTTGCATGTCAACATTTTTATTTTTGAAAGTGAAAATATTATAAATGGTTATTGAACTTTGATTCAATATATAATGTGGTATTTAAAATTTTTATTTGTTCATTGTGATTTTCAAATTTTCGGTAGATATTCAATTTAGTCCTTGAATAGATAATCAATGGGCTATATTGAATGTAGGGATGTAATGATTCATAGACTTAATTTATGGAGTAAATTGAAAATTTATCGAAAGTTCAAAAATTACGTTGAATAAAATAAAAGTTAAAAAGTCAAGTTACATATTATAGTAAATTTTATGGATCATATTAATAAATTAAATTTTAAGAATTATATTACAAATTAAATTAATTTTATGGTTTATTTGCGTGATTATTCATTTTTGAGAGGATTCCCAATCCTGTTGCATTCGTTAAACGTTCGCTAACGCACAAGGACAAAGCCGGGTCATGGATGGGCCCGATTACAATTTCTTTTGGCCCGATTACAATTCAAGATGCGGTTATCCGATGTCGTTTTGTTTTTGGGGAGGGGCGGACCATGAAGACCTTTTGTCGATGAGCCGGCACAAGTGGATCTGCTTTGGGCCCATAGAGACCTCTTATCATTGTCCAGGCCCGTTCGATCGCGCTTCGGGCCTGAAAGTGGGCCCGCGGCCCGCGTCAGGTCAACCCGTCGTCTTGACTTGATAGTAGGTATCGTAGCAAAACCTGCAGCACTCCCCCGAGAAGCGTGGCCGAGGAGGAGGAAGACGAGGAAAGGTTGCAGTAGTAAGGAATGGGGAGATCGACCGGCGACGACGCTCAAGCTCTGTTCCACTCGCTCCGATCCGCTTATGCCGCCACTCCCAAGAACCTCAAGGTCCATCTCTCTCTGTCTCTCTGTCTCTCTGTCTGTGAAGAGGAATCGGCTGACCTGACTGCGTTTTTCTGCTCTTTTGCGCTCCAGATCATCGATCTGTATGCGGCCTTCGCCGTCTTCACAGCCCTGATCCAGGTACGCCGCGATCGATCCGCCCGCTTGAGCTATGACGTTTTCGCGTGCGCGTCGGTTTGAGTTTCTTCGGAACTCGGTTCGTTGAATCCCGTGGTCGGTTGGGCGGAGGAGTGCGTCCGGCCGCTCGTTGTGGACTTTTTCGGTTGAGATGGCGGTCGGGGCTTTGGTTGCTTGTTGTGGGAAAGCGATGAGAGAGGATGGCTCGATTTCGAGTTTTGTCTAATTTTTTTGCTTAATTTCTTGATGCTATGCTTGACTGGGTGCTCTGGGAATTAGAATTGATTTCGGTTAATTATCTGCTTTAGTAGTAGCTATTCTGAGGCAAATTAGCTTTGAGAGTAGGAGAGAAGCGGATGGATATCTGGTGTGAAGCAATTGCAATTGTCGGAAGCAGATTTGAATTGATTTCGCATGTGAAAGTTCATTGGGAATTGGGGACCTGTTTTTCCTTGTTCATTTCCCTTTTTGGTCGTGATCTTGAAAAAAACTCGGCCCCTCTTACTCCATGGAAGAGCATGGGAACTTCCGTTCTTATTTTTAGATGAGGACGTTGAATGAGAAGAATCAGGGGTACCTTTGTTGATGAAAGAAATTTTATGGACAAGCATCAATGTAAACGTGAGCTATCGTGCATTTCTCTTGCCTGCAGCTAGGGCATTGATACTGAGTGCTGATGCGGGTCTAACTCTTTGCTAACTTGCCTTTTCGTTTTTCATTGTCTATTGATTCTGTCTTGCCAATGGTTTGGAATAAGTACAAAATTAGTGTAGTGAGTTAAATCTTGAGAAATTTTGGTGGGTGCTTGTTATATTCTGCATATATGAAGAAAATTGTTTAATATTCGCCTCACACTCAAAAATCTGCCTGGCTTGCAATTTTTAGTGATTTTTTTGAGATAGAATCACATTTTCTAGAGTTTTGGCTTGCACAACTCAAAAGTCCTCTCTTTAAAATTTTTCTAACAGTGAGTCTTGTCTTGAACAGGTTGTTTATATGGCTCTGGTTGGCTCTTTCCCTTTCAATTCGTTCCTGTCTGGGGTCCTTTCTTGTATTGGGACAGCTGTCCTGGCTGGTGAGTAGGACAGACTTGCTACAATTGAGGATGTCAATTGTAACCTTTTGGGATATTTCATATCTGAATTGCTTTGGTTAATTGGCTACAGTTTGTCTCCGTATCCAAGTGAACAAGGAGAACAAGGAGTTCAAGGTAACCTTCCATCTGTGCAACTTGTTTTTCATTATTCCCACCTCACTGTTGCTAACTTTGGGACAATACTCAACACAGCAACAGCTTAATATTTGGTTCTAACCTGATTAATGTTGTTTATCTCATGATATGCAGGATTTACCACCTGAGCGTGCTTTCGCAGATTTTGTTCTCTGCAATTTGGTGCTTCACTTGGTGATTATGAATTTCCTCGGTTAAGTTGGAGGCACAGGGGTTTTGCAGGACCTAAATAGCTTGAGGAGCGATTGAATAGTAGTAAAATAAGTAGTTGCTAATTCATTTTGCTTTACTGGACTCTGAGATACAAAGCTAGTGATATGTGTTGAATGACAAGACTCTTTAAACTTGAGGATTTTGTTGAGTGACTGGGGAGCTGAAATTTATGTTCTTGTTTGAGGTAAACCAAGAAAAGATAGATTTTTCTTCTGCCAAGAACTCCATAGCTTGCTTTATTGATTAGCTTAGTTTCTTATTGTGGTTGCTGTTAGTCTGCTGACATTTGGTTTCATGAGTTATCCAATTTTTTCTGTTCTGGTCAGCTGAGTCGGTTTTGGGCTATCCCAGGTGTCCTTGACACCCCCTGGTTCTCTATAACTCCAGTTGCGAAGCAAATTTCGATGGGCTTAGCTGCTTCCTAGTGTTGTTATGAGTCAAGGGCTTGTGTCTTTCTGGATCGTATACAGGGCCAGTAGTTTGGGACGTGGTCAATTTTTGTCATCCATTATTCACTACTCTTTGGAATGATTCTGGCTTACTCTATTATTAGCGAAATAGACTCAGTTCCCCACAAGTACATACTCTACCTTTAGCAACTACCATTCAAGAAGATTTAAATAAGAAAAAAAGGAAGGTGGGGGGTGGTTTGTTGTTGTGGGGAATCTACTTTTAACAATAGTGAGGGGAATGCATAGTATATATGTAATGTCAAGTGATCTGATCATTGTCCATAATTGTTAAAAAAGATAGTGCGGGATATACTAATTTGATTGCCTTTTGGCTTTTCCTGGAATTTTTGTCATCGAAATGCTCTATCTATGAACTTGACCTCGCTTTCTTTGCTAGCCCTGCTACTGCTAGTGATGCTGTGGTGGACAATCGATCCCATCTATCTATCCCGACTTGTTAGGTCCGACTCTTATGCCTATGCCTCTCTCAACCTCACTGGAGGGTACTCGAGGTTAATTCGCACCCAGGACAGATTGCTCCTCATCCATAGACCTCTTTGTGGGTACAAGTTTCCTCTAGGTTAACTGGGGCAGATAGCCAAGTGCCGACGGGTAACTGTTCACATCCAAGTTAATATGCCAAAGTTAGGTAGTGTACTATATATTGGTACAGTAAGTTCCTAGAAGCTCACCACTTGAGAAGCCAACGACATTGACTCTCTTATTGGCATCTTTCTACACTGTTTCGCTTCATTCGATGCCTTCTATCAATTTAAAGAAATCGATTGTACTCGGCTGGAAGCGTGCAATGACAAGGAAAGCAAACGGGAGTCCTAGTTGTTCCCACGTGAAGATGGGAGTTTTGGCTGAAGGGGGACGTGCTCTTGATATTATTGATTGTCACACCCGCAGTCGCGCAAGAAAACAAGACAATCGGTACCCGCCAGGGGAAATCATTTCCCCATCCCCATCATGCTTTTGTAGCATGATAGATAGATTCTTGGTCTTGTTTATTGGCGTGGTCCATGGACGTATACTCTTTCCTTGTAAGTGCTCGGTTCTATTGGTCATCGGTCGATCCACCTTGACTTGAAAGTTGCAAAGTCCTTCAGGGCATGAGGATGCGCGGTTCATGAACCGATCGTGTGACCTATGGCGAAACTTGCTAGTGAACCGATTAGGATACATCACGGAATGTGCATGTGTAATGCTTATTGTCTTGAGAGGGACATGGTCCTTCAACAGGTAAGTTTTCTCTTGTAATTCAATCCTGTCTATAAGAAAGATACGTGAACTTGTAATTCAACTCGAGTGGAGGAAAAAACTTGGAAATAAATCTGTTGTTATTGGTACAACGGCATAAAATTGCTTGAGGAAAAAACTTTCATTTATTTTACTTTAATATCGACATTACATAGTAAAAATCACACAATTGATATTTTGAGCAGAATATTAGAATCCCTCAATAGTATCAATGATGAAATCCGCTTAATTGAACACATTGAGATTCCAACTAAACAAGTCTTTATCACTGGTATTGAAAAGTACTTATATGAAAACAATCAAGTGTTGTTGGCTATTACGAACATCTTTTCATCATCGGATCCGCTCATTCCTCACACTAATCTCCTCCATAGATGAAACACCATATCGACATAAATCGGTGGGCAAGAATTTCAATCTCCTTTCGTCCTTTTTCCTTTTCTTGCTCATTGCCTTTCCTTTTTATCTCGGCCTTTTGTTGGTATCCTAGCAAGTTTTTATTCGCCATTCCAAAAAGCATCTTCTTCTTTTTCTATGGCATGGTGGAATTAGAAAGAGAAAGAAAGTGAAGAATTTCCCCCCGCATTCAATCTAATCGAGAAAGGTGCGGAGGGGTTGCTCATAGATTCCTCTCCAAAGCGCACACCAAAAGGCTGGAAGATACTTGATGACATTCCATTAGATTTCCGCTCACTTTTGCAGGAGCTTTTTTGCTTTTCTCGGTGTAATGTAATGCCACCCACAAGCAAAAGGGTCTTCTTGCTTTGCATGTCTACTTATGTTTTTGTCTTAAGCTATGGCACATTGAATGAATAAGCTTCTCTCTAGGTTTATAGAAGAGGACTCTGAGTTTCATGCCAGATTTCACTGGCATTCTAGACACTTTCTCAAGCTTTTTATTCTTGTTCTGCTGAGCGGCCCTGTATAATGTACTGTGCATAAGCAAATACAGATTCACATTGCTTGGTGTTCGGTGCAATTTTTGACGAATATATCTAATAATCTACAAAATTTCATAAGAAATTTTTTATGCTGCCCCCGCCCACCTTTCCCGGGTAAGGGCGTCACAATTTTTCGGACCCTTGATGTAGGTTTTTTGCGTTCATCATTGAGCAGAAGTAGGGCTTGGCAATTCATGCTTTTGTGATTTAATCATGTTGCGTCAGGCTTAGATCTAAATCAATGTGGCAACATGTGCAAAAAATGTTTAAGACAAAATTTCTATATTAACGAGTTCAAATGACCTATTTAATGACATGCTCTAATATGGTGTAAATGGGCTAAAAGAATCAATTCGTGAACCACTCATTAATTATTTGTGCATAAAGGGGCCGTCTGTTTAGAACAAGAACACGATTAAATACTCGATACAAACATGCTTAACTATGTATCGTGGAGATGGACTGTGTGAAGATTTGCTGGTATATTGAGCATGACACTAATACACTATTTGGAATCAAGTTTTTCAGGATCAAGGTTCATGTGAATGACAATGATGAAAGTATTCATTCATCAATCCTCGATGGATTCTGCAATCGATTCTCCATTGATGATGGATGAGAAAATCAACATCTTCTTCGCCAAGATCTGCAGCAAAAAGTATGAATGTTACAACTGGTAACATCCATGCATATCTCTAGGAGGAAAAAAAGGAGAGAGATGGTGATTTATTATTTAAACATCGATCTCTCGTATATTATATTATCCTGCTCAAATAAAGCGCCAAATGCGCAAAAAAATGTCAAAAAGTGAGTGGGGTCCACGTCGGACCAAATTACCTAAAAGCAGTTTTTATTAAAAGACCAAAAAGCAACGATCTATCTTTTTGTCCCTCCATTTTTTCAGAATCCGAATCGTTTGGTGATTTATTTAAAAATCCCATCCATTTTTGCTAGAACTCAATCGTTTGATATTTATTTAATTATTATGAACGAGAAAGATTTTTTTATGTGTTTTTATTCTGGGGTCCGCTTTTCTTCAATTCAATTTTAAAATATGAATCCACGTCAGATGTTATAAGGAAAGCCAAAGGTCATTTTCCAAGAACTATTGGGAGAATTTTTTTTATTTAATATTGGAAGTGAGAGAAGAAGAGGGAGGAAGAGAGGCTATGGTGGCGCGTGTTTATCCTAAAACCGAGTCGAGGCTTACCTAGATGGGTGGAACCGATCAATCAAAAGTCGGGCGATATAGAATATTCCTCCATTAAAGAGGGAGGAAAACACCACCCTCAACTTTATGAGTTAAATGGACAAGATTTGCCGTTCATGAACTTTCCCAATGGAAAAATATCTCTACTCAGTGCATCCATCATCATTTGTACTCAATAGAAAGTTACAAGAACATATTTTGTTTGTGGATAAGTTAGATTCATCTCATTGTCATGGTCTCAATGTTCCTTGTTGTGACTATAGGACCATGTTCGACCCAAGAAGACTGACTGGAGTTGCCAAGGGTTTCTAGAACATTTTCAGGGATAGGTGATACAGTAATTGTAATGATTTTTTAAATGTTCATGGTATAAATGCCGGTAATTATTAGATGGGGAATGCAATCTCATGCACTAAATCAAAAAGCCATCGATGGTTTTAATGAAAGAGCTTCTTGTATAAATAGGGAGCTCTCTTCTTATTTGTATCCATAAAAATATTTCGACAATACAAATTATTTTCTCCCAGATCTTCTCTCTAAATTATTTCAACAGTACAAATTATTCTCTCCTAGAGCTTCTCTCTAGACTTCTTATTTTTATGATCCAGTTTCAATCCCAAAGGATTGGCCAGTGACATGATCATCTACCTCGAAAGGCCGACTAAACCCAAAAATGACATTTGAAGACATTGACATTTAAAAATGACCAATTTTGACTATACTTGACAAAGGATAAACTTAGTCAATAATAGCAACATTTGGTGAATGCCATAAGTCATCAATGCAAAGAATAGTGGCAATTTGAAGAGCATCAACAACTCGCCAAGAAAGTTATTGACAACATACATTGGTAATTGATGAGAACCCTTATTAAGGACGAAGTCATCGACATCGACATGTAATTAGGGATTATGATATTTTCGGATATGTAACTTCTTTTAGATTAGTGTTACTCGATCAAAGGAAATTTGTAATTGCTAGGCGATTATGCTTGTTACCGCTATTTTAGAATTTTTTTAACTTTATGTAAATAAATGTCGTTGGAACTTCTTCTAGCTACAAGTAGAATTAAGAAGTTTTTTTTTAAAAAAAAAAAAAAATTATAATTGTCGATTGTAGGCTTTGAATAGCCACATTGTATTTGTAAAATCCAAGCAATAAAAGAACTTAATGCTCTCATAAATATATCTTTTAACTTTTCTTTCATGCAATTTAAACGATTGGTCATGAGTGCTTCGTATTTTGATTTTTTGTCATTTACTTTCTTGTTTAAAATCATCAAAATCTTTTATCGACTTGCTTATCGATCCACATATATATTCAAAAATATTTCATCATTGATTCAATTTCGATAGAACATCTTTTTGGATATATAAAAAGATATTTCATCATTGAATCAATCCCAATGAAACACAAAGTAATCAAAGTTGTAAGCTTTTTTACTTTGTTCTAAAAATTTAAATACATGAATACGTGATTTAATATTTAAATATTCTAATACTTTCATTTATGCATAGATATAATTTTGATCCAGTTAAATATCTTAACATGGATTTTGGCCCAATACTTAAAAAGGGAGGATCTTAGTAAATATGAAACCCGAAAAAATTCAAACTCTAATTTTTCTGTGTAGATACTATTTAAGATTTGGGATCATTATCAACTAATCTGAAAGTTAAATCGTTTAGGCGAAGGTACAATTCGATATCTAAATATCCGTGCCAAAATAGAGCAAGACACCGAATCAAAGCCGGCCGAGGCGAATGTGCCAATTATTAGGGCATAACATCACTGCCAAAACCCACTGTTCCAAACAACTTTTCCTCCCTCCAACATCTTGAGGCCTCCAAACACCGAATCTCACCGCAAACACACACATGTAAAATTCATCATAAATTCGAAAACCCTAACATCGCACATCGCGCCATTCAAAACTGCAATCCTTCCTAGGCTCGCGCGTTTCCTCACCAGTCAACATTAGGCTCGACTGGTGCGTCGTCACATCGGACCCCGGGCCGTCCCATTAATCTAATCGTACGCGGCACATGCCCTAATATTTTTGTTTATTGTGTCGGCTCGACGGATCCCCACCAATGCCATCCGGATGTAAACATCCTCAGTTGGTTGATCCCGTCCCCCGATACCGTATGATAATAGTATCGCCACCCATCGATATTTTAATAAGATAGATATAATATAATTATGGGAATTAGGCATAACGTGAATTATTGGCATTATGATTATGCTTTTCTTTCCAATGATTTCTTCTTCCTTTTTTTGGCTACGTCTGGTGCGCGTGACATGATAATTTTGTTGAAGCGACTTGGGAGTAGGACAAAAGAGACTGGATGGATCCATTTTATATGGTGGGAAAGATCCGTGAAATTATACACTGACCATTGAATTTGTGACGAGAGAAAAAGGCAGTACGGCCCCTGCATTTTCGTGTCCCCCAATATTCCAATTTCAACGTGGGCATTTAATGAATTGTAATCATGGAGGGAAATTATTTACTTTAGGGGAATTCTTGCTAGGTTAATAATGATTTATTTGATGGAGTCAATTATAATGGGATAGCAATTTTCTGTGTCGTGCGAACTAATCTAGTATTTATTTCCTGTTTTCTCGTTGCGTAATTGTTTCTTGAGTTTATATAGGCCACTATGTGGTTTTCAATGATTGTGGTGCAATTGGTTGGTTGGGACAACAATTTTCGTGATATCTTAAGAGAACTTGTGAACCTGTAATAATCGGACAACATATCACGACATCTTGGTCATGATCGAGCAATTGGTTCTCGAATAGGGACCTTTTGGATTTGCACCTACAACCTGGTGCCCAAACCTTAGATCTCGACTTGGCCCCGAGGGATCCTTTGGATATGGGACTCGAAGGGCCGGACCCAAGTCTCCAACAGTAAAAGTCTTAAATCACCGGGTGCTCAGACTTGCATCCCTAGAGGTCAAAATTAAGACTTCGACACTTGAACCCAAGACCTTTCACACTCGTGTTCTTAAACCACGATATGAAAATTGAGTCTCTTTCAAACGGGGAAAAATCGCAATCCAATTTTAATAAGGTCTTTTCATATAAGTATGTTTTAGAACTGTCTAATCACAGACATGTGAAAACAACTCCCATCACATTTTCGAGCACCGATCCAAAACCAAAATTCACATCCCCTTTTCGAAAACAATTCATCATTTTTCGAAAAAATTCCTCAACATCGCCTATCGTCCTTGCCGTTATATTAAAATCAGCTTGCATATCATTGCTATTACCGTTGGTTTGTCGATTTTCTTTTTTCTTAAGTGGTTTGCGAACGGCACGTCGTGGTCGGCACGACATGTCCTATCGGGTTTTCACGCGGTGAAAATTAACCCGGGCCAAAGGTGAAAAAATCTCGGAAACCGTAGGAAATTGCAACGCAAAAAGTTGTCGGTGCTACTGCTGCTGCTGCTGAAATGCGGTCGTTAGAAAGTGGGGGAGGCCGTCTGTCTGTCTCTCTGTTTCTCTCTCTATCTGTTTCTCTCTCTCGACGTGTGAATGGCACCGAAGCGAAGCGACAGGATCGGTCGGACGGGAATGACTTTCCGTACCAGAAGCAGCAGTAGCCCTCCATCAGATTCCCACGTCACATTCACATGGTGCCCCCCCTCCTCCTCCTCCTTTCCCTTCGCCTTCCTTCCGTTGAATGACCGAAAATAACATTGACAAATACAGCATCGGATCCTTTTTCCTCCTCTTTTGAAGATTTTGAGATTTGCATTTTCAGCATTTTAATCGTTTGAATATTCTACGCATTCGCAAGGCGAACCGAGAGTCGGAATTGTCACGCCACGCCCCCATCATCTTCGCTCACCACTGTTGTGCCTATCGAAATAAGTCACCGATCTTTGCGACGACAACCACCATCGAGGCCTACTCGGCATTGTACTATTTGAACCCGGATTGGTTTCCTCTCTCTCGATACAAAAAGGGGTCTAATTAGAGGTGACAAGTTGGTGATGACAGGGTGGTGATGATAGCTGCAAAATTTTGTGAGACCATAATCGATTGTATTAAAAGGTAAAGCTATTAAATGAATGTGTTATTTATTATTTAAATATTATAACACTCTCCCTTACGCTTAATCTAATTTTTTACCTAGTACTAATCGTGAAAATTTAATTGTGGAGATAAATTGGGCTTGGAAAAATTTGAACTCGTGATTTCTAATTCTGATTTCATATAAGATTTTATGGGACCACAACCGACTATTTTAAAATTTTAATATTTTAGAATAGTTGAAAGTGGTCCTACAAAATCTCACAATAGCATTAGGGGTGATTAGTTCCTAGGTGGATGGTTCGCACCCTATACTATGGAATCAAGAATTGGCCGTTTGTTCGATGGACTTACATAGGTGTTGGACCCCACTTCGGAAGAGGTATGAGACTTGAGAACAAGTGATGGGGTCAGAGGCAAGGTGATCTAGAGCGAGGGTGAGAGAAGGAGGTGAGACCGCGAGACAAGTGAGGCAAGAGAGGGAGGTGAGACTGCAAGACAAGTGAGGCAAGAGAGGGGGATTGACTATATATAAATTTAAAATTTAAAATTAAACAAGTTATGTATGTATTGGTCCGGCTCAGGTGGGCAGTTCCATAAGTGAAATTAGGAATTAGACTTATACTCATCGATTCTAGTATATTGGAATCAATAACCAAATCGATCCTCATAAAAACTGCCAGTGCCAAGCTGGTTTGGTCAATTTCCAAGCAATTCTTGGCTCTTTAGCACACCCTAATAGCTGTTGATGAAAATTCGTCGGCAAGGTTCACGATGATGACTCATGGCGGTGGTTGTGGGGGGTGGGGCTGCTATGTCTAGAGTTGGGAAGAAGACATCTTGGTGAATGCTCAACACACCGACCTGTTTCTTAGGAGAGAGAACTGATTGGGGGGGCATGTCTCTATGGTTGTTGTTCAAACTTTCCAAATGCATTGCTCCACCTCCTTGTTTTGTCCACATGCGTTGAGCTAGAGTTTCCACTATGTCTGTTAGAAAAAAAGTGTACTAGGTAGTGTGAAATCTACGGCATACCAATGACTCTTTTTATCGCTAGATTAAGCTCGTCAACTCTCGAATTTTGTTAAGTTTCACGGTCACTCACTCCTCTACGAACAATTTGACGTCGTATGATTTAAAAAAGCCACATAGGGGGTGATTTAATCAATAAGAAAGTACCATGTCACTAATTCCATTAATCCAAGTTGCTAGAGAAACTTAAAATTACTAAACCCAAAGGATAAATTAGTAATCGAAAAGTTGCGGTACTAAATTAAGTACCGTACAAAATATCTGAAATTTCTAACACACTTTCCTTGCCCCGTCATGGACGGCACATCTGAGCCATCAATCTTGGGTCAATGAAGCAAGACTCTACATCTCAATTTGGGTACTAAGATAGATCTTATCGAGACATTTTGGATCGACTTGCATTTAAATCGACAACTGAAAACCATGGCCTACCAGAACATAGTAATTGCTCCATGTCATGTCACATCGCATCCCAATTATCAATTTTTTCCTTTTTCTAATTATTTTTTCAAAGTCGGTTTTCTATACTTTTTTTAAATTTTAAAATAGCATATGTACCCATTTATAAAGGGCCGAATATGTTGACCTTTGAGAGAGAGATATCCGGGGAGGGCGTTGATTTCGGGGACGGAAAAGGAGCTCTTTTCTTCCTCATATCCTCCTCCCTTTTGCAGCAAAAGTCCGCTCGGACCTAAGAAGGGGAAGGGAGGGAGTGAGTGAGGGAGGGAGGGACGAAAAGGGAGAGGCTTTCGCCATCGAGCTTTGCAACCGAAAATGACCAAATTCCACACCATCATCCACCCCCATTTTCTTAACACAAAACAACAAAAGGAAACGCCTTTCGGTCCCCTCTCTCTCTTTCTCTCCCCACTGCGTTTTCGCCCTTTTTCATCGACTACTGGATCGAGCCATCGGCGCGCGGTTTGGTCCATCGAACCGCCCGATGAGATGCTCTGATCGTTTATCTCAAGCAACTCGGGTTGCAAGTCCATTGACCACACAGAGACATGTACCTCCTTTGTTTTGGGAATTAGCATTAGCATTAGAATTGAGTTTTGATTAAATGTTGATCCGTCTAAGGGTCCATTTGTTTAGAGGAAAGCTGTTTTTCGACCTTTAATATTTGGATGACAGAAAACTAATTGGTGTATGAAAAATGTTTTCCATGGACTAAAAACAACAAGCTTAAATTAAAGGAAAGTGGAATGACTTTCTCATATGGGGTTTTCAGTAAAATAAATATATTCCAAATTTAAGAAGTTAATAATCCTATTTTTGTCTCTAATTTATTTTAATTTTAAAATTTATCTATTTCATAAAAACCCTAACAAAATGTCCCAAATCACTTGATAATGGGATTTATGTGCTCTTTATATATATAAAGATGTATTTCACAACTTTTTCAAAAACAACTTTTTCAAAAATTGATAAATTCTTTTCATCCATTAAAAATTCAAATATTTCTCTGTAAATTAATTTTATAGAATTTAAACATTAATTACTCTATATATATATATAATGGGCGTGCACTTTCACTGGTTACTAATAAAATAAGGAAAAATGTCGCAAAAAAACTTCAAATTTTATTTATTATGACACATTTACCCAACATTATTTTTTTGTGACTCCAAAAAACAAAACTTATAGTTGTATCATACAATTATCTACACCATTTTTTTGTAACATCAAATACACTTGTGAAACATTTGTCCCAATTTTTTTTTTGTCGACAACATATCACACGAATGCAGTTTGGGTTTTTGATTTGACAAGAAAAAGTTTGAATGTGTCACAGAGGTACATATTTGAATTTCTCGTACTATAGAAGAACTTTTTGGGTAAATGCATTATGGAGAAAATAATTTAGGGTAATTTTTATGGTTTTAGCCTAAAAATATAAATGGTGTCTTAGACTTTTGTAAAGAGTATCAAAAAATTATTCAAACATAAGCATTTTTCGCTAAAGATACATGAAGTAGAAATTTTTGACATAGTTATGCATACATATATGTAAATATATTTCTCATCTTTACGTACTCAGTAGCAAATTAATTATGATCAATAGTTAAAATTAGTAGGGTTAATATTATGAAAAAACTCAAGTGCACCCATAATAAATTTATTTAAAACTTATTTATGCATTATAAAAAATACCAAACTCGTACATGTGTGACACAATTTATGTAAAATTAATTTTTTAGCCACCAAAAATCCTAAATTAATATATTCGTCACGTATTTATGCTTTGTGAGTTTCTATCAAATTTTACTGTGAAATTGCTGAACTGAACGATACATAATAACGATTCAATTTATGCTAACTCAATAATTAGTTTGAGGTGATTTACCGTAAGTTTATTGGATTAGAATTTTCAGTGGGATTAACCCAAAATTAACAAATCCAAGCGTATGCCATCATGCAACAGGACACTCCATCATTGCTAAGAACTATAATTATTAATCATGGAGGCGAAGGGTGGCCTGGCCAGGCTCGTGTCGACGGGGGGGAAATGCAAATTGGCAATCACGGCCATGATGATGATCGTCTGGACGACCAAGAAAACGGAAACGTCGCGCGGACTGTTCCTTTGATTAACCTTAGCCAACCAGTAAGAGAGGGAGAGAGAAGAGAGAGAGAGAGAGAGTGAAAAGGTGAAAACGTGCAACAACAGTCGATCCTCCATCATCACTCAGCAGCAGCAAAATGCAAAACATCAGACCAAAGCTAATGTAGCTTGTCCGAATCTTAGCTGGATCCACCTTCCCCTCCCCTCCCCTCCCCCCCCTTCATTATTCATCTCCCTTCCCCTCCTCCTCTCTGATCTGATCTCACCCACCTTCTCTCTCTAGGTCCTTCTTCTCTTTCTCTCTCTACAGTCCCCACAGAGCACGACCACCGCCATTACTGCACTGAGAAGTGAGAGAGCACGACCACCGCCATTACTGCACTGAGAAGTGAGAGCTCACTCTCCAGTGCACAATGCCCACCTCCACCTCCACCTCCACCTCCACCTCCTCCATCTTCTTCTCCTTCCTCCTCCTCTTGACCTGCGCACCCATCTGCTCCTCCGCCCTCCCCGGCCGCCGCATCCTCCATGAGCCCTTCCTCCCGGAAGGCTCCGCCCCTCCCTCCGCCCCTCCCGCCCCTTCCCCTCCCTCCCCTCCCTCCACCCCAAAGTACCCTTTCTCCTCCACCACCGCCCCCGCCCCCGACCACTCCCCCTTCTTCCCCACCTACCCTTCCCCTCCCCCTCCCCCCCCCCGCCTCCTACGCCTCCTTCCCCGCCAACATCTCCTCCCTCATCCTCCCCGGCTCCTCCAAGCCCAAGTCCTCCTCCTCCCGCAAGCTCCTCCCCGTCGCCATCGCCGTCACCCTCTCCGCCCTCGTCCTCTTGGCCGCCGCCCTCTTCGTCCTCCTCCGCCGCCGCCGCCGTGGCCGGGACCTCGCCGACGATGCCAAGACCCAGAGATCCGACGCCGCGAACGGGGGTTGCCGGGCAATGCCGAGCCCAACTCCCGCGCCCGCAAGCAGAGGACGACCTCCTCCGGAGCCAGCTCCGAGTTCCTCTACTTGGGGACCATGGTGAACTCTCGTGGGATCGAGGAGCCGCGCGGCAATGGAGGAGACGGAGCGGCTCGCCGCGGCGGCGGCGGAGGAGGTCTGGACACGAGGAAGATGGACTCGCCGGAACTCCAGCCGCTGCCGCCGCTGGCGCGGCAGAGCTTGGTGCAGAACTACGGGAATGGCAACGGAGACGTCCGGTCGCTGCCGCCACTGGCGCGGCAGAACTTGAGGCAGAACTGCGGGAATGGGAATGGAAGCGTGAGCTCGACGGCGGACGAGACGGAGGAGGAGTTCTACTCGCCGCGAGGCTCGTTGGGAGGTAGGGAGAGCTCGATCGGCGCCGGATCGGGGTCGAGGAGGGCGTTCGCCGCCGTAGCGACTGAAACCCTCGGCGACAGTGGCAGAAGGAGCGACTCCAGCTCGTCCTCGTACTCGTCTTCGAGCTCGGGCTCTCCTGCTCGGTCGCACTCGATCAGTCTCTCGCCGCCGGTGAGCTTGAGCCCTCGGAGATCGCAGCCGAAATCCCCAGAACAAGTTGCCGTCGAAGAGGAAGTTCAGGAACCCTCATCGCCGTCGACGCATTACGCCATTCCGTACGCCGACGAGAGCAAGACTCCTCTGCTGTCTTCGGAAGGTTCGTCGCCCGAGAGAGATTTGAGGAAATCCGACGGGAAAGTCCAGTCTCCGTCGCTGTCCCCTATGTCGTGGTCGCCGGAGCGAGGAGCGTTGGAGAGAACGCCGGATTTATCGCTGAGAATGTGGACCGCCGCGGACTCTGTCGGACGCTCACCGTCGCCATCCTTGCATTCTTCCCCACTGAGCAGAAGCTTGGAGAGAAGTCCGGTCGCCTCGCCGAGGATGTCCGAGGCGTCGCACCGCATCGGACGTTCTCGGCTGTCATCTCCTCTGTCGCAGTCGCCGGCCAGAGAATCTGAGGAAAATCTAGACGCATCCCCGAGGAAATCTGATGTTTCGGCAGGAAGCTCGCGGTTTTCTCTTCACTCCAGCTCCAGCTCGCCTAGTAGAAATTCTGAGAGAATCGAGCATAGATCGTCGCCGAGATCGTCCAATGCTTCAGTCGGCAGTCTGCATTCTCAATCGTCGAGATCGTCCAATGCTTCAGTTGGCTATCTGCATCCTCAATCGGCTTCTCCCGTAGCTTCATCTCCGAAGAGAGATTCGAGTGCTAATGATCAGTTTGTGCAATCTCCTGTGAGAGTTAGCACTAGCTCGCAGCAGCAGCAGCCCTCCAGTTCCTGCAGCGGCCCCGCCGCCACCACCACCTCCTCCGCCGCCACCACCACCTCCTCCGCCACCACCAATGCAACAAAAGGTCAAGGACGTTCTGCTTCCTTCGACACCGACCGGTCAACTGATTTCCGAGCCCCCTCGCCTAATTCCACCATCGAGGCCTTTCATGCTCCAGAAACCGACAGAAGTTTCGCCAGTTCAGTTGCCACCGACTATTGAAACTGCAGAGAAGGTGGAGAAGATGGATGATACTCCGAAACCGAAGCTCAAGCCCCTGCATTGGGATAAAGTGAGAGCAAGCTCAGATCGGGAGATGGTATGGGATCAGTTGAGATCAAGCTCTTTCAAGTAAGATCACCCTTTCTCTTTTCAAAGTGTTTCTTTACTCAATTTCATCAGTTTGCATTTCATAGGTCACCGTTTGGATGTTCTGCTCGTGTTTTAACTCTGAAGAATTGGGTTTGGTGCAGGTTGAACGAGGAGATGATTGAGACCTTGTTTGTTGTAAATGCCTCAAGTTTGAAAGCAAAAGAGACAACTCCCCGCTCGGTCCTTCCTTCTCTGCACCCGGAGAACAGAGTTCTCGATCCTAAAAAGTCGCAAAACATTGCGATCTTGCTAAGGGCGCTCAACGTCACCATAGAGGAGGTCAGCGAGGGCCTTCTTGAAGGTAATTGTCAATTATGTTTGGCAAAAAGAATCTGAATGTTGTGTCTGAATCTTAATGAATAGAAGGACTTCATGGAAACTATTACCATTTGACCTCGAGTGGTGATTTTTCCAATTTGAAGTAAGGTAATACAGAATCATCTTTTTTGGTTAATGGATGGACCGAATCATGTAAATGCTCAATCATGGTTTGTACCTGTGATAAAGCCCCTTTCTTTACGACTATTTTTAAGCACGGCAAGATTTGAGCATCCGCAGGTCTGCTTTTAGGTTCCCTTTTGCTTTCTCTTCTTTTTCGCCTGGTAAAGTTGTCGGTCATTTGCGCAATAGTTTCTGGATTGCACCTACTTGCTCCTCTCTGGTCAACGTAAATGAAAACTTTAGAGTTATTGATGGTTCTTGATCTTTGCTGAGAAGAGAGTTACTAATTTTTGACTATTAATTTCTATCTTTACTGGTGAAAGGTGACACGAACGAAACCGGCTTGTGAAAGATAGTTACTCCATGTAGATTTTGACAGTTATTCTCTTTTGAACATTCATGTGAGGTCCATGATGTATTATCAAATTATTGGAGATTGGGTATAGCATGGGGCGTATCTACCTGTAAATTTCCATGTCAGACAATCATTTGAAAGATAGCATGAATGACTAAATTTTTTTTTACGGAGGTAGAGTGCCGATTCTTTTGTCATTAACATTCTGAAGATGGAGCTTAATTTTTCTTCCTCATGCTTGCAGGTAATGTGGACACACTTGGAGCTGAACTTCTTGAAAGTTTATTAAAGATGGCTCCCACCAAAGAAGAAGAACGCAAACTGAAGGAATATAAAGATGATTCACCTGTCAAGCTTGGTCCTGCTGAGAAGTTTCTTAAGGCTGTGCTTGATGTACCACTTGCATTTAAAAGAGTTGATGCAATGCTTTATGTTGCCAATTTTGAGTCTGAAGTTGAATACCTTAAAAGATCTTTTCAAACTCTGGAGGTAGATTTCACATGTGGCCTCTCTCTCTCTCTCTCTCTCTCTCTCTCTCTCTCTCTACCGTGTATGTGCTGTTGGAACTCCTTGTGTAATTCAAGTTTTTGTGCTCCTCTCTGATGTCATACCTCATTAATGTCTTTGATTTAACTATGCATTTCATGTAACAGACCGCATGTGAGGAGCTGAGAAACAGCAGAATGTTCATGAAGTTATTGGAAGCAGTGCTCAAAACCGGGAACCGCATGAATGTGGGAACCAATCGTGGGGATGCCCATGCTTTCAAGCTTGACACGCTTCTGAAGCTAGTTGATGTCAAGGGCGCTGATGGAAAAACTACGCTCCTGCACTTTGTTGTACAGGAAATCATTAGAACTGAAGGTGCTCGTCCTTCAGGAGCCCACCCAGGTTCGAATCCCACTTTGAATGAAGATGCCAAGTGTCGCAAGCTTGGCCTTCAAGTTGTTTCTGGTCTCAGTTCAGAACTTGGCAATGTGAAGAAATCTGCTGCCATGGACTCCGATGTACTGAGCAGTGACGTCAACAAACTTTTTAGGGGTATCGGGAACATTAGAGAAATTGTGCGATTAATAGAAACATCAGGATCAGGGGAAAACAGCAAGAGGTTTTCAGAGACTATGAACAAGTTCACTAAAATGGCTGAGGAAGAGATCATCCGAATTCAGGCCCAGGAAAGCGTTGCCATGTCTCTAGTAAAAGAGATCACAGAGTACTTCCATGGAGACTCAGCTAAGGAAGAAGCTCACCCATTCAGAATCTTTATGGTGGTGAGAGACTTTCTTGCTGTCCTTGACCGGGTATGCAGAGAAGTTGGTTCCATAAATGAGCGCACGATAGTGAGTTCTGCCCATAGACTTCCTGTGCCAATTAACCCGATGCTACCAATTCCCATTAATCCGACTATTCCACAAGTTTTTCCAGCATTTAATGGCCAGCGGCAGCACAGTTTCTCAGATGATGACAGCGCATCTCCTTAGGGTCTCTTGATATGCAAGACTCATCGCTCTTCTGGGCATCAAGCTAATGCAGATAAACCTTAAATTTTGGAAGGGTGGAGCTGGGACAGGCTTAAGCTACCCGGTATGTGTAATTTATTTTCCTCTTGTAGCATTCCATTTGTACCTGTATAAAGTCCATGTAATAGATTTAAATGGTTTTGGCCTATAGATATAATATACAAAGGAGGAGGTTTTCGTTGGGGAAAATAAGGTAGTTACTAAGTTAGCCGAATGTTTTCCTAGGTGGTCAAAGTTTTGTTCAGAGGCTCAGATGGTAAAACATCCAAAGCTCATGTCTATATATGTCTTGTAGAAAATGGTCATGTATATGCCAGAAAACAGTTTGGAATTCTGTTTGCTCGAACTCTTTACCCTGTAGCTTCTAAGGCGATTGTTTTAGGCAAAAGCTATGGATGCGGACTTCTTGCAAGGAGTCTCTGTTTCCCATTAACAGATCTAAGTTTAAATGTGAACTTAACGCATGCATTGGTTGGGCAAAGGCAACCCCGTTTATGTATTTTGGTGGTGAAAGGTGACTCGAATTTGAAAATTTGGAGTTGCGGAACCAGAAGACAAGGAATAGGTAGAAGGCGCTGCATTTTCAAGGTCTATTAGTTTAATGTCTAGGCAAGTTTGACTTTAATAGCGATACTTTTGCAAATAAGACGACAAAGATCCAGCTCGAATCGTGGAAAAGGACAAATTTCTTAGCGGCGTCTAGTTGGCAAGTGTGTTTTTGACCATCGTTCGTGAGATGTATTGTATCTTTCTGTCATTTAGATGCCTCCCTGCATCTTTTTGGACGCCTTTTCAAAATGAAGAAGGGCGACTACTTGTTTTCCTGGTCCTTGCGTGAAAGAGCAGTGTCCGGTGCAATCGATGCAAGATAAAACTTCATTGGAGTCGTGTCGAAAATTTGCATGTCTTATTGAATCTCCTCGCTTGATTCTTTGATCTTTTAGTTCTTTTCTACCACTTGCAATATGAAAAGACTATACGGACCAGATGTACTATTAATAGCGTGATAAATATATGGGAATATGATCAAGATCTGATGTACCGGGCCTTATGTAGAGTGGTGAATTGGGATGAATAAGGAGACCCCGACCCTTGGCCCGAAAGTAAACGTGCCATTTCTGGCGATTTGGACTTAAAAAGTAGTCATTTTGAGACGGAAACAGAGGAAAACCTGCAATCAAAACTGGCTCAATGCAGTAATCTCGCTATATTGAAGAAAGTTCGTGTCCTAGGCAATTAGTTCGGGCATAAGTACAATTGCCAAAAAGCCGAAAATGCCCATCTCAGCCTTTAGTCGCTAGATATAATAAGCATCACATTTTTAATTTAATGGTACTGCAATCTGGGAATCATTTGGCTACCGAAAATATTATCATTATATGCATCGAATCCATTTCAAATTGGTATATTATTATACCTATCAAGGTAAAGCCATTCTACATGCTATATAACTGCAATGGCATTACCAACGTTTTCTTTATGCTCGATAAAAAAAGCAGGAAGCGACCAATGTAGGGCTACCCTTATATCAGATTCAACATGTCAATTAGCTCCCTATAATGTCCTGCACTAGCCATGTGGGCACTCCAGTCTGTTGCACGATGCTGCAGATGACAAATGAACGATACCCTCAGCCTAAAATTATACGCACAGCCATCTGTGCATTACAGCTGCAAGGTCTCAGCATCCATGCGCTCCAAAATACGCCGCGCTTCCTCCTCTGTTGCTGGGACCACATTCCTGATTCTGAATCCATCTTCCAGAGCTTTTGCCTCGGGGCGCACCGTGAAAGTGAAATAGAAAGTGTTCGATACCTGAACCGACAAAGAGATGGATAAGTTGAGGAACGACATGAACATTGTGAGACATTAGGTAAGGGTACAAACCAGCAAAAATGAGAATTTTGAAGTCATTTTGAGCCACACATAATTTTTAGAGATTGTTTAAAGAATGTGGTGCTGAATGAGTACAGCAAAAGTCAGGACTGCACGAGGACATACCTCGCTAGACCTGAACTCGGGCCTTGTGACATGGGCAACGACTTCAACGTTGATCATAGGCCCATCTGGTTTCTCCGGTTCAGTGTACAGTACACATGATTTGAACCTCAGAAAGTCTCCAACATCCACCTGCTCAAAAGGAAACCTTAGCTAAAGATCGTGAATCCACCAAAAGGAAAAAAAAAAGAGTGAGAGAGAAAGAAAGGAATAAATCGGGCTATCAAATAGCACGAAACAGCAATAAAAGCAATTGATATGTAAAAAGTTCCGATCCCTAAAAAAACGAAAAATTTGTAAGAGCTATCCAGGGAAGAAATGAAGAATCAGTTAGGCTTAGCATCAAAGATAAGAGTACTGCTCATAGGAGTTACTAAAAGAGACTGATATGATAGTACAAACAATTAGAAGACTCAAAACAAAGAAGTGGCCCAGGCACTCACGGGTCTCAAAAAATCAACATGATCAACCTCTAGGAAGCAAGGCACCAAGCCGGCGAAGGCATAAGCTGTGGAGAAAGCCAACTCAAATGCTCGGTGCATTAGAAATCCTCCAAATATCCGACCATGGATATTCCTCTGCTGTGGCTGGCAAATCAAAGAATTCTCGAGATGGGTATCCCTTAGAAGAATGCTGTTTCTATCTGCTAAGGCAGGCATATCAGAGAAAATCCTTCCCTCGGCCAACAACTCGTTTAGTCTCTTCGCAATTCCGTCATCAGTTTCCTTTCTCTCTCCAACACTCTTTCTTTTCCTCAGCTTACTTCTAGCTTCTGCCTCTTTGAAAAGCAATTTCTCTTGGTCAGTCTCAGGGGAGAGCCGATTCACCAGAGCAGCTTTATGGGTCTTAGAGTCACGAGCAACAAATATGAAGTTGGCCGTCAATGCTACTGAGTTTGTGGCATTATACTTCTCTGCAAAAGCAAATATTATCTCACCAACTGCATAACATCTTCTGCATATTCTTGAGCAACTGCCCAGCATACACGGAAAACAAATCACACTTTTCTTAAATTTTGAACATGTATTGTCACGACATAACAATTGGGTTCACCGTAAGTACTTGAAGCATCCCTTTTATTTTCTCAACATATATACATAGCAAAGATTTATGACTTTTTTTCTGGCTCCTCGTTTAGTACAATAGAGCTTTTCATCCAGTAGTAAATGTTAAGCTCATGAAATGACTGACGGTTGTAAACTACCTCATATGTAAATTATAATATCACTGAATTACAGCCATTTGCAGCTAAAGTACCTCCAGAAAATTGAATCACGTCAAGTTGAATTTCCATGGATGAGCGCCCAACCCATATGACAGAACCCACGATTTTCAGATCGATGTCGACACTGATTGGCTTCTTCAAGACAATCTTGTCAACTGATGCAGTAACTAGAAGAAGTGGTCTCGTTGTGCTATCCTCATCAGAACAGTGCTAAAATCAAAACGATGGTTTGATTAGTAAATGAGAGAACATTTAGTTACTGGGAAAGGGATTGTAAGACTGACTTCGGCACATTATCAGGTCACATGCACTAATGAATTGAAAACACCATTGAGGTCACATAAATTATTGGATTTTAAGTTAAAATACATTTACATGAATTCAGCAGTCCCACTTAATGTTGAGGCTACATCTTCTGAAACGAGTCATTGTCAGGGAAAGCTAATCAGACTGTCTTTTACTTAGAATACGCAAAAACAACTTATCAAAATGAAAGAAGAAGGCAAAACTGAAACAAAAGACAACCTTGAGACTACACCATGTTTCATCATGCTATTGACTCATCGATATAACTTATACACTCAGCTTTGAATGCCTCTGATAAAGCATGGTCACCCAATAATCAAACAGTGCTATTGATTTCCCAATCTGCCAATTGAAACGAGTGCCCATTTTCTCATAAGGAGCCAAAGCAGGATTGAATAATATCTTGAGAAGTCACAGTGACACAACTATGTCTAGGCTGGAGATTCCGCATTTCCTTGAGAGGAAGCTGTGAACAACAGTCATGGTGTTTTACAGGGCCCATCTCTTGCTCAACAACACAGTAAACATTGAATATTCATGACACTACGAGCATTGGCAAAGAACCACAATCACAAGCCTCTCATTAGCAGAAAAGCAAATGTACATTCCCAATCCAACCAAACCATGGATGCATCAAAACCAGCCAGCAACGAAGCTTTCATTTCAATTTAAATATTCCTAAAACGGCTAGACCTTTTCAGCACAATTCGGTGGTGTGGTCACATCCTCACGGCCGAGCACAAAAACCCAACTCAAATAATCGAATTACAAGAACCACCAAAGATGAACAACCCTTGGATGACAAGAAATGCACAAAAATGATCACAACCACAAAACTTCAACAAAAAATTACCTTGACCGAGATGGTACCGGCCAAAGCATCGAGGTCTTCGAGCAACTTCCCAATCCTGACCTCGTTCCACGGGTCCCTGTACTGCTCCCTCAGAATGTAATCCGACGAGAAGCTGTACAAGATGCTGGTCCTGCTCTGCGACGGCGTCTTGACCTGCAGCTCACTCTGCGGAGGCGCGTCCTTGGGGGGGTCGAGGAGCCTCTCGAAGGTCCTCGACCTCGTCTCCCACAGGGCGGCCGTCACCGGCGAGTGGTACATCCCCGGCCACAGGCTGATCGGCTTCCGGGAGCCGTTGATTTGAGCCGCGCCGTCGAACGGCGAAGCGAGGGTCGAGAAGACAGGGATCGTGTGGGGCGAGCCGGGTTCCATGGCGAATTGGGTGCTTCTCTCTCTCTTTCTTTCCTTGATGATAAGAGAGAGAGAGAGAGAGAGAATGAACTTCAGGTGATGAAACAGCAATTGGGTTTTTCTGGGTTTCGATCAAGAAGGAAACTTTCTTCGTGTTTGAACGAGAAACTAGAATCTGGACAGGTATCTGATTCCTTCGACGGGTTTTGAGCCGTTCCAAGGAGAAGGGTAGGAAGGGACTAGGGAGGGGCTTCCACTAAGTGCGGAGGGAGTGGTTAGTTGAACTCCATTAATGCAATGGAAGTCCTTCGCTTGAGAGAGAAGAAAGGCAGCGGCTCTCTGAAGCCATTTTGCCCCTAGCAAGTCTCGTACGCCATCCCAAGAAGATCGGAACCCATAATTCCACGTTGTCTCAGCCGGCCATTCCATGGTATGGTATGAATCTCATGTGTGGTCTAAATTGCTGGAGATCCATGACATGACTCGCATGACAATGTTTTCTCTCTCTTTTAATCCTGTGGGTTCTGCACCTCTCTCTCTACTGTAAAGAATGTTCTAATGACCCCGACGAAGCAGATAACCCCTGTCTAAACTCGAGTCAATGAACAACAAATAATCACAGATCACCAGGATCACAAGATTGAATGATCAAATGATCCTGATCCATACATTGATATTTTGAGGTTTCTTGAGTGTCTTAATCAATCTCAATCCTTCACATCTGTAAATAAAATATTGTCCAATAATTAAAATTGGTTATGATGTCAAGGTGCACTTCAAAGAGCATATTTGAATGATGAAATAGAATTAATTGGAATCAGGAGTGGCATAGGATGATGACATGCTGTTGATTTTTCCAAAATTATGTGGAGAAACTTATTACAATGAAATAGCATGCTGATTTTTTTTTTGAATTATCGGATGTAGATTGGAGTGAAATTTACTAAAATGATGTCCTCTTGCTGAATATTCAAAATAATATTTCTTTTTATGGAGTAGTACAAGGATAATGTTAAAACAATTTTACCAAATATTGATCACGAGTTGTGAGTGGGAGCATGCACGCGTGAGAGAGAGATGGAGCACCTTAAGTATATGTGGTAATTTTAAAATTGTCGGAGAAAGAGAGAGATTTGAACTTGTGCTTTTATGAATTGGACGGTATGTATTTAAAGTTGCACCATCTCAAACTTCGTGAGACATCTTCCTTAAAATTGCAATATATGGAATCCTTACTTTTTAAGTCTCTTTAATCTCCTGCATTAGATGCAATTATTTGGGATGTTAAGAATTTCCGGTTGAATACATGGAGGCTATCTATTTAACTCCCACCAAATGCATGCAAATTACTTTGAATTAGGGTCCTTAAATAACTTAATCGATTCATGGGATTTATAGGATGTTTCATGAGAGCCAAGTACTCAAGTCTCCACATCCATATCCTTATATTAAAAAAGGACAAAAACCATTAAAAATTTTAAACTATGTCAATTGTGACATATTTACCCTTAATTTTTGTTTGTGACATCAAAAATTCTAAATTTATACTTATGTGACACATTTACTTTCTATCAAACTTTTGTCAATAAGAACCATAAAATTTTTAACATAGTGCCTACGTGGCTTAAGTGAAATAAAAATGACATGGTTTTGGTTGAAAAATTATCTAATAGAACCTTGATTGATGGTAAATACATATTAAGTTTTGATATTTTTTATGTCACAAGAAAAAATGTACGGTAAATGCATCTTAGTGGGCATTATTTCAGCCTTTTGATATCATAAAAAAATCTAGAATAACTGTATTATAGTGAATATAGTTTGGGATTTTTTATGACTTTTTTTTAAAGAAAAATCTAAAGCTTTAAGCAAGTATAGTTGTGCAGAGTTTGTCAAAAACTTAGCCTATTTGAATATGTATTGGCTTTGCCTATATTGACTATGCAATAACATGGCAATTGTTAGTCATTTGCACGTTATGGGTCGAACTTTTAGGGAAAATTTTAAATAAAGTTCTAAAGTGCCATCGTTTTCTTTAATAATAGATTCAAGTGAATGTTGTTTCAAATAAGGGCTTGATATACCATCGTTTTCTCAAATAAATGGTCTAAAGTAGACATTGTTTTAGATAAGGATTTGAAGTGTTATGTTAGTTTTAAAAAATGGCATATGACCTCACCAATTGATCGATGGCATTTCTATCTTTTACTTTTAATTTTTTTCTTTCCTTGTTTTTTATTTTCCTTTTTATATGTTTTCCATAAAAAACTCATAAAAGAAAAAAAAAGTGAAAACTAAAAAAAAAACACAAATAATAATAAAAAAAGGTGGAAGGATTGCGACCATGGCAAGTGAGGTCGCTGGTGATGGGGGCCGGCCATGGGCTGCTGACGGTTGCCATCCCTTCACCTGTATCTTTTTTAAAAATTTTAGCTTTTACTTTTCCTTTCTTGGTGTGTCTTTTTTGGAAAGAGAAAAATAGAAAGAAGATAAGAGAAAAAAAAAAGAATTTTTTTAAAAGTAAATGACAAAAAATGCCCTTGATTAGTTGGTGAAATCAAGTCATTCTTTGAGACTGATATAATAATTCAGACCTTTAATTGAAATAAGATATGTTTTAGGTATTTTATTTGAGAAAATGAGAGCATTTTAGGCTCTTATTTGAACCAAGGTTCACCTCAAATACTTATTTGAAAAAATAAGGACATTTCGAGTCATTATTTGGAATTTTCCCGAACTTTTATGTGATTTTAATTTCCTAGAAATCATTGGCATAGGGATTATATTTTTCGTCTCTTGTTGGAGGAAATTTCCACCAATTGATCTTCTAATAGATTGGGTTAATATCATACCGCCATATTTGTTTAATGGAAAAATTATCCAAAAGACCTAAATTGAGTCTTAAATCTTTTTATATATTTCTAATTGAGTTCATTTAGCAAAATTTAGTTAAAAATCGCTAATGTTAACAATTTTAATAATATTTTTCATTTTCCTTTTTTTTTGACAACCCTAGCAAGCAAGAGCTACCCTCACTTGAGCTAGGCGAGGGCGTCGTGGCCCTCCCTTCCATTGGTGAGGGCCTGACACCCTCACCTAGATCCACGCAATGGCTAGGGTGAAGGTCGTGATGCCCTTGCTTGGTCTGGGCAAGGGTGTCATGGCCCTTGCCCGGTCGATGATCACCAAGTAGAGTTAAAAAAAGGAAAAAAAATAAAAGGAAAAATTAATACAAATTTGGAAAATATATTATTAAAAATTATAAAATAAAATAAATGAATATATTAATAATTTTTTACATTAGCGTTGGTCGTATCACGAAAAACAACAAACACCCAAGTTAGGGATTTTTGACTAAAATTAGTTGGATGGACTAAATCAATAAAACGTGAAAAATATATAAAATTCAAATGGTATGTTTTTTTTTTAGTAAATGGTACGGTTAAAATTTTTATAATTGTTATGGGTCCATAACTTATTTATGACCCATTTAGACATTGAATGGGCATAAATGAGTCATGCTTTATTTCCTAAATCACTCATAATGGGTTTCAAGATAAAGGGACTAAAATATATGGGTCTAGTTTAAACCCAATTACAACCCATTTTACAACCCACTGTCTCTTTTCCTCTTTAGCCTTATAAAATGTCTTTTTATAAAAATTAAAATTATATTAAATTTTTATATTTCCTTTTTTTTCCTCTTTCTTCTTCCATCATGGTCGGTGACTAGCTAGGCAAGGCTCAATCTTGCTAGCCTCGGGCCTCGCCAATCTAGCGAGGCAGAGGCCTCATTTATGTCTAGTGAGGCTCGAGCTCGAGCTTGGCCTGTGACTGGTCGCCAACAATTGGATTTTTGAAAAAAAAAAAAAAAAAAATAATTAGAAATTTGATTTTTTTGAAAAAAGAAAAATTAAAAAATTAAAAAGGAGTCACGGAGGAAAATTTAATCATATTTTTCATACCAAATGATGGAAAATATTTTCTAATTTATTTTCAGATTTCAGGAAAAAACAAAAAATATTATAATTTTCTTGAGAAAATACTTCTTGGATAATATTTTCCAATAAACAAATGAAGGCTTCTTTTTAAAAAAAAATTATAAAAATTTTCCGCTAAGTTTGTATTGCATAAAAGTGTTTTAGCAAATACCATTTAAAAAAAATCATGAAAAATAACTTTTCTTAGATTTAGTTAAATGGGTTAGGTATGGGTTGATAATGATCATGTCGAGTATGAGTTAAAAATTTTGCACTATGATAAATGGATTATAAATAGATTAAATTGGTTGATTTGGGTGGGATCATTTTGACTCGATCTAAACTCGACCTATCCACCCGTTTGACATGCCTACCTTTTATAATAACTAAGTTATGACTCACACTCAGCAACATGTGAGAATATTGACTTATTCAACACAAGTGAGGATCATGATCCGATCAAAGTTGCATGTAAAGTAAAATATCAAAGACTAAAACTACAAATATTACAAAATATCATGAGCTAAATTGCTAAAAAAGAGAGTATATAATTACACTATCATACATTCAATTGTCCTTGAGTCGAGGTCTTTCTCACCTCTTTTAATTTTCCCTCACTAGAACGAAGTTGGCTCTGTCAATGCGTCTATTGGTTTGAAAATTGAAAAAAAAAAAGCTCTTTTTTTCCCTTAAGCTTCTTGTATTTATGGAAAAGAAAAACTAGGATTGGCTCTCAGATTCGTGAAGGAAAAAAAGAGGGAACCGGTGCAATGTCACAGGATACATATGATATACACCGCAGAGCATGCATTTGAATCTTGCTTGCCATGAATAGACAAATACGCCTCATCAAATGGCAGGATACCTGTGAATAGTGATAGAATCATAGGCATCGCTTCAACCTCTTGCCTCAAAAGAGATTTAGATGAATTTCACTTGATCATATAGAAGATTAGACCAAGGACAAATTAAGTTATGACCTATTGACGAAGAATTCGACAGCAGAATCATGAAATATGAAAAACTTTGGTACTAAATATATGTCATGGGTAAAGATTTTGGGTATCTACGATACAACGGATCGGCGAATTTTATATCAATAAAGATTTGTTACTTGCGCGAGAATGCCATGCTAAGCCAACATTGTCAAAGGCTCAAGTTTTAGCCATGGTCCTTCGCAACCTCCTCCTTTGTCCTTATAATAATCAAGGCCTCTTTACATAAAACGCAGTAATTCCTATTCCGAGCATGAGCCGAACCAACACTACTGATAGACCGACAATTCATAAAACGGAGGAGTAACCGGGCGATCCAAACTCGTGATAAAAAGGAATCCAACCAACCATCTCGACAGTAAATCATTTGTCATGCACACCACCGGAGGGTGGAAATTCATTTGAGTCTTAAGGAAAGATGACCATTTTACATATACAGAGCTTGTTATGTGTGCCGGAATGACTGCTAGTTCATCATAATCAATATGTTTAAGTGCAGCAAAATCAATCGGTAGTGGTTAAGATTATACCTCATCACAACCCAGAGCTTAAAAGCTCTATTAGGGGTCACTTCGCCTGCCAGGTAACTTTGATGGGCTGACAAGATTGCATTCTTTATTTTTATGTGTCGGTGTCCGCACACCCCAATTCTCCAATTAGGGAGGTTGTTTCTCTTCATCCTATCTAGAGTACTTCGAATTTTATGTTTTAGAGTTTAGATGTAACTGTTTAATGTCATACTAAGAACGAATAAATTAACAGATATATAATTTGTTATGCGTGCTAAAATAAATGCTAATCCATCTCAATCAATCGGCTTAAGTGCAGCAGAAAGTGCCCTTCTTAACCAGCTCCTCATCCCCCACTCTCTCCCTCTCTCTCTCTCTCCCTGACCAGAAGCTTCCTATCACTATTATCATCATCAAGGTGGCTTTACCCATAAAAATGCTTTGGCAGCCAATCAAAAAGGAAGGAAAAGAAAGAAAGGGAAAGAAAAGAAAGGGTTTTGCCCTATATCAACCTATCAAACATTTGCTTCCTGTCCATACGACCAACGCAATCTCCTCCTAAAAACAAAGAAGGAGCCTCCTAAAGTACATAGAGAGAGCAAAGCAAGCCGAACATGGAGTCGCCGCAAGCTCACGCCCTGCTCCTCCCACTCCCCGTGCAAGGCCACATTAGCCCCATGCTCCAATTCGCCAAGCGCCTCGTCTCTAAAGGTCTCAAGGCCACCCTCGTCACCACCCTCCACCTCTCCAAATCCATGCGCGTCGACCCCTCGGCCGCTGCCTCCTCTGTCGACATCGAGACCATTTCCGATTGTCGCGGTGGAGAAGGCCTGCCCCAAGGCGAGTCCTCCGAGGCCTGCCAGACGAGCGGATTGAGAACCCTAGCCGAACTGATCTGGAAACTCGAGCAGTCGGCGCACCCGGTTGTTGTGGTCATCTACGACGGCTTCATGCCGTGGGCGCTTGATGTGGCCAAGCAATGCGAGAAGCTCGGTGTCGCTTTCTTCACGCAGACCTGTGCTGTGAACAACATATACTACCACGTCCAGTGCGGGCTGCTCGAGCTTCCTCTCCCGGGAGGAGGGAGAGTCGAGGTCCTGGGATTGCCGCCTCTCGAGCCGTCGGAGATGCCGTCGTTCTTATATAAGCTGGGTTCTTACCCTGGCTCCTACGACATGGTGATGCAGCAGTTCTCGAACGTGGGCGATGCGGACCTCGTGCTCTTCAACACCTTCTACGAGCTGGAAAAAGAGGTAACCTGCACACAAATTTACATTCGCCTGTTGCTGCCGTCATATCTGCAAGAATGAATCTTTCGAGTCTTCACATCGTATCATTAGATGGACACAGTTCTAGTAGAGATCTCACCACCCAGTTCTTGCTGAATCTACAAGTTTTCTTCCACGTACGTTGTCTCATGTTGTTTGAGATCTGCATATACACGATCATTACGAATACACAAGGTATAAAATGATGCATTATTGTGTCATGGGCCGACAGTTCCTTAACCGTGGAATAGCCCGTGTGATGCCTGGTAAGCGACAACGCTAGGTTAACCTTCCTTCTATAGTTGTTCCAGATAACATTTTAATGAATAGCTTTCGCGTATTAGATTTAACCACGTTCAGCTTAGTTTGGGTGTTTAATCTATCGAGCGAGACAATAAATCACTTTAGGCTCAATAATTGGTTTAGTGGCATAAGCTTCCGATCAATTTATGTACAGGAGGTCAATCCTACCTTCATAGCTCCTAAGTAGTATACTTCTTTTATCTTAGAACTCCTAGCACCAACCATCACTCTCATGGACCAATTGTGTTCATCCCCTCCGCATCACTTACTTTTCGCTCGATAACTTTGAACTCTTCTCATAAAGGTTTATGAGCATAAAAGAATCACGGACCATGACAAGCATGCACTGAGATGCATCCCGATCATTCAATCTTGTAGGATTCGCTTTCTCTCTACTTTCTACATGAACCGTGACTTTCAGCGGTCGTTGAAAGTTGGGAGTTGGGGATTCAAGCTCAGCACTTCACGTGACTAATCTTCTCCTTCAGTTAATATGTCGACAATATCAACTATTCTTCTCCGCAGTTTGTATGAACAAAAACATTGATATATCTAATAAGTTCAGGTTTCTATGTCAATGAACACTGAGATATCATATGCCATAAAGTTTATTTAAGAACATGAAACTTGCATAATATAAATCGTAAAGATTTTACGTGCTAAACTTGATATTTAACATCTCTCTTTATTCTTCAATTCTCCCTTAATTAACCACTGAAACTAGGTTTAATCCTTCGTGAATACAAATTAAATTACACGTGAATTTAAGATATCTAAAATTTCATTTTTGCTCCTACACTAGTCTCTCATTTGATTCATTTTTCTCTTTTTGATTGGATATTACTTTATTTCCATAAATCTTCTTTTTCATTTTTTAGCATTGTAGATTAGTTAACTAAGTTTTTTATAATAATAATAGAAGGTGATCAACCTATAAGTAAATTCTAACATGATAGGAGTTTTTTGGGGAAAAGTGTTAGAAAAGTCCTAAACTCATTTGTATTTGTGTCAATTTAGTTCTAAACTTTAAATTTGTGCCAATTTAGTCATAAACCTTTAATCAGTGTCAATTTAGTTATGAATTTTTTGACTTAGTGCTAATTTAGTTATAAAACTTTTAACCTAGTGCCAATTTAGTCATTCCGGCTAATTTTGGCCTGATTTTGTTGATGTGGCATAATCAATGCTGATGTGGATAACTTTAAATAATATTTTAATATTATTCTGAATTATTTATTTATTTTTTTTTTATTTTCTTTCATTTCTATTTTATTTTTATCCCTGTTCTCCTCCTTCCTCCAGTTGGTCATTGGTTGGGCAACTGCTAGAGGTTGGCGCTGGTGAGGTCAAACTCGCCGACCCTTGGTGCGCCTAGGGTGGCCTCGCGTTAGGCAGGCGAAGGCTCGCCCTTGCCAGATTGGGCAAGGGTCGTTGGCTGGGAAGGAGGAGAACGGGGAAAAAAGGAAAATAAAAAGAAAAGAAAAAAGAAAGGGAAAAAAGAAAGAAAATAAATAAACAAATAAATATAATTTCGAAAACATTAAAATATTATTTAAAGTTGTCCACGTTAGTGTTGACCGTACCACGTTAGCCGATCAATGTCCACGTCAGTAAAATCTGGCCAAAGTTAGTTGGAAGAACCGAATTTGTACTAGGTTAAAAGTTTTAGGACTAAATTGGCACCAATTGAAAATTTAGGATTAAAATGACATCAAGTTAAAAAGTTTAGGACTAAATGGGCACCAATACAAAATGTTTAGGACTTTTGACATTTTTTCCGAATTTCTTGTATTGTTTTAATTTGACAATAAGGTTAGATGCACGTCCACGAATGTCAAGGGTGATGCAATTTTTGTCTCCGAAGTGTATGCATGCCCTTTAAAAGTAGTGCCGAATAGGTGCAATAGAAATTTGGTATATTTACTTGAGGAATCACCAATCCGAGCCTATTAATATATTAAGTTTGATTTATATTTCCACTCGAAAGTATAAGTTAATGAGATATAAGCTATCTAAGATATATGTTAATTTCTCCATAGCATATCGATTCCCTGTTGTGGAACTGTCGCCTAACATCCTAACACTAACATGCACACCTCAGCAAATCTCCCTCTTAATTTGAGAGTCACATTTGAGATTGTTTTCTTGAGAGATTCATCAATGTGATCCACACCCTACCCACCCAGTCAACCATCAACTTTGATATCTATTGCATGGAAGACACAATAAAAGTATGACATCTTGACTTAACGAGATCACTAAAAAGGAGCTGGAACGTGAATTCATCAATATATCTAGTTGAACATACCTTCATTCAATAGTTTAAGCAAATAAGCTATAGCCAAATTAAGATATAATTGCTTTAAAAGGTGAATTACCTAATCAGTCCTAAACCCATTCTCCTAAACCTTCAATATTAGGGATTTCTGATGAAAATTTGCCGAAATGACTATATTGGAATATTGCATAAAAGATTTAGGACTAAATTAAAAAAAATTGAAAAATATAGGACTAGATCAATATTCGTACAATAAAATTAAGATCAATTGGGCAATTTTCCCTTGCTTTTTACTCGAATCTCTTCTTGTACATGAGATACTTGCCTGACACCTTGGGCGCAAACCTTGGGCGCAAGCTCAAAAGAAGTAAGCAATACTTCTCTTTAGAAGCAAGGATGGCACGCCACATTTTCCCCATAAAAAATGAAAAAAAAATCAATCTGCTAAGACCCCGCTTATTAGCTAGTTTCTTTTTATGGATATTTTCACAAGGGGACAAGGTCACCGGTTCAAACTTTAGTCTATAGACAAATACTATGGTCAACACATACGGCCGAAGACGATGAAGAATCAGCCTCCCTAGAATTTCAACCTTTTATATGCAATTCACAGAAATCGTTTCGATTCGATCACATCACCTAACTCAAAATTCATCGAGGAGAGAGAGAGAGAGAGAGAGAGAGAGAGAGAGAGAGAGCCAATGGAGCCATCAAACATGCCACGCCGCCGACCTCACGTGCTGGTCCTCCCTACCCCCGCCCAAGGCCACATCAACCCCATGCTCCAATTCTCCAAGCGCCTCGTCTCCCGAGGCGTCAAAGCCACCCTCGCCGTCACCGTCCACCTCGCCGCATCCATGCACGCCGACCCCTCCTCGCCCGTCGGCCTCGAGACCATCTCCGACGGCCACGACGTCGGCGGCTTCACGGAGGCCGAGTCCATCGAGGCCTACCAGACGGATCTCCGGACCGTCGGGTCGAGGACCCTGGCCGAGCTGATCCGGAAGCTCGACCGCTCGGGCCGGCCCCTCGACGCCGTCATCTACGACGGGTTCCTCCCGTGGGCGCTCGACGTGGCCAGGCAGTGCTCTAAGCTCGGAGTCGTCTTCTTCACGCAGACTTGCGCGGTGAACAATATATACTACCATGTGCACCGGGGCCTGCTCCCTCTTCCGCTTTCGGGGCCGAGCGTCGAGGTCCCGGGGCTGCCCCCTCTCGAGCCGTCGGAGATGCCGTCGTTTGTACATCAGGTGGGGTCATACCCTGCCTTTCGTGACCTGTTGGTGAATCAATTTACGAACGTGGATGATGCTGATTTTGTTCTGTTCGAAACCTTCTACGAGCTAGAGAAAGAGGTATATACGGACAATCGTCCATTGATGGCACCATATGAAGAACTAGTCTTCCATAATACATGTTATCTTATAGATATATAACGTTAGCAGTACTTTATATAGAAAATATGGTCAGTAATTGTAAACTACACACTCATTTTTTCTGGATTTTATATGGGAGATTAAGTTTAAATTTCAACGTGCAATATATTCAATGTTCACTCTCTCTCTCTCTCTCTCTCTCTCACTCGTTTCTTTCTTGGAATACTTTCCAATGAGATAAGGTGGTTGACTGGATGTCGGCCAACTTGTGGCCATTGAAGACCATCGGCCCCACCCTCCCCTCCCTCTACCTGGACAAGCGCCTCCCCGACGACACCGCCTACGGCATCGACCTCTTCACCCCGACCACCACCTCCGCCGTCTCCGCCTGGCTCAGCCACCACCCGCCCCGCTCCGTGGTCTACGTCTCTTTCGGCAGCATGGCCGACCTTGACCCTTCCCAGTTCTCCGAGCTCGCCCACGGCCTTGCCCTTGCCGGCCACCCCTTCCTCTGGGTCGTTCGATCGTCCGAGCAGCACAAGCTCCCTCGCGATCTCATGGACTCGATCCCTTCCGAGGAAGCCCTAATCCTCCCGTGGTGCAATCAGTTGGAGGTCCTCGCGAGCGATGTGATCGGATGCTTTGTCACGCACTGCGGGCTCAACTCAGTGATCGAGGCGATCTGCCTCGAAGTCCCGATGGTGGCGATGCCGCAGTGGACGGACCAGACGACGAACGCCAAGTTCGTGGAGGATGTGTGGAGGGTCGGGGTCAGGGCAAGGGCCGACGAGGCAGGGGTCGTTGGGAGGGAGGAGGTGCAGAGGCGGGTGAGGGAGGTGGTGGGAGGAGGAGAGAGAGGGAGGGAGATGGCGGAGAGCGCGAGAAGGTGGATGGCAGCAGCGAAGGCGGCGATCGGGGAAGGCGGGAGCTCCGACCGGAACATCGATGAGTTTGTGGAGGAGCTCACGAGTCGTGCGTCCATAGAGTAGTAGAAGAATCAATACATAAGATTGATTCGAGTATTTCCATTAAAAAAAGACAGGTATTCGAGACTGGTTAAAATTGAAATTTGAGTACGAGAAAAACTCCTATTAGATATATTGATGGCTTCCAACTCGAGTTCCTTTTGAATGAAAGGATCGAACTTCTGTTCTGCATCTCTAACATAAACAACCACGAATGCAAACCGGCGTGCTTCAAGGTTTTTAACACTTCTTCCCTCCTTTCCCACGAAGGAAATGGAAATGAAAATCCTTCACTGTGCAATACCTTCTCGTCGGCCTCTACTCGGGTCTACTGTGTACGTTTCACGTGCGTCGCGCTCGGTTCGGTGACGTTAACGTTGTCGTACGAGAATCGCAATCCGATAAACAGCGATTTGCTCTCGACTTTTGGGTCATGATCCTGTTTTTCTCGACAATGTCTTTATTTGATACATAATCCCCAATGAAAACAAGGCTGCAAATTGTAGCCCTGCACCTTGTGATCAGACGAAGATCGCCAGATGTGTCTTACCATATCTCCCACATTGGATAAGACTGAGCATGTGCTCAGTATTTCATCACTAGTCACTGCTCAGCAGCTGCACGTTGTCCACTACCAAATGTCGAACTTCGACTGACAATATGGCCACCGAAGGCCAAAATCCAAATTACACAATCGACAAAATAGTTTTTAAAAATAAGCATGGAATTGACCCGTTGACCGTCAAAGTGGGACTTTTTCTCTAGCCATGTTGCGCCGATGCGGAGAACAAGATGAATAGACATGGTTTAGGGTTTCAAGGGGGAGATGGAGGAGAAATGGTTATTGAAGTAGTTGTACTATATGGCGAAAGTTTGAGTATGGCATGGTGCTCTAAATTCTCAATAATGTGGAGTCGAGTTCATCAATAATTGTAATTATTGTATGGACACGAGTTAGTAATCGGTCATAATAACTATCATTGAAAAGATTATGCGTAGAGAAAAGTGAGTGCAAAATCTTTAAAACCGATCATTTTCCCTGGGGAGTGTTTCGTCTCGCGTATGTTCTTATTGGAAGATAAGGGATTGCGCAACCTCGTTCGACTAATGTGCTTGAATTTCCCATATAAAATTAGGGCTGGAGGACACGCCACATGTGAATTCTATGCAGGCCTCTATCAACAAGTAACTGTCGGTCCTTCTGTAGCATGAATGACCCGCCATATGTTCTTCGTAAAATATTAATGCTGATGCATTTATTTTAAGAAAAATAAATTATTTAAAAAATATTTTCGTAAAAATAATCATTTATATAATTTAAGATAATTATTTTATGAAGAATATTTTTATTATGGATAATAATTAATTTCTGAATATTTTCACCTCTTCTCCGCACGTTCCCTTTTTCCCTCCCCCATTTTCTCTCTCTTCCCCCTCACATTTCCCCCTTTCGACAGCCCCGACTTGCCCATCTTTTCTCATCTTTTCCCCCTTTTGACTAGTCTTCTCTCTCGTCTCTTTCTTCTTTTTCTCTTTCCTCTCTCCTCTCACCTGACACCCATGTGGGTCTCTCTCTCTCTCGCGCAGCACGTTCGACGCCTCCCCTTCCCAGCAACTTCTTCTACTTCCTTTCTTCTTCTTCTTCTTCTTCTTTTCTGGTCAACGTTGGCTTGCTGCTGCTGCTGCGTTTTCTTGCTGCTGCCACCCACCGTCGCCGCAGCTCCGCCGTCCCGCCAGCTCGCCGCTCGGTCGCCGGTGAGTCGGTGGTCCGCCGGCCTTGAGCCGAACCAGTCCCGCTCAGCTGCACCGTTCCTCCTCCTCCTCTGTCCGAGTCAACTGCTGTTCCTGCTGTTTCTGCTTGCTGTTTGCTGTGTCCGCTGCTGTTTCTTGCTGTTTCTGCTGCTGAAAGTTGCTGCCGTTGCTGCTGGCCGCTGTCCGGGACACAGCCAGCTGCTGTCCAGCATCGCCAGCCGCTGTTCGGCTGCTGTCCAGCACAAACCAGCTTCATCGGAAGCTGTTTTGTTGGAAAACGGCCGCCGGTTGTCGCCCGTTGTTGTCCCCGAGCGAGCCGCTCGTTGTCCTTGCCACCATCATCGTGCTCGTGTCGTCGGAATCGACTAATTGATTTTCTAAACCTTGCTTAGGGTCCATTAGGGGTGATTAGTTTAGCATTAAGATTGATTAATGCTTTGGATGATGGATGATTAGTATTATATTATTGTTGATTAAGCTTGTTTAGTATTAATCATGATTAGATTAAAGTAACACGGGTTAGGTATGGATATTAATGATAAAAATATTTTTCGTTAATTTATTTTTGTAAGCGACAATATGTGATCATTTTATAAAAATGTTTTTTAAATAATTCATTTTTTTTTTGCAAAATAAGTGGATCAAGTTTAGTCTCACTTTGGACTACTATTGACATACCTGCTAACGCCACCGAATGAGCGTATTTAGCGTTCGACCTTTTCCTCCAAGTCTCTATCGTCAAGATGGTGACTTTCCTATATTAAACGCAAGAAAGCGTTTCCTATAATTGACTCAATCTGATGTGATATCAAGAGACTTTTAGTTCGAGAACTCGAGTTCATCCGTTCAAATCAAACCCTTTTTACGCAAATTGCTCCGAGCCAGAGTCATTTTTACAGGCGGATCGAATCTCTGTGCTCGTCCGCTATAGATTGCTTCCGACGAGTTCATATATCGGCACCTCTTTAGGACTCAAAAGAGTGTATAGCTCAAACTCTAGAGAAAGTGAGGGAAGTGAGCCAATGGATCCTTCAGGCAAGCCACGCCACCGAGCTCATGTGCTGGTCCTCCCTTACCCAGCTCAAGGCCACATCAACCCCATGCTCCAATTCTCCAAGCGCCTCGTCGCCAGAGGCCTCAGAGCCACCCTCGCCCTCACCGTCCACCTCGCCGGATCCATGCACGCCGACCCCTCCTCATCCATCGGCCTCGAGACCATCTCCGACGGCCATGACCTCGGCGGGGCTGCCCAGGCCGAGTCCCATGAGGCCTACCACACGAGCCTCCGAGTCGCTGGGTCACGGACCCTGGCTGAGCTGATCCATAGGCTCGACCGCTCCGGCCAACCCCTCGACGCGGTCATCTACGACGGGTTCCTCCCGTGGGTGCTCGACGTGGCCAAGCAGTGCCATAAGATCGGAGTGGTTTTCTTCACGCAGACGTGCGCCGTCAACAACATATACTACCATGTGCAGCGCGGCTTGCTCCCGCTTCCGCTTCCGGTCTCGGAAGGAACCGTCAGGGTCCCGGGGCTGCCGCCTCTGAAGCCATCGGAGACGCCGTCGTACGTGTATAAGCTGGGGTTGTACCCTGCCTTCTACGATATGGTGATAAACCAGTTCACGAACGTGGATGATGCGGATTTCGTGCTCTTCGACACCTTCTACGAGCTAGAGAAAGAGGTGTGTACGAACAATCTTATGCTGCTGCTGCTTTCTCATCGTAGATCAACGTAGCCAATAATTCTCAGAAGTCATTCGTGATGAACCTTCTACTTTTTCTCATCATACTTACGATTTCTTTGTTGAGTCATTGCATTCATTCAGTTCAATCACGATTTATATTTGTAGTGCTTAAAATAATTAATCAATGGATAACAATTTATGTCTAAATATTTTCATTAACGATTAAATATTTTTTATTTTTATTTTTATTTTTATAAGCAATATAAGTAAGTGAAGATGAGATTATGTCAAGATACTCACGCTTGGCTTAAAATTCGTCCACGTCCTTTTACCAAAGTCTTGGAGAGCAAAAAATATTCTTTTCTTCTTTGGCTTTTCTGTATTTGGAGTCTTGTGGCCGAATCATATGCTGGGACGGCGTGTTCATTTTGCTTTGGTCGATAAAGCTAATTCAAACTTCCGATAAGAAAATTGTGATGCCTAAATGTTTTACTTGTCCAAGTTTGTGTCATAATATTTTACTCTATAATCGACATAAAAGGCGATGTGATCGCACCATATTTTACGAGGAAATATGGTGAATTGCGAAGGTGTTGGTTGTATATCATCGATTTGGTATGCCTCGCATGCGTGTGCAAATACGTCACCTTGTGCAAATTTTCTTGAGCACTAGTAAAAAGGGTCCACAAGCAACCATAGTCAATCGACAGTTCTTTTTACACCTTTTTACCGAACCCTTATATTTATAGACATAGTCAATCAATTGTTCACTTTATTTTGAAAAAAAATCTATAAACGTGTTTTATCCTGAATTAGGTAGGAAATTAGTTATTCATCTCAACATGAACATTGCTCTCTCTCTCCCCCAATGAGTTTAGGTTATCGACTGGATGTCCGCCAATCTGTGGCCGCTGAAGACCGTCGGCCCCACCTTCCCTCCCTCTACCTGGACAAGCGCCTCCCCAACGACACTGCCTATGGCGTCAACCTCTTCACCCCGACCACCACCTCCGCCGTCTCCGCCTGGCTCCATCGCCACCCGCCCCGCTCGGTGGTCTACGTTTCCTTTGGCAGCATGGCCGACCTCGACCCCTCTCAGTTTTCTGAGCTCGCCCACGGCCTTGCCCTCACCAGCAGCCCCTTCCTCTGGATCGTCCGATCTACCGAGCAGCACAAGCTCCCTCGGGATCTCATGGACTCGATCCCCCGGAGGAAGCCCTAATCCTCCCGTGGTGCAATCAACTAGAGATCCTCGCGAGCGATGCGATCGGATGCTTTGTCACGCACTGCGGCCTCAACTCAGTGATCGAGGCGATCTGCCTAGGGGTCCCAATGGTGGCGATGCCGCAGTGGACGGACCAGGGGACGAATGCCAAGTTCGTGGAGGATGTGTGGAGGGTTGGGGTCAGGGCTAGGGCCGATGAGGCGGGGCTCGTTAGGAGGGAGGAGGTGGAGAGGTGCGTGAGGGAGGTGGTGGGAGGAGGAGAGAGAGGGAGAGAGGTGACGGAGAGTGCGAGGAGGTGGATGGAGACAGCGAAGGCCGCGATTGCAGAAGGCGGGAGCTCGGATCAGAACATCGATGAGTTCGTGGAAAATCTCGTGAGTCATGAGTCGACAAAGTAGTGGAAGCGTGACATCTTAAATTTTCCTTCTATTTATTATGTGGGCAATTACTATATTACGTGGAAATGTTATTTCATACTAAAAATAAAGTAAAACAACTTCAAGTTGTCAAAGATAAGTCTTATCTTGAACAATGTATGAAGTATATGATTAGCATTTTATTTCGCATCAGATTGAGCGTTCCTTGGATTAAGTAAATTTAATGAGAGTTTTGTTATAATTATAAAAGTGCCACTAAATTAATGAATACTAGGATAGTGCCATGTCGTGCTATGATTACTATACATTGAGGATGCCCAAAAATGGCTTTAGATCACACAAACATTACTTAATCTATACAAAAGGCCCATATGCTTTCACATAATTATTGACATCTCTTTCTTCCCCTCTCTTATAGCCACTTATAACTCATACAAGTTGCCGCATTTCCTAAGTTCTTAACCATATGTTTTAATCAAGAGATGGCATCATCATGATATTACTCTAGCCTTGGTTAGTTGAGCTCACGTATCCCAAGAGCCCCAATTAAAAGAGTCTCCATTTGGGATATATTCACAACACCAGCATAAGCAAATTTAGCTATTCCATCTTATCAATCATGGTCTGTTGAGGTGGATTAAGCTCTATATTCACTCAAAACTTTCCATCCAAAATAACAGAAAACTCGAGGGACTAAAATAGACTGATTTACTGAATATTCTTGAACTTGAGTGGTTGTTGTTTGTTCACCTAACATAAATCTTGATGTTGAGCTTAATTGGCCTTCAAGATTGGCATGTTGAGTTTTGGTCATTTCTTACCTAAATTGAGGTCTTTTCTACATGCCTAGGTGAATTGCCGAGCTCGAGTTATGAGGCATAGATGAATATTTATAATGCTAACCTAGGTTAAATTCATTCTTGCGAGCTTAATCTTGGCCTTACAGCTTGATGGACTCTAATAACCTAAGGCCATTCCATAATTAGACTTTTAATGGTCTGAATTAAACTTAAATTAGGCCAATTAAGGCCCCCCCCTTCTGTATAAAATCTTGGGCACCACTCCTTGCTTGGGCCTGGTTGAATTTCCCCCCACTTCATGGGCTCAGTTTATCTACTTAAGCTTAGAATCATTCATCGCCGGTTTGATTAAACGCGACTAATTGAAATATGCTCATAACGACTATGTTCTACTTAATTATTATTTTTACTAGGGGTCAGGATCGATATTTAATTTTTATGCAATGAATTACTAAATAGGACATCAAAATTTAAGTGTCAACAATTTTGAGTCTAGTTACTTCATCACTCCTTGTTCTCTTTGCCCCGATACATGCTCTAATTTTACATATTAAAATAAGGGCCGTAGGACCACTCCCTAATTCCCTAAATGACTATGTTTGAAATCCTTTTCGTTATACTCAGCGGATGCACGTTCACGAACTGTCATTGGTGATGCAATATTTTTCTGCGAATTCTATGAAAGCCTTCTTCAACTGGCACTAGTTCTTTCAGGTGCATGAACGACACGCCACATGTTTCTTGTAAAAACGACATTCGGCTAAAATCTTGGTAAGATTATCCGCCTAAGTTTACGTCTTTGGCAATTAATGTCGTGGCGTATCATTTAACATTTAGCCATGAAGTCTCCATCATCGAGAATTAGTTCAATTGGTTGTGATATCAGGGTTTTCCGATTTGAAAACTCAAGGCCACCTATCTAGATCCGACCCTTTGTGTGTAAACTGTTCTGAGTTAGGATCGCCTTCACAGGCGGACTGAACGGGTTCACGAGATTTATGAAGTATTCCATGGACGTCCGTACTTATGCCGCTGGACGGTATAAAAGGGTTACAAATAGCTCCTTAGGAGTCCATGTATGAACCCTTTCCAAGACGACAACTCCAGGAAAGAGCGCATGTAGTACATGTACTACTCCCTACCCCCGCCCATGGCCACATATACCCCATGCTCCAATTCTCCAAGCGCCTTGTCTCCCGAGGCCTCGAAGCCACCCTCGCCCTCACCGTCCACCTTGCCGCATCCTTGCACGCCGACCCCTCCTCCTCCATCGACCTCGAGACCATCTCCGACGGCCACGACCTTGGCGGGTCTGCCCCGGCTGAGTCCCCTGAGGCTTACCAGACGAGCCTCCGGGTCATCAGGTCCTGCACCGTGGCCAAGCTGATCCAGAAGCTCGACCGCTCCGGCCGACTCCTCATGCGGTCGTCTGCGATGGCTTCCTCCCATGGGCGCTTGACGTGGCCAAGCGGTGTGCTAAGCTCGGAGTCCTTTTCTTCACGCAGACTTTCGGGCCGAGCATCGAGGTCCCGGAGTTGCCGCCTCTCGAGCTGTTGGAGACGCCGTCGTTCGTATATAAGCGGGGATCGTACCCTGCCTTTTATGATATGTTGGCGAACCAATTTACGAACGTGGATGATGCTGATTTTGTTCTCTGACACCTTCTATGAGCTAGAGAAAGAGGTATATACGGCCAATCATAAACCGTCAAATATGGCTTTAAAATCTATTTAATGCAATCTGAATGCAATATTAAAGGAATGAGCCCACTCATGAAATATAAATATGCAAATTTCCCGAGATACACTCTTCGAGATATGTTTTTGTGGTTTTTCCCAAATGAAATATCCTGTGATAAATGTATGCATGAAGACACGATGCAAGAATGTAAATGAATACTAGCATAGACGTAGCACGTGTGATTAATTACTTCCGAACGAACCACTCCCCATTATGAGTATATATAAAAGCCTTCATCACACGAGTAAACTATAACTTCTTTTAGGCACAAATATAACAAGAATGCCTTAACTTTTATGTGGCACTCACTACAACTTATTTGATTTTTGCTCAATTAAGTGCCACATTAAAGTAAAATTGATCATTTGAGTGTCAATACCGACAAATCGTCTTATATGAATTTTTTGCAATATATTTAATATTTTTGATTTTTTTTTCACATTTTAGTGTTTTAATCTTTCTTTTTTTATTTGTTTTTTATTTTTTATTTTTTGTGTTGGCCACAAGGGCATTGCCCTCAACTAGCGGGGCTGCGAATGCCCTAGGCAAGGCCATCACCAACTATGGGTGAGGGCCTTTGCGACAAGGTTGCATTGGCCTCGCCTAGGGCCATCATGCCCTAGCTTGTGGTTGGCGAGGCCATGATGGCCTAGCCCATGGCCATGGCGGCATTGCCAACCACGAGTGAAATCCCTCACCTAGATCCAAGCTGCCTTGCTAGAGGCCGATGGTGGATTTTCCAGTGAGGTAAATTGTTGATAGCATTTGAGTGATTGATTTTGTAAATTTGTGATATTTGAGTGAACGAAAAAAATTATAAAAATTATTCACGTTGGTGTCGGTAATGCTACATAAGACGATTAACATCCATGTTGGATTTTCCAGTGAGGTGAATCGCTGATGCCATTCAAGCAATCGATTTTTCTAATTTGTGGCACTTAAATATGCGAAAAATAGTTATTGCACTTAAGTGAGCGTTGTATAAAAATTATGACACTTATGCCGTACTTATCTCGTTTCTTTTAACTTCAAGTCGGAGAGTTGAAACACACGCTTAAGCTCAACTCTAGCTATGATCCTGCAGAACCTGAACGTGAAAAGAAAGGCAAAGCAGTGTGAAGGAAATCGGAATACGTAATCGACTCTAACTTAATTATCGAATAGAAGCGACCTAATTGTATGAAGTGATCCGATGGAAAATTGCGCATGGTTAGAGATAACCACGCAAACTTAAGAGCTTAGGGATAGTGAAGCACGGTTCTAATTGACTGAACAGTGGAAGCCCATCCGCGATACGTTGGTGATGCAGACCGACTATGGGTGCGTTTGGTTTAGCATTTGCAAGGGGCTTTGAGTCCAATGCAAATGCTGAAAGCCCAAAGTTACTTTGGGAAATACAATTGTGTTTGGTAAAAATTTTTTGCAAATGGACTTTGAGTTGGATGTGCATTTGGAAAAAAAACTTTTGCAATGGGCTTTGATGGGTATAATATATGTATATATATATTTAAAAAAAAAACTTGACCTAAGCCCTTCGCCGGACCGGCGGCCATTTGGGGAAGGGCTGCCTCATTTTTCAATTAAAAAAAATATTTAGGCGCAAAATTGGAAATATAAAGAATCAATGAGGGTAGTTTTGGAAGGAAAAATATGATTTCAACATTTGAGGGATGTTGAAAGCCCAAGGCTAGTCCCTACTAGCCTTGGGTTTTCAGCATTTTGAAGGCCAGCTTTTAGTTGAAAGCTGGTTTCAAAACTGAACCAAACGCACCCTATATGATTTCTAGCGACGAGCTTGCCGGATGTGCAATGCGATCTTTGTGCGATGGAGAGATGGTAGTTGTGTCCACGTGCGGATGAGTTCACGTTTGTAAATCCTATATTTCATGGCCATCTTGAACGTTGCAAAACGGAAGATCGTGGTGTTGGGAAACATCTGTTCATCGGCTATAGGATGAGTCTTTTTGGCCATGGTTGTAGTTCCTCCAATGAGGATGCTTAGCTTGGATTGTGTTCTTTATTTTTACGTGTCGATGCTCGCACGTATTGCATTCCTCATTTTAAGTTGTATATTTTTCTTTTTTGATAAGAAGATAATATTGTTGGGTATGCAACCCTAGCTCTGATACCAATTGTTGGGTATACAATTGTAGCTTTGATACCAATTGTTGGAACTAAAAGGATAACAAATAGCTTTGGAGGGTTTGGTGGGGAGAGAATAACACAAAAGAAAGACAATAATTTTCAAAGGCCTTGCGTGGGCTTTTATACAAATACACACCACTAAGACAAGCTCAACAATATAAGCTTTTCGAGGCTAAATTCTCTCTCTCTATGCTTCTAAGACTCACTCTCAAACTAGCTGATACATGCACACACTCAGCTATTCTATTTTCCTCTCGATCACGGAGGAACAACCTGCTCACATAGAGCAACTCTTTGAGGCTCACCCTATGGCTCTCTCTGTTGAGGCCAACACTTTTCTTCTTCTGTTCTAGCCTCCCTCTTCCCTCTTCTTAGCCTCTTAAATTTCACTCTCTCTGCATACAAATCACTAATGAACTACATCTATATTTATAGGCATGTCCACCGCCTGGACTCCAAGATACAAGAAGCAAAGCTGAACTGTTTCTCTTATTTGTCGCCTTCTAGCTGCAATTTTCTTTCTTATAAGCCAGCTTTGAATAGTCAACAATTGTGGGCTGCATGTTGGCTTTGTACGTGCTTCCCATGCAAGTAAAGCAATCCTCTTGGCAAGCTGAACTTTGCTTCTTCTCTCTTCTTTCTTAGATAGCTCATGATGCTTCTGCATCCTTCTTTTCTTGCTGCTCAAGAATCAAGAGACGGTGTCCTTTAACAAAATCAGTTTTAATTAATTCCCAACAAATATCCTCATATTTTATGTTACAAAATTCAGATGAAATAATTTAAAATTTTATTCACATCCAAGTTCTCTTATTTTATCGCCGCCGAACGTCTTGAAATCGCCGTCTCTCTCGTCCGCGTTCTGCCTATAGGATGCTTGGCTGCATGTGATCTCTTGCCTTCGCAGAGCGTGCCGCCGTTTCTTCTTCTCACTTCAGCCGCGAATGCTGACAAAATATGTGGCCGCATCTCTGCCCCCCGAGGTGTCCACCATTTCTATTCGCTCTTCTCCTCTCTTACGGTTCTTTTATTGGTCGAACCTATCGAACGTTCAGCTTGCCATGCTTCTCCCTCTCTTTACTCTTTTTGGCAGAAGACAAGTTGCGTGTTTTTGGAGAACGTGTAAAAACAACCTTATTTAGATGTTAGCAAATACCTTGACCCAAATTTAGCGGGGGCGATCTGGCCGGCCATCATCCTTGCTAGGTTTTGAGCATGCGATCGGGGAGAGAATAAAGAATGTGTGTGAAATCTAGGATTGATCAGTCCTAAAACCTATTATGTTATAATCAATTCCCAATTTTTGGACATTGGAACCTATCTTCTTTGTCTAAAATCGGTTTTGGAACCTACTTTGTTTTTTTGGTCCAATTCCAGGGTCTACCCAAGAACCTATTTTATTTTTTTGTTCCTTTTTTTTATTCATTTTTTACAGCAAAATCATGCAAGGCTATGAATAACAAAACGATTCAAAATAAAAGATGAACAAAAAAAAATCCTATTATGCTAAAAACAGTAATCCATAAGATGAATACCTAGTTATGTACAATTATAAACAATAAAAAATTTCAAACATGTAACATAAAATATAAATTATAAAACTCCCTTCCTCATTCATCCATAAAAATTTAGGGAAAGAGAAAATACTACAAGGAAGTTCCAAGAAAGGACAAAAGACAAATGAGTGCTGGGGTTAGAATTTAAGGGAAAAAGAGATAAGTTGTCACGCCCCGACCCTCGAGCATGCGGCAACCCCAGTTCACTTGCGGTCATTTGATTTGCGACTCCCCGGATCCGTCGCCGACTGTTATTTTTATCTTTTGATTAAACGCATGCGGAAGCGAAATACAATCCCCGGTCAATTACAAAAACAGGGATGGCAGGAAAACTCAATAAGAACACAACAAAAGTATCGCTTTATTAACTAACTGATTAACCCTAGGAAGTTTACAATACAAGCTCTTACCACGGGCATCTTCCTATTGAGCTAATGAGACCAACAGGCCAGGGTTAATCTACTACCTTCAAAGACGGCCACGAGCCGTAACACGCGTCGATCCTCCATCCTACGGCCCTGAAAAATGTTAACCACGACGGGTTGAGATAAACTCAGCAAGTCAAAGTCCTAAGCCCCGGTTAGGAACTTCGCTCGCCTTGGGAGCAATCTAACCATGCAACCTAGTTCCGACAAACAACACATACCACACCTCAAGCAATATTATCATACGACAGTTCAATAAGCAGATGCAAATACAGGCGACCCTACCTGGCCTTGGCACACGCAACCTGCAGAAACTGTCATTTCAACCGTCACGACATTAAGAGCATGCGAATAATCAGAGCATCTCACACAACTTTCTCATGTCTCACACTCACACATGCTCCGATTATTAACGCCCCCTCCCGGGCCAACGGCACAACCTTAAAGTTGGCGGTTTTCGGCTAAACCAGCTTCGTCCTCTTTACCTCGAGGCACGGCGACGTCGGGGGTCATCCCTTCCCTCTCGACGGCATTCCCGAAGGAGCACAGACCCGCCCACTACCGCAGTCCCGAATCGACAGAACATAGGACCCGCCCACTACCGCAGTCCCCGTCACATGTCCCCCGTCGGGCATCCGACCAAAGTCGGGCGACCAAACGGCCACGGCACAACCCCATAAGGATTGGCGGTCTTCCGCAACGCCGGGTTCCCTCATTTAATGTGATCATGCAACACATCATCAAGCAATCCAATTATGTCTTTGCTCTGTCGTGAATGCAACATCGCTCATACTCATGCTCATGCGACATGCCAATAACCCACGCAATATGTCATACGATCTCACTCGACAATTTCCAAACTTCGATTTTCAATCAGCATTCAATCACGCCCATTCCCCAACTCTTGGGAACAACCAACTCTTGTCATTTCAGATGACCAATCAACATCACGATACTCCGATATCCAACCCCGTGTTTCAATATTTAAGAATAAATAAACACACGTCTCAATATTCAATAATAAATAAATACGTGTCATCACGACGATGCCAATCAACTATTTCCCAATAATACTTAATTATCCCAAAATAAGTATAAAATATAATTATATTCAAAGATACTCATTTAAGAAACATATAATACTATAGTCGATTTTTCCGATAAAATAATTCAAGTCCCACAAAATACTTATAATTATTTTTCAATCCCATAATTAATTATCCAACCCAAATAATTCCATTTAGTAAAACTCTTCTTCAATAAACCAATGTCATTAAATAAAATAGTATATAAATACTATTGACTTTGGAAAAATAGACCATAGTAATTTTCCCCCAAAATTACTCAATTAAAACCATTTCCAATAAATAATCACAATTAATTATTTTCTCCAAAAATAATTAATTTTCAGCAATGAATAGTAATAACAATATTACTATTAATAATTCGAAATTATAAATTAATTTAATTAATAATTCCGAAAATAATAAATAATTATTATTTATTCCAATAATAATAATAATAATAATAATATTTATTAATATTAACACTAAGCAAGCTTAAACAATAACATTAAAACACCCATAATCATCATCCAAAGCACTAATCCATAATTAAACTAATTAAACTACTCCTAAGCAAGATCAACCCCTAAATAAGGATTAGGAAATCGACTCACGATTTAGCGATTCCGACGACACGAGCGCGACGGCGGCGGCGAGGGGAACGCCCAAGAACTTCCGGCGCGTCGGGACAAGGTGGCCCGGGACTGGGTCTCGGCCGAGGGTGGCTGTCCACACGTCGAAAAGCTGGGACACGGAGGAACCAGCGGCTGTGGTGGCACGAGGCTGGCTGGTGGGCGGTCCGGCTACTCCGGACGGCGGCCAGCAGCTCCGGCGACCAAGCGGCGGCTCCGGCGAAGTTGGACAGAAGCTGGAGAGGGAAGAGGGAGGTGGTGCAACTGGTTTCAGGGGGTGGCAGCAGGTCGGGGGTGGCTCTAGCGCGGCGGAGGAGCTCAGGCACGGTCCCCCGGCGGGCCTACGGCGGTGACCGGCGGCGGCGGGCAGCGGCAAGGCTGCTGGCCGCTTCTCCAGGTCACGGCCAGAGGGGTCGAGGGGGAGAGAGAGAGCAAGGCGACGGTGGCGGCTGCTGGGACAGCTCCCGGATGGCCCCCAGCGGCGGTCTCGAGCGGCCGGACGGCGGCGAAGGGCGGCCGAACGGCGAGGGTGGCCATCCCGGCTCCAACCCGAACAGAGAGAAAGAGAGACAGGCGGAGGCAGCGGGCGGTGGCTTGAGCTCGGGCAGAACCGACGAACGGCGCGGCCAACCGGCGCGAGACTCGTCTGGTTCTGTTGACAGGCCGACGAGCAGCTGACGGTGGCCGAGACGGAGGCAGCCCAGCTCCGGCAGCGGCGGACAGAGGAGGAGAAGACGAAGACAGAAGGCTGGCTGGTTCGACTTAAGGCCGACGGACAGCGGCTCACTGGCGACCGGGCGGCGAGCTGGCAGGACGGTGGAGCTGTGGCGGTGATGGGTGGTGGTTGCTGGTCTCGCCGGCGGGGAAGCAAAGCAGCAGCAGCTTCGGCGAGGGAGAAGGCCAGCGGAGAAGAAGAAAGAAGGAAGGAAGAAGAAGAAGAAGCTGGGAATGGGGCTGGCGTGCAGGGGAAGTTGCCCGAAGAGAGAGAGAGAGAGAGAAGACCGGTCAAAGGGAAGAAAAGATAAAAAAGATGGGGGCAAGTGGGGAGGGTTGCTGTCGACAAGGGGGGAACGTGAAGAGGAAGAGAGAGAAAAGGGCGAGGGGAGAGAGACGTGCGGAGAGACGAAAAAAGGGGAAAAGAAAAGAAAAAGAAAAGAAAACAAGACAAATATCTAAACAAGCTTCTAGAAAGGGGTATTTTGGTCTTTTTACCCCTGAAGCACAAATTCCAAATATTTGGCTCCAAAACTCGGCCCGTTAAATCCTTTTCCAATAATTCGGGCTTACCGAAATTCGGGATGTTACATAAGTATTTTGGCTTTTTAATTTGTAAAACCGGTTTTGATATTGATTTCATAACAGGGTGGTCTGATCAAGTTCTCGGATGAGTATTCACTCGAAACTTGTTTCCAATCGGTTACAACCAGTTCTAAAAATTTGGAACTTGTTCCTAGACTGGTTCCAATTGGAATAAGTTCTTGACCTTCTTCTTCTTCTTTTTTTCAGATGGTCCAGTTCGGTTTTGGGTAAAACCGGTTTGGTTGCACACCCTAATCCAATTGCCCCATGGACTCTTAAAAAGTGTTATATATAGCTCCTTAGGAGTGTCCATATATGACCCCTCTTCAAGACTACAACTCCAGAGAGAGTGAGGGAAGTGAGCCAATGGAGCCTTCAAGCAACCTCCGCCGAGCGCACGTACTAGTCCTCCCTTTCCCCGCCCAAGGCCACATTAACCCTATGCTCCAATTCTCCAAGCGCCTCGTCTTCAAAGGCCTCAAAGCCACCCTCGCCCTCACCGTCCACATCGCCAAATCCATGCACGCCGGCCCCTCCTCGTCCATCAACCTCGAGACCATCTCTGACGGCCATGACCTTGGTGGCCTGGCCGAGGCCGAGTCCATCCAGGCCTACCTGACGTGCTTCCAGACCGTTGGGTCAAGGGGCCTGGCTGAGCTGATCCGTAAGCTCGACCGCTCGGGAACACCGCTTGACGCAGTCATCTACGACGGGTTCCTCCCGTGGGCGCTCGATGTGGCCAAGCAGTGTGATAAGCTCGGAGTGGTTTTCTTCACACAGACATGCGCGGTCAACAACATATATTACCACGTGCAGCGCGGCTTGCTCCCGCTCCCGCTCTCGGGGAGCAGCGTCGAGGTCCCAGGGCTGCCACCCCTCGAGCCATCAGAGACGCCGTCGTACATATGCAAGCTGGGGACCTACCCTGCCTTTTACGACATGGTGATCAACCAATTCATGAACGTGGATGAAGCTGATTATGTGCTCTTCGACACCTTCTACGAGCTGGAGAAAGAGGTAGATACGTACATTCTTTATGCTGCTGCCTTCTCATCATTTGCTAGTGCAGTTAGAAATTCTCGTCAGTCATTCGTGTTGAACCTGCAACTTTTTCTTGCGGTTTCCTCACTATCTAACAGCAGAACAAAGACCAGTTTACTGAGTCGTAATTATTTAGGGTAGTTCATTTCGAAATATTTCATTAATAATTGGCGCAAAAGGCGATGTTGACCGATCTATATGGGACAAGAAAAAAATGTGAAGTTGAATCTTGAAGGCGTGTTGAGTGTACATCATCGATCTGATTCAACGCACATGCGTATGCACATACGTCACCTCGGGCGAATTATGGGTTCATGTGAGGAAAAATGGTTCATGCATGCGGTAGAAAACTAACAATCCTTATCAAATCCTTATATTAATGGTGCATGCACCGTTAGGGGTGTGCATCAGTCCCAAGGTCAATTGAGGAACTGGACCAATAGACCCTATTTGACTGGTTCTAATTAGGTCATGGTTCCAAGTTCTAAAAGGTCAATTTTATCCCAACTCGACCAAACCGAGAAAAACTTGGATCGTGAAGTGACGAGCGATTGTTAGTGAGTTTTTAACTTTTTTCTTTTTTCTATAAGAGAACAGACATTGGATGTCATTTCACTTTTTTTTCTTAGCAAGTGAAGCCCTTTTACCCTGCCCACCACTCCTCTTTGGCTGCTTTTGAATGGCTGGTGGTGGGCGAAAGTTCAGGGCACTTGCCAACCACCTCTGTATCTTCTTCCCGTTGATCTTCTTGATCAGCTCTGCAACAATGGCTGCCGCAGTAGCTGCTTCAGAGTTCACTCCATCTGCCCTGCTGCGTGTCTCTGCTGGAAAAAATTTGCTATTCATTCCTTGGTACCTTGTGGAAAAATAACAGAGATAGCCATTGTACACGGTTGCGGTTGCGGTTGCGGTTGCAGTTGCATTTGGTGGATAATAGCATCTGTCGCCAGTACTGCTGGTGTGCTGCTAGTTACTGTATAGTGTCCTTTCTTTCAGAAATTGCCAATAATGAACATAGTACTCTTGAATGTATGGAACAGATCCAAACCGAATCCCAAGCTGAACTTGAAGCCAATTCAGTTAGAATTAACAGGGTCAGTACCCAATTCCCCAGTTTAGGAATGGTACCCTCGGTGGTTAGGTTCCAAGCTGGAATGGACCACCCCTAAGTACAAATAATCATTCATTTTTTTTTCCCGAAAGAATTCTGTATACCCCTTAGGCAATTGATTTAATTTGGGAAATTAATTATTAATTTCAACATGAAAAATGTTCCCGCTCTCTCTATCTCACTCACTCGTTTCTTTCTCTCCAATGAGATAAGGTGGTTGACTGGATGTCCGCCAACTTGTGGCCGCTGAAGACCATCGGCCCCACCCTCCCCTCCCTCTACCTGGACAAGCGCCTCCCCGACGACACCGGCTACGGCATCAACCTATTCACCCCAACCACTGCCTCCACCGTCTCTGCCTGGCTCAGCCACCACCCGCCCCACTCTGTGGTCTATGTCTCCTTCGGCAGCATGGCCGACCTCGAACCCTCCCAGTTCTCCGAGCTCGCCCATGGCCTTGCCCTGGCCGGCCACCCCTTCCTCTGGGTCGTTCGATCGTCCGAGCAGCACAAGCTCCCTCGCGATCTCATGGACTCGATCCCCTCCAAGGAAGCCCTCGTCCTCCCGTGGTGCAATCAATTGGAGATACTCGCTAGCGGTTCCATCGGATGCTTTGTCACGCATTGCGGGCTCAACTCAGTGATTGAGGCAATCTGCTTGGGGGTCCCGATGCTGGCGATGCCGCAGTGGACAGACCAGGGGACGAACGCCAAGTTCGTGGAGGATGTGTGGAGGGTAGGGGTCAGGGCTAAGGCCGATGAGGCAGGGCTTGTTAGGAGGGAGGAGGTGGAGAGGTGCGTGAGGGAGGTGGTGGGAGGAGGCAAGAGAGGGAGGGTGATGGCGGAGAGCGCGAGGGCATGGATGGCTGCGGCGAAGGCGACAATCAGCGAAGGTGGTAGCTCCGATCGGAACATCGATGAGTTTGTGGAGAAGCTCACTAGTCGTGCGTCAGTTGAATAGTAGAAGAATCACTAGATAAAACTGATTCAAGCATTTGCGTTCCAAAAGACCCCGACGTGGGTCGAGAATAAAGTACGAGTTGTATCCCTGGCTCATGTAGTAGATATTGCATTCCCGGTGCGGTGAATACATATCAAAGATTTCATCAACTGATGCCGGCGGTGTTTCATCAAACACCAGAGGCAATCCTGAAACAGTAGTCTGCAATTAGATTATCATCTTGGCCATTACCGGGGCCAATATCTCGCCGGAGCACGAGCGCGCATCTTGGAATGTGAAAGCAGTCAGCCGTCAACAAGAACCACCGCTAACTGGAAACCAGTTTCTCCATCAAGAATGGAGACCATGACAATCTCACATAACATGTACTTAATCAAATAGGAAGCTGGCAGAGAATGGCTTATCCTGCTGCTAGCAAAACAAAATCTCTGCAATAGATAGGTGCGATTGATACAAGTGATGAAAGAGAAAGCATTAAGAAGACACGGTCGCACCCGATGAAATTATCGAGTGCATATACCCTGCATGAACTAGTGCTTTCCAAAGATTTAAGCACCGCAAGGTGTAAATGATGGTCATCTGGTGTTGATTGTGTGGAATGAAGAAAGGCCTGCATAAGCTAGTGAAGTGTGCCCCCCTCAGAAGTGCATTAACCCCGTAATTGACATGCCTGTAGGTGCTTTCTGAGACCCCTTTCTAACACTTCCCTCAACAAAAAGCAATTGCTAAACTCAAGATTGAACAGAAAAACATCGATGTGACATTGCAAACACAGTTGAGTCGTTTGTCAGTGGTTAGAGACAAAAACCGACATCATACATTGCAAGGGTTTGACATCAGATGAATCGACTGGCATGATTAAGAGGTGGCATATGATCCACATGAACCAAGGGCCCTGGATTATTAGACAGCAAGATTAGCAACCAAGGCACATGGAAAAAGTAATCTGATGAATCAAGAGGGTGAACAAGCAACAACTGCCAACATCAGACTATGAAATTGATTGAAACAGAACAAATTGAAGCAAACACGAGCCTTGCCCCACATCATATCTCAGCACCATGCAGGTGATATTAGAAACTGCTGTGGCATATGCACATAGTTCCATACTGGCATTGCCCAGAAAACACCGTGTACAGATGTGAATATAAACTAAACCTACAGAGCACTCATAGTTGAAGATACAAAACCTTCATCAATAGCCTTAAAACTATCAAAATCACGTCAAACTTCCATTTAATGGAATCTGGATAGAATGAAGCTGAAACAAAAGATAGAACAAAAATAAATTTCCTTTGCTTCATTTAGGATTAGGGACTAAAACAAACTATGATGATCCTGATTATGACACTGACATCATTAAGAAGAAGCTAAGACCTTAAATCTAGTTGAATTAAGTGGTGATAAAGAAAGAACAAAGGAAGGTAGAAGAGAGGCATCTAAAAGGAAAATTAAATTATGAGGAAATAGTTGTAATCATCAAACAGATCAACTAAAGAACATTACCCATCAATATAGCATGATTATGCTGATTATCTCTAAAGTATAAAACTAATTCAGCAATGCCATCATTTCTCAGCAAAATACTAGGTGTTTAAGTATCTCACATCACAGGAATACAGAGTTTCAGCAAGCCTTATATATATTAGTCTCCCTCCACCTAACAGCTTCAACTTTTAGGTTAGACTTTCTAATAAGGAATTAAAGCATGTTCCATTCAAAATTTCTTTCCAGTGAATGGTTCCATATTCATTAGTAAGTGTTGTTCTCAATCAGGTTTGCACTTGAGAGGGGATGTTTAACATCACATATCGCTTAAATATGGGGATTCAATACTCTTCACATACGTAGCCTTTCCACTTAATAGCTTAAACTTTTTATTATCAGACTTTGTAACACTAGGTATGAAGACACAATTCTAGCCATGCTACTGATGTTGACTAGAATCAATTGAGAATATGTGATCCTCGTGAAGATTCACTGACATCACATCTCAACCAGTAAAAGTGCAAACCTAGCACTTTGGACTTAATTCACTATTTATGCTGTTAAACCTGAAAGACAGCAAATAATAGCAAATACAATAAATAGGCCTGAAGTCAAGCACAGCAAACAGCAACATGTATATCATTTAGAATGTTAAAACAATCCTAATTGACTTGGACTGTTGTAAATCCTAGGGCTCTACCAGAAATCACCGAAGGAAAGACAGTCTCTATGTTTGTCAGCAATAGAGACCAGATGTTTGATGTAATAAGCAAGAACATAAAAGCTAAAACATTCAATCTTTGCAATGAGAAATGTGCAAAATCAACAATTTAAGGTCATGAAACCACCATATGAGGGAAGCAGAAGAATGACAAGCGCCTCTCACCGTAATGAACGTTGAAAATTTGATTGAGTGCACAGAAGCATGGTTTTGATATGGATGATAGTGGTTTAAATTTGTGCAAGTGTATGTGTGCAGTAAGTATTTGGTAGAGGATGAACAAGGGACGAGGTAGGATAGTTCGACAATATAGGTCATGGTATAAAGGGAAAATAGTTTGATGGAGGTGTTGGTGGAGGAGCATCCTGATATGGAGTTTTAAGCTCATCTCCCCACACTCACAACATGAATGGATGCAAGCCTTTTATAGGCAATCTCCACCGACTCAGCATTACAACCACCTTGGAAGATAGCTCAAACACAGCTGTAATTTTTGACCTTTTATTAACCACTTATTTGACTTAGCTAAGCTTTTCTTATTCAATTTGGACGTTGGATAGTCTTCTGCAGCTTTCCATCACCGACTTAGACATTCTGCTTACTGTTTCTTTTACTGGTGCTTGCTTGCATTGCCACGTGAAGTCTTCAAGGTTCAGCTAGCCACCGCCATTGAGGATTCTTCTAGTTTGCAAGCTGTACGTTGCTTGGTTCTAGTTGTCCCATTTTTTTGATTATTCTTTCTTCATGGTTAAGCAGCCTTCACATTTGACTTCAAGTTGGCATCTTCAACTTGGAAACTTCTTGTTCTCTTCATGATTAAGTTAAGTGAACACTCTTGAGAATTTTAGAGAATGTGGAAAATGGATCACAATTTCCAACAATGAACATGGTGTTACAAGGGAAAATTCCCACAGGACTAATAGACACATAACATCAAAAGAGTTCCTCCTGACTAACTCATAACTTCGTCCACTATTAACAAGAAATGAGACCTTATACAAAGTGATTAACAAGAAAATTGCAATCTAATACTTATGTGTGCAACTCAAGTTTAAGAAGAATAAGGTACTGTATAACAACTAATTCTCAAAACAACCCATACACCTATTTCAAAAGCAAGTGCCTTCTATTGGGTTTAAAATCCTCAAGTATTGCTTAAGACATCTTCTCAAGTATCATGTTTAAGTCCTCTTGTATGAATTTATATAAACTAAAATCAATTTTGATCACTTTCTTTATGGCAACCAAAGCCAATGGAAACTAAAAGACAACAGGTGCATTGTGATGGAGGAATCAACAACACAAGATGGTTCTTAAATAGTTTCCCGATACTTTACTCATAGCATTTAACCAGCCAGGCATTATATGCATTAAGTACAATGGTAGTATTAAGAGTCAGTAGGTAGGTAAATAATACATAAGATAGTTAGGGTTTTATGAGTGCCACTGTGCTCTATAAAAGAGCTCTATTCATTTCAAGTAAGAATATATCCCTCTTCTATTCTCTCTCTCCGTTGCATTCCTAAAATCTCAACATGCTTCAAGCCACCTCTAATGACCAATAGAAATTCAACCCACCTAAAATGAACAATACAACATTTAGGGATAAATCACGGTCAAGATGCCCGTTGGTAAAATGTGAGACTAGAAAACCTCAGGCTTAATGGGTGTGGCATCAACTTCCAACATCTTCCTACCAAATCCACAGATTTTACTAATGAAGTGGCTGTAGCTTAGGTAGTAACTTCACATTAAGTCCACTAGGCACCACTGAAACACCCTTCTTACAGGTGGTATAGACCTATGCTATTTGCTTAAATCTAGTAATGGATGTCCTTTCAAATCCTTGGGAACTAATTTATGTCTCAGATCCACTACAAACAAAAGGATTATGCAATTCAGAAGCTGAAGGTATAACAATTATTATAATATAACTTCAAACTAAGATCTGAGGTAATTACTCAAATTTTTTCCCCTTGATTTAAATGTGTAAAGCTATGCATTCAAAAAGCATCGCCTAGATGTAAGCAAGAGAAACTCGCATACCAGAGGGTCAAAGAACCATAATAAGGGTTTAATTGCCAGTAAATGCTAATAACCTAAGCTGTATCAACCTTCTAAATGTACTAATGTAGAAATTTGAACTAAAACCTTTGTAATTGCCAATATAGTATGAAAGGTTGTGAACTAGGTTTCCATAATGCTAGGAGGATTAAAGGAGATTATCCAAACAGATCAGGAATTACTTTCAAATTACATGTTGAGACTGAAGATCCCCTTTAAACATCATCAGAATAACCCTTTTACAGCAAATGCTCCAGAGAAGAGTTTGTCTTAGGGCATCCATCGTATGACAACGGTAGAGAGCACGCATGTACACAGTCATGGCACTATCATGAATGCAGACAAGCGTGCTCTCTCTCGTTGTCAAGTAATGGTTTCCCAAAGATTGAAGACAATCTGCATCCTGCAACAAATAAAAATATGCGCTGGTCCAAAGTCAAGTCTTCAAATAGCAGTTACATCTTATAGTAGTACAGCTGAAACCTTCGGTAGTAGGAGACACACTCACAGAGGTACCAAATCATTGACACATAAGGGGAAGAAGCCATCTAAAAGCTCCATGGAACTTTGAAATACAACAATTAGCACCTGAGAGGAAACAGATATTGTTTATGTATACTTGAAAGGCCAGTATGCCAACAGCAATCAGTAGACTCAGCAAAAGTTATGCTATGCTTCATGTCTTCCCCACTCATTTATGAAGAGTGCAAAGACAGAATCCCTTGGTCTCGCAAGTGATACACAAGTAGAAACACGGCCGCCAAAATCAAGAAAAAAAACACTTCTGAGCAGAAAAAATTTCAAGAAAGAAATATCTGATTTTATGCTGGGTTCACCCTTCAATGACTAGATAAACTAATTAAAGCGAAAATCTTGTCCTCTCTCTTATTTTGGTAATCATTGGCACAGTAGTCAGCTTTTATTTATGAGAACTTAGACACATGTAAGTACTTAAACAAATTCTACTATGATCCCTGTTGCTATGGAAAGTAGATAATTGGCCGTTTTTTAAGTTAATGTCAAAGCCATAAGAAACACTACAACTTGAAATACACCCTTGGTATCCTTCAGATTTTTATGCGACAGAGAAAAAAAAAGCTCCAACCCATACCATGACCTAATTCTGAATTAGCAGGAAACGAAAGACAAACCAAAATAAAAACGAATGCTTATGTCATGATTGGGGATGGAGGCGAAGCTTTCCAGATATTCAAGTTCAGATAAGAACCGAAAATTCATGTAAGGAATATCATTTCCACTTAGGATTTGTTTCTCTCTCTTTTTGGCCAAATCAGCTGAGCCTCACGGTAAAAGGAATCATTCCATCCACGAAGCTTGAGAAATCATTGAAGAACTTGGCTCAAAATGGAGATTCCGCTGCATATTACACGAGATCAGCGCTAGAAAGTAAGGCCTAACTGAAAACATAGTTGGGACAAAAATCCCGGGAAAGCTAGCAAATGAAGAAAGGAATTCCAAAAGACAGTTTACATTTCAACAAGCGATAGTTTCACACAAAATGCAAGCAACCTTCGCACCAGATCAAGAAGCAAAGGAAGAAATGAAGGTAACAACACAAACCGGGCTTAAAAGTGTTATGCATCTTCTGCCTAACTTGACTCGATATTTACCAAAACTTGCATAGGCCATCGATTTATTCAAGCATTACTTCCAAGGAACCGTCGAAGATAAGTGAAAAAACCAGAACCCAAGATTCTACACACTAAAGCACGCCAACACACAAAAAGACAACACACACACAGAAAAAGAAAAAGAAACGAACTTTAGCTTACTCACAGCTACAAAGAGAGACCTGAGAAAGAACCAGGCATTCTAGAGAATATGCAGACCTTGAAACCCAGAAAGAGTCGAACCCTTTTGGGAATCTCAGCAGTCCCTCCGTTCTACAGCTTTTTTAAGCAAAGCTCAAGACCCCATCTCAGATAAAACTCCGAAAGATAAGATGATAAATGAGAATCTGTTTCGTCGCCAATTAGCGGGTTTTAACGGAGAAAAATCAACAGTCCTTCGCTTGCCTGTACTTGATCATGACGTTGACGTTGATGTTGATGTTGATCCCCACCATTAAAACGCGCCTTTAGAAATTCTGGGCACCATTTTCATCTCTGTCTCTCTCTGTCTCTCTCTGTAGCTGACTGGTGGGTCCAGACAGGGGTACATAGTGGACGATCAAATGATGATGATTTGTCCACGTACACAGTGATCTCACGCTTGACGGAGCTTCTTGAGGGTGGATCTGCGTTTCGCATAGATGGGTATTAGACCGGAAGGTACAGACAAACTCGATCGGTTCATTGTACTGCAATGTACCCAATTCCTGATTTCAACTTCGTCCTTGTTGGGCGATCGATCATGTCACGGGACTGTTCCAAGTCAAGGAGAGATTGCGTAGGCGGACAATCTGCGGGGGTTCGGTCGCGGTAATAATCATGATCCTGGTGTTAATGAGATCCCTTATCAATCTCATTTGCTATCTTCTATTTATTAATATTATAAAAAATTTCAAATTAATATATTTATAATAAACTTATTAAAAATAAAATAATTTATTATTAAAAATTTTAAATTGATAAATTTTGATAAATTTATTTTAAATTGATACATTTATGATAAATTTATTATCTGTTAGTTTTTGTTATATTTTACTATTACCTTACGGAGTTTGATGGCCTATGACGATTGATTGATGTACTATTTTGAGATTTTACTTTTCTTTTATCACAATTATATTAGTTTTGTAGTATCAATCAAATATAACATATGATATATTTGTCATAAATATATTAGTTTGAGATTTTTTTACGGTTAAAAAATTAGTTTAGAGTAAATTTTTTACAATTATACTAGTTTAGGGTTTTTTGTCATAAAAAAAAATTAGTTTGGGGTAAATTTGTTACAGATGTACTAGTTTAGAATTTTTTGTGGTATTAATCCATTGTATAAAATAGATGGTTTATATTAGCTTAGAGTGCCCAAATTATTATCCTTCTTGTAACAAGTATTTTTCTTACCCTTTCTATTTATCTTGCTTCCAATTAGGATTTCTCATTCTTCTTCAAGCTTGCCTCATCCAATGATTGTTTTTAGGGTTAATACCACGGAAAAATCCCAAACTGGTACACCAATGATAAATTTATCAAAAATAAATTTTTTGACTATGAAAATTCTCAAACTATTACATCGATGACAAATTTGTCCTCCACTAGTTTCCATTAAATTTTACTATTAGATTGCTCAATTAGATGACACATGGTAGATAATGTTTAGTAAAATATCACAAATGATTTAGATTTTGGTGGTCAAAAAATTAGTTTTTACCTTTCATTTAACACATATGCATTACTTTTTGTGTTTTTTTTTTTGCGGTATTAATATAGTTTAACAAGGGTTAAAATTATCACAAATGTATCGATTTAGATTTTGGTGGTCAAAAAATTAGTTACGAATAACTATGTTATAAGTGTTTTAACTAAACTATAAATACTAATACATTTCAATAAATTTAAAATAAGGAATTATTAGTGGTCCAAAAATTAATTTGAGGTAAATTTATCACACATGTACTAGTTTGAAATTTTTTGTGGTAGTAACTCTTGTTTTTAATAGGTTTTAATCTTTTTAATTGTCTTGTAATAACCAACTTTACTTATGCTTTATATGAGGAAATTTACAATTCTTCTCTCATTCAATTTCTCCATCCTACTGAAATCATGAATTTTATTATTAACTCATTATGTTATATTAGAAACGAAAACTAATTGCGGAGTGCATGATTCTGCTAACAATTGCATTAATTACTAAGAAAAATGAAAAGAAATAGTCTTATTATCACACTATGTAATAATGATATTTTCACATTAATTTACACAACTTATATTATGACGTAATTCGATATAAGTGTGTACTTAAACTTCCATGCTTCCTTTTAATATTTAAATATAGTTAATATTTATGTTGGTCCCATAAAAATTCATCTTATTATAATTTAAGTAATTGCATTTTTAGAAGTTATCTTTCGATGTCTGGATATAATTTTGCTTTATCTCAATTTTGCAGCCGACACATTTTGACTTTTCCTTAATTTGACACACATTAAAAAAATTCATAATATAAAAAATTTGCAAGAAAATCATATGCAAATTTTTCATAATTTTTTTAAAATTCGGATAATATTATACATTTTGATGGGAAAGTAAGTTGCTTTTTGCTTTTGAGAATACATAAACAAAGAGGCCCTGTTGATCCAAATTTTACTTGCTCAACAAATATGCAAGTTGAGTTTTATGTGTCACCCTTTCAAATATTGGACAGAATTGATGATGTTACATATGACATATTTCATGTATCCTTCTGAAAATAAATCCCTAAAATTTGGAATATGTGTCTGATTTCACACCTTTAACGCTGGAGGGAAACCATACTTTATGAGGGGCAATCGATTTGCATTGTAGAGGGAAAGGATTAAGTGTTAATGTGTCGAACTATTTCTTATGTGAAATATTCAATGCCGAAACCATGCCAAAACCTAAGGGATCGAAGATTTATGACAATCGAACCACAAATACTTTTGCCTACTTAGAGGTTCAAGTTGCGAAATGCCCGGAGATTAAACGTGACGCTAGTGTCGCTTGACTTTGGTTGGCTTTCCTTGTCTGGACGGGGCCCAGGAACTGTGGGGCTTGCTGTAGGAAATAAATGCACGTTTCTGGTGGTTGGACTTGACGCTGATGGTTCACGAATCATCTTCTGAACAAGACCCCATCTACATATTCAAAATGTACAGATGACCAAGCTTGACGGGGAACCTATTTCGTGTAGATAACATATTTCATTTATTTTTGTTGCGACAGTATATTGCTAAAATTTGGAAAATGTACCGCAGTAGACACCTTTAATGCTGAAGGGGAACCTTACCTGTGAGGGGCAACCGATTTGCATTGTAGGCATGGTGAATCTTAAGTGTTAAGGTGACGGACTATTTGCTACTGGAAAAATTCAATGGCAAAAGCACAGTGAAAGGAACCTACCAAAGGGATCGAAGAGCAGGCAAAGCGGTAAATATGCTCCTCTCTGTGAAAATTAAGGTCTGTACTAGGAAGGATTTTTTCAAGGGGTAGTCTAGTGACCGCGTCATGGGTAGACAAGTTGAGGAAAGATTTTTGTTCTGTGTCGACAAGATTTTTCAAAGAGTACATTATTTTCTATATTGAGGTCTTTGGATTGAATGTCATCACTCGTGTGCATTATTCATGTCTAAGATGATGATAAGTCATATTAATCCACTAGTGTTTTCCCACAGGAAGATAATGAGAGATGGTTTCCATAGGCCACAAGTATTTTCCCATATTAGATTGGCCTCCTGCTGTAAATGCTAATCCATAGGCTCGTTAATACAATCAAAAACCGCAACACGTACAGAGTTCAATTCGGGCAGAGAGATAGGTGCTGTGATTCCGAAGGACATCAAGTCATGGTTCTCTCTTCGCTAAAGACGAACTGCAGTGTCACAAAGCTGTCTTCCTAAAGCTCTTCAACTCCTGTCTTGGTGTGGTGATCATTGGAGTACGCCGCAGAAACTCTGCTGAGATGGAAATCCACTCTTGACAGCCAAGGCCAATCTCTCCTGTCCTTATGGTGGGGCAAGAATGCTTGCTCTAGTAATTGAACAGGAATCACGTGTGACGGACAAAGAGTCATCACTAGTCTAAATCTTTCAAACATGGGCTCAAGAGGTACGCTTGGTGCTCTAAATTTCATCGCTCTTTCTCATCTAATTAGCCTGGACCTCATCTAAGCTAACAATGCTTTATCTCTCGGTCAACTCTCTCTCCCAGAGCATTCCTTCTGCTTTTGGTAGATTGACCAGTGTAAGGCTTTTTGTACCTTCCTTGCAATCGTCTGAGGGGGCATATCCCCAAGGAAATATTTAAGCCGAACTCTCTTTTAGAGCTTACTTTGTCATTCAACAATCTCACTGGTGCTATTCCCATTTCTATTGGGTTACTGGGCAACCTAACGCTTCTGGGCTTGATGGAGAACTCGATCCCTCCTGAAATTTGTGCAATCAATTCTTTGTCTTTACTTTATCTTAGCGGCAGACAAGCTCACTGTTCAACTTCCACTTGCATAGGAAACGTGATCAAGCTCACTGTATTTAACCTCTGGGGAAATTATCTTTCTGGTTTGATTCCCCGAGTGGGGAAATTGAGATCCCTTATTGCCCTCGTTTTGTACAGGAATAATCTTAATGGTTCAATGACATCTATTGGGAACTTGAGCAACCTAGAAGAACTCTCTCTCGCCTCTAATGATCTTTCAGGACCTGTTCCCCAGGAAGAGGGTGACTTGAGAGCTTTAGCCTACTTGCTTTGTCCAGAAATAGGCTCAAAAGGTTCCATCCCTATGTCATTTGGGAACTTGGTTAATTTAGAAACTCTTCTTCCTCATTGCCATGACCATTGTTATTGTCCTCCTCACTCTTCACCAGCCTTGCTTCATTAACCACTGATCAGAATGCAAATGCGGAGGAAGCACAACAGGCTCTACGGAAATGGAAATCTAATCTTGACGGTCGGACCCAATATCTCCTTTCTACTTGACAGGGCATGAATGATTGCTCTGATGATCAGACAGGAACTGCCTGTGACTGACCGGGGACTGTCACCTTTCTTGACCTTCCGGACATGGGCTTGAGAGGTCGGCTCGCCAAATTTGACTTCTCCTCTTTCCACTCCATTTTGGCCTCAACCTCACACAATTCCATAAGTGGCCCCATTCCTTCATACATCTGAAATCTCCATCAACTATCGATGCTTGATGAAATACTAAATGGGGATGTTGGGCTCCGTCTTGGAGCTCAATTTCGCTCAAAACAGTTTCATAAGTCCCATTCCAACTTCAGTAGGGAAACTAGACAAGTAACCATTCTTAGCTTGTGAGGCGACACTCTTTCTGGAACAGTTCCTCCAGAGATAGGAAAATTGAGAGCTTCAAAAAATAATCATCTCGAAGGTCCAATTCCAAGTTTATGAGAACTATAGTGACCTAACTCTATTGTACCTCTTCCTGCAATAGTCTTTTGGAGTGACTCCTCGAGAAGTAGGAGAACTTTGAGCACTCTAAGAGCTTTCTTTGTCAAAGATCAATTTCGATGGCCCAATCCCTTCTCCAATTCCTGGGGACGTGGGAGAATGGAGAGCTCTAAAAGTACTTGTTTTGGCAGAAAATAATCTCACTGGTCCAATCTCGGCTTCTATTGGGAAGTTGGTTAATTTGAGTGCACCTAATTTGCACACGGACCATCTCTCAGGCATCATTCCTCATGAGATAAGGAATATTACACTTTTGAATCAACCTTACTTAAGTGGTAATGAAATCACAGGGCAGCTACTGGAGAAAACATGTCATCGGGGGTCGTTGGAATGTTTTACAGCAAGCAACAACCATCTGGATGGTCACACTTTGAAGAGCTTATAGAACTGCAGTCGCTTATGGAGGCTTTGACTTGAAGGAAATCACTGAACTGGGAATGTAGCAGAAGAGTTTGGTGTCTACCATAATCTGAGCTATGTTGATTTGTGTTCCAACTACTTTTATGGGGAGCTATCCTGGAAATGGGAACTATGCCATAATTTAACGAAGTTGAATTGATCCCACAACAACAGATATGGCAAGATAGCCCCTATGATTGGACAGAGAACTCATCTCGAGGTCTTGGCTGTATATTCAAAACGTACAAGAAGAGTCATTTCAAGGGAATTGAGTCAGACTGACCTCATTAGAACTTCGTGTTCCAAAAGATAACTGAATCTCCTGAGATATTTTCTCCCGAGATAAGGCATTATCTGGGCTAAGCACAGTCAATTTGGCAAAGAATGAACTCTGGTAGTTGAATTGAAGGCATGCGAAATTCTGGTTAAAGGAATGAGTTTGCAGTTCCAACAGTTCTTTCACTTGTAAGAATTTTACTTCTCATTCTTTATCTTTTCTGGACTTGTTCCTCAAACTCTCAAAAGAAGGAAAAATTAGAAAAAATGGCTCAAAGGAGGCCCAAATCACGGATCACTTTGCAATATGGAGCTACAACGGCAGAATGTGAAAGTATTCTCGAGTCTACAGATGGATTTTTCTATAAATATTAAATATTATGTGGCAGAGGGAGGATTCGTAGTTGCATACAAAGCCAAATTGTCTCAGGGTCGAGTTTTCGCGTGAAGAGAATTCATCAGCAAGAAGTGAAGATGGTGAAGGTGATGGAGTTTGATTGGACCAGGAGGGTCAATGTCATAAAACGGGGGGCATTTGTACTGTCTTATATGCACCATGATTGTTTTCCTCCGTGGATCCCTGGATGCCAGTGGCGATGCTCATGATTCCGACTTTGGTTTGGCAAGGCTTTCGAAACCAGATTCTTTAAATTGAACAGCAATGGCTGATGCCTTTGGCTACATGGTTCCAGGTGTGTTCTTGTTCCCTATCCTGTGTCCCAGGAAAAACCGTAGTCTCATTATACCTGGACATGGGACTACCTTCACAGGAGATTTCTGCAATTTATCTCTGCATTACCTAGCATCTAATTTTGGTTAATGAGAATTGCTAATTTTAAGGGCCACGTGATTTCTTGCATATGTTGAATAACATCAAACTAATCATGTTGTTCTTGTTCGCAAAATTACATATGTGCATGCGTGTGTATAAGCTAAGGCATGCATGGGCGTATGTTTGTAGGTGTATGTTGTCAACTGTGTCATACTAGATCTCTAATGATATGATAGGCCTCTACTGATCGTTGGGCAAAGCTTCTATGACATCTTGAATTTTCAACCTAATTTGGAGTATGTGAATAAATATTTCATTAGTGCATTATTAGTTGAGTCTCCTCTCTGAACCGATCACTTATGAGATACTAATCGAAGGTGAAAGTCTATTATGGATTCAAGTACACATATGACTAGAGAACTTAATCAGAGATTGACTATTCGATTATAGGGATTGACAATGGACAATCTTGTATTGAATATAGGCCGATTAAGGAGCGATTATAGGTTGATTCACAAAGAAAATATAATCGGATCATAGGTGATTCCGTGTTGACATTATATGGACCATGAATGACCCTAAATCGGTTTGTAACAATTGTATACTTTGGAATAAGCAATTGATTTCTCGCGAATTACATGATAACTGAGGTTATTCTCAGCTTGAGTTCGTGCAAATGTAGATTAATATTATTTTAATAACGGGTTGAACACTTGTGATTTTTATAAGCCGCTTATTAGTTTGAGATGTATTAAAGTTACAATTAATCGATTTGGCCATGATTTAATCCAAATTCGTTTATTGAACTTTTTGAGACGTTAGAATAAAATTATTAAATTTTAACTTCATTAATTTTCAAAATTTTCAATTCACTCAAAATCATGAAAAAGAATTATCAAGTTGAAATCGGAACTTTACCACTCTTAGGACCTGCATGGTAATATTCTCGGGAACAATTGTTTCTGTTCTTTTATTCCCGGGAGCGGATTTGAAACAGAAATGCCTTTGGTAAATTTTTTGTTATTCAGAAGAAAAAAATGTTTTTCTCGCTCTCGGGAATAATTATGAGAATCAATTTTTTTTTCTTTTTTTCCCTTCTCTTTCTTTTTCTTCTTCCTCTTCCTCCTTCCACCCCATCACTATCCCATTACCGCCCCCATCGCCACCGCTGGCGAGTGGCCGGGCGAGGTTTGGCAAGCTCGTCGGTGCCTTGCTAGGCCAGGGCGTGGTCCGGCAAGCTCCCTAGAGTCTTGCCCAGGCGGCACAAGGTTGGGCGAGGCTCGAGCCTTGTTGGCCAACGCGAGGCTCGGCCTCACTAGGCTAGGGCGAGGCTAAGCCTTGCCCAGATCTGCGAGGTCGAGCTCGTTGGACCTCGCTCGCCACTCGCCGACCACCACGGATGGCGACGGCCAAGAGGAAAAATGAGAGAAAAAAAGAAAAAGAAAAACAAAAAAACAAAAAACAAAAAAAGAAAATTATAGCAAAAAATACTAAAAAATAAAAGAATCAAAAAATTAAAATTTTTTATCAAACGCATTTTATTCCCAGGAGTAAAAATGTCTTTAAATCTTTCATAAATTGTCCCCCGTAAAAAAAAAAAATAATTTTTAAGTAAAATATTATTCTAAAAAATAAAAACGTTGTCACGTGAGCCCTTATTCCCCCCGCCCCCCCCTTTTTCCTCTACGTGCTCCCCCTCTCTTCTTTCTGTCTACCCTTTTCTTCCCTTTCCTTTCCGTGCGGCCCCCTTATGTCTTCTCCACCTTTCTTTTCTTGCTTTTTCCCCTATCCTCTGCAGCACGCCTCACCAGCCCCCATCCCATCTTTCTTTTTTCTTTTGACTTTTCCTCTCTCTCTCCCCCCTCTGAAGCGCCATGTTTCTGCCCCTCTCTCCTCGATCTCTCTCTTCCACCCCGACTGCTGCTGTTGCTTTTTGCTCTGCTACTGGCTTGTCGACGGCCACCTTAGCCCCGCAGCTTCGTCCGGCTACAGCCGTTCCGTCCGCCAGCTGCCGGACCGCCGGCGGATCGCTGTTCGCCACCCGCGAGCTTGTTGGAGCTGCTCGAAACCAGCCGTCCCGTCTTCCTTCTTCCTCTAGTTTTTCCGACCTGCTGCCGTTCTTGGTTAAACCATCACCGCCCACCGTTCTCAACCGCTCGTGAACCGCCCGGAGCCACCACCACCGTCCGCCGTCCTTCTCTCCTTCTCGGTCACTTTCTCACCAAGCCGGGATGACCTCTGCCAGCTTAAATCATGTGAGTGTTATGTCAACACCGTTTATTTTCAGTCAAAATAATGTCATTTTTATTTCAGTTAAATCATGTGAGCGTCATGTCAACACCGTTTATTTTTTGGTTTCCACATAGATAGATTTTTAAGTATTCATTAACAAAATATTGATAGAGGTTAGATGTGTCACATAAGTATAAATTTATAATTTTTGATTTTATAAAAAAAATTTAAGATAAATATATTATAATAGGCAGAGTTTAAAATTTTTAGTAGTTTTTGCCCCATAATCAATGATAAAACCCTGATATTTGCAATTTACCTTTTTTGCTTTATTTATTGCAACTTTACCATTCTTGCACATTAAATTCCATCATTCACAAGCCATTTACTTTCTCGTCAAGATTAACAAAGAACTTATTTTTCACGAAAATCCAAATTAAATCCTTCTATGATTTTTCACTTTATGAGTGAGAAAGAAAAAATTAAGGTAGATTGTTCAAATTAGTGAAATTTCGGCAAAGTGATGGCGGGCTAGTAGAAATTTGAGGTACGTGTGATGACCATTTTGTTCTTAAGAACAATTTCTGGTTAAAAATAGATTTTTTTGATTATGTTCTGTAGATGAGTTTCTAAACATTCGAAATCATAATTTTTATTTTGGAATAGAAATGCGTTTGATATGGCTCTTAAACTTTATTTTAACTTAAAATTTCTTTTAATTTTTTAATAATTTTATTGCATTTTCTCTTCTTTTCTTTTTTCTTTTCTTGTTCTTCTTCTTCCTCTAGCTAGTTGTCAGCCTCGGACATGCTAGCGATTGGCTAGAAGAAGAAGAAGAAGAAAGGAAAAAACTTGATTCTAGAATTATTTCTGGGAACAAAGAAATAATTTTTTTTTAGTTCTTGATTCTATTCTAAATCTATTCTTAGGAATAATGTTCCAAGCAAAAAAATGTTACCAAATGGATTTTTGTTTTTTTTTTTTTTCGGGAAATAAAAAGAATAGAAATAAGCATTGTTTGGCACATTACCAAATAGGCCCTTACGTTACTTTCTTAGTAGTGAAATGAGCGAGCACTCAAATTGAATCTGCTGGTGCAATCACTTTTTTGAAGGATTTGAAACACATAACGTTGTGAGGAATAAGGACTCCAAAGACAAGTGCCAAGGACCTAACAACAACATGCGACCCGAAAAATTTAGATAAATGTGTGGTTTGCTATTTAAATATTTGGTGAATATTACAAAAATCCCCAAATTAGTATACATGCGATAGATTTGCCCAAAATAATTTTTGAGTTAATAGAAACCCCAACTTTCCATGTCAATTAAATTATTGCAATATATCATCCAGCTCAATAATTTCACGGTAAAATTTGAAAGAAGCTAACGAAGAGTAAATATATCACAAGTATATTAGTTTGTGATTTTTGATGACGCAAAAGTTAATTTTAGATAAATTTGTCATAACTGTACTGGTTTGGACTTTTTTGTAATATTAACCCTTAAAAATTCTAATAATCTCCTTGGACTTTGAGAAATATATAATAAGCAAGGCAAATAAGGGCCTTAGAAGATTTGCACTTAGCACATTTTTCTCTCATACCAAATAAGATTTTGTAGGATTATTATCAACTATTGTTAATGTGTTTAATATTTAAATATTCTACACAAAACAATTTAAGTAGAATAAAGGGTTGAAAGGAAAACATTACGAAGGTGTTCATATTGGAATGATACACATTATGAGGGCAATGTATTATCTTTTGGGTTTTGCTTGCAAATAGTCTTTGGGTTACTATGAAAATAACAGTTTATTATGAGTCATAAATTCGTTAAAAAGTAAACTCCACAACAATTTATAATTATTTGTTATTTGTTTGTTTACTATTATTCTCAGAGTAGATTAAATGCTATCACCAAATCATTTTTCTTATTTTTTAGGCTTACGTGGCAATCTAAAGGCAAAAAGGTTTTCAAATGCATTGTCCTCAACACACTTGTGTCGCCAATGGAAATTATCGTGTGGTTTTTCTTTGATCAAAGTTTATAGGATGATTGTTTGGTTTATAGTCACGTCCATTCAATAGCTTCCTTCAATAACTTAGCATGATGTCCATCGGCAAACCTTCTAGCTCTTGATCTGATGATGTTTTAGGGAAAATGCCACAAAAAAACTCTAAACTATGCTACTTTTGACAAATTTACCATAAATCATTTTTTGTGACACAAAAATTTTTGAACTTGTATTCATGTGATATATTTAATTCCACATTTTTTTGCCGAATGGCATTTTCGTCTTTTTTCTTTTTATTTTTTATTTTTTCCTTTCTTCCTTCTACCATGGCCAGCGGAAGGAAGCTAGTGAGGGTCACCCTCACCGGTGTCAAAGTTGAGTGAGGGCTGTCTTTGCTTGCCTAGGTGAAGGCCACCCTTGTTCGAGGGCAACCCTCGCCTGAGTTAGGCAAGGGCATTTGAGGGCATCCCTTGCCTGAGTTGGGCGAGGGCGAGGGGGATGGCTACCCTTGCTCGACTTAGGCAAGGGTGGTTCTTGCTAGATCTGGCAAGGGCGACTCTTGCTTGAATTGGGTGAGGGCCGCCTTTGCCTCTGCCCTCACCAGCCTAGGTGAGGGCGAGCCTCACCTGACGCAGGCGAGGGTGGCCCTTGCGGCTTCCCTTTGCCAATCCTGGTGGAGGGAAGAAAGAAGAAAGGAAAAAAAAAGAATAAGGAAAAAAAAAAAGATGAAAATGTCATTTAATTAAAGTTTTTGAGAGGTAAATATGTCACATGAGTATAAATTTAGGGTTTTTTGTACCACAAATTTTTTTTTAGAGTAAACGTGTCACAATAGACATAATTTCAAATTTTTAGTATCATAAAAAAAAATTCAAGGTAAATTTGTCACAAGTTGCATAATTTGAATATTATAGTATCGCAAAAAAAAAATTAAAATAAATTTATCACAAGTGATATCGTTTAACTTTTTTGGTGGTATTTTCCCTATATTCTTTTTACTTTTATGTCTTAAGTTGGAAATGCAAGAACTTTGGTTAATTTGTTTTAAGCTTATTGTGGAATTGAAGTTTTGGTGTCTAATCAACTAAATGTTTACGTATGGTGACCATTAAGGTGGTTGATTTAATGGTAAATGAGTTGCATATCTTTTCACAAGATTACAAGTTTGATTCACGTTATGAACAAAATCCGTTGTTTGTTTTGTGTTGCCTGACTAGTGACCATCGCATATCTAGTGTAGAGCGACAACTCAGTAGGAGTATGGTGACAAGCTCATCAATTTCGGAATTTAAATTGGCGGCTGATGTGGAGTGATTATAACCACGTCTGAACATTTCGTATAAAATATGATATTCTAATGATAACGTTAAAAGGGGTTGTTAGGGTCTTAGCTTTCCCTGCCCTATTCACCCATGAAATTTTTTTTAACTTAGTGGTGATGACTCATACACCATAATATGGGTTCTGCCAAAGAAAGAAGCCAGAACTATCTAACTAGAAAATCACATAATGTCCCTTCTTCTCAAACACCCAAAACTCAAAAGAAAGAGTTCTTTATTAATAAAATAGAATAAGAAAGAGCTGGAAATCCAAGTGAAGGAGATGGAATTTCTGGCGGTAGAAGAGAAACTTATTGATATTTTTATAATGTCCATTGCCAGTGGAGGAATACATTACACTTTCATGGTTGGATGATTGACATGTGAATGCATAACTGTCTTTAATCACACATGCCATCCAGTGGCATAAGTGAACATTGCTATGTCTATGTTGCCTAAATCAATCTCATTTTTTAACTTGAAATTAAAGTGCAGGATAAAAAAGAAAAAGAAAATCTAATTATGGTTCCATTTATTGTGCGTCTTACAAAGGACGTGCGGACCCCTGGAGTGCCAAAACTTGGCACGGGAGATATTTAAGTGCAAAAAATTCGGAAATATACACTTAAGTGCCGAAATTGGAGCAAAAAGTATCAGTTAAGTGCCAACGATGAAGAAATCCGACCAAATTGCACACATGTCATTTTCCAGCGATTTTATTTGTTGACGGAGTAATTTTTTTCAAAACAAATATCCATGTGGAATTTAAAAATAAAATAAATTATTCACGTGGCAAAAAAAAGTCATACCAGAAAAAATCTAAATTATTAAAAAAAAGAAAAAGAAGGAGCCCTCGCTCGATCCTCCCACTTCCTCTTTTTAAATATTATTTAATTAATAGATTTTTTAAATGTCATGTCAGCATCAAAACGACGTCGTTTTGGTTGAATTTTTGTTGACTTAGTTTTCGGCGAGCCACGTAATAAGCTACGTCGGATTTTCGGTAGCTTTTGCTGGAGTTAGTACTTAAGTGATCTAATTTAAAAAAAAAAGTAACATATGAATGTAAATTTCGTAACTTTTGGTACTTAAATATGTCATCGTGCCAAGTTTTGGCATTTGAGTTGTTCTTTTTCCCTTACAAAGTTATGGGGAGATAGTAACAATGAATATGGTTCATTCTTTGGTGAGGTTATATGAACATATGCTTGGATCAAAATATGTTATTACTATGAGATGTACAATTATAGTGGGTAGGAAAGGTTATAATTTTGAAGATGCAGTACTCATTAACAATTGTCTAGTATAAGAAGATATTTTTACTTCTTTTCACATACGAAAAATCTAATAGAATTGCACTTGGGAAAGAGAAGTGAATCCCGAGCTTCTTCCGATACCTATGGATTCCATTAGACCCAAAAATGATACACAAGACCTTCTCACCAATCACGAGCTTTTGGGTTGGCGACTGGTGTGAAGTAGTTATAGACAAATCCAAATATTTTGTATAGGAAATAAGGCTCTTGTGGCAAGGTCAAAAGGGGTTGCTAGGTATTGACAAAACTTTGTGATGAATTTTGAAGTTGACAAAAATATTCATGAGTGTCTTGTGAGTTTGATAAATACATTGAAGTATTTTGATTCAGGGGAATACTCTTAAAGAGAAGCCAATAGCAATCTTAATCTTGTTTAGATTCAAGTTGAGATTATGAAATCTACTTCAAGCGAAAGAGGTTTAGACTTTTTACCGAAGATGAAGATCATTAGACTTAGAGAACTATTTAAGTTCAGAACGCGACCCGAGTTCACAATGTGACACAAGTTAAGAACATGACATAAGTTCCAAACAAGACACAAGTTTGGAAAGTATCTAATGGCTAGTAATCTCGCTTGGATTTCGCACTTAGAAAGATTTGATTGACTCAATTTTATTCGATTGACAAATCAATCCCTAGATAAGCTCTTTCTAAACAAAGAAGCTCTACTTATAGAAACCAAGACTCTATTTGTGTGGGCGATCAAAATCAAATAATATTTTTTCACTCAACGATCACTCAATCTTCTTGATATGTATCTACTCAACAGGTAGATTGGAAGATGATCATTTAAAAGTGTCCAATGGTTAGTTTGAAAGTGGAGGAGTATATAAAAAGACTAAGGTGCCAAGGAGTAAGTAAGGGACGAGGTCGAAAATCTAGAATTTCAATTCTAGATGTACTTGGACCATAAACACTTGTCTTTCGTGAACTTTAATTTTTTGACCCTAAGAGGAGTACATAAAGAGTTATTGAGTAAGATAGTGAGGCTTATCATACACCATGTATGATCACTTATTATTATAATCTGTTGTTGATCATCTAGTGAAATTTAGTCAATAAACTGTCAGCATGGGAGAGTAGACGAAAGCTTAATTTAAGTTGAATCATTATAAGTCTTGTGCGCAAATTTTCTTATTCCCAAACTCTTATTATTTATTAGTATAGTCTATTGCGCACTCGCAAGCTACTTCTAAAGTTCGTTCTATTGCAAAACTACTTATGAACTTTGGTTCAAAATCTAACTTTGCACTCTAAGTTCAGATTTAAATCTTGACTAGTTTTATTCCACTTTAATTTGTCAAGATTCTATAGAATCACCGACTCACCCTCCTCTAGGTGATACTCACTAACTACCTCAGTAGGTTCCACCAAGCTTCCCTGCCCTATTTACCCGTGGAAAAATGAAAATGACTTGACGATGATGAATCATACACCATAATATGGGCTATACCAAAGAACGAAGCCGAAACCATCTAACAAGTTTGGACTTGAGAGAGTGGACGAAAGCTTAATTTAAGCTGAATCATTATAAGTCTTGTGCACAAATTTTCTTATTCCCAAACTCTTATTATTTATTAGTATAGTCTATTGCACACTCGCAAGCTACTTCTAAAGTTCGTTCTATTGCAAAACTACTTATGAACTTTGGTTTAGAATCTAAACTTTGCACTCTAAGTTTAGATTTAAATCTTGACTATTTTTATTCCATTTTAATTTGTCAAGATTCTATAGAATCACCTACTCACCCTCCTCTAGTGATACTCGCTAACTACCTCAGTACGTTCCACCAAGCTTCCCTGCCCTATTTACCTGTGGAAAAATGAAAATGACTTGATGATGATGAATCGTACACCATAATATGGGCTATACCAAAGAATGAAGCCGAAACCATCTAACAAGTTTGGACTTAAACATGTCCTTAAAATGTTCAAGGGGAAGAAAAGGGAGGAAGAACCCCCAAGGGGTGGGACTCCCTAATGTCACCTTCTGTGTTCCTACTCAGTAGAAAAGAAAGAATCTATTGGGAATTGGCATGGCATGATGATACATTAAAATAAGAAATACATCTAAGCTGCGCACCAGATTATTAGACTATTGCTGGAGGTCCTTGTTGAAGCTTTCAAATTCCTACTAGGTTCACTCGTGCTTTGCACAAGTTTGATTAATTGACTTGTTAAGCTAGTACCCTAGTTATTACACCATGCTATACCAAAGAATGAAGCTCGAACCATCTAACACGTTAAGCACATAATGTCCCTTCTTTTCAAACTGTAAGTCAAAAGTGAAGGAGATGGAGTTTCTAGCAGCAGAAAAGAAAGTACTTGGTATTTTTATTTTGTCCACAGCCAGTGGAGGAAATATATTTACTTTCACTATTGAATGATTGACATGTGAATGAATTTTGATTACGTAATTAAGTAACCATACCATCCATTCAATAGTGAAGGTGTAAAAATTTCTTTACGAGGGTAATGGAGCTAATAATAATCCATGTACTTATTACTCTGATTTTGAAGCATATTAGCTTTGAGGAGAAAAAGGTAAGATTAACCAAACGAAAAGGGAAAAAGGTAAAAGAAAACATTAGGGCAATTGACAAATCTTATTAATTGAATTTAGGTTTGGTCTCTTTACTTTTCGTGATACATTTAGTTCCCAAATTCATCTCTTATGGAAAATTAATGACAAAATTCAATTTTAATTAAAATGCCGATGGAATATGCCAAGTCAATACCGATAAATCAAATACATCCCCTGTATTTGTGTTTTCGTAATAAAAACACAGTATCCTCGTACCATCGATGAAATGCTAATATGGCTACTCGAAAACATAGAAAGAGAGTGAGAGTTGATTTTTGGGCACAAGATTTTCCCATGTTAGACTGGCCTCCCGCTATAAAAATCCTAGTGCTTGGGGTCGTCAATACAATCGAAAACCGCAAAACGTACACAGCGTTAAGTTCAAGTTCAAGCAGAGAGATAGGCGCTAGGACTCCGAAGGACCCCAAGTCATGGTTCTCTTTTCACTCAAACACGAACCGCAATCTCACAAAGCTGTCTTCCTAAAGCACTTCGGTTTCAAAATCGGTGTCATCATCGTTGTAATGGTGCTCACCTTATACCCTGTCCGGCTATAAATACTTTGGCATGCTGTCGAAGTGATATCATGCACAATTTTGTGCAGTCACTTATAACCCAAGTCATGGTCTCCTCAATAGTTTCAGATAAACCTCAATCTGAAGTTCTTTCCTTGAAGTCATTGTCCTACATCAGTGCAATCACAAACTTCGTTTTCGCCTTATCTGTTTTTCCAGCTTGTTTCAGCACTCAAGCAGCAATGGAACTGTGAAAGGAGAGGAAGCGCTTGCTCTGCTCGAGTGGAAATCTAACCTTGACAATTATAGTCAAGCTCTTTTATCTTCATGGCGAGAAGACAGCTGTTGTTTATGGAGAGGGATTGGTTGCGATAGTTCAGGAAGCGTCTTGGAGCTCAATCTCTCGAACATGGTTTTGGGAGGTTCACTCAGGGAACTAAACTTCACTGCTCTATCAAATCTAGTTAGCCTCAATCTCTCGGCAAACTCACTCTACGGTCCCATTCCTTCATCCATCGGTAACCTCTCTAAGTTGTCCACTCTGTCTATCTTTAACAACTTGCTCTCTGGCACAATCCCTCTTGAAATAAGCAAGTTGAGCAGGCTAAGCATTCTTTACCTTGATGGGAATCATCTCTGCGGAACTATCCCTGAAGAAATAGGAATGCTGCACTCTCTTTTGAACCTCACCTTGTATGACAATAAGCTCACAGGTCAGATTCCTACTTCTATGAGAAACTTGAGCAACTTAACATTTCTTGCCTTGGGCCAAAACAATCTCGTAGGGTCTGTTCCTCGAGAGATTTACACCCTAAGTTCTCTTACCTTCCTTTCTCTCCGAATGAACAAATTAACCGGTCCCATTCCTTCATCTATAGGAAATCTGAGTGGTCTAAACGTCCTTAACTTCCAAAGCAATTGTCTTTCTGGTCCAGTTCCCCAGGAATTAGGAAGGTTGAAGCCTCTGGCGAAGCTCACTTTGTCTTCCAATAATTTCGGTGGTCCAATCCCTGTGTCTATTGGAAACTTGACTGCCCTGACTATATTAGACCTCGCTTCGAACAATCTGTCCAGCTCCATTCCCGAAGAAGTCGGAACTTTGACACATCTGAAGGAACTTCGCCTGTCAGAAAATAGTCTCAACGGGTCAATCCCGAGATCAATTGGAAAATTGGTCAACTTGAGTGTACTGAAGCTGCACGACAACCATCTTTCTGGTTTCGTCCCAAATGATATGAATAATCTCAGAACTCTACGACATTTCTCCATAGGTGAAAATAAGCTCACAGGGCAACTACCAGATAACATTTGCCTTGGAAGGTTACTCGAAAATTTTACGGCGCCTAATAATCACTTCAATGGTCATCTTCCTAAGAGCCTGAAGAATTGCAGTAGCTTATTGAGGATTCGACTAGAAGGAAACCAACTCACAGGAAACTTGACAGAAGTTTTGGGTGCATATCCTAAATTGAAGTACATCGACTTGAGTTATAACCAATTCCGTGGCGAGCTTTCTTCGAAATGGGGCTGTTCCCATGAATTAACAAACCTAAGAATCTCCAATAACAACATTTCTGGTGGGATACATCCCATGATTGGAAATATAGCTCAGCTGAGAGTATTGGACCTCTCATCAAACTATATCACCGGTTGGCTTCCGAGGGAATTGAGAAGATTGACTTCACTGCTCGAGCTTGATCTACATGATAACAAAATCTCTGGTAATATCCCTCCTGAGATTGGTCATTTTCTACACTGGAGAAACTCAACTTAGGGAGCAACAAGTTCAGTGGCTCGATCCCGTGGCAATTAGGACAGTGCAGAAGCTTGTGGAACTTGAATTTGAGCAACAACGAAATTCAAGCCAGTATTCCCTCAGAGATTGGCAATTTGCAGTTTTTGCGTGATCTTGATCTATCCCATAACTTCTTGGCAGGAAAAATACCACAGAGCATCGGAAAGTTGACAATTTTGGAACTGTTGAATTTATCCCAAAACCGCCTCTCTGGCTTCATACCCCAAAGTTTCAGCAACATGTTGGGATTGGTATCTGTGAATATATCCCACAACTACCTGGAGGGTCCAATCCCAAACATCGAAGCCTTCCGTGATGCTCCATACAGCACAGTTGCAAGCAATAAAGCTGGGTTGTGTGGTGTTGTGGCTGGTTTGAAGAAATGCTCTGAGAGGACTTATAGTGAGAAAGGAAACAAGTTTATGATTCCAGTCATTCTCTCACTAGTCAGCTTCATCCTCCTCGCATCCTTATTCATCGGAGTGATTCTTCTAGCTCGCCAGAGGGGCAAAAGCGCAGAACAAGACTCATTGGAAGGACAAGTGCGAGGAGATGCTTTTACCATATGGGGCTACGACGGAAAAATGGTGTACAAAAACATTATCAAAGCCACAGAAGGATTCAATTCCAAGTATTGTGTGGGAGAGGGAGGATACGGAGTCGTATACGAAGCCAAGCTATCTGCTAATCAAGCTTTTGCCGTGAAGAAAATTCATGCGTCGCATGATGAGATTTCTGGGTTAACTTCACTAGAGCGGGAGGCCAGTGCTTTGGCAAATATACGACACCGTAACATCGTCGAGCTCTATGGGTACTGCTTCCATCCGAGACACTCATTCTTGGTATACGAATTCATGGAAAGAGGAAGCTTGAGAAGGGCCTTGAGCAACAACGAGATGGCGATGGAGTTTGACTGGGCTAGGAGAGCGACCGCGATCAAAGGCGTGGCAGATGCATTGTGTTACATGCACCACGATTGCTCTCCTCCATGGATTCATAGAGACATCACTAGCAACAATGTGCTTCTGGATGGTGATTATGAAGCTCATGTTTCTGACTTTGGCACAGCAAGGCTTCTCAAGCCAGATTCATCTAACTGGACTTCATTGGTCGGTACACTTGGATATATAGCACCAGGTATGTATGTGCTTGCACATTTGTTATTAAGTATTGTTTTCTTAACTTTGGGTAACTTCTTTTCATAAATTGAACTGCATTGCTAAAGATTACCAGAACATAACTTAATGCTACCCCTATATACTGCAGAGTTAGCATATTCAGCAGCAGTTACCCAAAAATGTGACGTTTATAGCTTTGGAGTTGTAGCATTGGAAGTGATTATGGGAAGGCATCCGGGCAATCTCATCTCGAGCTCATGTCAATCATTGGCATTGTCTTCACAGATCAACTCTGGAACATTACTGCAAGATGTGCTTGACCGACGTCTCTCGCTTCCTCTGGACAAAGACGCGGAGAATGTGGTCTCGATCGCTAAACTAGCACTCGCATGCTTGCGAGCCGATCCTCATCATCGACCCACCATGCAAGAAGTCTGTCAAGGGCTTTCAATTCAAGTGCCTTAGTGAAGCCATTCTCGGATGTCAGATTGAGTGAGCTGCATGGTTTCCATGGTTGAGGTAGCTGAACATTTTGAGGAAGTGATCGACAGAGAAAGAGCTAAATCGTTTCCTGTCGGAAGATGTTCAAATTAAATGCAGTTTTTTTTTTCCTTTTTTAAGTGCTATAAAAAAAAAGGGAAATGCCAATGGTTTAATTATTTTCATAGACAACTTCTCATCGACCCTACTCAACTTCGCATTGCCCTTCTTGCTAGAATAACATTGGGAAAAGCATTGCAAAAGTCCAATACCCGTAACAGGAAAATTCGAGAGATAGTTCATAAGTTAAGCTCATTAATAGTCTAGTTTGGCTTGCATTCTCTCAGAAACTTCAATCATGGAGTATGAATCAACTAGGTATTATCAATATTAACATCCAATGTGGGACTTTTTTTTTTCTTCCACACTATTCAAACGTGCAGATGAGAAACAATAGTAGGGTTAAGAAAAGATTAATTTACGACTTTCTAGGGGGTTTTTCTTGGAATGCTTAATATGAAACGCTTGTTTAAAAAAACTGAATAAATTGAAAGTATTAACTTAAAAATATTAGTATAAAAAATAACATGGCACAATAATATCAACTACTTAACAAACCATATGATTCGACCAAAAAAAAAAAAAACGAACCATATGCCATCCTACGCATCCAATTCACCTGCTAAATCATGAACACGACATGCCTCTTCAAGACATAAATTATTAACTCCTCGAGCTTCTGCCACATAGGTTGATGCGCGCACCATAAGTCCGCCTTTAATCAAACTTTGCACGAATAGTAGATCAAGTCTATCTCGACCATTGAAATGGAGGCCAGAATTGATCAAGACTCACCCAGATTTGATAGTTCGCATGGGCACCAAGCTACACGGCCCGATCCAAGAAAGACCCGGTCCATGACCGCTTTACCATGTCGTGGCCCCGTCAACGACACGACCTTCGGCTTCTTTTACAGTTCCACCCAGGAAGGCAATCCTGCTTCAGACGAAACTGGTGAAGGCAAATTGTCGATAAAGGTGTTCTTTTTCGTTCTCGGAGAAGTTCTTGGGCTCCGTCTCCCGTGGCAAAGATCGTTTCTTGTTGGTGCTTAAAGGGTCGATTCCGAGTAAGTGTCCGTGTTTGATCACCCTTTCTTGAATTTTTTCTTTAAAGATCCGAAATCTTGTTGTAGAATTCTTTAGATTCAGCTCGTGCGATGATCGTTTGTTGGGAAAGAGTGGATTTTTTGAGCTGGGCTACTCGAAAGCTCTTGGAGATTGGAGATTTCTGGGTTTTGGGTACTCTGTATGGTGCAATTGGAGTGACTGTCTTGTTCCTATTTTCCCCATTTCTTGTCAGTCCTCGGAACTTTTATGACGAGAGTAGTGCATTCCTTGCTGTCTGATTCATGAAGTTCGTGACTTTTGCCCTTTAGCTGAAAAGGGATCAGTTTGGTTGGGACTACATTGGAGTTTGTTTTTCTGAGTGATCCGTCGAGTTAAAAAATGGGATGGTGTGTTGTAATCCCAAGTGATTAGTTATCATCTGCATTGCTCGATCCTCTGTCTTTGCGCATGCTTTGTAAGTAATAACCACCTTTAAGTCTGTTGTATGAAGTCACCCAAAGGTTCATCTTTTGAGTGCTTTCCGGTGGGTGGAGTGGGTTGGACTATGAAAACATTTTTCTGCAGAATCAAGAGTGTCACCGCAAATGAGAGTTCTGTTGCAAAGTTATTTAAGTTTCGGTTGCTTTTGCCAAACATACTCCATTACTGGGAATTTTGTAGTGACTACTTGTTGGTGACGATAAATTGTTCTTGATGCTCATCTTTGCAATTGTTGTGATTGCCAGAGTTTCTTAAGGTGTTAGTGTTGCATGTGCATCAACATCAACATTCTGTGAGGTCTCTCCTTTCTTGGTGGGCAGTTGAGATTTTTGTGTCTGACTGGTGTTGTATAGAAATAAGGCAACCAGATCTCCAAGGTCATGATCAGATTCCGAGGGTTTCTTTTGATGCCTGTATCTTGGATTAATATTGTGGAGCTGATGGCCTTTCTTGTTGGCTATAGCACTGCAAAATCATTTGGGATGAATTATTGACCTTTTCATCTATCAAAAAATGGAATACCTCTTGTTAGACTCTTAGATCAGTTTCATAGGCCTTGCTCTATATTTATGTCTATAGACTTCATATGTGTTTCGATTGTTTATTTTCACCACAATGAGGTGGCAACTCTGAAGGTTCCGGCCAAAGGTATGCAAGGGCAAATGACAACATGAATGACTCATCTCTATTGGAAGAATAAGGCAGGGGGAAGAAAAACAAGGACCTGTCTTACATATGTTCAGAAGTTTTAATATGCACTGACCAGACTGAATGCTTTCTGAAAGCATGAATCAGATGATCCAGATAAATTGAAAAACCAGAAGTAGTGCTTACTTTTGACAACACATGGTGAAACCAACAAGTGTTTGGTTAATTTGTTACTGTTGACCCTTTCACTTCTTCAAGTCTTGGGTTTAGTTTTCCATATTATCTGCTAACTCCTTTTCATGGGTCCTTTTTGCGGATTTTAAGGCTTAGTTTCACACATCAGGGTCCTCTGTAAAAAATGGCTGCTTTTAATGATTGTTTTGAAGATAACATACTTGAGTTGACACCCGTAAGTCCTAAATACATATTGACCTGAGACTTGAAAATAGTCCTCAGCCAATGGAAGTGAATTTTTGTGGTAGAGTCTCCTGAACAATGTCTCTGGGATCCTTGGACGCCCTCCGTGATTCATGCAATTTTCTCCCACTAAAATCTAGTTGAGTCCATTGTTTGTATGGTTTGCATTACTTAATGAAGATATGTATGATGGATGCCACATCACTGAAGGACTATTTTGATATTTGAGTTAACACAATAAGCAATTAATTGTGACAGTGGATTTAGAAGAAGCCATTGAGAACCCTGTTAAAGGGGAGAATGATGACCAAGAAGAAAATGCAATTTCAGAGCCATATGTGGGGATGGAATTTGATTCTGAAGAAGCTGCCCGGAAATTCTATATTAACTATGCAAGACGAGTTGGATTTGTAGTACGTATAATGCAGCGTCGACGGTCAGGAATTGATGGCAGAACACTTGCCCGTCGGCTTGGGTGTAATAAGCAGGGTTTCTCACCAAATCAGAAAGGTTCTCATGGACCAGACAAGAAGCCACGGCCCAGTGCACGGGAGGGTTGCAAGGCCACAATTCTAGTTAAGATGGAGAAGTCTGGAAAATGGGTGGTTACAAGATTTGAAAAGGATCATAATCATCCTTTGGTTGTGACTGCGAATGGATTCAGTTCAATGGTGAGTTTGCCATTTAGTCTTCTTGCTTGTGACTGTTGGAGTGGCAGACTTTTTGTTTGTAATTTATCTGCTTGTCATAAAATGCCTGAAAGTTCGTTGATTTTTTGTAAGAAGAGCAGTCCATTGGCCTGTAAATCTTTTTCTACATGAATCACTTAAAATTATTCAAAGTGTACAAAGATTGGCTTGTAGATTTGCATATTTAAAATTATAAAAGTAACTTTAAAATTCAAATTTAAGAAAAAAGTAAAGAATGATTTAAACTACCACGTCAAATGCACATATTTATCACCAAAAGCCAATGACTCATGATTTCAAGTTCATCTCGAACTCCTTGGTTCATAGCTGTCCAAATAGCATTTCTCTAGTTAAACAGCATTTCATGGTTAGTCTTTTTGATTCTTCATGTCATTCAGCTTTGGAGACAAGATTTATGGTGGTTTCAGATCAATTTTTCATAGTTTTAAGTAGTTGAGCCGTAGTGGTTGACATGCTAGTAGATAATAACCTATGCTGGGGCAAATCATAGTTATTACCTTGTGCTTGTCTCAACAACTGCAAGAGTCCTTTCTGCAGAGAAGCTTTTAGCTTTTCGAATAATGCAGAGGGGCAGCAAAGAAGGAAACAAATACAATAAATATGCTTTCTACTAGAAAATGATGCCTTATTAGATGGATGTACGTGCTTCGTATTTTATGCATGTTGGATGATTGGTCAGGAATTTGTTTAAAAGAAATGCATGTACTGTCGAGCTATCTGCCAAATGCTGGTAAAAAATGAGAGGAAGTTATGCTTGCTGGAGCTCTAGATTGTCCTACGGATGCTAATCTACTAATTCTTTTTTTATCCTGTGTGCCCCTGTTATTGCAGGGTGACAAGGAGAAGAAGATCGAAGAACTTACTATGGAATTGGAACGTCAGGAGCAACTATGCATGTCTTACCGAGAACAATTGCTTAGTTTTATGAATAATGTAGACCAGCAAAATGAAGAACTATCTTCAAAAATTCTACCTATTGTTGAGAATCTCAGGAAAATTGAATCGGAAACACAAAAGCATTCTATCTATAGATAATGCGTCATCCATTTTGCATAGTGATGTACCATTAGTGCATGAAATATGTGAATTGTTCTTGGTCAGCTCAATTGAAGCTTCTTGTTTGCCACAAGATTTGGTGTATCGATCCCTAGTTCTGCATGTTTAGTTTAGCATATTGGGGAGAGGAAGCATAGGAGTTATGCTTAGAAGGTTTAGCTGGTGTGTGATGGTTTTGCACGGAGCAATGGAAAGAAAATGGGACACGAGTTGCTTTCCTTTACTCTAGAAAGGATATATATAACGAGCGGACACCAAACTACGACCAATCAACTTTCCTTCTGAGGTCTGTGCCCCATTTTCTTTCCATTGCTCCATGCAGAACCATCACGCCCCAGCTCAGTAGATTTTTCATCTTAGGGTGTGTACTCATTTTGTATGGGAGAGTCGTGATCCATTTGAGAGAGAGAGAGAGAGAGAGAGAGAGTTAAACTGAAGACAGATAAATCTTGTATCTGCGCAATCAGATGAGATGGAATCACAGAACTGTCTCAGTATTCTGAATCTCATCCTTGTATCTACCTCCCTTGGTAAAAGCAGACAGAAAGGTCAGAAAAGCAAGAGATCGGTCTTGTTATTTTTCCCTCAGTTTGTGCTCATAATTTCCATTCTATTCCTTAATATTAGTCTGGTTGGTTCAGATATGCCATGCAAGCTTGGCATTTTCACGGTTGATACCAAATTCTAAAACACAACTCAAGCGCGTCGAAAGGAAATGACGAGAAATAGAGGGTATGCAGCCGGCGAAAAGCCATCACACGACAGATGATAAGAAGGTGCAAAACGCAAAAGGACGAAACTCTCATTTTCGCAGTGAACAACCTTAAAAATGTGTTACAGATGTAGGGTGTCTGAATATGAAACACGGCGTTTCCATTTCTTTCTACATGCAAAAACTATATACTCGACTCTAAAGCGGCAAAGCCACCGCCCTTCATCATCTGCTTGAACTCCTTGTAGTTGACCATCCCATCTCCATCCACATCCACCTTGTTTATCATCTTCTTGCAATCCTCCAAGGTCCTTCCTTGCTTCAACCCCAAAGACGCCAAGACCGACCGCAGCTCCTCCACCGTGATGAACCCGTCCCCATTCTGATCGAACACGTTGAATGCCTCCTTCATGTCCTCCTCCTCATCCCTCTCGTCCATGATCGTCTGATACAATGCACCGAACTCATCGATGTCAACATATCCATCACCATTCACGTCAATCTTCTCAATCATCTGGGCCAGATCCTTGTCCGAGATGTGGATGCCCAAGTTCTGCAACGAGTCACTCAGTTCCTTTCTCGTGATCCGGCCGTCCCCGTTCCTGTCAAACATCTGGAAAACCCGACGAAGCTCGGCTGGATCCATTAACGTAACCCTCCTGGAAAAGCCCGAAACCGGAAAGGAGAATCCCCAGAAAGTTTCTTGATACGAGGGGCTTATAAAACCAGGCAAAAGAATGTGGATAGCCAGAAAGAAGAAGCGGGAGGACGTGCACGCAACGTTTTAAGGACAGTGCATGGAACGGAAAAAGTCAGGAGAAAGAGGAGAGTTTGGCGAGGAAGGTGAATTCTGAACAGATTTTGTGGTGAGCGTCACCACAAGAGTTGGCAAAAGGGAGTTGCGCAGTTTATATCACGCCCATCAGTTACGCAAGTTCGTTGCCTAAATATAACCGACCGGTTGCTTTTTTGGGATTGCTTTGGGTGCATTTCCGGTTTTCCTTTTGCGTTCGTCAACTTGGTTTTGCTTCGTCGTTTGCTTTTCGACGTTATTGACGTTGTAAGTCGTATGTCGTTAAACATGATCAAAGACACTGGACCAATGCAAGCATATGAATATGCCCCGTTATGCCACAGGGAATGTTTAATGCTCTCGAAGAGTCCGAAGCCAAGCCGGCTGTGGCCTACGCACATCGAGTTCTTCAAGTTTGATAGAGGGTGAGATAAGCGGTGAGCCGTCATTATCGGAACCCTCAATGTCATAGATCAAACTCAATACGCTATTGATAACGCCTAATCCTGTTACGATAAGATCAGTTAAGACCACCTATCATTTTTTAGGGAATTACGTTGAGCTTGACTTTTTGATGATGAGATGAGAATACATGGACCTGAAAAAGTCACGACATTCTTCCCATTTCGCTTGGTGCGTTTCTATTTCGTAGCATCGTAGTTTTATGTTGAACCAAACGGTTCAATTTTCATTAGCAAAAGCGGGAAAAAAAAAGTCATGACCGGTTTCTTCTCTAGATTAGTCAATTTGATCTTCCTTCAAGCACTTTTCATTCATGAGGAGAATAAGAACGACCGATTACCAACAAATAGAAGGGTTAAATCAAACTTTACTCGGATAACTATAACAGAACAAATCAAACTAAAGCTCTTTAGCCAAAAATAATTAATAGATGAATAAAGGAATGACAAGAGAGATAATAGAGCTTTTCAACCTGGCGCAGCTTAGCGACCAACAAAAAAAAAAAGTGACACAACCGCTTAAGACGAGCAGAATCCCAGGAGTTGATAGCAAAACTCAGTATATCATTCTTCCTTTCCCAAACTCTCAAAGTAGGAAGTTCCAAGCTCAGTTCTGGATAAAATTCTGTCTCGTTCCTCTAATTGAGAAATTCTAAATGGGCACAGAGAGAGAGAGAGAGAGAGAGAGAGAGAGAGAGATTGCTAACTCTCATGACCAACCAATTCTATAAGCACCCAACGCAATCATACATTACTCACTCTTGTGATCAGCCAATTCCATAAGCGCCAGCAAGTATTATGAGGAGCATTAGTAAGTTTAATTCGTAACAGCTGTACCCATACCACTCAACAAATGCAGCTAACTCAACAGTGGTCATGGATCTCACCTCAATTCCTAGTGTAAGAATGCTGTACGTTTCCACAATTATCATCAGATTAATGTCAGATCTAAGACGGTTGTCCTTAAAAAAGTGCTACTTTCATGCAAGTGGATTGGCTTCAAGGTAAGGTGTGCATGATATGGAGGAATTCATATTAATTCGATTACTTTAATAAGGTAAAAGACTGGAGACAATCCAAATAGAAGGGGAATCAACTTCTATGCACGTGATAGAGCCACAAAGCAGTTCTAAAACTATTTGCTTAAGCCACTACACATTGAACGTGTCCACTGAAGGTTTTTATACAGAACAGAGCTTCTTCTCGTAAGCTTTTACACAGTATAAACCTTCGTCAAAAACTTGAGGCCCTCGAGAATTTCAAACTGCAAACCACATGTAGGACAATCATGCAACAAGTGCCTCTGCTGAAAGTGACTCTCAGGTCTCACCAACTTTAGCTCATCACTCATTCATGAGATCTGTTTGTAACAATAATCACAGTTGGACGAAACAAAGAACTTGAATTTACTTACCATGATCTCATCTACCTTGCTTATGTCACCCCGTTTTAAAGGTAAAAAAGATAAACTCTAAAGTATTATTGCCATAGAAATATAAGAAGTCAAATGTCAAGCTGAAACCACATCATCTTTTCAGTATTTCTCCACGACTACCACCTATAGGCATGGCTATAATAAACTCCAAGACAATTTCTTTCCTCTAGAACTAGCCAACTGATGATCTCCAACACAATCTGTCCCAGGGAATGTGTTTGTAAAAGAGCAGATGGAATTGCAAATGACATTAGTGTCTACCCATAACTACACAACAGGCACAAAGAAACCGTGGAATATATACAAGGCAACATTGACATATCTCTCCACAAACAAGGCGAAAAATGGCAACGTGGAACCTATAGATGGTTCCCTCCATTATTAAGGGCAAAGAGCTCACAGCTCTGATGTTCACAATTCTTCACCCTGAACCTTTCAGACCCAGTTTTGGAGGTGACAAGTTTTAGCAGATCAAGTATTTGGACACGTCTATTTTTATCTTTAAACTAGCTTTGCCATCCAAAACAGAATATCTAGTCACCCACAACAGAAAAGACAACATTAACTGAACATCATGATTTTCCAGGAATATGGGATGGGCAAGGTGTCAGCATTTCAATCAGATAAGATACACATTACCTTTTGCTATGCCTACAGCAAAGAAAGCCATAACAAGAATGTTTGCTGTGTAAGTTAGAAGGGTTGGGATCCTTCATTTGAAGTAATTAAATCTTAATGAAGGAAGTATGAATTTACAACCTAGGCAAGCAATACATATTGAATGACCTTTACCTGTCGCAATCCATGATCAAAATTCTGCTAACAGCTTGCAAAAGCAGAAATATAAAAACTTATTGACCATCACCCAAAAAATCATATGCTTACATATCCTCTTAATACCAACTATCTACGAGGACACGAAAACGAAAGCTGTAGGCATATATACCGCTCCTGTTCTTAAAACCACATCTCTTGGTTAATTGCCTTTCCAATCTGATCAATAGTGGTTACCCAGGTATCAAATGACAACAATGTCTGATCGTATAGAGAGTTTGCTTAAAATAAACGGTGATACCGCACAACTAGAATTTCAAGTACACAAGCTTCCCCAATAGCATTCATTTCATCACCAGCCAGTAGGTGATCATAAGCAAAGCCGTTCTCATTTCTATCACCAAATGAAGCATCTATGTATAACGCGATGAACAAGCAAAGCTCTAATCAAACCAGAGAGGCAAAATCCTTTATCCTCATACTGAAACACCAGCATGTCTGAATAGCGAAATTCAATTCCGATTTTGGCAGATCCCAAATTGACAAGAAAATTACGAAACAGACCGTTCCTTCCAGAACATTGTTCTCATTATTCGCCCAAAACACCACCAACAAATCACAAAGGAACCCCAATAAAAAAACCCTAACTTACGGGATATCCCAGGGCTTAGGCTCGGGAACGGCGACGACCATACCTTGGAGATCCTTCGTAAGCACCACCTGGCACCCCAACCTCGAGTGCTTGTTCAAGACCCTAGCTCTCGAGTTCCTCTTCAGCACGTACTCCTCGTCGTAGCTCCTCGGAGGGAGCCGCTCGAGCCACTCCTGCGCGATGCTGACCTCGCACTCCGCGGAGCAGGCGTCGATGTCCTCCAGCCGGTGCGACGCCGGGTCGATGAGGCCGCTGTTGGCCAGGGCCTTCAGGAGGGTCTGCCCGGCGAGGCCGACGATCTCGCGCTTGCGGCCGTCGACGTCGATGGCGGAGAGCTTGACGATGCGATCGGAGACCTTCGCGGAGGAGGACGGGGAGGAGGAGGGAGGGTGGGACAAGGTGGCGGAGGACCTGGCGAGGACGGGCACGAAGGATGAGAGGGACGGGAGGCGGTGGGCGGCGGCGGAGAGCCTGTGGAGGGTCGAAATCGCCATTGCTGCACGGCCCCGAGGTTCGATGAGCAGTTCTGCTTATGAGGGAGAGGAGGGGTCCGTGGCTGGCACTGTGTAGTAGGCGGAGCGAAACGCTGCGTTTTGGGGAGTTTTGATGCGTGAACCGAGAATCCCATTTTGAATTTCCCGTAAAAAATCTTTTATTTTTTTAAATGAGTGGCATTTTCGATTATAGGAAAGCAAATCATAAGAATGAAGCTTTCTGGTTTATTATTACGCGTCCCCCTTATAATTTCGATATAATTGTGTTGTAAAATAGATTATGATATATGTGTTTAACGACACATTTATTCTTGATCGGGAATTTTAAGTTTAGATAAATGATTGATAAAGAAATTCATAATGTAAGGAGTTTTGAGTTTAGAAAAGTTCTTGGTATAGAAATTCATAATAAAAAAAAAAGGGCAAAAATCATAAGGAGTAAAAGTCCCACTGCAAATTCTTCCCCATCTTGGTATGGAAATCCATGACCAAAAGGAAAAGCTCCCATCCATAGCAATCTAATTTAATGATTACCTTTAATGTTCTGACTAGCAGCGATCCGTAGGTCTTTCGAATTCATCATGAATTGGTATGGGCGATAATTGTCGGTTTTGAGAAGTGAGGAAGGTATTTGACATGAGAAGCAATGCAAAGTGATTCTTGTTTATCATTTCGTTTATTTCTTCCAGGGCTTTGTTCAAGAGTTCAGGAGAAGCAGATGACAATGATGGGCAGGCTCCCCATCCCATCCCATCCCATTCTAGTCTTCAACAGAGCCCTGCCAGTTTGATTTTTCATGTGCAGAGATTAGTCACCTCTGTTTCCCAACTAGAAAAGCTGAATGATCCTTCTAATTCAAGGAGCCTCAGTGCCTCACCAGTGATTTCATGAGCATCTAATTTTGCACAGTTGTTCTGCAGGTCTTGTTCATCCTTTTTCTTTTTCCTTCTGGTACAAGATTGGCAAAAACACATTAAAGAAGAATGGAGAAAGGCAGATCTGCTAAGCTAGGAATTTTTCTATTGAGTGACATAGAAGAAACCTCGGAGACAAGCAATGGATCCAAGGCATAGCTAAAGGGGTAAAGATCAGAATATCTTTATGTTAAATCTTGACCACCGTTCCTGGGCAAGGGAAGTTCAATGCTTCTTTGCAGCCATTCCGGTGTACATTACAAATCTAGAGAAAGGCCATGTATACAACCAAAAAGAAACCAATTCCCTTAACTTGTCGTGCCACGAAGTACATTAACTCCATTCACGGCAGAATGACCAACCGTTTAATTATGGGAGCTGCTATTCCCTCCGAACACCGCATGATCAATGGAGAAATTGTCGTCGTGGCAGATCCAGGGCATTCAGGACCTGGTAAATCAGCTTCAATTCGACTTTGCAGCAGCACTGAGGTTGATCCGAGTAAGTAAAGTAGGACATATCAACTTGCCCTATGAATGCAATCCATGTGCAGAAGGCATGAGACTGCTTCAATTCACTATATGTAGTTATGTATACTTTTATAGAGAGATCAATATAGTCTCAATGCTGAGAAGGATTGGTCGACACTCGAGCATTGTTTCTTTTCATGTTCTCTCAGGTTTTGGGTACCACGCCCATCAATCGTGAGAATTCTTGTTCTCACATCACATGGGTGTTACATGATGAAGGACCCGATAGTCGGTCTCTATCTTCACTCCTTGAGCCACCAGCCCACCTTCAGTTTGCCATTCCAGCTGTTATAATTTTCACAGAAAAATCACCTGAGGATGTTGGTAAATACGGCCTGTTAATGTTGCATTCCGGAAGTTGGAATCCTTCTCCTGAAGAAAATCAAACATGTGTTAGAAAAGGTGCACCAGCATCTTCACGAGTTTTTGAATACATGCAAGTCTGAAGTTAATGTCTTCGTAGACATTGCGATATAGTTTTAACACAACCAGGAAAACTTTCTATCCAACTTGGAATGAGAAAGGAGTCTGCCATACTATGCGATATGCACCTTGGAGTTCAGCAAATCAACACCTACTTCGATTCCCCATTCTTTTCTCCTGTAACACTACCATTCACACGTCATTTATCCCCTCAAAGTTTGCGTATGTCCAAGCGATGCACCCAAAAGTTTGTGACAGGGGCAAGTAGAAGAGCAAAGCAAGTATCTTGAAAATTCGACCAACATAGAACCCTCGTCCTTAAAGGAGTATTTCTTCATTCTTTTTGGGGTCATTTAAAAGTAGTTTTCATTAGATGTGCTTTGCATCAGTGATTCCTGGACCACTGCCAATTCTCAATTATTTAGGAGCTTGATGAGGGAAGAGGTGACAAAATTCTTTAGACAAAGCTAGATCATTCACAATTACTAAATGAGTCAGGATTTGGCAGCCTATAATAAATTGAGCTTAAAGTCGGTTAAGTTACATCTGCAACAAAGCATAGATGAACAACTGTTTGGTTCTTGAAGCCAAAACAACCCATGAAGTAGCAGCTTCTAAGATGTTTGAATTCACAGCTGATACTTTTCAACTTTGTTGATTAACAGATACCAGCAAAGGGAAGTTGAGCAAGAAAGCAAATCTCAGGCACATAAAGACTACGAAAGACAAAGGGCTCAACATCAACATGTACAGTGTAAAGTTCAAAGTGGAAGCAGAATTTGGAATTCCAGGAGCTTTCCTCATAACCAATGAGCATAAGCATAAATTCTTCCTCCAGTCTGCCACCTTCGAGGTCTCAAGTGTTGAGATCATCCACTTCGACTGCCAATCATGGGTATATCCCATTAGAAGAACAAAGACAGATAGAATTTTCTTCTCCAACACTGTAAGTTATTCATATGAAATGTTGGCTTCTTTTGCCCTCAGATGGAAATAAAGCACTCAAGTCCATCTTCATGATAGTGTTATCTTCCACACCAAACACCAGCAGCTATGGTAGAACTGAGAAGAGAGGAACTTCATAGCTTGAGGGGAAATGGTATGGGAGAGAGGAAGGAATGGGAGAGGATATACGAATACGATTACTATGATGATCTTGGCAATGCTGACGAAGGTCACGAATATGCAAGACCTGTCCTAGGTGGGACCCGAGCATTTCCCTATCCTCGCAGGATTCGAACAGGATGCACTTGTAGCAATAATGGTATGATCATGGTCTGTCTCTCTTCATTTGCTCCAAGAATCTGGCAATTTCTTTCATAAAAGAATTGCCGAAATAAGAAAAAAGTAACTTCTTGGAACTATAAGTCATCCAGCAAATATTTCCCCCTAAAAACTAAGCTATTGCATTCTTTTGCATTTACTATCTGACTCAGACATTCATAGTTTACCCACATCTGCTTTTTGTTCCTGCTAATTGTTTCGATCACACTTTAAAAACTTGATCACTTGCCGACAGATCCAAAAACTAAGAGCCAACCTAAAATGATCGACTTAAATATATTTGTCCCTCCTGATGAGCAACTGCACCCAAAGAAGTCACTTGAGCTACTATCAAATTCAATCCAATCAGCGGTACATTTTATTATACCAGAGACGAAATCCTTAATCAAAGAGGATTCAGGCAGTTTTAACTCATTCAATGAGATACTTGAAGTGTTTTCTGGCAACCAAGGACAACAGGCAGAGAAAGTTCCTGATGAAGTTAGGAAGATGGCACCAAATAAGCAACTTAAACGAATGATTCAAGCCAGAAAAGCAAATCAAGCAAAATTCCCATTACCTCAGATAATAGCAGGTAACTTGGGCTATGCTTGGAACTTGAATTTTTGTCTTTCACATAACATGCAGAAAATGTGACATACTTATCTGTTCCTTTTGGTACTTAGAGAACAAATGGGCCTGGAAAGATGATCGTGAGTTTGCCCGGCAAATGATTGCAGGAATAAACCCAGCAAGAATTCGAAGGTTGCAGGTTGTTAACAAAAACCTAGGATCTCTGACGTTGGTTTAATAGATATGTGATTACCCAAATGCTAGCAACCTATTCACCAAGTGATACATGCAGGCATAAATGCGTGATACACTCATGCATATATAGAAACAAACATGAAACCCACACATTTTTCCTTAGAATCTTTGTTGAAATTATAAAAATGCCACAGGTCTAATACACAGTACAGAGCAGGATCCAACAAAAGAGAAACTGAGCTGCCTATGACTGGCTAAAACTTGCAGGAATTCCCACCACATAGCAGAATTGGAGTAAGAAGTTCAATTGAGGCAGCCCATGTTGCGCATAACCTTGATGGCCTGACTATTGAGCAGGCTATGAGTCAACATAAGATATTCATCTTGGATCATCATGATTATCTTATGCCATTCCTCAACAGAATAATCACAAAGGGCATCTGTGCTTATGCATCTCGGACATTATTATTTTCTAGTAAAGATGGGTCACTAAAACCAGTGGCAATAGAACTGAGCTTGCCTGGCTCATCAAGCGACGAGGAGATCCAGAGGGTATTTGTCCCAGCAAGCCAAGGCATTGAAGCAGCATTATGGCAGCTTGCTAAGACCCAAGTCGCAGCAAATGATTCTGCTCATCACCAACTAATCAGTCATTGGTAAGTAGCATCATCTTCTCTGAAGTTCAAATAACCACACTATATTTGGCATTCCCAGATGAGTATCATTTTCTTTTCCCGACTGAAGGCCCAAGGTGAGTGGTTGCATACCTATAAGGCAATTGATTCATAATTATCTTCTCAGGAAATATTTGCAATATGTATCAGGCTATAATATGAGAAGACCTCACAGCTAACATCGATTTGATAGGTTGCATACCCATGCCATAGTTGAGCCATTCATAATTGCCAGTAGAAGACAATTAAGCGCAATGCACCCAGTCCACCAGCTATTACGTCCACACTTCAGAGACACCATGCACATAAATGCACTTTTTAGGCGTATTCTCATAAACTCGGGGGATCCTGGAGAAGACACTTTTCACAGGAGAAGTGTCAATGGAGTTGTCATCCAAGCTCTACAAAGAGTGGAGATTTGATGAACAAGGCCTGCCTTCAGACTTATTGAAAAGGTACTCTTTCCTTATAGATGATTCTTAGTTGCTATTCATTTCTTGTTTAATTACATCAGTCGCCAGATGGAGATAGTCCATACCGTAAAATGTTAAGGGAGAATTAGGAGATCTCTTATCTCCAGTGTGCCATAGTCAAGAATAATAGAAAATCAGTTATACGGTTTTCATGGTTAATAGAATGAAGGGAGCAGAGTACTTTGACATGACATGAAGATCTACTACAGGAGTGAACTGAGCACTGGGGATGCTCCATTCATAACACAACAATCATAATAGCAACCAAGCTCGCCATTTGTCCCCCACATAGCATGGCATCTAACTAAAAAATAATTTAAAATATACATTAGCATGTTCTAACACAGATTATTATCTGCCAAGAATTTTTCAGAGGCATGGCTATACAAGATCTAGAGAGCCCGACCGGTGTTAAGCTAATCTTCCATGATTACCCATATGGTGAAGATGGGCTTGATATATGGATTGCCATCAAGACGTGGGTTAGCGATTTCTGCTTCGTGTTTTACAAAGAAGATGGCCATGTCCAGTCAGATGATGAGCTGCAAGCATGGTGGTATGAAATCAAAAACATGGGTCATGGTGATAAGAAGAATGAGGAATGGTACGAAATGAAAAATCTCTCCAACCTCATTGAGGCTCTCACCACTCTTATATGGACTTCTTCTGCCCTTCATGCATCAGTAGCATTCGGCCAATATGCCTATGCTAGTTACCCTCCAAACCGTCCCACACTCTGTAGAAACTTCATTCCAGAAGAAGGTACTTTTGAATTTGCTGAGTTCCTTCGAGACACTGATGGATACTTCATCGAAATGCTACCTGGAAGGTCTGAGATGACCCTTTGGATAGCATTGATGGAAGTTCTGTCGCAGCACACTTCAGATGAAGAATACTTGGGCCAGAGGTCGATGGTACAGGCTGATAAGGAAGAGGTTCACCAATTATTTATGAAGTTCAAAAGGAATCTGAAAGACATACAAGAAAGAATAAGAGAAAGGAATAGGAATCCAGAACTTAGGAACAGAGGCGGACCTGCCAAAATCCCCTACAAGCTTCTCCTTCCTGATATAAAGGATGACCTATCCACAACAGGAATAACTGGGAAGGGGATTCCTAACAGCATATCCATTTGATCAAATGTTTAACGGAAACAATATGAATACTTTGCATGAAATGCTTCCCAGGAGAACAAAAAACATTAGAAGCCATCATGAGATAACCTGAAATCATGCAGGAATGCAAAACGAAGGCCTGAGTTGAACAAATGCTGGGTTTGTGGTTGCTGTTCTTGTAGGTGTTGTATTTCAATTTATTGGCCAACCTTGTCAGTTTCTTTTCTTTCTTCTGGCCAGAGTCAACCGTGTCAGGTCTGAAAAGTGAAAGACAAAATAATACCAATAGACAGCAGCCCTCAATCAGCTCTACCGCTTACATTTTCCAAGTGGATTTGATATATCAGAATCATGCAAAGAATTGCTCTATTACAAAAATCCCCTGCTTGCATATGCAAACCTCCACATCAACTTTTCCTCAGACACATCCAATTCTCCAACACATACCCTTCAGTCCCTATTGGGTAATATTGCACCATAAGAACATGAATAATGCAGCCCTTAGATGACAATTATCAAATTGGTCAAAATAGAACATACAGCTACCATTAAGAATTATAAATGTTCAGGAATTTGTTTCGGAGTCAATGCAGCAAAAAAAGGGTACACCTTGATGATCTGAAAGAAACCAACATTGAAATGACTTGCAAATGAAGAAAATTTCCAAAACACCATAATACAATTACAATCTTCAGCCTGAAATCTTAATGGTCTGCCATGTTTCCTAAATATCGAGACATGACATTGAAACACCAGCAGACTAATGACGACAAACTAGGAGTTGAAATGTCCTTCCGTTCTCCCCATTTCTGTCATCTATCGGCAACATCTACCATCAACTGCAAAAGGTGCAAAATCAACTTTTCCCTGGTTTCCCATTACCATGTCAGCAACCATTTCAGCAGTCCCCAGAGCCTGCCAAATGAACTAGAAACTTGTAATTACTAATGTAGTAGTTCATCAAATTGCTGATACAGTATCATGTTGTTAATTGGTAGATCAATCACTGGGATTTGAAACAGGAAGTAGAATATATGAAAAGATCATAAAACTATAAGCACTGGGGAAAATGAAGGTTCAATACATATACTCTTAAAATAGCTGCAACAGAAAGAAAGTGGACATTACCAAAGAAAGTCCACTTCCTTCATGCCCCGACGCAAGGAAGACATTTGACAGACCAGGCACAGATCCAATTACTGGCTTCCCATCAGGCACTGAGACCAGAAATTCAATGGACAAAAAAATCAGCTCTACCGATCAACTTCTGGCAATATTGAATGTATGCAATGGGTTGTAAATCTTCTAAAGTTGCAGAATCTAACCAATACAACTTACTATATGGGCGTAACCCGATTCTCACTTTTCTGTTCTCGCCAATTTCAGTTAAATTCATTTCTCTCAGTTTTGGGAAGAACTCTTGTGCCCTCTTCCAGATGCTGTCAATGATTGAAGCATTTGCCTCGGTGCAGAATCCAACAAACTGGCGGCTACTCCCTGTAAAGGCAGCTCCTTTATGAAAGGAAAAAATGTTTTGCAACTAACAACATGGCCTGCTCTAAGCCCTTAACACAGCAAAGCAAATGGAAATGAGAGGAGGCATGAAAAGAGGGAAGTTGGAAGAATTGGATAAAAGACAATTGCAGAAACATCCAGCTAAAAGGTTAGAAGTACATCTACATGCATCAAAATAGCCTTTCAATTGCAAAATGAAGTCCTTGTGGTCACAAATCTTCAGAGAAATTAATGACTTGTCATTATCAATCTGAAATGTAATATGACAATATTAAAGGACATTGGAAGAAGGGTAAATGAGGGTAACACCCCAATAGGTATCATTGAAAACATTATTAGATTTATCCTCTTTTTCAACTGTGTAACTTTGTTTAACCAACAAATGAAAAAGATTGACCACATAAAAGAACTCTTTTACCAACTTCCTGTCATGCCCCAAGCTTCATTCTCAACTCACTGGCATCTTAACGCCATAATCAACTATTTCATTTCATCTCAAGAACATTCGCATCAATTGTTTCACTCTTCTTTTCAATTTCAAAGAAAGAATTGAGCTTAAATGAACGTGCCTTTATGCAGTCACAGAAAAAATAAACTAAAAAAGAAAAGTGCAAGTCAGGCTGGGCTTTTTTTTTCATCTGTATGTTGGTGCCACTTGTAGTTGTTTTAAATTTTTTATTTTGTAAGTTCAGCCAAGGGAGGCTGGAATGTAAAACAAATTTAAAGCCTATTTAAGACCACTTCATGACTTCTTTGCACAATCTCAAATTTCAATGGGGAATAGTTGACCCAGTGGTAGCACAAACCCTTCAATAAAAATCCAATCTGTGTTTTTGCTTCCTGTCCTCCCTATCCCACTGACAGCCCTGCCTCCAACATACTAAGTAAGCAAAACAGCAAAAAGAACACCATCAACTTCCATCAATTAGCACTGAAAAGCTCGGACATATTTCCTTCATTTCCATGTGGAGATCAAAGTATGCTATCTGAACCAGAGAACAAAATTAAATGTACCAAGAACTAAGTTTCCCATAGCATCTGTTGTAGCTGTCATTGAAATGGATAACATCTCCTCATCATTACTGAGCCCTGCAGCTGAAACACTGGAATGCTGCATTATCTGTTGATGGCTAACGTAACCAGCTTCCATAAGGCCATGATTCAGTCGAATCAGATCGAAGTTCTCCAGCACAAGCAGATGACCCTGTCATTCAGATCAAATTCAAAGAGAATCTCACAAAAGATAGAAATGTAAGATATTTACTAATATTCGACATTTCAGAAAAAAAAATCACAGGATTTATTTGAGTGATACAGGAAGTTATCATAGCTTTCAAAATCAAAACTCATTAACTTAACACCTATGTATGCCACCATTTAAAAAATTAAAGCTCATCCACAAGCAAAGACATTCAAATCACAAGGAGAAAGATACCCAAGTCTCATGTAAAAGGTAAGCATTGCTAGCGTCACATTCATTATTGTGCATGAAAATACTTGGAAAAGGCTTTTGTCTTGCAAAAAAACAACATTCACAACTCAAGAGCACAAGGCAAACCTTTCGGGGTTTTACAAGAACATCCACCCTGATATCCAAGTCTCTCATCAAAGATCCAGTCCAGCAACCAGCTGCAATAACAACGGCCTTCTTACAGTACAAGGTGCTTTTAGAAGTTAAAACAGCTTCTACTTCACCATTTTTGCCAGATCTGCAGGATTTACACTCCAACTATCACCCTCAACATCTAATTAGTTACATGTCTAGAATCCACTCGGATTTCCATTAGAGAGACCTCTTGGTAAATATTGAAGTCTGATGAAGAGGAAAAGAATGACGAGAACATTTACCTTAACAAAGATATTACTGGATCACGATAAAACTCCGCATACCTGCCTTGAGACACAAATTGTCTGTTGCCCTACATATGATACACTTTGAGAAAGACAGCACAAAAATGGCAAATAATAAAGGATTGAGCAAAGAAAATGCTATTAGTAGTTATATTAGAGGATATTCATATAAACCTCTTCAATAAATGCTACTGTTCGGTGAGCATCCAATTGGCAATCATTGGGTAGCAAAGCAGCCCCACTTTCTTTGTCAACACAAAGGGCTGGTTCCTCCGAGAGTAACTCATGGCTAGACAAAAACTCTGCTTCCACTCCAGCTTCAGAAAGTTGCTTCACTCTCCTCTTTAATAGGGCTGACTCTTCAACAGTTTTACCAACTAGCAAGCTTCCTGTAAACAGAAATCTGATATGGTCGCATGGCTCCAGATAACCTTTTAAAGCAAAAACTACTTGCATCATCAGATATCCACAAGTTTTTACACCATGAAATATCCATATACCTACTCTATCACCAAGTTAAAGGAAGAAGCGATTTCTCAGATGATTCAGAACTATTTCTTTTCTGCGAGATTAGTCAAGTGGTTGAAAAATTAGCAATCCTTACAGTATTTATTTTTCTTTCTTCCATAATACTAGATGTTAAACAACTGTTACTGTTTTGCACTGCTAGTGCAAATGAATTATATACATCTGCCAATTGCCAATATCATGGGTTTTACTGCTTTGCCCTTGAACTCTTTGTACATCAAGCAGATCCATTAAATTAATGCGGACACCTCCATGTTGAAAAATTAGCAATCCTTACAGGATTTATGTTCCTTTCTTGCATAATACTAGACGTCAAAGAACTGTTGCTGTTTTGTACCGTTTAGTGCAAATGAAGTATATGCATCCCCCAATTCCCAATATCATGGGTTTTTATTGCTTTGCATTTGAACTCTTTGTACAATAAGCAGATCCATTGAATTAATGCTAACAACTCCATGTTAGTGACATCTCTAAACCATGTGCACTAAAATATATGCTGAAGTAGTATCAAAATTTCTGAAATTTGAGCTAATCAAATTAGACTGATGATTATATGACACAGAAACAATGGTTTTTAAATAGAATAAAAGCAAAAAAAAAAAAAATCAAAACCCATCTGCTTTCATCTCATTCAATCTGGGCAGACGTGATTGTCAAGGTAAATGAATGCTGTAAAAGAGATGAAGTCGTTCCACAGAGAACAGTCAGGAATCTTTATAATACACAGACAGGACTATTTGTTTACCGGTCTTTTTCCATCCCAGCACTTCTTGAGGGTTCAAGCCTTGATCGTGTATGTTCTCTGCCAAACTTTCCCACAGCTGATGACTTCTCAGCGCCAGCTCCCACATGTCTGATCCTGGGGTTTTGTGAAGCCATCCAGATATAGCCCTGCCCTACATTCAGCTCAAAAGCCAAATAGAAGCCAAAGACATCCTACAACCAATCAGAATTCAGGAAAAGAAATTTGCACCCAATTTTAAAAATTCAAATGCTAAAGCAATTCCAACACCATTTCACAAGTGTGAGCTAGAAGAATATACAGAAGCTGACAGAATATCAGGATGGCCAACAAAGTACATAAGTCAAAATAAAATGATAGACCACCTTAGTGAACAACAGTACAAATTTTAATCAACTATGCACCGATTCTTTAAATGATCTAGTTCTATATGATATGAAACTGAACGATACTTAGAAACAGCTGAATAAAAACCATAAATATTTGTTCCTCACTGAGAACCAGCAGCACCAAAAACCAAGTATCACGATTCAGATCAATCACACGGGTGGCAATCAGAAGTTGGCAACAATTTGCGTTTGAAGCTTGTCATCCAAGAAAGCTCCAAGCTAGAGTTTGTCTCTCTTGCGAATGTTTGCAAATTACTGCCGACACTTCACGCTTTAAGGTCTTTTTCATTTGTTGATCACTGTAAGCATGAACCCAGTTTTTTTCCCCTCTTCCCTCTATGTATGAAGACAGATTTAATCAACCAAAAAACTAGTCATCCAGAGTGGCTAAACCGAAGAAAGCCCAAGAAACTACCTGCGCCGGTGGCACCAGAACAAGGGACCGCTTTGTCGACGACGGCGACGGACAGGTCCGACTCGAGCAGCAACTGCCGGGCAATGGTCAACCCGATGATGCCGGCTCCCACAATCACGACGTCGAAAGAATGTTGGGACGCGACTACCGGCCTCGAGCCGACACGAATGCGCCCGAGCGGTTGGGCGGCGCCGACGGTCCATTCAGGCGAGTCCGAGTAGCACATAGATCGACGGGGATCCTGGATCCGAACAGGCTCGAGCGCAGAGCCAGAGTGCATGGAGGTGGTCTCGGAGAAACTATGAAGGACGAGGGTTTAAGGTGAGGTCTAGCAGCGGGACGATACGTGGACATGGAGGCCATTTGCAGGAGGATCTTCGAGCTGTTCGGTGCGACTGTTCTCCGTGTTTCTGGTCAACTGCGTCCTCGTTCGGCCAGTGCAGGTCAACAGTTTGATGCTTTGTCAATAACCAAATGGAGCTGTCTGAAAGCTATTCGTAGAATTGCCCATGATAAGTACGAACTGACTCCCGCTATTTTGGGTAGTTACACATCCACTCCCTCGTTAAAGCAAAAATGCGATATGCCTACCATAAAGTACAAAGCTTTTGAATTTAGCCCTTGACTTCACAATATATCCTCGAAAGGAAGGCACGGCTTGCTTTCTTTCTAATAGAAGACATTTGTCTTGCAGCAAATTTATTGCGGTGGAAACATGGATATTGATTCTTTCCGGTACAAATGTCCAATATCCGTTACAAATGTCGAGTCAACATCCCTTAACATATTGAGTATGTTTCAGTATAAACACATCCTTTCACACTAGTTTTTGAGTGCATTCTCAGGCTGTATTGTCGATTAATTTTAACAATTTATGTATGAGTTCCTACCCTCGGACATGGGGAACGTGACCTGGATGTTGGATCTCAAAATTCCATTCAAAGACGACTGATGTCGAGATGGCGAGCTAATATATCCACTAGATGTAAAGAAAAGTGCTCCCATGTTCCATAATGATCAATTTGGCGCAATGAGTCGATTGACTATTGATAGTTAAAAACACGTTATAGCCGTTCTCACATCTCATCAGCTTCCAGACCGAAAGAAAACTAGAAGAGAGGACGTCAGAGAAACTCAAGAAATAATTACCTCTTTCATCAGACAGTACAGAGCGAAATTTCATGATTTTGGCCCAAAAAAGGCTCTGCAAATACTCCTTTTCCCATTCCCACACCGAAGCGACAAGGCTGGAAATCAAATCTCCGTCTAACCAAAGCAGCCACTTGATTGGAATATAAGGAAAAAAACAACAAAGCTAATACAGGTTTAATTACAGCATAAGAGGTACACAAATCGATGCATTAATCATAGAATGCTACATCAGCTAGAACCCCAGGTGAAATCCAGCCAAACCAGCTGCTCAGAGAAATTAGGATCACCAAGAAAATCCCCACGGAATGAGACCTTCCAAAATGGCTTCGAATGATGTTGTAAGGAAGCAGTTGATACAGAACTAGTCACAACTCACTATTGAGTGGCCCACTTGAAACACCAGAGCATGACAGTTTCTCGGGAGCAGCAAAATCAGCCTCTCATAGTGCTGGCACATGATCTCATAAGACTCATGTGCAGAACCTTTTGTCTGGCGGAATAACCATCTATTAATTCAGAGTATAAAACATCACTTCCAACTGTTAGATACAAGAGGTTGCCAGAACATTGTGCCATGGCCCAAAGGAACTGCAGTCTTGGGTGCAATTCCTAGAATGAGTCATCTTGCGTAATACTATATGTGAAGTAGATAACTATCACAAGTCTTCCAAGTAAATCATGGACTCACTACTGGAATGTATCTCATAATTCTTTCTCGTAGAATGATCTTCAGAGTAGTCATTGTGATTCGCAAAGTTGTGGTCAAAGGCATCAGCTAAATCTGCCTTGAATAAACCCAGCCTACATAATTTTGTGTACTTCTCATAACCTGCAGCTTTTAAGCCTTCCGACACCAAGTCCCACAATGGTCCAGAAATGTCACTACTGTTCATTATGCTCAAAAGAGTGTCAGATAAACCTGGTTGCCAGAATATGACAATAGCACAGCTCTTATCTACCAAGCGGACATCAAAGTTTTCGGAGAAGACTTTGTGTGACCCCTGAAGCTGGCTCTTCAGCATTTTAGTTGACAACCCTTTTCTAAATCCCCAGAGAAAAACCACATCCTTGCAGTTTACTCTTCTAGTATCATTTCTCCAAATGCTTATAGACTCGTCAAGTGGATCTGCAGAAGGCCATGGCCTGTAGATGTTGGCAAACCGTTCCAGGGTCCCAGCCTGATGACTACTATTAGATTCGCTGCTCTCAGGAGCAGATCTCAGGATGGAACACAGCTTCGCAAACAAGTGAGATATCCTTACAACATTAAGACCATGAATCTTGCCTTCACTTCCAGTAACTGATGAAGCCAAATATGGAAAGCAGAGGTCAGGTCAAATAAAATTCAAGCAACATGGAATGTTATTAACTTTAGTGGGTTCTTCAGTAAGATATATATGTATGTGCATTAACCAGCGTAATTTCTAAGTCTTCCCCAATCAGATCCTCAAATGTCAGATCTCTATCCATATAGATTACATTGTGGACCTTTCAACTGCTATAGGACAAATGCTCACACAGAATGGCTACGTTAAATGTTGCAACAGGCACCTTTCAGGTAAGGACAGTTTCCTGAAATTGCAGTCAAACAGCAATACCTTTCTACAAGACTACCCCTAAAGGAGGTGCCTCCAGTAAAAGTGAAAATGTCTAGAAATAAATGTTTTATGTGCATGCTCACAAGCAATAGTGCATCAACCAACTAACCTGGCAAAACTTCCACATCAACAGGTGCAAAGAACCGATTGTTCAAGAAGGAAAGTGCCGTGGGTATATTGGTTGTCTTGCCCAAAGGAGAAATTTCCTTCATCAGATGATTGACATCATATACTTGGGGGAAAACTAAGCATAAGGAGCGAAGGAATTCATCCACGTTTGAAGGCAATGGAGCGAGGAACATTGGATAGATAGATGTAAAATCTGTTTAAGATGAAATTAAGTCTAAAAATAAGAAGAAATGATAGACAATAGTAATCTAATGAAAAATTTAGAGATGGAAATGGCATCGTATGGAGTTACACCATTAAGAGAATTGTGGGAAACAATAGGTTTCTGAGCAGCAGAAATCAATTCGATCACCTCTCGGAAACCTTGAAATGCCTTTGTTTGCTCATGTTCAAGATTTTGAAGCTCTTGCTGTAAGTGACAGAAAGATCATTTGATGAGTATGTCTAACCACACAAATGTGTAATCTGTTGACCTCACAGACCTACCTCTAGAAGAATCTTGTCCTCTTTCGAACTTGTTAATATGGCACGAACCGCCCAGGCTCCAGCACCCTTTGCTGGAATAACTAAAGGAACGAGATCTTCAGAGAATTCCGCCAAAACCTTCAGTATGCCAAGAGATTACGAGAATCAGTAGAAATCAAAGATATAGAACTGAAAAAGATGAACAGTTACCAAGAGAGCCAACTCATTTCAGCCAGGTAAATTAAGTAATTTCAGAGAAAAGTACCTCAAGTGCAAGTTGCACTTGACGTTGGCTACAAACATCTATAGTCGTGGATGGTCTTGATCCATACTCTTCACTGCCTAAGATAAGTTTCCTCATTGATCTTACAAGAGGTTCTGTGCATGATCAATAGAAATTAATTGACCACAAAAAAAAAAAAAAGAAGGTAACATCAGAAAGCGAATGAATCCACACCAATAATATGTTTACCATCGTTCCTTGTGCTCGAATCCTCAAATGCATTTTTCCATTGCTTAATGCGAGATCTGGTCCTCTCAAGAAAAACTGCATCTGCTACAGAAGGGCTCAAAGAGGATTTCTCCAGATGTTTACCATGTACTGCAATCCCCTTCCAAACTTTAGCAAGACGTTCTTGCTCTCTGGATAAGTATGAGATTCCTGTAACATAAAGCATCAATCTTCTATTCATCCAATGTTGTTCACTTGTTGCCACAAATCAAAGATTTTGCCTTTTCTCAATAACATTCTGCAGTGATTTACTTCTTGCAAAACCTAATAGAGCTAATAGTCATTAAAAAAGGGAAATTGATGCAGACACACAAAACTGAACCCTCCTATGTGGGCTGTCCTTGTCCCTGAAGTACCAGAATGTGAATTATCCATAAAAATCTGACCCACTATGGAGCATCATGTCAATTTCCAAAAGTGACGAGTTTGAGTGAATCTCAGTTACCAAAGGGTAATAAAAAAAGAGAAGCAACAGAGTCTCAGAGCATTAATTGAGGATGAAGGATTATCTCAATAGGACAGCCACTCCAAAATGAAATCCTATTTATCCAGTAAATGGTATAGAAAGTTCTCCCTTTGATGATGCGGTATTGACTAATGGACGTGAAAATATGGTTTGCATTACAAATCTCAAGAGTTTCTAGGCAGTAATCCCCTGATAAGGACCGGGCTCACCATCATAAATGCAGGCATTGAAGTCAAAACCTTCGTCAACCATGGAAGCCAAATGCGACGACTGGCACACAAAGCTGTAAGATGGCCTCTTAATATCCAGTTCATCTCTAGGAAACAAATGAAAGTTATATCTGCATGAAACCAGACAGACAGAAATAATCAAAACTCCCTCTCTGCCATTAAGATAATTGTAAAGCAGTAGATTGCACTTCACGGAACAATTCCATCCAACATTGCCACATTTAATTCAAACAGCAGGAAGACTCTTTCCCGAGTGATCACATCGACCAACGCTATTAAAACCAGCAGAGGTGAAGAAGGAACATAAGCATAATCTCCGTAGGCTAACTTATCAAGCTCTCTTCACACAGAACAAATAAAGAGGAAGACAATTTCCAAGTCCCATTCTAATACACCAAGCTAATATTAACTTCAGAAACAACTAAGATCCCATAGAGTTCTGATAATTCCTGTATGCTGCGATGCATTCGTTCAATCATCTGACGTCGAAGAGAAGAGATCACAAACAATCCACTTCTCAAAGGGAACAAGCTCGGCGACGAGACGGAAAACTCACGGATGCGCGACGACTTTGGACGCCCCGACCTCGAACGGGCAGACGGCGAACTGCAGGACCTGGAACTTCTCGGCGGCGTGCCTGGCCTTGGAGTAGGCGGTCTCCAGGGTGTCGAAGCAGGAGACGCGGTGCCACGGGGCGGAGGGCGAGCCAGTCCGCCGCAGCGACACGGCGACGAAGTCGGAGCCGGAGACGTCGGCCCTCAGCCGCTCGAGGGAGTCGGCGAAGTTGGACCTGAAGACCTGGGCGACGCTCCATTTTCGCGCGCCGGAGGTGTTCGTGCAAAAGCGCCTGAGGAAGAGCCCCGACGCCGTCCCGGCCATCGGCTTCGAGCGCTGGCCGATCTTCTACTGGACTCGGCCTTATATACCGATCGCGTTTTGGGCTCAGCAAATGGGCTCCGTCCGACTCGTATCGTCCCAAGCCCACACGAATCGAATCCATCAGAACCGTTGCGCTTTAATTCCATGACTTTTGACAATGGAGTTGGTCTGTCTATGATCGGCGGGGCTCGTAGCTGCCATCAAGCTGCCCCTTTAGAGCGAAGACAAGCCAAAAGGGGCAGCTATCGAGGAGGACGGGCGGGGCAATATGAGCGTGAGAAATGCAATTAGAGAATCCACCCCTCAAGTGGCAGCCAAACTCACTTTTAACGCTAAACAAACCGCCTATCTCGTTGCTATGTCACCTAGTAACTTGAAGAAGTTGGAAAACCACGCTACAAATGCATAAGCAAGGACGGAGCTGGCGAGTGACGATTGGCCGAGGGGCCCTTGGGCTGAGGAAATAGATTTTAGCTGTGTACAAATGGGCCGGTTAAAGACGAGTAGGCAGGGTACGATGAAGCCCGCCCGATTTCTCTCGCCCTACAACTACTAAACGAGCTCATTGGAATCTTTCGACTTCACTAGCCCGGTCAATAAGAACAAAACAAACAAACAAAAACGTATCTGCAATTACGTGTGCGGTTTTGTCGTAGGTTACATTCTCGTGTACAGATCAGTGAGATGGATGTTTGGGACTCCAATAAGGACCTGCACACGCCTTTTTCCTTTCACGTTCAAGATGGGAACTTTGGGGGAGAAATACAGAGGAAGAAAAAGAAAGAAGTTTCGAATCACTCTCTGCCAACTTAACCGTTTCCCTCCATTTCAAACGAATCTTCATCTTTAGCTACCTAAATGTATTGCTAGAACAATGCAAGCAGAGTGGCGCACGTCAATCTATTCAAGACCAGTGAGTGTTTCCTGTCCAGTCGATAGTTTCATGATCACGAGATCAGTGTGCTTCGCAGGGAACAAGAGTCGGAGCATTTTGAAGTCAGGAATTGAAATGCACGTTTGTTGTCCCTCTGTATAAACGATTGAGTTCTATAGACATCTTTATGTCTATTAAATTATCGAAGTCCTCGAAATTTCATATCAGAGCGGAAGAAGAAAAGCACAAGATGGGAGAAAGTATTTCTCTGAATCTCTCTCTTCCCTCCGCTCTCTATTCTGCAATTACAGGCATTGAAAAGCACGTGATTTTCATATCATATCAGCTTTCCTGCCAGAAAACGGCTGTAGAAATCCAGTGCCTCTTGAGGTTTGTATTCCGGGACCGTGTGTCCAGCTCCCTGCACCAATGAAAACCAGAAGAAATACTAGTAAGTCGAACATCATCACAGCTTATTAACATACCGCAGGAGAATACATATGCAAAGCACATTTCTTGCAGACCTTGATGGTTAAGAAGGTGAGGTTGTTTTCATACCCTTGAAGGTACCTGCAGCCAAATGAAGTATTAATATCACTATCTCAAGTTCGCAATAATGGCTCAAAAATCTAAGAAGGAAGTAAATTCTTCAGACTGTGTAGGGTAGTGCTGAAATACCCGGCAATTTGATCATTGGAAGTCCAAGGCCTCCACTCATCCACGACTTTATACCCCATTGACCTTGTCCATGCTTGGCTACCAGTGTAGGGAACGCACATATCATGATCACCACTGCCACAAGCAAAACAGTTGCAAATCCCATCAGTAGCTGAAGAAGAACAACTGCATCACTTCGTGTGATTAATAACGTCAAATTGGTCAAAGGTTCACTGATACATCTGCAGGTACATGTCAAATATCTCTACGATGTAGAGGAGGAAACAGTACCAGGAATCATATATGGATTCACATGTATAAAGAAATTAGTCTAAAAGCAGTTTAAAGTAGTTTTCTTTACATAGTGTCTCGGTAATCGTAAAAAATTCACAAAAAGCATCCATGTGGAGTTTACAGAATCATGGTAGTCTCCTTCAAATATCTCAAAAATTCAGTGTGCACCAGGGACCCTGATACTCTGCTGAACAGTGCTGTCAATGCATTTCACATGGTTGAATTACATGCAAGAGAGGCCTTTAATATGGTAGAATTGCTCTTTATGTTCCTCTGTCACAAGCATGCGAATCAACCTTGAATCTTTGAATTTGAAGTTGAGACTTTTTCTACTATGCCTTACTATCGGTGCGTGAATTTCCAATAGTTGTTTTGGCTCAGACCTAACTCACGTACCTTCAGGACTTAGCATTCTGTATCTTTATTCATCAGTGTGTCCATCTTTCATCAAACACAGGCACCAGAATATAGTGGCCCGCCAGGAAATCTTTAGACATCAGTATTCCATTTGGGTGTAGAAAAACATAACACAAGCACAAGGAGGAGCGACAACTCCAAAGTTGATGGGGAGGGATATATTAACAGCATAAAAAGGGTTGACTGATCTTGCAGAGTAATTTATATATCTCTTGCCTCAATATATTTCGACCATATTTCCACTATCTGACAGTAACAAGTATGACGAGTTTTTGCAAGACAACCATTTTAATGCAAAAGATTGTAGGCATGCATCTTTTAATAAGCTAATAAAGTACTGATACTGAATTGCATTAAGTCGGCTTTCTACCTGAATATGAGTGCTCGATACCCCCTTGCAGTGAGGTTCTTATGGTACTTAATCATGCTCCCAGCATCATGATAAAACGAGATTCTGCCTGTGCATAACTCCCACTCGCCCGCCACGCTTTGCTGTTCGTAGTTCAAGGAACATATAGGTAATAAATCAATAAGAAATGGAAAATCACAAGTAATTAATGACATTTGCAATAGCACACCTCTTCTGCATGTATTGCTTTCCTGACATCTTTATCATTCAGCCACGTGGTTGCAACTTCATCATCCTGGAAATGCATATGTAGTTCAGAAACCTCAACTGGTTATTGAGTGAAATAAGATCTACATACTGGGGATAAGGTAGGAAGGAAACAAAAAGATCAACAAGAACCCCTCGATGAGGGTGCCACACACACCGATTAATGGTTCAATAATCAACTGTACCTGAAGGGACAAATTACCGAAAGAACTAAAGAATAACCAGCATGTTAATATACTGAAAATAGTAAAGCATATGGATCAATAGTACAACGCAAGCAATGTGCATGGACGCAGATTGATGTAATGAAAGCAATTGCAATAAGATAACAAAAAATGACATGAAGCAAGAGAGTTTTATGCAGAAATAGGTAAGGGCGTTTAGGTAAGACAAACTTACGGTTCATGAAAGTGGACAAAAGAATCAATGATAAAGAGATGCAGTGTGGGAAGACTTACAGTACATGGAACAGAGTTGCTATTGAGAAGCTCCGGCCATGTTGGAACACGTCCATCCCTCACAGGAGCTCTAAGAGGCCAGGCACGGCCAAACATCCTTGTCCTCACAGGAAGAGGCCGCTCAGTTTCTCCCAACCGCCTAAAGCTAGCAGGTAACCTATCATTAGTAGCCATAACTGACCACGTTGAGGCCCCATGGTAGCATGGTTCAAGGATGTCATATATGTTTAAACCATCTACATCCTGGGATCAATCAAACTCTTGAGTGTTAGGAGAAATTTTAACAAAATCATCCACACTCATTAGCATGTGATAAAGGGGCAGTTGTCACATGCACCTGATCAACTTTTGTGAGTTTGCTCTCACAAGTTGAACTGAGCGGCTGATAGAAATTCCCTTTGCATTCCCTGTTAACCTCCTGCAAAATCGCAATATCAGCTCAATTAATCACATGACAGAACCATTAGACAGTTCTTGTCCCTCCCAAGTAGAACAGTAAGTTGGTCAGTGAGTAGTATCCAGGGGACAAGATTAGCCTTTAGCTCTCCAAACCAACAATTATGTGAACAAATTAACAACAGCACAAGCATTAGGAAGAAGATTGAGTAAGCAAATTCTGAGGCCCTAGAAGGGCTATCAACAAAAAGCTTCACAAAGGCTCGATATTTACGCCTAAAGCAGTAGCAAAAAGAGGCTTCACTCCACCTCAAACAAGTCATCTGAGATCAGGCCCATCCCATGCGCAAATGGAACAAGAGCATTGCCATCAAATTCCTCATCAGTGACTCCATTACCAACAATATAACCCTGTCAATTCAAACACGTTATTTGACAAAAAAATAAAAAAACTGAATTATATCAGAAGCATTTGATCAAATTTGATAATCTGATTGCCTAGAGAATATACCTTGAAATTGAGTACGGGCTTCACTCCAATATCAATACCTGCCAAAGGATTTATATTTGCAATTAAAGGTTGATCCTAGATCAGATACTAAAAATTGCAAACATGCATACCGTTCGCTACTTCAAAAGCAAGAGTTGGCACATAGACCCCTGCATACGACTCTCCAGCAATGAAGAATGGGTTGGGAAGGAACTCCGGGTAGAGGTCAAACCACTGACTCACAATGCAACATGTTGTCAAGACAACTTGATGAGAGAGAGAGAGAGAGAATATCATACTTATTATAACTTTAATTTTTGTACCTTGAGGAGAAATGTATGAGAATCTAGAGCAGTCTTTATGTCGCCAGTTTGGTAGTCACTTGAATTTTTGGAATAAGAAAATCCAACACCAGCGGGAGAATCCAAGTAAATAATGTTGGAGACCTATGATGTCAAAATCAGAAGAGGCAATCTCATTAAAAGCACGACATTCACAGTTGACAAGAGGAATATCATCTACTTTAGACCTATGTCAGCTGCTTCAGATTTTTTTCTGTATTATCGAAAACCCTTTTAACAACTCTACGATTAGGTTTTAACCTTGGACCAGCTGTAGGGATTCAAATGCAGTTGCGGTAGGCTTGTCTGTGTCTTTGCAGCTTCAAAATTGAAACATCCTGCAGAACGTCATGTGGTCAAGTTGAAGTGTTAACAAATGAAGTCTTACATTCTAAATGAGCTTAAGATAACAATCTCAGGGAATCTTTCATTCAAGATGCCGCTTCAGTTTGTGATAAAAATAAAGCTTGTGCGTTGCGTTATGTAGTGAACACAAAATTGAAACTGCCTATTATGATGAGATGTGCGGAAGACAAGTAGAAACGTGAAGAGCGAAAGGGTAATCAGATAATCATCTCCCACAACAGTCATGAACTTTAGCAAACCAATAACGGAATTCCAGTGAAGTTCATGGTCTAGAATCCCCCGACAGAACATGATTCCACTACGGTTGGTGGCGATATGAAAGTTAAATCTTAGCGAAACAAGTCAACATGAGTGTGGATAACAAAAAGTCTGTACCATGCTCATACACGAACCCATCAAAGCTCGAACATCCCGGTCCTCCATTTAACCACAGAACCACCGGATCCTTGGAAGGGTCCCCTTCCGATGTCACGAAATAGTAGAATAAGCGCTTCTCGTGGTCCGGATCAATCGTCACATACCTTCATCCAAAACCCGGATACGAGACAACAATTATGAGTAGACCCAACGCAACAGTACCAAACACCAGAACCAGCGAGTACAGAGTTTGTCTTCCACCTCAATATCAGTAGTCAAAGAGACACGAGGCTTCGATAAATGACGTAAAGCAATGACCTTTTAAGCGTAAATCAGAACGAAGAAGCGTACCCAGAATACTGTTTGGAAGGGAAAGAGCCATTGAACCCGGGAAGTTGAGTAATCAGAGCGCTCTCGGGAGCACACTGAGTCAACACAAAACAGGAACACAACAGAACCAGCGCACCGTACAAGACAAGACCACTCTTTGCCATGGAACTTTCCTGTCCTCGGTCCTTGTAACGGATCGATCCTCAATATCCGCAAAAGACAGGGATGGGGATTGATTTGTATGAATCAAGACTGTTTATATAGATATACTCCGAGCCAAGAAAGGAGACCCCATTAATGGGTATGCGTGCAGCTTTGATCTGGGGAGCGTCGTTGCTTGTAAGCTACGACGGGGAAGACAAAGCTGAAGCGCTGTAAAAATTCATGGTCCTTCCATTAAAAACTGGCAAAACAGACAGATGCCGTGTCATGATTCTCTTTCCAGTGGCTGACTGGTTTTTTTTAATAGAAAAAACATCCTTTTTTGGAATGATCGGATGTGGGTTTCTTGAATTCTCATTGGACCCGAGTGAAAAATCCTGTAAAAGAAAAAATCTTCACCAGATTATCATTCTCGCAATTCGTGTGGCTGTGTTAAAATTTCAGGTTTCCCGGGATTCCGATGTGGGTGGTGAGGATTCTGGAGAGGGAGTAAATTACTAGAAGCCAGAGAGGGCAATGAGAGGGGGACAGAGATTGATTCCTCCCAAAGATAAAGATAAAGACAAATGCTGTTTTTCAGAGAGTGTTTTGAGTGTCTTTGCGCATTTGTGGGTTGCCAATCATGGCGGAGGCCTCAAAAATTCCTCTTTTTTGGGGGGGACCGAAGTGCGGTGGCGCGAGCGTGCAACAACCGGGTTTCTTGGAACAGAGAAATATCATGAAAAGGTTGCGTGATAAATCCGTTTATTTCACACGCAAAAAATGATTAAAAATATATTATTTTATAAAAATTATTTATATTATTTACAAAAAAATGAATAAAAACTATCATCAAAAATTTCAAATTATGCCATTTGAAATAAATTTATTATGAATTTTTGGACATTAAAAATTCCAAACTATGCATTTTAGACAAATTTACTCTATTTTTTTTCCTTTTTTTTTTTTATTTTCTTCTTCTTTCCCTCCGCTGGCGGAAGGAAGCTGATGAGGGTAACCCTTGCCAACATCGGAGTTAGTCAAGGGCATTGATGCCTACGATGGTTAGTGGAGAGAAAAAAAAGAAGAAGAAAAAAAAAAAAATACCCTTTGATCAAAGAATTTAGGGTTAAATGTATCACGAGAGTATAAGTTCAAGATTTTTTATATCAAAAAAGAAAATTTTGGGTAATAGAGTGAGCATAATTTGGGATTTTTAATGTCTTAAAAAAAATTTAAGGTAAATTTGTCCCAAGCGGCATAGTTTGTGATTTTTAATTGTATAATCCCAAAAATGAATTAACGAAAATTATTTTCATCATTTGCAAAAATATTTAAACATAAGTTATTGTCGATAGTTTTATATTGACTAATTATCTTAAGTGATACTAACAATTATTTTTCAGAATATATTTTCCAAATCTCTTTTTTTTTTCACAAAACAAAGTATGAAAGAAAACCGTTTCTAGGATATTGTTTTTTGACTTATAATACTTAGAGGACGGAAAATTAATCGATTTATAGAAAACATTTTCCACCGACTGAAATTAGCAAGCTAAGGTTGGGAAAAAATAACTTTCCTTATGGCAAGAATGAAATTATTTCCTTAAACCACCAAACAAATGAAAACTAAAAATGATTTATATGAAAAATATTTTTTTTTATTTTGAAAAGCACGTCTTTAAATATCATAGATGCCAAAATCATCTAAACAGTTGATGGTGTAGATCCTATAATAGGATCCCCTAATTAATTATTCAAATGATACTGAATTTGTAGACCCTAAACCTTGCTCGATCGTCTTGGCCACCTCTTCAGCCTATTGTGTCTTGAAAACCCCAATCTAGAAACGAATGCATTCTGTCCATAATTCCGATTACACAATTCATCGTTGGATTTAAAAGGATCTAGCCATTAGTTTCCCAAGATCATTCAAAGGCAGTCTATTCTTTTTGGTTCTCCATACACACTACACGTTTGGAATAACGTACTTGAGACTTATATTGTGCTAGGAACATGCAATATGCAGGGTATAACTTGCGGCATGAGTTGTTTCGATCCCTACGATATTGACCTGCAATGTCGTGTCTCAATGGGTCTTTTGCTTTTTTATGATCGAGTTGACCTTGAATTAGAAATCACCAAAATTTGGAGTGTAGGATCGACAGCACGTCAACCATGCTTCGCCGCAAGCCTTCAAGAAATATCACCCTGGGATCGTCAGGAAACCGAAGCTGGCGTGTGTTGACCGAAGAGAGTGTTCCTTAATCTTCTCAGCTTAGACCAGAAGGTAAACAAAGGTTAGATTCACCCAGCAATGCAACAGCTTTAACTACCTTTCCTTCTTACCTTGTCATGCCCAGAAAGGAAAACGGGGGGGGGGCACTTTCCCGAGTCGAAGCTTCCGGCAGAAAACATGCCCCGATGAACTAATCGAATCGCATCTTCATTTAAGAAATGCTGATCCTGGTAGATCCCCATACGCTAGACAGCTTAATCCTTCATTTATTTTTCTTCTTCTGTATTCGTAAGATGACCGTATTTGCATCCAACTGTTGCGTGGCCACAAGGCCAAGATTTCATGTGGCAAGTGAAGAAAGTTCATATGAGTGGCTCGCCAGACATAAAGATGAGATCACAAGAAGAGGCTTTCTTGCAAATGCAGTCTGCATCGATTGTGCATTGTGCCAAAGCGACGTGTCGAAGTTAAAGAGAATAATCAAGTATGTATATGAGGTTTTTGATGATCAAAGCCTATGCCATTAATAGGAGATCATTCACACATGGTCCATCCTTTCAAAAGCAAAAAGGTTTCTATCGTTTCGAATTCATTGCATCATTAATAAGGTGAAATAACATTTACTTGCATAACACAAAGAGATGTATGATGAAAAAGCATCTACTTAACGTATTCTTTACTTGGAAAGAATCTCTCTGTAATCTTGCCATTCCACAAAACTTGCAAGAATGATGATTTGACTTAATTCATAATTAAACGAACCATAGAATTGGGACATTTGACATGTGAAGAGTCCACTCAATGAAAAACCACTTAAGTTGATCATATGCCTTCTCAAGGTCAATTTTGAGAATCATAAACCCTTGTTTCCCTTGAATTTTGCTCATCCAGTGAATTGCCTCTAATGCAATAATAACCTTGTCCTGATTAAGTCTACTAGGAACAAAACTGGTTTGAATTGGTGAGACGAATTGTGGATGCACTTCCTATCTAATTACGATCACTTTGGTGAAAAAATTTTAAGTGCTATTACACAAACTAATTGATCTAAAGTTGCCAATTAATTTGGGTTGTTTCACTTTTGAGATCATTACGAAGAGAGTTTTATTAATCTCAGTTCAATTACATTTTCAAACCACGCCTCTAGAATAAGTTACCATTTTTTATTAACTTCAATTGTCTTTCTTAACTTACCAACTTTGCTTATGAGTTATCTATTTTTTTATGTCTTGTTAACCACATTTAATTATTTACGCTTTTTAATGATTACCAAACCAAAAATAGCACGACTTGCCAACTTTTTTCCCCATTAACTTACCTCATTATATTGAGTTACAACACTTATTTTAGTTAGCAACCAAAAATGAATTTTTCTAGTTTTCAATTATTAGTGTTCTTCAAGAATTTTTATTTGAAAGCCTTCACATCGATTTAAATTACCATTTTTTTTTCTAGATATTACCAACCTTAATTATGGTGATTTGACTACTTTTCTTTAATTGAGTCACCTCTAATTTTGGATTAGCAACTCTAATTTGTGCAACTTAACAAGTTTGATTTTTTTTAATTACCAAGTTTTCTGATCTTTCACTCATTTTTAATAGCCTTTCTTAAGTTGCACTTCAAATTTACCAAGATCTCATTTGCACTTCAGGCGGTGAGATGAATGCTCAGTGACTGCATCAAGTATTCGCATTTTTTTCCCTTCCACTGTAAAGTCGTAAAATCTACAGTTTCCCTCCATTTTGAACATCACATTCTGCGAATCTTCTTCATATTTAGCTCACTAAATGTACTGCCAAAACGATGCAATCAGAGTGGCGCACATCAATCTATTCGAGACCGGTTTTTTTTCAGGTCCGTTCAATACTTTCGTGATTCGAAGATCAGTGTACTTCACAGGAATAACAACAACACCAGTCAAGCATTTTGACGTCGGGAACTGAAAAGCAGTTGTGCCTCTGTATAATTATTAAAGTTCTAGTGGCATCTTTATGTTCATCAAATTATCAAAGTCCTCGAAATTCATACTTAGCGAAAGGAGGAGAAAAGAGCAATAAGAAAGAATTTCTCTGACTCTCATTCCCTCTTCTCCACTCTCCGTTCTGCAATTACAGGCATCGGAAAGCAAGCTTTTCTTGTATCATATCTGCTTTCCTCTTAGAAAACGGCTGTAGAAATGCAATGCCTCTCGAGGTTTGTATTCAGGGACCGTGTGTCCAGCTCCCTGCACCAATGAAAACCAGAAGAAATACGAGTAAGTTGATTATCGTTACTGCTCATTAACATACTGCAGGAGAACGCATATATAAAGCACATTTCTTGCAGACCTTGATGGTTAAGAAGGTGAGGTTGTTTTCATATCCTTGAATGTACCTGCAACCAAATTAAGTAAAAAAATGACAACCCTGAGTTCACAATATGGCTCAATATTTTAAAAGGTAAATTTTTCAGACAGTGTAGGGTTGTGCTAAAATACCCTGCAACTTGTTCATTAGAAGTCCAAGACCGCCACTCATCCACGATTTTATACCCCATAGAGCTTGTCCAAGCTTCGCTACCAGTGTAGGGAACGCGCATATCATGATCACCACTGCCACAAGCAAAACGGATGCAAATCTATCAGTAGCTGAAGAAGAGAAATTTAATCACCTTAGTGGGATTGACAACTTCGAATTGGGAAAAAGCACAGATACACATCAGCAGCTACATGTCATAATATCTCCATGGTGTAGAAGAGGAAACAGGACCAGGAATCAGGGACAGACTCACATGTATAAAGAAAGTAGTCCAAAAGCAATTTAGAGTAGTTTTCCTGTTACTCCCAAATGTACTTGGTGTCTCAGTTATCATTAAAATTCCCAATAAACCTCCATATGGAGGTCACAGACCACTGTAGTTTTCTTCAAATATCTCCAAAAATCAATGTACACCAGCAACACCAATAATCTCCCGATCAGGTGCAGTCAGAGCATTTCACATGGAAGAATTTAACCGCAAGAGAGGCATTGAATACAGTAGCATTGCTCTTTACTTTCCTCTGAATCAGTGTCACAAGCAAACGAATTGACCATTAATCTTTGAATTCGATGTTGAGACTTTTCCTATTATGCCTAACTATTAGATTGTCTGAATTTTGAATATTTGCTTTGGCTTAGACCGAGCATTTACTTCTGCTGGACCTAGCTTTATTATACACAGGCACAAGAATATAGTAGCCTGCCAGGAAATCTTTCGACATCAGCATTCTATATGGGTGTAGAAAAGCCTTTATTAAGGAGGAGGAGCGACAACTCAGAAGTTGGAGAGAGGAGTCAGTAGGGAGGGATTTAGTCATCTTGCCAGAGTAATTTGTGCCTCTCTTGCCTAAATATATTTCAGACCATATTTCCGGTATCTGACAACAATAAATACAAGGACTTTTCGCAATACAACCATTCTAATAAAAAAGCTTATAGGTATTCATCTTTTAATATGCTAATGGAGCACCGATACAAAATTGCATTAAGGTGGCTTTCTACCTGAATATGAGCGCTCGATACCCCCTAGCAGTGAGGTTTTTGTGATACTTAATCATGCTTCCAGCATCATGATTATACACAAGGCTGCCTGTACATAACTCCCAATCGCCTGTCACACTTTGCTGTTTGTAGTTCAAGGATCATATAAGTAATGAATCGAAAAAAAAGAAAAATTGCAAGTAATTAATGATATTTGCCAAACTGCACCGCTTCGGTATGTATTGCTTTCCTGACTTCTTTATCATTCAGCCACGTGGTCGCAACTTCATCATTCTGGAAATGCGTTAGTAGTTCAGAATTCTTAACTGGTTATCGAGTGAAATAAGATATAGATACTGGGGAGAAGAAGGTAGGGAGGCAACAAAAAGATAAACGAGAACCCCTAGATGAGGTTGCCACATAAATCAATTAATGGAACAATAATCAACTGTACTTGAAGGGATGAGTTACCGAAAGAACTAAATAATAACAAACCTGCTAAAATATTGAATATAGTACAGCATATAAACAATACAATACAAGCAATGTGCAAGGACGCAGATTCATGCAATGAAAGCAGTTGCAATAAGATAACTATAACGACATGAGGCAATAGAGTTTTTGCAGAAATAGTTTCTAAGTAAGGGCGTTTAGCAAGGCAAACTTACAGTTCATGAAAGTGGACAGAAGAATCAACGATAAAGCGATGCTGTGTGGGGGACTTACAAAACACGGAACACTGTTGCTGTTGAGAAGCTGTGGCCATGTTGGAACAGGCCCATCCCTCACGGGAGCTCCAAGAGGCCAGGCACGGCCAAACATCCTCTTTCTCACAGGAAGAGGTCGCTCAGTCGCTCCCAATTGCCTAAAGCTAGCTGGTAACCTATCATTATTAACTGTATCCGTCCATGCTGATGACCCGTGGTAGCACGGTTCTAGGATGTTATATATGTTTAAATCGCTTAAAACCTGGGATCGATCAAACTCAAGTGTTAGGAGAAATTTAATCAAAATCATCCACTATCCTCATTACAACGTAATGAAGGGCACTTGTCACACGCACCTGATTGACTTTTACGATTTTGCTCCAACAAGTTGAACTGGCTGGCTTATAGTAATTCCCTTTGCATTCCCTCTCAGCCTCCTGCAAAATAGCATTATCAGTTTTGCTGCTCCGTTAGTCTAATCACATGACAGATGCATAAGGCAGTTCTTGTCCCTCCCAATGAGAACAGTAAGTTGGTCGGTCAGTGGTATCCAGGGGACAAGATTATCCTTTAGCTCTCCGAACCGACAATCATGTGAACAAATTAACAACAGCACAAGCATTAGGAAGAAGATTGAGTAAGCAAATACTTAGGCACTAGAAGGGCTATCAACAAAAAGCTTCACAAGAAAATATTTATGCCTAGAAAAGCTGCAAAACGAGGCCCCACTCTACCTCAAATAAGTCATTTGAGATCAGGCCCATCCCATGCGCAAATGGAACGAGAGCGTTGCCGTCAAATTCCTCATCAGTGACTCCATTACCAATAATATAACCCTGTCAACTCAGTCATATTAATTGTCCAAAAAAATAATTATATTAGAAGCATTTGGTCAAAACTGATTTCCTAGAGAATATACCTTAAGATTAAACGGGCTTCGCTCCAGTAACAATACCTGCCAAGGACTTATATTTGCAATTAGATTTTGATCCAAAATCAGGTACTAAAAATTGCAAGCATGCGTACCATTCGCTACTTCAAACGCAAGAGTTGGCACATAGATCCCTGCAAATGACTCTCCAGCTATGAAGAATGGGTTGGGAAGGAACTCTGGGTAGAGCTCAAACCACTGTCTCACAATGCAACATGTCGTCAAGAAAAGCTGATGAGAGAGAGAGAGAATATAATACGTATGATCAACTTTAGTTGTTGTACCTTCAGGAGAAATGTATAAGAATCGTGAGCAGTCTTTATATCACCAGTTCGGTAGTCGCTCGAATTTTTGGAATAGGAAAATCCAACACCGGCAGGAGAATCCAAGTAAACAATGTTGGAGACCTAAGATGTCAAGAAACCAGAGGAAGCAATCTTAATTAAAACATGTCATTGACAGTTGACAAGACGAATATCATCTTTTGTTCAGCTGCTTCAGATCTTTTTTCTGTATTATCAGAAAACCTTTTCACCAATCTATTATTAGGTTTCAACCTTGGACCAGCTGTAGGGATTCAAATGCAGTCGCGGTAGGCTGTTCTGCTTCTTTGCAGCTTCAAAATTGAAAGGTCCTGCAGAACGTTGTGTGGTCAAGTTCAAGTCTTAACAAAATGAAGTTTTACATTCTACAATTTTGCTTAAGATGAGAACTTCATATAACTACAAATTCGGGGTCTTTCATTCAAGATGTCCTCCAGAGACCTTCGGTGCGACAAATAGAAAGCTTGCATGCTGCGTTATGTAGTGAGCAAAAACCGAAACTACACATTATGATGAGATGTGCAAAAGACAAGCAGAAGTGAAGAGAGATAGGGTAATCGGATGATCACCTCCAAGTTGAGTCTAACACCAGTTAGACAACTTTAAACCATCATCAACTTTTGAACTTATCAAAACAACCAATTCCAGTGAAGTTCATGGTCTATTACGGTTGGTGGCGATATGAAAAGTTAAATCTCGATAAAATGAGTCAACAGGAGGGCGGATAACAAAATGTCTGTACCATGCTCATACACAAAACCATCGAAGCTCGAACATCCTGGTCCTCCATTTAGCCACAGAACCACCGGATCCTTGGAAGGGTCCCCTTCCGAGGTCACAAAATAGTAGAATAGGCGCTTCTCATGGTCCGGATCAATCGTCACATACCTTCGTCCAAAACCCGAATGTAAGACAACAATTATGAGTAGACCCAACACAAGGGTACCAAACACCAAAACCAATGAATACGGATTTTATCTACTACCTTAATATCAACAGTCAAAGACACCAGGCTTTAATAAACGACGTAAAGCACCTTTGAGTGTAAATGAGAATAAAGAGGTGTACCCAGAATAGTGTTTGGAAGGGAAAGAGCCATTGAATCCAGGAAGGTGATTAACCTGAGCGCCTTTAGAAGCACACCGAGTCAACACAAAACAAGAACACAAGACAACCAGCGCACTGTAAAAGACAAGACCACCCTTTGCCATGGAAACGTCCTGTACTCGTTCTCTCAGTGATGAATCGATCTTCGATATCAGGCCAGACAGGAACAGTGATTGATTTATATGAATAAAGACTGCTTACTTGGATAAATCCCGAGTCAAGGAAACTTGCCCGGGAGGGCCGTTGCTTGTAAGGAATGATGGGGAGGACAAGATAAAGCCCTGTAGAGTTTATGGCAATTCCATTTAAATCACAACTGCAGCTGCCTTTTAAAGATTTAATTTCCTTTCCCGGGGATGAGTGGTAAGAAAAGAAAAACCAATCTCTTTTGGAATGATCCTGACTGGATTTCTTGATTTTCACTATGCCCAAATGGAAATCACGGCATGGTCATAGCGCCCAAATGGAATGATCAAGGTTATTTGAATCATTATTTATTGATCATGTGGATTTCACGGTATGGTCACGTAATTAATGATTCAAATAACCTTGATCTTATAAGATTTGGATTTATAGACCATGCAATACTTACACAAAAGATAATGTATTCAAACTCCAGATTACAAACAAAAAAAACTAGTTAGGATTATTAATATGGGAGAAAATAAACGAGAAAAATTAAATATATTTCATTTTATTTATGACAATATGAAATGGTATAAAACGTTCGATATCCCAAATACATTATTTTATTTCTCGTCAACTAAAGTAGACAAATTAAGAGTCACAAATAATGGCTAATGTGTCACGGACCTATTTGATTCGTTCCCCCTTGAACTAGTGAAGGAGAGAGAAGTGTTAGGGAGAGAATGTTGCTATTGCTTCTTATTGTGTTGGCTTTGTAGGGTGATACAAATGAGGAAAGGACATTTCTATATATATTTTTGATCCCCTCTATATATTACCGCAGATCTCCCATTAATACGGTAAAGATCCAATCTACATCTCCACTATCAACGCATTAATTACAAAAAAATTTCCCATATTAAGCTAGGAATATTCTAAGAGTACTTATAGAAACCGTAGAACTTGCTCGATCGTCTTGGCCTCCTCTTCGGCCCATTACATCGTGAAAAACTCCAATCCGTAACAAATGCAGTCTGTCCATAATTCCGATGACATGATTCATCGTTGGTTTGAAAGGGATCTAGCAATTAGTTTCCTAGGATTCTTTGAAGGCAGTCTACTATTGTTTTCTTTTATATGCCCTAGATGTTTGGATTAATATTGTGCCAGGAACATCCAATATGCATGGTATAAAAGGCAGCATGAGTTATTTCATTCATTTTGATATCGACCTACAATGTCGCGTCTTGATGGATTTTTTGCTTTTTAATATCTTGTTGACCTTTAATTAGAAGTTACCAAAAGTATAAAAGCGAAGGATCGACAGCACGCCCCCATGAATGCATCGCCTTCTCATTTAAGAAGCACAGACCCTGAGGAATCCCCATACGCTAGACAGCTTGATCTTGCATTCTTTTTCTTTTTATGTTCGGCTGATGACCTCGTATCTAACAGTTGCGCGGCCACTAGGAGAAGATTTCATACAGCAAGTGAAGGAAGTTCACATGATTGGTTGGCTGAACATAAGAGGAGCTCGCAAGAAGCTTTCTTGCATATGCAATCTGCGTCCATTGTGCATCCAGTCTAAGCGACACATCGAAGTTAAGACAATGATCAAGTGCATATATGAGGTTTTTGATGAGCTATTTAAGATTGGATTGCATTAGGTACAATAACTTTCCCTGAATTAATCAATAAGTCAGAATCAACGGACGCTGTATGCAAACGGAATTACTAGGAGACTGGTTTCTACAGGATGACTTCAAGTATCCATCATGTTCTTTCGTGTGAATTGTGAACCTCATAGGAACTGTGTGTCGCCAAGCGTTCTTAATAGTCCATGTTTTTCCTTAAATAAGTGTTGGTTAGTGTAAAAAATTGTTGGTACTAAAAATAACCTCTGATTTTCTTGGAATAACTTGCTGGTAAATACCAACACTCTTACAAAGTTATTAACTTTTTTTTTGGTAAAGGTAAATATTATAGAAACTTTTCAACCATACAACTATACAAAAGAGGGAGACTTGGCTCCAACTCACACTCAACAGGATAACAGGTCACTGGAGTGGGGGGGCCAGGTTCACAAAAGAAGTAGCAAATACATATAGGAGTTAGCATCAGCAGAAGCTAACTCGCGCTCCACAACCTATACACAGATATTTGGGTCTAACCCTCAGCTACGCTGCAATCTCTTATTACCGAAATATTATATCATTCCTAGTCTTCTATATCACATAGCAGAGAGCTCCGAATGAGAATCTAACGATGTCAACATAGAATCCACTTCCTGATAAAGTGTTGCTTACCCAGCTAAAGTTTTCCACCCAAGGTCGGTTACTCCAAGGGAGCTTGCACTTTGCAGCCCAAAAGGTAGCAAGCAAGTTGGACAAAAGAAGTAGCAAATACATATAGGAGTTAGCATCAGCAGAAGCTAACTCGTGCTCCACAACATATACAAAGACATTTGGGTCTAACCCTCAACTATGCTACAATCTTCTATTTCTTAGGTTGTTGGCTACCGACTTGTAGGAAATAGCTTTGTCCTTGACCGACTTGGTAATGTATAATTTCATAGTAGACATAGATAGATTGGAGGACCGGAATATTATATCATTCCTAGTCTTCCAAATCACATAACAAAGAGCTCCAAATGAGAATCTAGCGATGTCAACATAGAATCCACTTCCTAATAGAGTGTTGCTTACCCAACTAAAGTTTTCCACCCAAGGTTGGTTACTCCAAGGGAGCTTGCACTTTGTAGCCCAAAATGTAGCAAGCAAGTTGGACATGTGATAGTCAAAAAAGAGGTGGTTGATAGAATCAGGCCTAACATTACAAAATACACAATGCACCACAAGTAGTCTATCATAAGACATAAGGAAAACTTGGGTTGGAAACCGGTTCTAGGATATCAGCCAAAGGAGAAAGTGGTGACAAGGAGCTAACGCCTTGTTCCAAACAAAAGAGGCCCACAAGACAAGTGTCATTTTCCGGCGGATGACCGACCAGGCAGACACCGTTGAGAAAATGTCAAAAGGATGCATCAACCAAGTGAACTTGTCACTTAGTTGATTTAAAGGAGGGATTGGGATCTGCCACGAGCATATCTCATTTAAAATGACTTGTCCATTTGGGGAAAAGAGATCCGCAACCTTTGAATGCCTATCAAGAGTAGATTGGTATATATAACTATTATCAAAAATCGAGTTTATGGGGCTCAAGTCCATCCATGGATCAAACCAAAGTGAAATAGGCAATCCATTTCCAATCTTCCACTTGAAAAAGTTTATACTTTCCCCCCTTAAAGCAAGCAATTTCCTCCATGTCCATGAACAGATAGATGGGGGGAGGTTATTAACTTTCTCTTTTGTAATTTGTAAATTTGCAATTTTTACACTAACTTACCACATTTTATCTGCATAACTTACCAACGTGCAAAAAAATAACTCTTATATGATGTTACTAACCTAAATTACAGTGATTTACTGGCTTTGTCAGATTGAATTACCAACTAGCATGAGTGACCAAATCCCATGTAGTTAGTTACTAACTTCAGTTGTTTTCTTAACTGAGCAACTTTTCTTTTGAGCTACCAATTTTTTATTTTTCTTGGTTAATTTGCCTCTTTTTAGAGACTACAAACTAAATCAATATGACTCGCCGAATTGTACCTCATCAAATTACCTCATAGCATTAAGTTAACAACTCCCATTTGAGTTAATTACCAATGTCTAATCTTACTTTTCTCTTTCATTTTCCAACTTTTATTTTTGTTTAAGAATTTTTATTTGCAAGTCTTAGCAACGCTTTGAATTTATTGACCTTCTTTCGAAATTACCAACCATAATTATGGTGACTTGCCAACTCTTCTTTAATTAAGTCACTTAATTAGCAACTCTGATTTAAGTTGATTATCAAATTTATTTTTCTTTGAATTGCAAAGCTTTCTTATATTACGAGAGAGAGAAGAAAGAAAATTGAATCATTCTCTGCCAACTTAACTGTTTCCATGCATTCTCAACATCACACTGCAGGAATCTTCTTCATATTTAGCTCACTGCATGCATTGCCAAAACAATGCAAGTGCAGTGTCTATTCGAGACTGGTTCAGTTTCAGGTCGAGTCACTACTTTCGTGACTCAAAGATGAGTACGCTTCCGAGGGAACAACAGTAGAGCATTTTCATGCACAACATTCCTCTCAGAGTGTAACGGTGCAATTGAGAAATCGCATTCATTGTGCGTCTGTAAAACTATCTATGTTCTGGTGACATCTTTATTTTCATCGAATTTTCAAAGCCCCGGAAATTTCATATGGAGTGAAAGGAGAAAAGCACAAGATGAAAGAAGTATTTCTCTGAACTCTCTCCCTCCACTCTCTCAATTCTGCAATTTCGGGCACTGGGAGGCACCCTTTTTGTTCCTTTCATATATACTTTCCTGCTAGGAAACGGCTGTAGAAATCCAGTTCCTCTCGAGATTTGTCTTCCGAGACCGTGTGTCCAACTCCCTGTACCAATGAAAACCGGAAGAAATACTAGTGCGCCCAATATTGTTATAGCTTATTAACAAAACACGAGAATGCATATGCAAAGAACATTTTATCGCAGACCTTGATGGTTAAGAAGGTGAGGTTGTGTTCATATCCTTGAATGTACCTGCAGCCAAATTAAGTACTAAAATCACAACAATGGCTCAATAATGCTGCAAGAATAACGTGATAAAAGGATGAAGCGGAATTTCTCTACTTGTAGATCTCTACGAAATAAATTCTTCAGACAGTGCAGTGTCGTGCTAAAATACCCTGCAACTTGTTCATTAGAAGTCCAAGGCCGCCACTCATCCACGATTTTATAACCCATAGAGCTTGTCCAAGCTTCGCTACCGGTGTAGGGAACGCGCATATCATGATCACCACTGCCACAAGTAAAATAGTTGCAAATCCCACCGGTAGCTGAAGAAGAGAAATCTCATCGCTTCGTGTAATGAATAACATGAAATTGGCCGAAAGTTCACTGATACATCATCTGCAGCAACATATCAAAATTGCAGTAAGTTGGCTTTCTACCTGTATATGAGTGCCCGATACCTCCTAGCAGTGAGGTTTTTGTGGCAATTAATCATGCTTTTAGCATCATGATTATACGAGATTATGTCTGTGCATAACTCCCAAGCGCCTGCCACGCTTTGCTGTTTGTAGTTCAAGGATAATATAAGTAATAGATCAAAAAGAAAAGGAAAGTCGCAAGTAATTAATCATATTTGATAAGCACACCGCTTCTGCATGTATGGCTGTCCTAACATCTTCATTATTCAGCCACGCGGCCACCACTTTATCATCCTGGAAATGCGTATGCAGTTCAGAATTCTTAACGGGTTATCGAATTAAATATTGGGGAGAAGGTCTGGAGCAAACAGAACAATCGACGAGAGCCCCTAGATGAGGGTGCCACATAAACCGATCAATGGAAGAATAATCAACTGTACCTGAAAGGGATGAATTACCTAAAGAACTAAACAGCAATAAACATCTTATAATTCTAAGCAAGGACTCTAAGGCGAGGCAAAATCACGGTTCGCAAAAGTGAACAAACAGTTAAAGAGATGCAAAGTGGGCAGACTTACATTACATGAAACGCCGATGCTGTTGAGAAGCTGTGGCCATCTTGGAACAGGTCCATCCCTCACGGGGGCTCTAAGAGGCCAGGCACGGCCAAACATCCTCTTTCTCATGGGAAGAGGCCGCTCCATCTCTCCCAATTGTTGGAAATTAATTAAAATAGATTTTTGAAGGACACCAGCTCTACACACTTCTCAGCCGCAACTTTGGACCCTTAGTCAACAAGAAAAGAGTAAGGGAGAAATCAAGAAGAATCAGGAGTCATTCAAGGAGAGGAAAATTTCCACTTGACTTCCTTTACTTTGACTGGAAGGAAAAGCAGCAGCTGAAGAGGCGGTGGAGTCCAGGCGGTGGAGTGCAGGCGGTGGACTTGCCTATAAATATAGACGTAGTTCTTTAGGCTCGTGTGTGTAGAGAGAGTGAGTTTTAGAGAGAGAAGAAGGGAGGCTAGAATAAATAATAATAGAGTTGGCCTCAGCAGAGAGTGCCATAGGGTGAGCCTCAGAGAGTTGCTCTGTGTGAGCAGGTTGTTCCTCCGTGATCGACAGGAAAGCTTATAGTGTTAAGCTTGTATTAGTTGTGTGCATAATTATAAAAGCCTACGCAAGGTCTTTGATTTTTATTGTCTCTCTTTTGTGTCATTCTCTCCCCACCAAATCCTCCAAAATTATTTATTATCCTTTTGGTTCCTACAATTGGTATCAGAGCTAGGGTCGTATACCCAACAATTGGTACCGGGTCAGGGTTATATAGCCAGCAATGGCGTCCACTAGTTCCGTTCAATTACAACTTCCAAAGTTAAATGGAAGGAATTACAACAATTGGTCCGTCCAGATGAAGGTTCTCTTCAGATCCCAAGATTCGTGGAACCTGGTGGAGAATGGCTACACCGAAGTGGCCGATGCTGAAGAATTCAATGCTTTGAGGAAGGAGGAGAAAGATTTATTGGTGGAGACCCGAAAGAAAGATCAGAAAGCTCTATTTGTGATCTTTCAAGCCGTAGAGGAACCGATATTTGAAAAAATATCGAGTTCAGAAACCGCGAAAGCAGCGTGGGATATTTTGCAAAAATCCTACAAAGGTGATGATCGTGTCAGGCGAATGCGGCTCCAAACACTTCGAGGAGATTTTGAGTCGTTACGCATGAATGACTCTGAATCTATCTCAGCTTACTTTGATCGAGTTCAAACCATCGTTAACCAAATGAGGGTTAATGGTGAAGAACTCCAGGATGTACGAGTTGTAGAAAAAATCTTGAGGTCTTTGACTGAAAGATTTGACTACGTTGTTGCAGCGATCAAAGAAGGCCAAGATATATCAACCATGACATTGGAGCGGTTGATGGGTTCGTTATGCTCGCATGAGCAAAGAATGAATCAGAAAGGCCATCAGTTCGAATTTTGAGCAAGTATTGCAGAGTCGGGTCACTCACTCAAGTCGAGGAGGCTGTCATGGTGCCCAAAGTTGTGGAGGTGTTCGAGGTAGAGGTGGAAATCCGAATTCCACTGGAAGGTATAAAACACATGACAAATCCAAAGTCAAGTGTTTTAAGTGTAACAAATTTGGACATTACAAATCCGAATGTCAAGCAAAGACGATAGAACATGCGCATATTGTCAATGATGACAAAGATGTGGTGCTATCATGTACCATGGATGATGCATGTACCCTCTTCAGAAATAAAAGAGGTTTCAAGAGCCAATGGAGAAATGATGTTGGCATTGGGAATGGCAAACGGTGGAAAAGTCTTGGTGAATGGTAGAGGCGACCAGCAGTGAGAAGCACTCAGCCAGGGAGAGTTCATCGAGATCAAGACAAGAACAATAGAAGGCATAGCAGACGGTGCTACATTTGCGGCAAGGTAGGTCACTTTGCTAGAGTTTGTTGGTTTGGGCAGAAAAATGAAAATGCCACAACTTTTTCCAAGAAGAAGAATGAAGCGATTGCAGCCATTGGTATCGTAGAAATAAATGATGGAATTGCCCTTGTCTCAAAGAAGACCAAGCCAAGGGAAAACTCGATGAAGCAAGTAACAACTTCAACAAGCAGTCATGAGAAGGAACTGCAGGAAATGTTGAAAGAGAAAGATAAAATGTTGAGGGAAAAGGACAAGGAGCTCAAGCTCAAAGAAAGAGAGCAAGAGAAGCTCCGGTACGAGCTCAAGACATTGCAAAAGCTCAAGACATGTTGCCAAGAGACAAAGACAAATGGCAGAGTGTGGAGAAAAAATTTCCACAAGAAGAAAGAAAAAGAGACCGACGTGCAAGTCGAAATGGCGTTGATGAAATCCGAGCTTCGCAAAACCCAGTCGGAAGTCAAGGTAATTAAATTAGGGAATTATCTTGCAGGTTTGGAACCGGCATCAGAAGAAGACGAATATCATATGCTATAGGAGAAGAGGGTGCTCGGTGTTGTTTTTTTTTTCAAAATCAATTTTAAGGGAGGCTGTTGGAAATTAATTAAAATAGATTTTTGAAGGACACCAGCTCTACACACTTCTCAGCCGCAACTTTGGACCCTTAGTCAACAAGAAAAGAGTAAGGGAGAAATCAAGAAGAATCAGGAGTCATTCGAGGAGAGGAAAATTTCCACTTGACTTCCGACTTGAAGGAAAAGCAGCAGCTGAAGAGGCGGTGGAGTCCAGGCGGTGGAGTGCAGGCGGTGGACTTGCCTATAAATATAGACGTAGTTCTTTAGGCTCGTGTGTGTAGAGAGAGTGAGTTTTAGAGAGAGAAGAAGGGAGGCTAGAATAAATAATAATAGAGTTGGCCTCAGCAGAGTGCCATAGGGTGAGCCTCAGAGAGTTGCTCTGTGTGAGCAGGTTGTTCCTCCGTGATCGAGAGGAAAGCTTACAGTGTTAAGCTTGTATTAGTTGTGTGCATAATTATAAAAGCCTACGCAAGGTCTTTGATTTTTATTGTCTCTCTTTTGTGTCATTCTCTCCCCACCAAATTCTCCAAAATTATTTATTATCCTTTTGGTTCCTACACCAATTGCCTAAAGCTAGCAGGCAACCTATCATTATTAGCCATAACCGTCCATGCTGATGACCCATGGAAGCATGGATCCAGGATGTCATATATGTTCAAATCATTTATATCCTGGGATTGACCAAAATCTTGAGTGTTTGGAGAAAATTTTATCAAAATCATCCACTATCTTCGTTACTATCTGATAAAGGGGCAGTTGTCACACGCACCTCATCAACTTTTGCAAGTTTGCTCACACAAGTTGGACTGCGAAGGTCATAGTAATGTCCTTTGCATTCCCTCTTAGCCTCCTATAAAATAGCATTATAATTTTTGCTGCTCAATGAATTTGATCACGACAGATGCATAAGGCAGTACTTGTCCCTCCAAATTAGAACAGTAAGTTGGTCAGTCAGTAGTCTCCCGGGTACAAGATTTGCCTCTAGCTCTCCAAACCGACAATCATATGAACAAGGAAACAACAGCACAAGCATTAGGAAGAAGATGGAGTGAGCAATTACTGAGGAAGTGGAAGGGCTATCAACAAAAAGCTTCACAAGAAAAGGCTCAAATTGTATGCCTAAAACAGCAGTAAAAAGAGGTTCTACTTACCTCAAACAGGTCATCTGAGATCAGGTCCATCCCATGCACAAAGGGAACAAGAGTGTTGCCGTCAAATTCCTCATTGGTGATTCCATTAGCAACAAGATAACCCTGTCAAACAATTATATTATTTGTCCAAATATGTTAGAAGCATTTGATCAAATCTGACGATCTGATTGCCTAGAGAATGTACCTTGAGATTGAGAACGGGCTTCACTCCAGCATCAATACCTGCCAAAGGATTTATAGTTGTGATTAAATTTTGATCCTAAATCAGGTAACTAAACAGCGCAACCATGCACACCCTTCGCTACTTATAACGCAAGTGTTGGCACATAGATCCCTGCATAAGACTCTCCAGCTACGAAGAATAGGGTGGGAAGGAACTCCTGTTAGAGCTCAAACCACTGTCTCACAATGCAACATGTTGTTGAGACAAATTGATGAGAGAGAGAGAGAGAGAGAGAGAGAGAGAGAGAGAGAGAGTATCGTACTTATGATCAGGATTAAGTTCTCGTACCTTGAGGAGAAATGTATGAGAATCAAGAGCAGTCTTTATGTCACCAGTATGGTGGTCGCTCGAATTTTCAGAGTACGAAAATACAACACCGGCAGGAGAATCCAAGTAAATAATGTTGGAGACCTATGATGTCAAGAAATCAGAGGAAGCAATCTTAGTTAAAACATGCCAGTGATAGTTAACAAGATGAATATCATCTTATGTTCAGCTGCTTCAGATCATTTTTCTGTACAATCAAAAATACTTTTAACCAATCTATGATTAGGTTTCAACCTTGGACCAGCCGTAGGGATTCAAATGCTGCCGTGGTAGGCTTTTCTGCGTCTTTGCGGCTTCAAAATTGAAAGGTCCTGCAGAACGTCGGGCTGTCATGATAAAGTCTCTACAAAATTTAAGTCTTCACATTCTAAAATCTTGCTTAAGATGACAACTTCATATAACTACTATTTTGGGCAATCAGATGATCTTCTCTCCCGCCAGTTACACAACTTTTACCCATCATGAACAAATGAACTTACTACTTTTACCCATACTTTTACCTTTTTGGTCTCTATAATTATTGCAACGGTTCCATTTAATGATATTTTAACTTGTAATCTCTATCATGGTCAAAGTAGAACCTAATGAAGAGTTTTAACGGTTGATATTCTTGCTATTTAAGTTTAGCTTGTTTTAGTAAAAAAAATCTTGTAGAGATATTAATTTATCTATAAATACTTGTATTTTTTAAAATAAACCTATTTCAATTTTTTTAGATTTATCATATTTTCAAGCTTTTGTATTCCTGTCTTATGTATTAAGTTTAGTTAAATATATGTGTTTATTTTTGTAAAAATAAATTATTTTCGGATCATTAGGTCGTGCTTGTCTAAGGGAAGGGGGTAGGCCAGGTCAGCTCCTTCACTCAGCTAATGATTTCCAACTTTCAACGGAGGCAATAATGTGGCCCTATGGGCCTATTTGGTTTAGCTTTGCCAAGGGGCTTTCAGCCCTGAAAGCCTATTGGCCAAATACAAACCTATTTGGTTCGTTTTTTGGAAAACTTTGACCAAATACAATTACATCTTCAAATGGCTCTAAAAGCCTTTAGCTCGCCTAAGGGAGGTCCGAGTCACTTTGGGAAGTTGCATCTTCTAAATGCAAATGGCATTATTCACGAAATTACTATTCATCTTCTCTAGGAGCCTACGAGGCCGACTACCGCCAGCCAAGGCATCCCCAACGCCGATGACCGTCGCCTGGGGTCGCACGACCGCCGCCCAAGGTCACACGACCCAGGCGGTGGTCACTTGCGTGACCCCAACGGCGACCCAGGCGCCGTCATCGTCACCTGCGCAACCCCAGGCACCGTCACCCACGCGACCCTAGGCGGCAACCCAGGCGCGTCGCCATCGCCTGGGTTCACCCGGCCCGAACAGTGTTCGCATGGGTCATGCAACAGAGGCGCCATTGCTTGCATTCGCACGACCCAAGCGACGGTGACGGCTAACCACTGCCTAAGGTCGCCCGACCTCAAGCGTGGTTGTCCGACGGCCAAATCGGTGAATAGATTTTAAAAAAATTACAATTTTTTTATTAAAAAAGAAATTTAGTCAAAGTGCTTTACAAAATGTGTATTTACCAAACGACATTTAGGCCAAAATTCCTTTGCACTGCAATGAAAATTTTCATTTTATCAAATGGTATTTACATTTCGGAAAACCCCTTTAGCCTAAACATATTTGCATTTTCCTGAGAGCATTTGCCCAAAACGAACCAAATTCATTTGTAGTATTTTTGAATCATTAACCATGGAGCTTGAATATACATAGCTATCAATAAGTTTAATGAGGAAAACATGAAATAAAAAATTTTAGAAACTTTATCTATCTAAATTTAGGAAAAAAGATTTAGAATAATATGAGTAAGAGTATCTACATATAAATTAATATCATTCCTAGATATACTTATGAGCATACTTATATTTGACATGTTATAAATATCAATCCGATACAACTTTATATAAGGTTACACATTTACTATTATAGAGATCATAAGGAAATGGAAAAATTCCAAAAATGACCCCAAGTGCCCTTAATTTCTCAGGTAGGGGCCTAAAATTGACATTATTTCAAATAAAAGCCTAAGTGCCATCACTTTTTCAAATAAGGGCCTAAAGTTGTTATGTCCGTTTCAAATAGGGGCCTCACTTTTCCGACGATAAAGAGCATTTTCGTCATTTTTTTTCTTTTTTTTTTTTTGGTTCTTCTTCTTCATCATCACTGGTGGCCGAAGCCCACAGAGGGCTGGGCGAGGGTCGCCCTCACCCGATTCGACGAGGGTCACACTCGTCGATGGCCAACAAGGGACGGCCTCACCCGTCCCTCGCTTGTGGCGAGTGAGGTTGGCCTCACTCGCAACCAACAAGGTTGGCCTCGCCCATGGCCGGCAAGGGCCGACCTCGCGGTTGGCCATGAGGGGTGGCCTCCCTCAAGGTGAGAGACAGCCTCGCCCATCCCTAGCCTGTGGTCAGCAAGGTCGGCCTCGCCCACGACTGGCAAGGGCCAAACTCATGGTTGGTTGCAAGGAACGAGTGAGGCAAGGTCGACCTTGCCCCCAACCAGCAAGGGTTGACCTCCTTAGGGCGAGAGACGGCCTTGCTCGTCCCTCACCTGTGGCCAACGAGGGTGGCCCTTGCCCATCCCTTTGTGGGCATTGCAAGTGGCCGGCTAGGCACCAGCAATGATAAAGAAGATGAACAAAAGAAAAAAGGAAAAGGGGAAAAAAAAAAGAAGGAAAATTGGCAAATGACAAAAATGCCCTTGACCGATTAGAATATTTAGCCTATTGGTGGCTGGCCAATGACCAGCAAGGTCAAGCTTTATTTGAAATAATGTCAATTTCAAACCCCTATTTGAGAAACTAAGGGCACTTGGAGCGCTTATTTGGAATTTTCCCTAGAAACATATACCTAGATGTTATTAGATTTAAAAAATTGATTGAAATTTAAAAAAAAAAAGATATTATAAAGTACCGAATACCTATTGGACTTTGTTAAGAAAAATGAGGGACACCACCAAACAAATTCACGAACGGTATATTTCGCAATAGTTTAGAGTGGATTGCAATATCATAATAATTAAGGGATTTGTGTCAGCTTTCTCAACTAATTCACTAAACATTTTGGCATAGTTCACAGATCAAATTTAAGTAATTAAAAGTTTATCAACGACATTACCCAGAATAGTGTTTGGAAGGGAAAGAGCCGTTGAATCCAGGAAGGTGAGTAACCAGGGCACTCTCAGGAGCACCCTGAGCCAAGACGAAACAAGAACACCAGAGAACCAGAGAACCAGCGCACCGCACAAGGAAAGGCCACCCTTCACCATGGACAAGTCCTGTCCTCTTGTCTCTGTGATGAATCGATCTTTGAGCATGCACAAACCAGGAACAGTGATTCATATATGTGAATGAAGACTATTTATAGAGATGTAAAGTCCAGGTCAAGACAAGAGACCCCATTGATTTTCAGGTTTCCGGGATTCGGGTCAAATCCGATTCTGGTGTAAGGAATCTTGAGGAGGAGTGAATTACTAGAAGCCAAAGAGAGACTCCAAAAGAAAAAGAAAATGCTCTGAAAAAGAGAGTGTTGAGCATCTGGGTGCATTTGTTGGCGTTTAATTCCCTTTTCCCATTTGGGATCGGATTGATCTGTGAACTGTGATGGCAGAAGCGTGCAATAAAGGGGTTCTTGAAAGAGAGAAATAACATTGAATAGATTGTATAATTAGATCATATAAATCGTGTCCACATGATGCGTTGATCACGCAGATTTTATAGAGGGACCACATAATTAATTAATGGTTCAGATGATATTGATCCACAAGCTCTCGATCTATAAAATATGGAAGGCAAAACACTTGATCAATCAAGTCCGTCAAAAAATTTGGTCATGTAGATTCAACGTGGATCCAACATGTGAGGTCTACATGATTAATGGTTGATATAGAGCTGATCCTTATGATTTGAGTCCAGGCAAGAAAATCCTCTAAACGAGAGGAAGAGCAGAACTCCCGCGTGGCTTTCATCTGTAAGTCATAAACAAAACAAAAATGCGAAAGAGTTCTGTAGATTCTTTTGTGTTCATTGCAATAGGACAGTACAATACATTTCTTATTCCGCATAGAAGCTTTATACACATCCCTCGAGATTATGAAAATGGTAGATTAATGACTTGTTAGATGATCAAGCCAATCATATCGATCTTAGATGATCTACCAAATATGGTTGTTCTTTAGTCCATTAATTTAGTGCATGTAAGTATAACATCCGCATGTGTTTCGATTCTGTCACTCATTCAAAATTCATAGCAGAAGAAAAGAATGCCATTAATACTTTCACTTTGCATTTCTTTGTAGATCAGACCTGTTCTAGTGGATCAAGACTCTGACCCTGTTTTCAGAAACAAAGTACGAGTTTAATCGACTTGCTCCCTCAACCACTTGAAGCTGGCAGGCAATTCCTAGTCATGGAATCGAAGCCATTGTCGCCCACCCTCAGAGAAAGAGGGTGCATCATGTCACTCAAGGACCAATTAAAGGAACAGGTAACTTAAGCTGTTCTAAGATCGAGATTGACCTACCTAAGGCAATTTTTCTCGTCATAGAAGTATGGATAGTTATAGCAATACAGCTGGAGGAAGCACTTCAATCCACTTCAGGATTATGAATGATTTAGCAGTAAGAACAACGAGAATTGTTAGTATGGAAACTTTTGGAGTACATGGTGTTCATGGACAAAATCGATTAGAATCGATCATTTGAAAGCACAGTTTGCATTTCATGCCAAGCAAAAAATGGGGGAAATCGAGATGATGGTAGACAGAAATATGAAAATTTACGCCACATTCCACAGTGATGCCGAAGAATCTGAAAAGGAAGTTCTCTCAGAAAAAGCTACAGCAGTTGACCGTTCAGTATTGTAACCACTTCCTTCGCTGCTAGATGTGATCCCGTATGCTTTAGCGATCGATAATATCCTGGATGGTGGCGCTGGTGAAAGATACGTTGAACCTGGCAACTTCAATGGGAGGACTGGAAGCGAGACGTCGAAATTCAAAACGCTACTTACTTCTCTCATGGACGGTCGACGAGTGTGGTCCAGCAAAGTACACCAGAGCCCAACACTGATCAAGCACTCCGCTTCTTTCTCGTCGAAATTTCTACCAAGTCTCGAGTCGACCATATCCAGCAACTGCTCTGTTCCATGCAGATTCCGAACCCAATCCACAAGGTGGACTTGATCTTCTACTGCTCTCGGCTCAACAACTTTCCTTCCACACGCTATCTCCAAAAGGACCACCCCAAAGCTATAGACATCCGATGCCTTATTTGTCCTGCCTGAGTAAACAAATACGGGGTCGATGTAGCCAATAGTACCAGCCAATATAGTCGTTCGTGATCCTTTAGCACGATCAACTAGTCTTGCCAAGCCAAAGTCCCCCAACTTAGCGTTAAACTCCGAATCAAGGATGATGTTGCTGCATTTTATATCCCTGTGCACCACACATTTTGCCCATTCCTCGTGGAGGTACAATAATGCGGCGGCTAAGTCTCGAGCAATCTTATACCTTGCCTCCCATGTCAGCAAACTTCTCTCTTTGAACAGATGCAAATCCAGACTACCATTCGACATGTACTCATAAATCAGGAGCAGTTCTTTCTTCTCGTGGCACCAACCAACGAGCTGCACTAAGTTTTTGTGCCTAAGTTGGCTAATGGTCGTCACTTCCGTCACGTATTCCTTGATTCCCTGTTTAGAATGGGGAACTATCCGCTTGATGGCAACGCTCAACTTCAAATCACTAAGATAACCCTTGTAAACTCGTCCAAACCCCCCCTCCCCAAGTAGCCGCTCATTCGTGAAGTTCTTTGTCGCCAGCATCAACTGTTTGTAGGAAAACTTCTTCGGCCCTGTTAGCTTGTCAAATCTTCATCAATGGCTGGTAACATATCATTATCTACCTCTGCACCTTTTTTTGACATGCGAAGAAACCAAGCAAAACCCGCAAAAGCTATAAGGGACAACAAGCCACTTATTCCCAGGACTACCCATAGCCATGTCTTAGACTTTCTTCTGTTAAGTTGCAGACTAGAAAAAAATTGCCATGACTTAATATAATGCATCTCTTGCCGGAGTCCACTACTAGCAGTAAAACCGAAAGTCACCCATTCTGGCAAAGTTTGGTTCATATAAACTCGGTATGAAAGACGGGAAGAATTAGGACTGAAACTTGAATCACTAGCATCCATCAAGAGGACACTCAAATTCTGCGTGCTTGAATCGAACTCAACCTGAGCATGGAGGGGTCGACCATTGACAATGTTGTCCTTCCACCAATCGACACAGACATTGAGAGAAGAGTTGACAGTGTTTATATCAATACCAGTATGTTCGCACGGAGGATCCCATGGATTCAAGTACATGTCAAACTCCACTGCAATGAACACAATGGACGGGTCCTGGCTAGTGCCATTTACAAGAGCTAGATACCCTCCTTCTGACCCGACTGGCATCTGAGATCCATTGGGAGCGAGAAAGAAAGTCAATCCATCGGCATACGATGTGTTATGTAGGGAATGGATGGTGAAAGTAAACTGAGTCGTGAAATCTGCCGTGTTCCCCGAGTCCTTATCCCAAAGGTGCATTGGTTGGTAATATGTTGCACGACCACTGCTATGGTTAAGGTTCTCACCTGCCAGGTTCCTAGAGAGCTGGATAGTGCCATTCGCCTTAGTTGCATCTGCTTCCACATGCACGCGATTATCATTGGGGTCAAAATTTGTGAAGTTGAAGGAAATGCAATCGGATGATGCTGAAGCTTTGGCCAGGATGACTAGGGAGAAGAAGATGAACACCATCGGCCATGGAAGCTTTCCCATGTTGCAACACAAGATCGACATGCTGCGAAGCTCGACCTCTGACAAAAGGCAAGGTTTTCTAAAGTTGCCGAGAAGTGATCTCCAGTCCTTCAGGGACTCCCCGCCTCTTGTTCACTTATATCCGATGGCTGATGCTTACAATTTTAAGCAAGTCAGATGGGGCTAAGTCTTCTTTGAATGGTTTGAATGAAAAGGTAAATTTATTCCAAAAAAAGGATTTGCAAGTATGGTGAGATGAGCCTATGATTTCGAAACCACATCGCTGAAGACGGCCAACCAGACAGGCAATCATCTCAAAAATACTTGGCAAACGAGGAGAGAAAATGTAAAAGATTAATGCTAAACTAGAGGGATGAAAGTTTCCGAATATTGATCGGAGGACGGACATATTAGCAGAAAAATAAAGTGGTCTAATTCTTAATAGAAGACTAGTAACATCGGATATTAGATGATAGTGAGGTAAACAAACAAGAATTATCCAGTATTGAACCTTGAGTACTCATTCAAAAATTGTTAAACCAAGTAGCTCTTACCTGAGAAGTTCGTACTAGAGATTGACTTGTTGTTTATTGAAACAGATGTAGCAACATCGGATTGAGGATTCTCCATTAAAATTTGAACCGCTATCATCTCGACGAGATTTCAAATACAATCGACCCAACAAACAAAACATCGAGGAGTGTTGACTATGACAACAGAAAAAAGGAGATTACTCAGTTGAGTAATTACTCGGAAGATGAGAGATCAATGAGCGAGTCAATGAAAAGAATGAAGAATTCTTCCAGGTCTGTTGAATTCCGTTTGACAAATCTGGCGAACACTTCTAAGGGGAATGCCAATATCAAGACGGCATATACTAGGGTAGCCCCCAATTTTAACGAAAGAAGGAGAATATGCTTGGAATGCCAGTAATTATTATATATGCGTGCAACAGACAATAGTTAACAACGATAAACAGCATAAATAATATGAGAAGTAAAAGAAAGCAGCATAAACCAGGAATTTTAGAACTTATCACCTTCATGAATCTCTCTAGTGCACTATTCATATAGTTCTTCTGAGTAAATCATATTTTTAGATTGTTAAGCTTAAACTTTCGATATAGTTGAAACTAGGAAGCAAATATTTTCGGACGTAAAGATGAAAAACGCCCAGTGACACCTAAAAGATTCGCATGTTGGGTGGCTATGTTTGAGAAGAACCTTAAAGGTGATATCTGACTCGTTTTACAGAAGAAACACTTTAATTAACATGAGCCTTTGAAAAGGCCTTCCTCTATTTAAGGTTTAAAGGAAAAAAAAACAAAAACCTACAAAAAGACAAAGGAACAGAGACAGCAATCATATTTCTCATCGTATAGGAGATACACTCTCTTAAGTAGGGGGAGCCTACTGAGTCAACCCTATATAATTAATACCCTTCGATCCTTGGTTACGTACATAATACGTTCAATTGAAAAATACGACAGAATTAATCATTGTTTGGAAACTACACCTCTTTGATACCTTTCTTGTCGTCTTTATCTCTTGACATCTTGACTTTAATGGCTTGTTAGATGATCAACCTAATCAATATTAACGTTAGATGATCTGACCAATATAATATACTTGTGTTTTAGTCCATTAATTTATTGCATGTGAGTAGAACATTCGAATGTGTTTTGATTCTGTCACTTACTCAAAATTCATAGCAGAAGAAAAGAATGTTATTAGATCAATTGCATTTCTTTGTAGATCAGAACTGTTCTAGGGCATCATGACTTGATGTTTTCAGAAACCAATTACGAGTTGAATCGACTCACTCCCTCAACCGCTTGAAGTGGGCAATTCCTAGTCATGGATTCAAAGACAACGTCGTCCGCCCTTGAGGGAAAGAGGTGGCATCATGTCACTCACTCAAGGATCAATTCAGGGCACCAGTAACTTAAACTGTCCTAAGATCAAGATTGATCTTCCTAAGGCGAGTTTTCTCATCATAGAAGTATGGATAGTTACAGCATTCCAGCTGGTAGAAGTACTTCAATCCACTTCAGGATTTGGGTTCAAACATGATGGTTTAGTAGTAAGAATGACGAGAATCGTTAGTATGGAAACTTTCAGAGTGCAGGTTTGGTGTTCATGGACAAGATCAACTAGAATCAGTCGTTTTGAAAGTACAGTTTGCATTTCATACCAAGCAAAAAATGGGGGAAATCGAGATGATGGTAGACTGGAATATGAGAATTTATGCCGCATTCCACAGTAATGCTGAAGAAACTGAAGAGGAAGTTTTCTCAGAAGAAGCTACGGCAGTCGACCATCCAGTATCGTAACCACTTCCGTTGCTGCTAGATGTGATCCCGTATGCTTTAGCAACCGATAACATCCTGGATGGTGGTGCTGGTGCGTGATATGTTGAACCTGGCAACTTCAATGGGAGGACCGGAAGCAAGACGTGGAAATTCAAAACGCTCTCATGGATGGTCGGTAAGTGTGGTCTAGCGAGGCACTCCAGAGCCCCACATCGATCAAGCACTCTTGCTTCTTTCTCGTCGACATTACCACCTAATCTCGAGTCTACCACATCCAACAACTGTTCTGTTCCATACAGATCCCAAACCCAATCCACAAGGTGGACTTGGTCTTCTACTGCTCTCAGCTCGACAATTTGTCTTCCACACGCTATCTCCAAGACAACCACCCCAAAGCTATAGACATCCGATGCCTTATTTGTCTTGCCCAAGTAAACAAATTCAGGGTCTATGTAGCCAATAGTACCAGCCAATGGTTGTTCGTGACCCTTTAGCAGGATCAACTAGTCTTGCCAAGCCAAAGTCCCCCCAACTTAGCATTAAACACCGAATCAAGCATGATATTGCTGCATTTTATATCCCTGTGCACCACGCATTTTTCCCGTTCTTCGTGGAGGTACAAAAACCCCGAGGCCAAGTCTCGAGCAATCTTATACCTTGCCTCCCATGTCAACAAGCTTCTCTCATTGAACAGATGCGAATCCAAACTACCATTCAACATGTATTCGTAATTCAGGAGGAGTTCTTTCTTCTCGTGGCACCAACCAATGAGTTGCACCAAGTTTCTGTGCCTTAGTTGGCTAATGGTCGTTACTTCCATCGCGTATTCCTTGATTCTTGTTTAAATTGGGGAATTATCTTCTTGATGGCAACATTCAACTTCAGATCACTAAGATAACCCTCGTAAACTCGTCCGAACCCCGCTTCCCCAAGTAGCCACTCATTCGTGAAGTTGTTAGTCGCCAGCATCAACTGTTTGTAGGAAAACCTCTTCGGCCCTGTTAGCTTGTGGAAATCTTCATCGCTGGCTGGTGACATATCATTATCTACCTCTGCACCTTTTTTCGATATGCGAAAAGCTATAAGGGACTAAAAGCCACTTAATCCCGGACAACCCATAGCCATGTCTCAGACTTCTTTTAAAGTTGTAGACGAAAAAAAAATTGCCATGACTTAATATTATGCATCTCTTGCAGGTTTCCACAACTAGCAGTAAAACCGAAAGTCACCCACTCTGGCAAAGTTTGGTTCAAAAAAAACTCGGTACGAAAGACGGGAAGAATTAGGACTGGAACTTGAATTACTAGCATCCATCAAGAGGACGCTAAATTCTGCGTGCTTAAATCAAACTTAATTTGAGCATGAAGGGTTCAACCTTTGATAGTATTGTCCTTCCACCAGTTGACACAGGCATAGACGGAAGAGTTGACAATGTTTATATCAATACCGATGTGTTCGCACGGAGGATCCCATGGATTCGAGATATTGTTATGGTGCGTGTCAAACTCCACTGAAACGAACACAATGGACGGGTCATGGCTAGTGCCATTTACAAGAGCTAAATACACTCCGCCTGATCTGACTGGCATCTGAGATCCACTGGGAGCAAGAAAGAAAGTCGATCCATCAGCATACGATGTGTTACCTCGGGAATGGATGATGAAACTAAACCGAGAAGTGAAATCGGCCATGTTGCCCGAGTCCTTATCCCAAAGGTGTTTGGTTGGTAATATGTTGCACGGCCAGTGCTATGGTTAAGGTTCACATCGACCTGGCTCCTAGAGAGCTGGATGGCGTCATTCACCTTAGTTGCATCTGCTTCCACATGCACGCAATTATCGTTGGGGTCAAAATTTGTGAAGTTGAAGGAAATGCAATCGGATGATGCTGAAGCTTTGGCTAGGATGATTAGGGAGAGGAAGATGAACATCTTTGGCTGCCGAAGATTTCCCATGTTGCAACATAAGATCTATATGCTGTGGAGCTCAACCTCTGACAAAAGGCAAGGTTTTCTAGAGTTGCCAGGTGATCTCTTCAGCCTCTCGGAGACACTAAGCCTTTAGTTCCTTTTGATTCATTGGCTAATGGTAGCAAATTTAAGGGGCTAAGTCATCTTGGACCCGTTTGAATGAAACAACAGCAAATCAAAACCAACTAGAAAAAATTTCAAGTTGTGAGAATAGTCTATGGTTTGGAAAACACATCACAAAAGACGGCTAACTGGCCAAGCAATTACCTCAAAATTACTTCGTGAACAAGGAGAAAAAATATAAAACCAAAGCTAAGCTGGAGGAAAGTTTTAATATGGATCGAAGGAAGGACTTATTAGAAGAAAGATAAAGTGGTCTAATTTTTAATAGAACACAAGTGGCATGGACGTCAGATGATAGCGAGATACACAAACAAAACGAAATCAAGTGTCCAACTGTGAGTAAATATTCTAAGTGAGGAAAACCAAGTAGCTAGTACTTGAGATTGACCTGTTACTGTATTGAAGTAAATGTAGCAATATCGAAAGGAGTCTCCATTTTAATTTAAACTATTGTCATCTCAATGAGATTCTGACAAACGAAAGATCGAGGAGCATCCACTGTAATAACAGAAAGCAGGAGATATATCAGGAGTATACCACCAGGAGGATGAGAGATCAAGGAACAAGTCAATGAAATGAATGCAGAATCCTGCCAGGTCTGTTGATTTCTGTTTGATAAATCTGCCGAACACTTCAAAGTGGAATGCCTATATCAAGATAGTGTATGAATGAATCGAGCTCAAGTTTACAACGTAGTTGAAACTAGAAAGCACAAGTTTTCAAACTCATAGAAGAACAATGCCCTGCGACACCTAAGAGGTTCGCATGCTGGAAGGCAATGTCTGAAGAGGAACCTTAAAAGTGATATCTGATTTGGCTTACAGAATAAACACTTCCATTAACATGAGCCTTTGAAAAGGCCTTCCTCAAATTTAATAGGAAACAATACAAATACCTACAAAAAGACGAATGAACAGAGACAGCAATATTAAGTATAGATATCCTACTGACTCCCTCCTTCAAAATTAGTATCATACAATTCTCTCTTACATGCATGCACTTTCAATTGCGTAGTGTGATAGATTTAATCACTGTCAGGAAATTCCACCTCTTCAATACCATTCTCGACCAGCAAAAATGTATGGTGACTTGATCTCTTGACATCTTGACCTCCACAATTGATGAGCCACAGCTTGCCTTCAACCTCAAAGCATGGAAAATGCTCCCATTTTGCTATAACATTAAGTTCTCGCTGCTGAATCATTTAACTTGGCGAAAGGACGAAGCACCCAAACACTACTGCTGCTAATGCTATTAGAAATATTTTACAGGCATTAAAAGTAGATGGGGCGCCGGAAAACTTGAATCTCTGAGCTTGGTCACTGCAGAACAAGGAACAAAAACGTTTTTCAAGGAAAGATGTATAGTTTAAAACAGGTGAGGCCACAGCTCCTTTCCCAATATATAATACTCATCAAAGGAGACATGCTGTTAAAAAAATCATGAGGCTCTCAGGATGTTTCTCTATTGCACGCATCTAGATGGATGCATTTATGTCAACTAGGAATGCATGCAAGTGAGCATGTAAACACGCATGCACATGTATGTGTGTTGGCTTTTGCATTTATACTTATCAAAGATAGAGAAGTAGAATGCTCAGCCAAAATATTAACCTAGTCCATTTCAGTGGCAAACATCTATTGGAACGGGTAATATTTGCTACCAACTTATTTTCCTTAAAAAAATAGGTAGTGATTAAATAAGCTGCTGCCTGTTGGCTTTGTGAGATCTTACTTCTGAAAGGAAGATAGTACACCGCAGAATATGGTATTATCAGGCAACTGAAACTCAGTTGTGTCATTCTCTGGATTGACAACACTCATATACAATTCTTGACCCAGATACCACGAGTCAAGATTCTCAGTGCGGAGATTCCAAATGCCGGCATTGTCAAGTGAAACCAAGATGGCTGTCCAAGCTCCTGGAAAAACCTGTAATACAGATGGAACTTCAAATCATACAGAGCCTTCTTCTGCAAATTTATAAACTAATAATTTCCTTCCAAGAACAAAGTATGTCTTCAGAGTTCCGTAGCAGCAACAGAAAGATTCAGATAAAGTAAAGCTAACAATAGCGCCAACTAGGAGTTTGCGCTAAAAAGATGATGCAGAACAGATATAACAGGCACCCAACTGATATTCCACACCCTTGTAAAGATGAACAATAATTAGGTGTGCGTAACTTTGCCTGTTGGAAAACTTTAAATGCAAGATCTTTGTCCCAAAAAATGTTTTAGTATTCAGGATCAAGCACATGAGAGAAAGCATAGAGGTACCTGCGTAGTGCAACGAGCAACCCCATCCCATTTGTTATAAGTGGTTCTGCTACTTTCTGTCCAAACTCCAAAGTCCATACTGCAGTGCACCACAATATCACCAACTCATTTATTTTTCAAATTCTAGGGAAGAAAGGGGGCGGAGCACTAAACATTTTAGAAGACAAGGCTAGAGGCTCACCCCACGACAAAGAATGCATAGCCATCTAAGTGGTAGCTCTGGACATTAGTGCCATTGTTCTGGAAGATGATTTCCAGAAAACCTTTATAAGTTCCATTTATCAAAGAAGTATCCAGTTTGGAGGGTCTGTTCATTAGTCTATTCGGGAAATCAAGCTTGTAAAGACCAAGAAGGTTGAACTGCTGTGCAAGCTTTACGGGAGTTGAAGGCGGTAAATAGGATATACCATTCAGTGTGGTACGCCATTTCCCATTGATAAGCTCTGGAGATCTGCTAAGGATGACATACACATCCGTAACAGTAATGTCACCATACCTGAAAGAACCTTGTGGATTGGGACGAGCAGCACCAGCAGAGACATTCCATCTGAATATCAGATTTATTTTACATCAGTAAGCCAATGTGCAGGAGAAAACAGAAGGCTCATAACTAAGTAAAAACACCAGAGTCCAAACATATTATCTTACCCAGTCGTTATACCCAAGATAGTGAAGGAAATTATGAGCCCAAGGAAAACAGAAATAGATACAGACCAAATTAAAGTATAAACTTCAACGGTAGTTTTGAATTACATTCAGCACATAATAAATCTAGATGTATTAAAAAGATGAGAGTTACCATTAGCTACAACCTTATGGATCTGGCTTGATTCATTGAGGCATATGCATCGTTCTCACCAGGATCAGGGAGAGGGCCCAAAGCTGGCCCTTGGGAGTTGGAGTAGTGCAACACAGCAACTCCAGCAGCTTTATTGAACTTAGAGGAGTTGAAGCTTGGAGAGGCAACTATGAAGTAGTCAGTGGTTGCAGTTTGATCCATTGTGACTAAGAATGAGTATGACTGCCCCACGTGAATGTCCATGTTTGTATAAATTTGCTGAACCGTGTATGATCCTTCAGTCTCCACCAGTAGTAAGTTATGATTCTGTATTCTGAAATTTAAACTAGTGGAAATACCAACATTGTGCACCCTAATGCGGTACGTTTTTGCTGTTTCACATAAAACGAAAGGTTGTGTTACTTTCTTCATCTCTAAAAAGTTGAGGACGGTACTGCAAATCAAGTGATTACCCATAAGCATAACTCTAAAACCCCTCGCTATATGGCCAAAACTTATAAGCTCACAGATGTATGCCATAGCTTACCTGGTTCAACATTGATTATCTGATAAGTAATGCCATCTGGAACAAGTTTCTTGTCATATTGATAGGGACCGAAGCCATTAATTAGGATACCATCAGGAACTCCAAGGTCTTTTCCCTTTTCTATGTCTTTCCTAAGTTTCTGTTTCCAAAAGGCACGATCATTATATGATGAACCAATTAGATAGTATGAGACCAAGAGAGACTTGATACTAACCTTATGGCCTTTAGTATACCAGTCACTAATAAAAAATGTAATATCTCCATCTGGAGTTGCAAAAGGTAGGGCAATAACATCTCTGTTGTTTACAATGATTCCCCCATATCCACCCACCGCTCTCTGGAAGTTCAAGGACGGGAAGTAAAAGAAACTCCCTATTTGATCTTTGACCTGGAATTGGTATGTCCAATTCCATCCAGCAGGAATCGGACAATTTGTCCCCAATACACCGTCTTGCCAAGAGTTCTTCCTATGTTGTATTCCATTCCTGACGAGAGTATGATTACGAGCATTAGCAGTCAACTACTTCTGATATCAGATTACCTAGGCCATATTCAAGGATGATAATTCGTATGTAGTTCTGTTAAAGGTTACCATGTCAAAAGCAATGGCTCATCGAGCTCATTCTTGACATTGATCTCGACATTCCAATTGGTAGTGATGTTGAGAATGGGCCCTGGGAACAGCCCATTAATCCCAATCACCTGAAACATAGGTCATGAGAGGGTGGTATTTTAGCATTCTGATGAAGCACACTTGTCTAGGTTAAGTGTATCACAAGAAATGAAGAAAGCGAAAGATATTCAAGCCTAAAATTGCTAGACATAATATGTGTGAACTCCTATCAGGGCCAAAGTGATAGTTCTTAAAGCATTAGAATATATTTGACATACAAGGCAAATGTATTGCAAGAAATACCAAAACACAACAAGATAAAAGACATGTAAACAATCAGCAGTCTGGAAAGAACCCAACAAAAATAAAAACTAAAAAGCTATTCCCAAAAACAATCTTAATATGAGATAATGAAAGAGTGTAAAGGGCCATTTTCTAGATACCTCTACTGGGGAGGTTTCTGAATTCAAGATCCATTCACTGAGATAGTATAGAGGAGAAACATAATAACTTCGCTGAGTAAGTTATGAAAGAGCTGCAAACGTAATGAGAACATTCCTCCTATTCGATAGAATGATCTACATATAACTTATGTGATTGTCAGAACCTGGACAGTATCTAGAACCCCATATCTGTATATTCTGTAGTGCTTTATTCAAAAACAGCCAACTAAGCCAGAAGAGAAACCCAAAGGATACAAGTAGATCAGATAAGCTAAATTCTCTCCTATCACTATCCGTGGGGAAAAACAAGAGATGGGCCCTCTCCAGTTATACCAAAAGTATACATTACAGTTTTTATGTCACAATGGTGCACCTAATTTTGAAGATCTAACCACATACAAAATCGTGCTTATATTTTTTTTCCCTCTCTCTGTCCCTTTTTCCATTATCTAAGGTAAATCGTAACATCATTGAGTAGTAACTCGGGAAGATGAAAACTCAATGTAGAGTTTCAGAAGCTTGACTATAATAAACATTCTGTCGTTAGTGCAACACTCAACACCCACCTATGGTGGAGCACTTTCTACTCCACACCTACACAAGGAGCAAGCTGCTCCTATTTAAACGATGCCAAGTTGCTACACAATAAATAATTAAGATAGGAAGATATTTATAGTAGGATATGGTAGAAAGCAAGCAAAGTCGGTGAACGCACCCACTTTGCATCATATAAATACAAGCAACTCGTTCCATGTGTAGGTGGGAAGCAGAAAGGACTCCAACATGGGTGTGTGTTAAGTGTTGTTCCTGTAATAATAAGAGATTGTTTATTATAGTCACATTATAGTCACACTTCCAAAACTCTACACTCGATAGATCAATGTACTTCAAAACTGAGAAGTCAGCCTGGCCACGCTATGAACAGTCTCTAGAAGTCGAGAATTTCGGGGGTAAACACGAATACCGGTGGCTTTTCCTTGGGGGCAGGGTGGAATTCAGGAAACCCAAAGCCAGATAATCACTCAACATTCATCATGAAAAGAGAAATCATCCTAGCAATCACAATAAGCAGCCTATTAACCGCACTACCTTCTCGACCATAACAGTGTTTTAGAGCGGGAAGATCAAAGATTCAACCAGCAAAGCACGGAAGAAAAGCCGGAGGCAAAGTAAACCGAGAAGCGAGAGAGACCTGCTGCTTGACTCCAAGGGGCGAACTGGAGAGATACGACACGGTCCAGTCGAAGTACACATAAGGGTCTCCCGCCAAACCGCTGCTCAACGACCCAAGTACCAGAATTGCCGACAACAGGGACAAGGAGGAGGTGAAGAAGGAGGAGCAAGACTCGCCGGAAGGCATTTGCGACACCCTCTTTCGCAGGGATAAGGACGGAGGATATCGACTGGCAGCCCTTCACCCGAGTGGGGAACTGGGAAGTCAAGGGATACCAGAGAACAAGACAAGAAACAGCAGAGTTCACAGAAGGAGAGAGAGGAATGCAGATGGGCAGGAATGGCGACAACTGGGTTTTCAGAAAGGCCAGCCGCGAGATGGGTCCCATCGGTCCTTTCTCGCAGTTCCATGTAATTTGAAAAAGAGAGAGAGACGGAACGAGAGACCCCGCAAGGTGAAGAAAAGCAGCAGTGGCTTTACGACTCTCTCGTTTTCTTAACCACAGACGATGATAATGGTGGGGTCGAGCCGAACAGTGAGCAGCAGCAGCAGGAACTGGTACCGACGCGCAGTAATCATGGCGGTGGAAAAGATTCCGGAGCGATTTCGTTTGGCGAAGAACCCACACGAGCGATCTTGCGTTCCCACTTCGCGAAGAAGATACCGAGGATCCGCTGCACGTTGTTCCTGGAGGCATGCACGAGCACTCGCGCTGGAGAGCACGAGGTGGTCGGGCAACATGGGCCTGATATAGGGCCCGGCCCACGTGGCCCATTTCGCCACTGCAACCGCGCTCCAGCGTTTCTCGGGTCCTTTGGGCTGAGATCAAGCCCAACCAGTGTCAAGACGACCCCAATTTGTCCGGCGAGCTTTTGGGCCTTTTTGGGCCTTATAGCAAGCGGTAGCCAGAAAGTTTGAAGCGGGTCAATCGCACCATGTGATTATGTAGGCATCATGTGGCGTGAGTTTCACATGATTCTCACAAAATTCAACGGTTATAATCACATCCGATTGACATACAAGAGTCTAGATAAGAATATCCCGTCTCGGATATCTTGCTAATCTAATCATAGTGATCAGGGTACCTTTTAACCTCGAAAAAGGGGCAGGCCCATGAGGCCCATTTCACCCCACAACCACACTCAAGCGTTTCTCGGGTCCTTCGGGCTCAGATAGCCAAGCTAGTGTTGAGACGACCACTAATTATTTGGCAAGCTTTGGGCCTTTTAGCATGCGGTAGCTAGGAAGTTTGAAACGGATTGATCATAGTCGTTGATTATATAAACATCACATAACGTGAGTTTCACATGATTCTCACAATATTCAACAGTTATGGCTACATTCAATCCATGGACAAGAGTCTAGCTAAGAATATCCTATATCAAATACCTTGTCATTAGCTCCAGGAAAAAGAAAAATAAGCAAGCATATTAAGAATACATCTTCATGTCTAAAACTCCATTTCCATTTTTTCTTCTTTTCATACCTTGCTAACCTAATCACAATGATTAGGGATATCTTTTAACCTTGAAAAGGGGGGCACGTTAAGCAAATATAGATCTCAAAGAGTCTTAATCGGTCGACTAGTCCAACCTATCAATAACATTCCACCATTTTAACTTCCTATTTGATTACAAACATACATTACTCATATCAACATATGAAATTCCATTTCAACAATGCCAAATGCATCCCATCGAGACTTTATATTCTCTGTGGTCACCGGTACCCCAAGATGCTCTACTCAAGCATCTCGGTCTTTGCATTCCCACCATGTTAATGTCCCACTTCAGCACGACCTCCCTTGGTATTCCATCACAGCGGCACCAAACACGTCCCATCGGACACCGTTACCTCGAGATTCTCTTCAACGTGCTAACAATGTTTAGCCTGTCTTTTCATTTTATCGCACGACACTAGGCCGTCCTTCAGCCCGCATGTTCACAAGCCATCGGTTGAATCGCTCGTACCGTCAATCACGTCGAGCCTTGAACAATGGAGAAGAGTTCGAGACAGAGACCTTCTTCGTACGACCGGGGATGGATTTTGGTCCTTGATTCCTGAAATATTGCAATCCAGTAAATATTGTTCTCGATCTGATGGACTTGCTACCAGCGGCAGATGGGCTTGTCGATCATGCGAGGGAACATCCACCCAAAACTAATAAGAATTAAGGCTGATTTTGAGAGGAGAAGAGGGATGTGACCACCCAAAAGCAATGTGAATTGCATAAACTTGTGAAAATGAAGTTGATTTTGAAAGAAATAAAAGTTGAATTGCACGTGTGATAATCAATAGCGAAATTACCAAAAAAATTTCCACCTTATTATACTTTTATGAAATTCAATTTTAGATATTTCAATTAAACTATTTTAGTCATTAATCTATGGACGATTTGTAATTTAGTCATTCCGGTCAATTTTAATAAAAAATCACATATGTGGGCGGCAATCATCATATGCAGATGGTTGGCGCCGATACAAATAAATTTTATAATTTTTAAAATAATTTTAACATTCTTTTATAATTTTTTCTTTCTCTTTGTTTTTCCTTTTCCTCCTTTCTTTTCCTTTTGTTTCTTTTAGAATAATAACACAAATAGTCCCTAAATTTTGACCTAATTTACAATTTACTCCCTGAACTTTTAATTTGTAATGTAATCTCTAAAATTTACCCTAGTGTATAATATGGTCCCTAAAAATTTTTAATTTGTTCAATGTAATCATAAAATTTTAATACATATTTAATAGAATCTCTGAATTGTACAAAAATATTCAATGTAGTCCTTCTATTATTTGAAAACCAAAAATTTCATTTAAAATTTTCATACAATTTAGGAACTATATTAAATATATACCAAAACTTAAAATGCTATATTGAACAAATTAAAAGGTTCAATGATCACATTACACATCATGCTAAAGTTTAAGGACCACATTCGACAAATAAAAAGTTCGTAGACCAAAATACACATTGGGCTAAAGTTCAGAGATTATTTATATTATTTTCCCTTTCTTCTAGGCCCGGTAAAGGTGGCAACACCGCCTAGGCCAAGGCCTTTACCCTTGCCCATTGCCAGTAATGGCTTCGCCACCCTCATCTAGGGTCGATGAGAGTTAACTGCTACCCTCATTAGACTTCATATGTTAAGCATCTATGTTAGCCATTTCCTACCAAAATTAGTTGAAATGATTAAATTAGCAAATGGTTAAAAAAATTTAAGACTAAATTTGAAAAATATTAAAAGGTTTTAAACTCAAGTTTATGATTTTTTGGTAACCTTATCAATAATCAACTATGTTACACTCAATAGAATTTAACAGGATCGCTATCAATTATTTGAAAAACATGAATTGCCAAGAACATAAGTAGTTTACTAAATATTTATACCACATAACACACTCTCCTCTCGGTTTTTCATATAATTATCTTGGTTGCAAAATTCAATGATTAATTTTGAATGATGAAGGATGGTTGTCATTTCATAATTTTAAGCCAATTGCTATTTTACCCACATTTTTTTCCTCAAATCTATAGTCGAGTTGGACATGGGCAACACTCACATTTGTACACATGGCACCTCTTTCATTTCCCATCGACATTTCAAACTCTATTGACTATCATTTCACGTGAAAAGAGGGAATTGAGGGGTTACACTCCCAACTTTATCAAAAGGTTAAGATGAAAACGATTTAATTTTATATGTAGGTTTCAATTGTCACACTCTACAAAAAGTCATGACAAAAGAAGGAAAAAAAATATAACCAACAAAAAAAAAAAAATTTCTTCAAGGGACCTATGCATTCGCACACACCGACCCAAACACGCAATGCTTGGTCGCCCGATTGCACTTAACCAAAATCGCATTAAGATCATTACTATCGTCCCACGTTTGGCAACACTCGCATTGATCTCCTGGCAGGGGCGTTGCTAATGAATGGCGATCGAGAGCAAGTTTGGCGAGGCCCCAAAGAAAAACTCAGTAATGTAATCCCACGCGTTCCAACCGGGGGGGCGGTACGGACCACGTTGAAACGGAAGCATCGCCCCCACGCATCCTCCTCCTCCTCCTCCTCCTCCTCCTCCCCATCTCTCGCTCGCGACAAATTAAGGAGGGTCTGAATTATTGTGCGTCTTTCCTTAATTATTCTTGTCAAGACAAAATCATAATCATCATCACGCCACGACTTCCTCCCCCCCACCCCCTCACATGCTTTGTCGCCCTCGCCCCCATCTCTCTCTCCTCCGTTTATTTTCCGACGTGGAATTTTTAAATATGCATTCACGATTATCTCCCCCCGCCGTCCACGTCATCCCCGTCCGACGCGGCGTGCCCCGCTCCGCCGCCGCCGCCGCCCGCCACCTCGCCGCACGCGGCAGCCCCCGTTTGGTCCGGGGGCGGGACAACGCAGCATGCTTGCTTCTCTCTCTCTCTCTCTCTCTCTCTCTCTCTGTGGGGTCCGAAGTGGGGCCCGCGCCCACCAGTCACCACCAATAATTTGATAAGTTCTCTTGATCCTATCTGTTCTCAAGCTGTCATCACTGTCTCCTCCTTCACTCCACTCTCTCTTTTCTCTCTCTACTTCCCTTCTCCCTCTTCTGCAAAAATCCCTGCAAAACCTCGAGCACCGCCATTACAGCAGCAGAGGCGCGCCTCATGCCCTGACCCGCGATCGCCCCCCCCAACCCCCGCGAGACGCCATGCTTCACCTCGTCCTCCTCGCGCTCCTCCTCTCCTTCATCCAGTCCCTCGCCGCCTCGTCAATCTACGAAATCCTCAAGTCTCACGGCCTCCCGATGGGCCTGCTACCCAAGGGGGTGGCGGACTTCAGGATCGACGCCGACGGCCAGTTCGAGGTCTACCTGGATCGGGCCTGCAACGCCAAGTTCGAGAGCGAGCTGCACTACGACCGGAACGTCACCGGGACGCTGAGCTACGGCCAGATCGGCGCGCTCTCCGGGATCTCCGCGCAGGAGCTCTTCCTCTGGTTCCCCGTCAAGGGGATCAGGGTCGACATCCCCAGCTCCGGCCTCATCTACTTCGACGTCGGGGTGGTCTTCAAGCAGTTCTCGCTGTCGCTGTTCGAGACCCCGCCCGATTGCACCGCCGTGAGGGCGGATGAGTCGGGCGGTTTTCGCGACGGGAAGTTGATCGCCGAGGCCGTGTCCGAGGTCTCTGTTTTTCTTTCCTCTGCTCGTTTTAGCGATTTGCGTGATCGACATTTGCCTAGTTTTCAGAATTCGCGCACCAGCTGCATTCTTCCGCGAAATGCGGGGTGTCTCTGTGATTTATCCGAATATTATTTTCCGCTTCTTCTTCTTCTTCTTTCTGATATGGGAACCTCGTATGAACCGAAATTTATGTTATTAACGAGTGTGGAATCCGCCAGGCTTCTTTCAGGTGTTTTTTTAGCAGCACCGAGCTCAGCTAAGCTCAATTATGCGTTTTTCTCTAATCTCAAAACTGTTGCTTGCGAATTCCTAGCTTTTGTTTCCCTTCTGGCATTATCAGCAGGTATTGGAAAATGCTTTTTGTTTTATTTTTCTTGGCCTTCATGAAAGCTGGAAAATTGATTTAATCTATGTGATGTTTGAGTCCATCAAAGCTATGATTATTGGCCGTGGGTCGAAGTTCTTATCATAGGAGTGTCTTCCACGTTTAAAGCAGCAGCTTTTGTTATTGTCTGTCTACTTCTATTGAAACTCTTCTTTCTTTTTTTCCTTGTCATCAGCAGGGTCAATCGGGGAAGCTGCGATATCAACTTGATCAGGGGCATTATGCAAGGGAATTTCTGTAAGCGTTTGAAGAGAATGTGATCATCAAAGATGTGAGAGATAGCTCAGCTCCAGGATTGCCCGAATCCCAATCCCCTGTATATGTGATACGGCGAGTTTGGTTTCTAGGAGGTCCTACACTTTAATTCAGTCAGTGTGCTTGCTGCTTGCTTTTTCCTTCGAATAGTGCGGAGTGTGCATGTTACATGTCCCAGCTCAGTCTAAAGAATGATGGCAGACGATTGAGAGGAAAAGTAGTTCAGGTGCCAACTCCATAATAACCAGTGTCCCACCAAGGAAAAGATAAAGGGAGACTGGAGCACCGAGTGAGATTATTTCAGGTGAAAAGGCTCTGCGAAAGTTCATTTTGTTTGTTCAATTTGTTGAGTTATCAGTATAGTCATGATCAATACCTTGAGGTCTCTTCTTATAGTATAAGCATTTTATTAAAGACACATGCCTTCCTAGCATAAGAAATAAAAATAAGAATCTCTGTCCAGTCTCAGTATTTTCAAAATTAGCTCATCCATTGCAATACCTGTTCCCCATTTTCCTTAATTGATACATGAATTTGTGGAATTGTGTTCTTGAGTTCTCGCCGCTGTATGGTCTTTAGAGGGTGTCATGGTAAACTCTCCAATGCCATGAGAGATCTCTTTTAAGTGACTCGTGTTCACATTCTTATGATCAGGTGAAAACTCTTGTCGGACCTGAGTTTCAAATATGGGAGAGTTTTGAGCAAAAGTTTTTGAAGGAGTGATCGTGAGTGTATGAATTTCGTGTATATTTTTGTCATGCCATCTTTTCTCTTAAAAGAAAACTGGTTTCAGGTCTGTAACTGGACGAGAAAACAGCAGTCAAACTACAATCCATTGGTATATTTTTTTTTACAGTGATGCAGCTTCTTATTTGCGTATTTGATCTTTTTGTAACACTATTCTCCAGCTGAGTTACCTTTCTGTTGTGGTACTACATTAGTAGCCACTAAATCTTTTTTGGACTTCGGATTCGGACATTTTTTCAATTGCTTCCTGTATCACTCTCTTTTCTGGACATTTTTCCTTAGTTATTCTTTGTAAAAAAAAAATATATATATATATGTAAGGAGAATCTTATCAGACTGACGATGCGACAAATTGAAGACTTCTATTCTGGATTGGTGCTGAATAAAATTGGATGACTAGTATGTCCAAGTAGATATAGTGTTTCTTCGTTCCAAAGGTAAAAGATCCAGCTGCAGTTATTGGAAGACCTTCTGGAACTTGGCAAACCTTTGCATCAACTTTCCCTAACTGATTTCCAGGGATCTTACAATTGTAGTAGTTGATAAGTCCTGTGTAATTCCCCCAAATATTTGAGTAATCAGTCTCAGGTGATCTATAGGGGACGCCCTTGGGCACATAATTAACAATGTTAACTATTTCTGTGAATAGGATGATTAATTCTATTGCTGCTCCAATTCCAATATTTTTTACAAGCTTTCTAGGCCTTCTTTCAGTTTTAGCATTCCAATAAACTTAATGCTCTTGTTTTCTTGCTTGAAGACATTGTTGCGACCAGCTCCACGCAAAGAATGAGAATGACAAAACAAAACAAGAACCAAAAGAAAAAAAAAAAAACAAACGAAGGAAGGAAGGAAGGCAAAATGCCTTAAGAGTGAAACATATTATCAACTAGTGGCAAAGATGGAATATTTCTTTCTTTAGTGGAATATTTCGGAAAGTTCTGGTTGTTCCTATTTGGTGTTATGTAATATGCAAGAACTACAATCAGTAATCTGAAGGAATAGCAGGAGAAGAATTTAAACTAAGGTAGCGTTGATGCTTTCAAAAGTTATTTGCTGGAATTTTGTGGAGCTGATCCCAGAAGATAAAGAACAATTTGAGTTTGCAACTTGATCATGTCGATGGTTCTCTTGGCCGTTTCACTTTCACCACCATTCATACTATTTTTAGACCCTTGCAAGAGTGTATTATCTTACCATCCATTGAGCTCTTCTTCACTAGGATATATATGTTGTGTGCTCACATTAGAAAAAGAATTATCTATGAAAAGATCAAGTACGCATAAGAGAGATGCTGCTGATGCTGCATGATTAAGGTGGTTATTGTTTCAATAGCCTTGTTCGTGGATTGTGTCATAGTGGGGATCTGCACGACAGTCTTCTGATGCATGTGAGAGAGACAAACGGTTAGCGGATTGTTGTCACTCTGCGAATTATTGCAGCTAAGAATGTCTCGTTGGCCAACCTGCATGTGATCCAGTATGTATGATTTGTCCGGGCCCCTCAGTCTTGCATCTTCTTGTTGAAGCACCACAGGAGCTTAGGCGATCCACATGACAGCAACCTTCTTTCTGTTTGGAACCAGCATAATGCTGCTCGTTATTAGACCAGCAACCACAGCTGTTACAAGGAACTTGATGCTACATGACAACTGAAAGTAGTAAAACTCCAAATGACTTGCCATGTCCTTACAAAAGCATCCGAACTCGATCCTCACTTTTGATTCCATTCGAGTAATGCCTAGTAACCGAAACTGACCATCCAGAGGAAAGCTTTCGTCTTTCGCCTCAGTGTCCCCCCACCAGATGCCCTGTTTTTTTTATTTATTTATTATTTCCATATTTCCTTTGTTCCGCCATCCCTTCAGATCGAGAAACTTCGACATTTCCTCGGACCCTACATTCTGGAAAGAAAGAGAGTAAAAAATGTGCAGTAACTTCGAGGTGGGCCGCCACAGATTTTCCAAATCAGTCAAATGGTGCCCAATAATTGTCATAAGAATCGACCTTCTTATTGTGTGTGTGGGGGGGAGATCATGATGGTAATGCGCCACTAGGGACAATGGAATCCAACGCCACCGATCCAATCTTTGATCTTTATAGCCGATTTATTGGAAACTAGAGCAGGGAGATTAAGTGCTCCCGTTGTGATCGGCATCTGAATTCCGAATCTATAGAGTGAGCACACTTGGCATTGAGATTGAGCACCCAAAAGAGGGTGAGAAACAGAGAGATCCTCTGCTTTGGATGTTTGCGATTGATCATAAGCTCCACCATCTGTGTAGAGTATCTTTCCACGTGGAAATTTGATAAATTTGATTTCATTGCAAGTGTGCAGTGCAGAATATGTCAAAACTTAGAGATCGCCCTCTACTTCTGACCGGGTTTAACTTTTAACCCCCTCTAATTCCGATTTCGTTAGATAAGCCCCTGAAATTTTGTTTGGATCGCCATATTACTCCAGAACCTTTGTAAATCTTGCGAATCAAAGACGATTTAAACCTTAGGGCTGTTCGCCTCTATTACAAGCCATTTTCCTGTGACGTGTTTCGATTTCATTTCCGCCGAATGACGTGTATAGAATTACAATAAACATATTTATTTTATGGATAAAAGACAGTCAAAATTGTTTTTACTTTGGCAATCACATCATATGCAAGTATAGGAATCGAATTCCTGTCAAATTTTAGAGTGATGTAGAAATTGTTTGCATGGCTGACCGACGTAGAAAACAGTACTCATGGTAATTCTGCGCAACACGAATTTGGAGGGGGAAAATAGGAATTAGGTCTAAAATTAAGGTTACAATCTGTAATTTCTCGGTAGTTTCAATGATCAGCTTTTCACTCCAATTACAAACTCTGCGCCAATACCCGCCACTAAAACTGGTAGCATCGCCTCCTCCACCATCCGCCGCCGCCGCCGCAAAAGCACCACCTCCTAACGGAACAGCCTCTCTTCTCTCTCTCTCTCTCTCTCTCTCTGACGCATATTCACCAAAACGTTGCCTATCAAAAGCTACCACTTTGATAAAACTAGCCCCCACCGAACGAATTTAATGCCTACATACTCTTTCTCCTTTTTCCTCTTCTTCTTCACGGTCTAAGGAGACCACAAAACGTTGCTGGTACGCATTTCGCATGATCAATGTCGTCGCTATGTTTGTCCAAGGAGCGGGATTGGCGAGAAGAGAAGGCAACGGGCCTTAAGGACTTTCTTTTTTCTACTTTCAGGAACTTTCGGGTTCTGAAAATTTTTTGGTGCAGCTCACTTAGTTTATGATAGTGTCGGGCTTTATTGAACAAAGCCATGTTTGCATAATCTCCGGGTTGGTTGAATAATCATGACCACTGCTTTTGGCAAGTACTACCTTCACTGCAGCTCTAAAGCATTGTTTGACATGGATTGTTCAATTAAAATCGAGCATCGACGTTTGCCCTTGAGCTCGAGCAGAAAGTATCGTCAAAGTGCTCCCTGTCGACTTTGCAAATTGCTCATGTCTCAATCTCCGGTGATGAAATAACGTTGGGAACTTTGAGTTTCAGCAGTGTGTTTGAGTTGTATGCCCCTGCTCTTGGTTGGATTGTGCTGTCAAGAGGAATTAGGCTCTCCATTGGTGACCTTGCTTTTTAAAGGTACTGTCTCTTTCACGAAGATAAGAAACTTTTACATCACTATCCGATCTGGCTTTCGAGATGTTGAAGCTGGTTTTAAAATCTACACGTTTCCTTCTACTTCAGACCATTAATACTCGCCTCAAGGGTTCACCGCACAGTGTGTGCAGAAACTGGCTGTAGTCTTTGGAGGCCAATTGCCAAGGAATTTCACAATACTTGTTTTTTGGGGGCTTAGCCACTATGTTATACAACTTTTGCTAGTAAAGGAGATGTTGCCTAGAGCAAAATGCTCACCAGTGTCACCGTGATTGGATCAGTTGTTACTATTGATGGAGGTTGTTGAAAATGGCTTGTGGCCCGTCCCCCTGATGATCAATTAACCTGAATTTTTTTAGCAGAGGGTCTGTTTGATTCTCCAGCGGTGGATTTCCCTTTGTGCTATTGGTCCCGGGAAGTTATGAATGCAACAGTCTGTGTATGGGGTGAGTGAAACCGCAGCACCTATAGACAACAAGATGAAGCAGCCCGATTCTAAATTCGGGCCTATTTTAGATACTGGAAGCGAGCAAGTTCTGTTCGATTGTACTCCTCTTTCTCTGAGCCTCCTTTCCTTTTCATTTCACGGGCAAGAAGAAGTAAGCAAGACAATGTCATGGGCACACAGGAATGTAGAATATGGCTCTCACAAGGCTTCTCAAAACACAGTTCCTTGCACCGCTCAGGCCTCACCATGGCCATCTCAGGTCTTTATCTAGCCTCTTTCTGTGGGCACCGCTGCTCGAATCTACAACTAGACACCACTGCTCATCATACAAGTCAGTTCAAGGGCAAAGTTTTATAGTTATCAGAATGGTTTAGCTGCCAAAAGATGTGTACATATTCAGCAACAGTCCCAAGCTGAATCTTCAACATGCTGCACATATGTTCAGCATGTTGTGCGAACTGATGACAAACTTTAAGATTCCAACGTCTCGATTCAACTGAAAGAAATGACAGCATCTGGCCCAACTCGAGCCACCGAGTTTCAGACATGGATCAAGCTTGCTAAATGTCTGTTTAGATACAAGGTGAATTTGTGTTGCAAGTGTGACTTGCAATAGGTTGCTTTAGGGCTTGGTCATCGGTAAGGTCTATTACATTGTTCAATCCAAACACCAAGTTGCATAGTGTGGAGTAGCCTCCGTCACATGCTAGATAAGTTCATTTGCAATGTCCCTCCACGCTTGCAGTATTCATTGCAAAGACTACACGTGACATGATCCAGTCTGTCAGGCTTGCTGTAGTTACTACAGCTACTGGTAATTTTAGTTTGAGCATCGCGCATCGACTTAATTGCTCAACATATTCACAATGACCTATAGTAAATGACTATTATGACTGACTTGAATGTCGAATCATTCTAGACCAAACTGTGACTATAAGTATCAACAATGGGAAAGCTGGTCCACGTTAAAATTGTCGCCTGCAAAAACTTTCCAGAGTTGCAATGTACAAGGTTCTCAATGCTGGATAGTGAACTGAGCATTCAGTCGAAAATCGCCATGACTTGATTAATCTGTGTTCTTCCGTAAGAAGATATTTTACATGATATATCACAATTCAAATAACCATTTTGGGTTCAAAAAAAAAAAGAGGCAATCTTTAAGATAGAGATTTACTGAGAAATTATTATTTGCTATCTCCTCATTTCCCCTTTCTTTTTTACAACAAAGTCATTTTTTGGAGAATCGGCATCCACTGAAAAATTATTTTGCTTTCACTTCCCCACCGATAAAGATTGAATCAGATAGAAACATCTGCATAACTACTAACTCCAAGCTGATCAATTTTTCACAGGTATAGAAACCTATCACATTCACAACAAATATGCACCTAGGCTTATAACATGTTGGACTTAACTGTTACTTCAATCATAGTCTGATCCATCGTCCAGGACTGAGGATACCATATGCCTTTTTCCGCTAAGTCTGAATTCTCTATTTATCATTGTTCATGGCCCCCAAAAGCATTTAATACATAGTTCTTAAGAACCTTTTACGCACACTTTTTAAATGGAATGTCTCAACGATAGCCAATGTCTTATCAAAGTTTTCAACCAGATTCACATAAATTTGTGAAAATGAACTACTAATTCCTGCAACAGGTTATTGGTGATTTGTTGTATAATCTTTGGGACTGCTGTACATTCGTGCTTTAACAGGTTCTAAATATTTAGCATCTTCAGAATTCTCATGAACAACAAATTCTTTTTAAGTTTCTGAAATGTAATCTGCGGAAGTATTGGGTCATCAGACATCTTCCTCACAGTATTTCTAGCTTCAAACTCTGCATCTCTTAGAAAAGATTTACGTTCCGTTTTTCAACTCTTCTAAGATTCAAACTTCTCCAAAAGCCTAGAGATGGGCTTGATTTAGTACTGAAATATTTTGGCAATCGTAAACAGAATTTTAAGACCTTTAAAGTGCATGCAGTGTGAAATTGACCTATCGTGGGGCTAGTTTAATGCCGAACTGTACATAGATCGTGGATTAATTTCAATATTTATCACCACATCTACCACAGAAACTACACTTGGTAATTCACACAGTAAAATCCTGTTCCAAACGCATCCGCATCATTCAGTTTCCTCCAAGAAGAAATCGTGATTGGAGAAACATGTAGAATGAATGAAGATTTAAGCCTTAAAAAAAAACAACATTTTTAAAGGCTCGACAGAAATTACTATGGAGCAAAATATGTAGTTTTGAGATCATTTAAAAGGGAAAAGCGACTTGTAGGAAAGAAAACAGAAAATAGAAAAGGAGGAAAGCATCATTTGCCACTTGCTTTGTGACTCGAGGTTACAAATGGGTTCCAAGTGTAAAAACTAAATTTTTTGTTAAGATTATTAGAAGAGTCATTATATCATCCAAAAAAAATTGACAAAAAGAAAATCATTTTCAAGCTTTGAAGCATGCACCCAAAAGGGCTTGAAAACATGATTCACCAACTGATTCTCCTGGTCTGAATCCCTTATAAAAATAAAATGGCCCCGAAAAGAAAGAAAATGAAAAAAAAAAAATAGATTGGCTGTGAATGTTCATTGTGAAAACGGATTTTAATGCAGATTAGTGCGTTTCAGAACATCTAATCTTCTTTGGCCCAAAAAACAGGAGAAAATCTTATTGTCATTTCATTCTAGATTGAGATTTGAGAGGGAAGAAATGGACAGACTTGATCTGTGACGGAGTAACATGAAGGTAGAATTCCTTGAAAAGCAACATTGAAAGGGCTTTTTTCACCTCTAGCCTTCAATGTCTTGAAGCAAAAAAAATTATGTCGCTCATGAATAAGCCTCTGAATATTTTATTTCATTGACACTAGGGAATAGGGAATAACTCGAATTGTTAAATGCATTTTTATGCCAAAAATCAGGTCAAATTTGTGACTCAATGCTGCTGTTAGTGAAATTCGCCAGCATTTAGCATTGAACCATGAGTACTAGCTATAAATTACCTAGTGTATTATTTTCTTCTATGGATGGAGCATAATTTGGTTTATTGCTTTTACTAATACTTAGAGGTTGGACATAATTTTAAATCTTGGGGCAATCTTATGAGAACAATAATTATGAAGGTAGTATGTCTTCTTGGAAGGATTGGAGTCTCTATGAACATCTAATTTCTTCTTAAGATATTCCTAGTGGGGAGGCGCAGGACTCTAATGTCTCCATTCACTGTAGAGGCTTTCAACAGTCTGTAGTTTAGTGGTCCGAAGTTCTCATTTTTCCAAAAGATGCAAAAAAAAATCAAGAAAATCCTTTTATGCTATGACCCAGGCAATTTCTTGAAAAATAGCGCTGAATATATAAACATACTCCATAAATCATGTGGCAGACTATTATCCAACTATAAAGATGACCCATTTGCCTGAAACGACCACTTACAGTCAATTATTATTTCACTTTAAATACCAACTTTGTAAACTAGTCTTGGAATTCCTCATAGTATTCTTTCCTATACATAATTAGGATATCACACAGAGAGGGATCAAGAACAATAATGTTAATGGAAAGGAATATTTGTTTTCTGGGGTGTGAGTTATGAAGGAATCAATTTGCAAGCAGAATTCAGGTGACTTGAGAGGTGACAACCCTAAAACATGGAAAATTTGGTGAGACATGCAAGGGTGTATTTCTTAGATATAGGGAACACAATCATGTACTGCTTGGACCCCACTGTCCCTATAACCAGATTCTCTCTACCAGCAAATTGGTAGTATATTTGATCTCTCATTTGTTCTTGCAAACTTCTTCAGTCATTTTAAACGGCATGAAGATTCTTGTTCCCCAGAATATCATACCTTATTCATAGACTCACCTTGATGAGCTCTTACTGATTCCAGTAATTCCTATACAATACTTGGATAGAAATCAGTCCATTAATTACAGTCAGAAAGAAAACATGAAATGGATAGCTTCCGATCAATTGACACCGCAATTAATTGTCCACCATAGCCCATCAGCAAAAAGTTAGAGAGAGAGAGAGAGAGAGAGAGAACGCAGAAACGCTTACAGAGAATTACAGACCATTGTTGAAAAACTATTTACATACACAGACAGTTGCTAGAAACCCGTTTTCTTTGCACAAACATGAGTAATCACTTGTAGAAAATATTTATTACAATATAGCAGTTCATTTATTTCCCAGCTTCTATTTTGTAATCATGCACCTTGGAAGTTTTCCTTTTCTTTTTTTTCACTTACCATCAGTAACCACCCAATATGTAGCATAACTCATATCTTGGTCTTTTTTTACCGGTATTTTTTTTCTCTCCACAGTTTGAGTAAGACTCAGAGGGAATAAAAATCTGCAATACTTCCCATCACCTTTACCTGAGTGATCAAACACTTGATGTAATGAGCAGTCTCGTCCAGAAGACAACAAAAGTCCATAGCTTCGCCCCCAGGCACGAGCTTTTGGAGCTTCTTTTCATGCGCAAAACCGTGCTCTTCATTATCCCTCTTCTTCTTCTTCTTCTTCTTCTTCTTCCAAGAGATCTTTCTCTAGAATTAGATTTCGAGCATCTCCCGCAAAGAAGATTGCGTCGGCGTTCACCATTTCGGGCCCTCCAGATTGTCGCGCGGCTCCAAGCTCTCCTCGTCCCAACTGCTCTAGCCATGGAAACGTAGGCTGCGACTTTGACTTGACTGCATCGTTTTAGGAATTCCCTATGAGGGGAGGATGACGACGATGTGGGGTTGTGCTTTCTTATCCTGAGCAAGGATTGAAGAAAGACGTGAGTGAACCTAGATCTCAAAGAACCAGGATTTGTGGGTGATCTCTGAGGATTCTTCATTTGAGGGCCTGGAAGGAAGAGTCTTTGTGGAGAAATATTAGGGTTTCTGGGGTTGTGTAGTGAGGAATTTGAATGGCTTTTTTTTTTTTTTTTTTTGCAGGTTTCCCTTTTGACAATTGGATCAAACGACAAACAGAAAACAGATGGGAATGTAAGAGAGATCTTATTCTGACACAGAGGGACCAATTTGCTCAGAACACACAAGTATAAGAGGAAGAAATAGTTCTGACAATTCTGACACAATGCATCTTGACAGTGAGAGAGAGAGAGAGAGAGGGAGAGACGTGGTTGGGGATGTTTCTGCAGGAACCACAAAGGGAATGAGAGAGAGAGATGGAAAATGGGAGGTGCCAAACGAGGAGGAAGAGGTTTGGGGAATCAAATTTTTGGAATACGTAATAAAATAAATTTATTTTATTTGTGAGAAGTTGATTTTTACCGACAGTTTCATATGTTTCAAATTTTATTCTTTTCAAAATTACCTTTTAGATTTAGAATTTTGCCTTCTGAATGCAAATATGTGTACATTTTAGATAAGATGGCTCGTGTGAATTAAACTTCACGCAGACTAGCATAAACGATAAAAAAGACACATTATAATAATGGGATTATGTGCGTTTTGGTTCTTTCATTTTCAGCTTAGCATTTAGGGATGTTAAAGTGAGGGAGGGGATGTGGGGCTGCAAAGGGCCAACCACCATATGAGTGCACATGGTTCCATTACCCCACTTGTGGCTTGTGGGACCCTCCCCTCTTGACTCATTTTGTTCTCTTATAATGGTATTTAACCTTTAGGCTAAACCTCACTTGATAATATATATGTGTGTTCATTAGCCTTATCTATCAATGCCTTTTGTCTAGCCTTTCACCCCAGCTAACCACCTCCTTTAGGCATCTAATTCTCTTAGACAATTTTTCCAATGGGAAAGATTCAGGCCCTCTTCTGAAGTAAGACGTCTCTTCTCTCTTGTATCAAGAAAAGGAGTAGTAATGAGAACGATCTCTACTTACTGGATGTGTGAATCATATCAATTGTCGTGTATTCATAGCGACTTACGTCAGTTCGTGATGATGACTTGTGGACTAGTCAGGGCCCAAAAGAAGCTTTAGCTTTCCAATGTAATCACTAGATGACCCGATTGATCATAGTTTCACCTCTTGAGTTGCTTACATCAAACCACAAAGCTCATCAAAATTGTGGATTTTTTTCTTTTGCTCATCAAAGTGAATGACAAAGGACTATGGCTATTCATGCTCACTCATCTAATTAATATCAAGATAATTAACATGTCAATGCAATATTATTCTCCCATTCATTAGTGGGATGATGCTATAGTATTTTTTTTTCTTTGACAAATTCATCTCGTAAAATAGACTATGCAAAAAACAGCAAATAAATGAAATTCGAGGACATGCTGACTTTGTTGGATTGTTTTTGTCACTTTACCTAGGCAGCTTACTTTCACCATCAATGTAATTTTATTAATTTCAACAGATAATACAATGTTAGGAAAAAAACGGAGAGATGCATTAGGTGGACAATAAGATGTAGCACTTAAAAGAGATTGTGGGGGTAATTACTTGCGTAGCCAAAATGCATTATATATATATAGTAAAAGTTGCTTTTGGAAACATTTCCCAATATGGAAAGCAAAAGTAGGGTATTGTCAAACCATGATGGTAATGATTTAGCAGTTTAGGACAGCACATTGTTTCCCATGGTTTGAGACCCACGCCGCCTCACATAGTATTAACTCATACACTTTTTGTGGTAATTTCTTCATGAATTTTTACGGACATAATTCTCTCTTTTTAAATATCAAAGGGAATAAATTTAATTTCCCCGTGTGGCGGGTAATTCATTTCTCTGTATATTACTCCCCTGTATTTGCGGACCTAATCTAAACCAACAACAACAACAACAAAAGACTTTCGCACAAAAATATCAAATGTCACGATGATTTTTATTCAATGCGTGTTCTTTTCCAAGACATAAATTTAATAGGAGATAGAAATGGAGATGGTTGTGAACCAAGTAATCCTTGAAAGATCAGAAAGAAAGTATATAAATAAATGAAAGTTCAACTGAGATTGGATCGGAAGGTTAAGATCGCAATTCAACACGATGTTCCCCCTTGATTGGTGCAGATTACATCAGATACAGGAGAAGATTAGGAAGATCCGCAAAGCCTTGTCTTTGCCTTAAATCATCAACGTGTTATTTCTGGCGCACGAAGATAAACATGTAGATTCGCCATGTTTGGCCGAAACAGCATGTAGATTCCGCGACCCATTTTGCTATGGCGACCGCCCGTGCCGTGGACCACTGTCAAGTTGGCATGCACGCGTGGTATCGGAAAACGAAAGAAGACGTGAATATAAACAATTGCCGGATTAAATTACTGATATGTTGACAGCTTGAGCGGATTCCAGCTTGGAGATTTAGGTTGATTTGTGGGCATGCTCTCGTTTTCAGTCACAACGATGTGAGGCTATCTAATGCTTAGCCAATCTTCCTATTTTATTCCCTACATAAGAATAACCCTAGGATGTGCATGGGGTATGTATTGGCAACCTCTCCCAGTTTGACTTTAACCAGATATCAATAGAATTCCCAAGTGTCACAAACTCTGCAAAAATCATTTTCATCTTCTTCTTCTTTTTTTGTATTTGGCAATGTTGTGATTTTTTTTTAACTAATTCATTTCTATTGAGCTTGTCTCAGAATGATGCCTAGTTTGAAATTGGGATTTCATATATTTTATTTTCTATAAATAAATAAATATTGCAATCATAGTTATATTAATGTGTGTACTTTTCTTATATTAGACAACTTAATTGTGACACTCGGAATTTTCATTAGTTGGAAATATATAGAATATAAGGATAATAAATATTCCACTTGGAGTATCGGTTGTCACATGTGAAATCTTTATTGGGTCACTAATTTTGTAACACGCAGAAAATTTGAAACATCCATGGTCATCCAGAGAGCGATTCCGTTAGGATTGAATTAATTCTAGGAAATAAATTGAAAATGTGTGTTTACTAATTTTATTATACGCTTAAACTAATAGATATTTATATATGCATTGATTGTGTGGAGTGATGGTGAATAACATACTGCTATACTAATTGTTGATGGGAGCAGATATGCTTCAAAATACATCTCTGATAATTGTCATAGTTAAAATTTATTGAGCAAGATTTTCCTGACGTCCAATAGCATTAAGCCTACAACTTTCCTTTTCAATTTCAACTACCAATCTTTCAAACATAAGCAAATTCCCACACTAGTGTTGTTTAAGCTTTTAATCTTATCTTTCAACGGTCTACAAGGTAAATTCATAAACTTTATTTTCTTTTTTATCAAAAATTTTTTTGTTGTTTTTTAAGATTGAGAATTCTTAACTTTTGTTCTTATATATTCTGCTTTGGAGTGATTAAGGTTAAAAATTATTCAGGCCTTTTGTCAAGGTAAGTGAAAGTTCTCTGTTAAATAATGATGGAAAGGATGATGGATTGGCCGAGATAAGATGGAGGTTTATATGTTTTTTTTTTTATTGAGTTTTATATGTTGTGAACAAATTTATTTAATTGCCATTGTTTACATGGGAAATACTAAGAAATTAACGTCTTATTATCTGTAAAGGTGGCTACCAAAATATACATGTCATTTATTATGTACTAATGAATTCTGTGCGAGTGATGCAATGTGATAAAAACCTTTGTCATGGCCTAATCGCTAGAGGGGGAACCCTTTTGTTCAAGTATGTGAATGAGACTCTAGGAAAAGACAAAGGTTATACTGTCTAGAATGGGTTTCTACAAGGTTGAGAGGACATCCTATGATTAGTACATGATATAATATGACTTATGCGGTATGTGATGTGATATATGGAATAATCATTTATAATGTATTTATCCTTACTGATGTAGAGAATACTCATGATGGATGGTTGAGAAGCATGACAAATAGGTGTTTATGATTCCATCTGTCCTCCATGAGCTGGTGGTGACGATGCATCATTAGTCAAGATAGGTTTGGCCGATGACAAGTAGTTGATATATACTCTCACTTGTGTATATCAGTAATTTATTATGCGGTGATTGCGCATCAGAAATTAATTTGTTATGATGCCGGGGTCGGATGGTGATTTGAATAATGCAAATGTAGTCGCGTTAAGAATTCCGACTTGATCCCAGGACTTGTAATACATTGCTTTCTCCTTTTTGATGTGTTATCAATATTTATGCATGGATACATATATAAAATAAGTGAGTGGCTGACCTTATGTGACATGGTCTTTAATCTTTTTATTATGTTTCCACGTGAAAATAAAATAATAGTATATAACTAAATTAAATAACTAAGTTTCAGGAAATAATACGTGTCATGCGTGACATACTAAAGACTTCACATTAGTGGTTGTCTTTATTTATATAATATGTCTTAGCAAAATAAATTGTCGAGTTTAACTACCTTATTTTATTTACAACGAACTTGGCGTACACCGACTTCAAGCCTATGTTAAATATGCAACTTTTTTTGTTATATCTTGGCCAATTTCTAAATATATCATTAGTCTCAATTCAATACCATATGCTGATTATTAAAGCCAAGATATGGTGCCACTTCTTTTTCTTTTTTTTTTTTTTTAAATGTATGGGTTTAAATTGAGAAAATTACTCAATCGGTCATAAACCTATTGTATGGATGTCAATTATGTTCTAAACTTTTCAATTTTGTCAATTTTGTCTTAAATCTTTGCGTGAAATTTCAATTCCATCTTTCTAATTATATATAGATCTCCATTAGTAAAATGCTCATATGTTTAATAAATTGCACGTACACACATCATTTTCAATAGAAAATTCTTTTTTCTCACTTTTGCTGAACTTTCAAAAAGATACCCATTCTTTCGAAGAAAAGCAAATTATACGTGTATAAAACACTTCATTATAGTCAGGTAAAACTACTTCAAATTTGAATTAATTTTATGCCTTTATTTAATTGTTACATTTCAAGCCTTATTTTTTTACCCAAAGCACGATTGTTTATAATTCATGTTCACATAAACATATAATATACTTGTAGCTTCTCATTAGATAGCATGGATCAAGAGTAAAATTCAATTATTAGATACAATCTATAAATTTTGCAACTTAAGTAGTCCTTAAGTAGTCCTATTATTACTATGTAAGTTTTGCATGTTTAGAATATAGTTGAAGGGAAATCATGATAACATCATTTTACGATATTATTATAATGATGTCAAGGTTTTTTACCTATTTTTAAGGAAAATGACGATGTATACCCATTCATATTCTGAACCTATAATCGTCACCCCGTGTATTACTACTTAAGACATAGATATTAGATAAGAGGTATAGGTGAGCTGATGAAAGTTTACGTTAACGAGCTTACAATATTTGCCATTTTCAAGAACTCTCCTTGCAATATGAGGCGTAACCCTCATTCTTCAATTTCCATCTTTATCTTTTTTTTAATCTTTTCTTTGCAATGGAGATGCATTCACTATGACAACGAAACTTTTAAGGATCCTTGTCCATATCTACCGTCATGACAACGAAGCCTGAGTGGATCATACGTCAAACATACTTTGTTATTATGGGAAAATTACCACAAAAAAAATTATAAAACTATCACAATTGTATCAATTTAGTCATAAACTTTATAATTATACCAATTGAATCCTAAACATATCTACATTTTGCCAATTAAGTCCATCTAGCCAATTTTGAGTAGAAATCACTGCCGTAAACGTCGGCCGTGGATATTTTTTAATAATATATTAATTTTTTAGAATTTTTTACAGTGTTTATTTGTTCTTTTCTTTTCTTTACCTTTTCTCTTTGGACTAAGAGCCAACAAATCTAGTTGGACACAGGCCGAAGGCAAGATGCACTTGTTGGATCAGCCGTAGCAAGCGCGTTGCAGCCCTTACCTAGATCTAGCAAGGGCGCAACACCCTCAGCGGCCACAATGAGGGTTCACGAGCCCTTGCCTAGTGGCCAGCGAGGGTCAAATTCCCTTACTTATGATCAGTGACTCTCGTTAGCCATAGCTAAATGATTGGCATCTATGTTAGCGATTTTCAACCAAAATTGATTAGATTGACTCTTAGCACGACTAAAAAATTTATCATTAAATTGGCAATATGTAATAAGCTCAAGCCTTTTTTTAGTAATTGTCCCTACTTATTAGCTAGATATCTGATTTTCCAAAACATTAACTATACATATCACGAGAGTCAGTGCGTCTCAAATCACACCATATCCTTAATTACTTACTCAACAAGAGATCGAAGGGGTACATTCCCTTTTCCACAAAAATCCAATTCGATTAGGTAAAAACTCTCGGAAAAGAACATGATGGGCAAGAAGAGAGTCCCTTCACTCAATGCAAAGCGCTCATTTCTTTTTTCTAAAAAGGGTCTTTCCCTTGGATGGAGAAAGCGAAGGAGAACATGGTGGTGGGCCTGGGTTGCTTGCGAATCGCCGTGCAAAGGGGGAGCCTCCGGGGGAGATTAGACTCTCTAACCAACTCATAATTAAGGGTTTAGCTTCGAGATAAGCAAAAAGGGAAGCAACGAGTCGCTCGAGACCTGGCCCCTTCCTTTCTTTCTCTATTCATTTCGCCTCTCGCTCCCTCGCTTTAGGACCACCACCAGTTTGCGCCCTCTGACTCAGCCACAGGTGTCATCGAATGGAGACGCCTGAACCAACGCTCGTGCCCTGGAGGTTTGCTCTTGCCGACGGACCTCGATTGAGCTACAGCTCCAATGGCCTTCGTAGCAGTTGGGGCGTGAATAGGTTCTTTAGTACGTTCTTAAATTGAACAGTATCTTTCATGGACTAATTATCTCCAGCATGAAAGGGACGTTTGTTCACACGCATTCATAATAAAAGAAGTTGGATATCCAGCTAGACATATCTCTGACTTCGATATTATATTGAAATTTATCTTTCATATTTAAGAATTTGCAAATATCATTCCCTTTTTCTTTTCTTTTATTTTAAATTTTCTTTGGGGTTTTAAGATTTCAAGATAGATACACAATTCACTTTGATATAAGTCATTTACTGACATAAGGAAAGACTTATAAACACATTTTCGCTCATCATTTCTTTCCCGGCATTTGTTCCTCCAATTAAAATGAGAAAAAAAAAATGGATGACCCAAGTGACATATTAGGGTGAACATTTTGCCAAATAAATAAATCTTTTTAATCTCTAGCAATCCATCCTTCATAAATAAATTTAACCAAATTTCAATGTAAATAGTTGCAGTTGATTAGCATCAAGTAGCCATGACTGGCTTTTCCATGACACTTTAAATCATGGTCCATGATGACTTTCTAATTTAACTCGCCTGGTTTTCTGGAGGGCTAATAAAACGAAGCATTAGTTCTGATTAATTTATTAGAAGCTTCTAATTATGGAATCAATGTCAAAATCCGGGGTCTTAAAATAATCTCAGGAACGTTCCTCCATGATCAGATTGTAGTTTCAACAAGCACAATCCATCGCATGAGGTAAAAAAGACAAAATGGCATCATCTGCTCCACCTAATTTAAAAGAAGTCGACTCGACTCGGAAATAAAAAAAAATACTTGGGAGTTAATTTCAGACCTTTGCCGTCTTATCCCCGTAAACAACCTGCGAATAACTTTTTGACAAAACACCAAAGAGACAAAGCAAATGCCCTCTGCCTTAAGTATGTTTCAATCCAGATTTCAACTAATGTCTTCTCTGTTCCTTTCACTCCAAGAAATTCAGACCCAAATTATCATGAACCAGCTCGGGGAAACCCTCGAATCATTGTGATCATTCAAGTTATTCCCACAGTAAAACTGAACCCGAAATGTGCCACGTGTAGTACCACATCGGTTTAGAACAAAAATCGAACGAATTCGTCCCACAGTAGAAACTGGTTAGTGATAGTACCAGTACGGATCTCGTTTGATGAGATTCAAGTGGAATGCACATGAGAAGAAAAGAAAAAAGATGATTACCATGCTTTAAGCACAACGGTTAACATTATGGTAGAAACAAACTTTGCTTGAAAGCACTAGCAAGAAACTTTATTGGAAGGTCAAACCCCTCAAGGGTAACTAGCGGATCATAGCAGCGGAAGGTGTGCTTCAATAATCGATGACATCTGTGGCTGTGAACATATAAAGCTTGGGAGAAAGAGATGAGAGCGCCACAGCAAACTGTGACTTTAAACCGCTTCTTCTGATTTGACATGCTACAGTTCCAATGCTACATTCTTTATTTGTTCATTTGCTCTTCAACCCAGAAAGCAGTGATTCTTCCAAAACTCAAGCCAATTAGGCCAGTTAATCGAACCATTGTGCTGCAATTTATAAGACATAAATCAAAACTAGAACACGAGTCTAAGAAACATGCTAGCACATGGACAGTACTTTATGAGAACTGGTGCAGTCATATTATGAGCAACTGGATAGAGAATTCAAGCATCTTGAGCTCGTTATGACAAGACATGAAAAGCATATCAATGAGTAATCAGTACTCTGCCCAGCTAGAGGCAGCAATTTATGTCCTTCTTATAAGTAGAAAAGGTAAGGTAAAGAAAAGGTGTAATTGAGTATCTCTGCCCCATTAGGGACAACATTTCATGGGAAAGTTGTCACAAGTAAAGATCAGAAAAGCTACAAAACAACACCCAGCCAGGAATTATTAACACAGCATGCGATGGCGCTACTAATACTTCTACACAATTCAAACTACATTGAGATGAACAAAACTGGTTGAAACAGAGAATCAGCTCCGTACCTTGAGGCTCTCTAAAATGCTATTTCCTGGAGAACTTGAAGTGTCTTCTGATGGACCTAGATGAGAGAAAAGAGGCAACTGGCATTAGCAGGAAGTACACAGACAAGAAAAATTATTTCGAAGGCCAAATCAGGATGTGAATCTTAAGTAAAATTATTGCCGCTCAAGAGTCTGACACAGTCCAATTAGCAGCACTAATTTATCACTTCTTCCTATACTGGTTGGGTTTTGAGAACACATGAGAGAGAACTGACACAAACTTAACAAAATTTATCCTAGAAAAAGAGATATAGGAGTTAAAAAGGACCACTAAGTTGATCAAGCAACAAAAGCAATTTCTGAGAATCCATCACAACTCACACACAGAGACAGAGACAGAGACAGAGAGGAGGAGGATGAGGATTTCTTTTCTTTCTGACCAGTGAACAAGGATATTAATACACCAAAATATTACCCATTCTAAGTGCTGGGCTGTGATGCCAGACACATTGCCAGAATATATACCACCTAACACCTGCAATTAAAGGAAATGCTCAGGTCAGTGACAGAATTGACATTGATCCCAGCATGGTCAAGCTTTGTAAAGATGCTTCTGCGATAAGCTTAGTGTCTTCAGTGCCTTCCCCCGAGCATTTGAGAAATTTTCATAACATTATATCTGTAAATGTAGAGATGTTTCTCAAGCTTGTCTAGCCCACCAGTCTTTCTAAAATTATAGTAAGCTTGAATTAATTTGTTTTCTAATATGATGAGCAAGTACTCAAGAATTAAATTGTACCTTAGTGACAGTCTCTAGAAACATGCCAGGCCGTACAGGAAGTGGTCTGCGTCCAGAAAGACTTGCCTGGGTATATCAGAATTTATGCTTTAGAACCGGATGTTAGTAGCCAAACTTTCCTCTTCAAAATAAAAAGAGTGAACCTCACCCTTCCAGCGATGCCACCTGAAACTTTTTCACTGCTATTTTCTTCCGGACCATTATCTGCACCTTCATCTTTCCCTTCCATTACATTCCTTATCATCTCCTGTACGGTTTTTCCTGGTTTCAATGCTACAATCTTGGTTAAGAAGTTCACCTGCAACAAAGTAATCAAGAGTCATGCCAGAGCCACCATGCGGGACATAGGAGCGTTACATGATAAAAATACAAAAGTAACAAACAGCACCAGCAAATCAAATATAACTTTATATACGAAGAGTGAGTGGTCATGACGTACTTTAGAGCAACATTAAGTGTATCAATTAACACACCTCTGATTCAGGAAGAGTACTAAACCCACGGTCATTTCTTTCATCCAGTATTCCTCCACCCATCATATTCCTTGCCTCTTCTCTTATCAACACAAGCCTCGCAAGTAACTTTCTGTCAGGAACAACATCCCGAGTTTCCATTGTCTGTGAATGAAGTCACTCATGAATAGGCACGAGATAACAATAGGCATAGCATATTCACCTAAACTAGTTGTACAAAAATGATCTCAAGACATAGCGAGACAATAAGTTCCACGCAAATCTGATGCGAGGATTACCAATTGCAAAAGAAAGTCATTTGAAAAGCTTGTTTTTTGTGCCTTCTGCGTTTCCAGCAATACAACATGATATCCACCACTGACCCAGCATTAATTGGAATGAAGTGTTCCGCAGCATTAAAAGAAGAGAAAAAAGTATTTCCTGGCCACCTTGAGTGTCCATGGAAGGATTATGAATGCAGGGCATTGTATAATGGATGCCATATAAAAAATAAGCTAAGAGAAACATTAGACACAATGGCTATAGAAGAAACGCAAAAAAATTCACTTTACAGAACAATACCAACAATGATGGATGAATTAAGACATGAGAAGATGGAAGATCCCTGAAATAGCCAAAATTGGAAAAAGCAAAGAAGGTCTTGTCTCCTTCTGTTATTTACCTCCAGCAAATCATCAGCTTGATTTGCAATATCATTTAAGTTTGCCCCGGGAATATGAACTTTGGTGCCATTTTCACTTTTAAATGCCCCACCACCAGCAGCCACCCTGCGCAAAAGTTCATGTCTGCTTTCCTTCTGCGGTGTTCTACAAAGCAAGCCAATCACTTGAACCTAGAGACAAAAGCAGAAGTATCAGGTTTTGACATTTGCAGAACAAAAATGCTCTCCAGTTAAGGACATCCTTACATGTGGGGGGCATTTCCTTGTTAGATGAGCTAGCACAGTCTCCTTGATCACCTCTAACAGAGACTTACGCTGAAGAAAAGCAATTAGAATCAGTCAAAAGTTTGCTGCTTGATAGTTGATTCCATGGTATTATTACAGGCTATGAGAGATCATGCCATCATCAGAACCATTAAAAGTAGAGAAATGCCAGTAAGAGACCATAAATTCTCCTTTTATGTGATTGATATAAATGGAAGGCTCCTCAAATATTGGACATATACAACTAGGACTAGGCAACTTTAACAATTAAAACAATATTTGGCACACAAATACACAATGCAGGAAACAGCAGAAGACGTATCTCAACACAGTTCAATGTGTATTACTCTGATGCTCAGATGCTCAAGCAGTACCTCATCATCCTGGTCCTTTTCGGCAAGTTGGATCATGTAGTCCAAGGCCATTATAAACCCTGGTTCCATCTCATCGACTCTTTTTCCAATGACTCCTTGTGCAGCCAATTCTACTGCAACCTTCTCAGATGCTTCATCCATCTTCATATCTTCCAACTGCACCCACCAGCAGACATCAGAGACCAGATTCAAGCAAAGAACCCTAATCCTTAATTAGGACAATATCCAAATACGGAAGAACCGCAATTTCTGGAAAGAATGTGGGACAAGAAATTGAACATGAACCTTTGAGGTGCAATATGTGTTGAGAATAACAAAAAAAAATTATCAAACACCTGGAAGCTGAGGGCCGCTGTCCCCAGCAGGCCCTCTTGGTCCACGAGTGACCATGAGAAGAAAAAAGAGTATCAGAAATACTAAATGTTGGGCAGATAATTACCAATAAAATCTGCAAAAGGAAGAACAAATTGAAAAGAACAATAAGATTTGCATTGGCGGACAGACCCAATTGTAGGCATGTGGGTCTGTCTGCCAATGCAAAACTTTCTTATCTCAATCCTCTTGCCAGCCATCCCCAAACACCCCAAACACCCCAACCAGAAATTTGGCCCTTAATCCGCATACGCATAAGCATTCAGATGAATTATAGAAGTGAATTCTCAGAACCAGGTACAGGCTCGGTGATTGAGTATGTAATACAGGACCAATGTCACTGGCTTATCATCTACACACTAATTGGTCAGCAAGCATTATCCCTGTTCTATTATGAGAAGCTGTCTGCAGCAAATTCAGAAGCAAGGAAACCGAAAAATGGGCCATGCGAGGATCCTTCGACTTCATTATCGAAAAGCTAGACACCTCCAATGACTGAGCCATGTGCAAATCGCATTATAAAAAAAATACAAAAAAAATAATCAGCACATCATCAATTCGTTCGAGCAAATGCCTCAACCAGCCAATTCACGGCGATTCTCGCATGAACCGGCACCGAACTTACCAGGGTGATCATTTCTTGGAGGACGGAGGTGACTTGCTCACCTCCCTTGAGGAGAGCCTCGTACTGGGCACTGTCCACCTTCCGATTTCCTTGTTGGGTCGTCCCCAATCGGTCCTGCGGGTCGAGCTCCTCATCCGGGTACGCCCCTCCGACTTCGTAGGAGCTACTGGACGACGACGAGCACCGGCTCCTCCTCTCGGACGGCCGCTCGAGAAAGCGGAAGCGGCGGCCACGGGAGAGAGAAAGCTGCGGTTGCAGGTAAACGGAGGAGAGACGAGGAGAGAGAAGGGTTGGCTTCGGCGAGGGAGACGGGTGAAGTGAAGCGGGAAGGAGAGGACTGCTCGGTAGCGCCATTTCTGGAGGTTCTCGATTTGGAGCGGGGTTTTTTGGGTGGGTTTGTAAGGGAAAAAAAATTGAAGTAACGAAAAGTATTTTCCCGAAAATGGAAAAAAGAGAAAGGAAAATATTTGCGCCGTCTGTGGGAATCGAACCCACGACCACGTGGTTAAAAGCCACGCGCTCTACCGGCTGAGCTAAGACGGCTTTGACGGTATCCGTCTGCTAAAATATTTTATAAATTTGTTAAATAATTGTCAAAGCACCTACTTAGATTTATAATTGACCCTGTCGAGTAGACTTTATAGATGGGTTAATTAGATAGGCTATCCAACACATAAAGTCTTTACCTAAGTCTACACGTCGTTTAAAGAATTTGGGCTAAAAGGGATTCGAGGTCTTTCAACTTTTTCAAAGGCTCCTGAACTTTTATTTTCTGTTGAAATTAGATCAAAAATGTTCACATGGCTGGCATTTGTTACCGTTAACCGATGACGTGGCATCTTATATAGTATTTTTAAAATAAAATAAAGATTGGAGATAAAGAATATTAAAAAGACAATTAATATGTTAAACAATAGAAAAAAACAAATCTATAAAAAAGGGAAATTGACTCAAGTCGTGATTAACTCGAATCTAACCTAGGTTGGAGTTGTATGAACCCCCACCAAAGCCGACCAAGGCTTGGTAGCCCTCATCGGCTCATGGGTGGAATCGCCCCACCCCCTTTAATCTCTCCGGTCTTTTCTCTTGTCCTCTTTCTCTCTTTTGGTTGGTTCTTTTCCTCTCTCCGAGGAATTGGTTCTTTGTAAATATAATACAATACTTTCTCGTGTTGATACATGAAAATTCCAATTGTCTACTTTGTGTATCGTTGACATGGTGTTAACAAGTCAATTCGCATTGAATTTTTGTTTTGATTCTAACATAAGAAACAATTCAATGTATATGTTTTAAGGACTGAATTGGAAAGTCCAAGTTTCAATTAAACAATTTGATAAAGTTTGGAGCAATGGTCCCAAGCCGACTTTACTGGAAGTTTCGGGCCTAGTTTTATATTCAGCCAAAAAAGAGAGGAGGTCTTGCTAATGTCATATGTCCCATTGTTTTTTTCTTTTTAATATATTTTTAGAAATTTAATTCTCAAATAACCACCTTACACTGTAACGTAAATCATGCAGTATTTCCTTTATGCTTGTTTCTAAAAATAAAGGATATACCCCATGATCACTAATTACTACCGATCATAATGACTTTTTTTAATTATGCTAGTGGCATTACCAAATGTGTTTATTTTGCGCAAAATCCTGCTAGTGCGGCAGCACGTTTCTTACGAGCCTCCTCGTCAAGCACGCGTTAACCGAGAACGGCTGGACATTTCCGTAATTAAGCGAGAAAACCAAGGTCATTCCTGATTATTTGAACGTCTCATTCCCCATTTTACCCCTCACGCTGGAAAAGGCACCGAACGGTTCGGCTTCCCCGCGCTTCTATAAATGCCAGCGCTGTCCTCCACGACAACCTCATTTATCCATTTTCCCCCAGTCTGTCTCTCTCTTAACTCCTTAGCTTTCTCTCTCCTAGGGTTTCACAGTTCTCTCCTCTTCGTTTCCCTCTCCTCTCCTCGAAGCTCTCGCTTACCCCTTCTCCGATGGCGCAGCAGGAGGTCCTGAACGGCGGAGCGGCTGAGAAGGCCGTCTTGTTCACGGCGGTGAAGCCGCAGCTGGTGGTGGAGGCCCCCAAGGCCGGCGACGCCATCGAGTTCTACAAGTCCGCGTTCGGTGCCGAGGAGCTCGGCCGTACCCTCCACCCCAAGCGCAAGGCCGACCAGGAACTCCCCCTCGTCCTCTCCGCTCAGCTCGCGCTCGCCGGCACCACCGTTCTCGTCTCGGACTGTACGGACGATTCTGCTGCCCCGTAAGTCTTACTCTCCCTTCAGAGAACGTGCCTCGAGTGCCTCTGTTTCCCTAGATCGTGTGCTCGAAAACCGGCGCTACCTCCTTGTTTACGAGGCTGTTTGGTTTCTTTGCTATTTTTCTTAGGCTGATTATTTTGAATCTCGTGTTCTGTTTTGTTCATCGCCTCGTTGCTTCCGTGTCGGAACGTTTCGGTTAGTTAGAGAACCTTGTGGACCTTGAGTTTATTCTTATTTTATAGTGTAATATGCGTAGACCTCGCTTTAATGTTCCGTCTTCTGTCGGACGGATGCTTGAGACTCCGTGCTGTACGCATGCGTTTTTCGTTAGACTCACGGACACGACATTTCGCTCGTCGTCGGCTTTGTCATGCCGTTCTTCGCTTGCCGTGTTCACTGGTGTCGTGTAACTATACGCGTAAATCTGGAACGGAAATGGCTTCGATTCGTCCATTCGTGCAATAATGTCTCCTGGGTGTTCACTTAGTCTCACGAGATTCGTTCGTTTTTTCCTTCCCTACTAGATGTTACATTTCATGTGCTTTGTTTTTAGCTTGACCTGTATTATTCCTAGTCTTCGATCTACGTTTTTTTCCGAGCAGTCTTTTTCGCGTGCCTTATCTCCGCTGGGGCAATATGTGGTCCCGGAAAAATCTCCGTTCCGCGTTCTGCGCTTATTTTAATATTGTGCAGGAGAACCTTTTCTTTTCTCTCGACGTTTTGTACTCGGAGATAATTTTAAATATTTTATTATCGTCATCATCTTGCTTTCGTCTTGCTTGCAGTGTGAAGACCGCTGGCACCGGATGCGTGCTCTGCCTGGAGACCGAGGACGTGGAAGCCGCCGTGGCGAAGGCGGTGGCCGTCGGAGCGGTGGCGGAAGGGGAGCTCGTGGAGGGCGACGGCGCGTGCTGCGGCGGACGCGTGGGGAAGGTCAAGGACCCGTACGGCTTCACCTGGCTCATCTGTTCCCCAGCCAAAAAGTGCGCCGAGGCGGAATGAAGAAGAAGGGATGGAGGGGGGAGGCGTAGTAGTGAAGTTTTGTCGTTTAACGCGGCTTTGGATAAATGAAGGAACACTCGTGCTGGACTCCTTTTTAACTTTTCAGTTTTATGTGTAGCCGTCTCCGTTATGTGGTCGTTTCTTTTCCGTCTGGACTTCGTCTTTAAGGGGGGGTTGTGGGGCCCTCTTTTTAATTTCTAGAACAAAGAGCTTCTTTCTCTGGCCTGGTAGGAATTATGGATCTAGGGCGTCATGAATAGGGCAATGAATATGTTGATACGGCCATGATGGTAATTTACCCGCTCCTGCTCATTTTGAAAATCCTCTCTCTCTCTCTCTCTCTCTCTCTCTCTCTCTCTCTGACCTTTTAGTAACGTACATCTGACGGTCTGTTGTTGAATTTTTTATTACTATCTTTTAGGGAACGCTTGTCCTACGTAATCCGTTACGTGTTCGACGTTCTGCCATCTCGAGGGAAGCCATAAATCTTCGAAGACAGGTTATTTATGACATTTGATATAACAAGACTGCTTTGCTAGTTTTGCAAATGTTGGATGTACTATGTGAGTGTTCATCGTTGATGTGCCTCGATGTTCGGTTTTTGTAGATGAAGCGGTTAGGACCATTCTTTAGTCGGGGTCGGGGGAAGTACTTAACTTTTGTATTTTGGGGTGTGGGGGGGGGAATTCGAGGCTTGGGCTTGGGCTAGTGAGAAAGAAAGGCCCCAGTCTCTCTGTCTCTCTGTCTGTAAGAAGCCTCGGGCAGTGTACTCGGGTAAAAAAGGTGTCAAGCGAGGGGAAAGACTCCTAGTGGACCCCCCCCGGGTAAGAGAAGAAGACGCGGTCGGTACGGGATCAGTTGAGGTAGGAATGGTTACAAAAAGGCGCTACGCAGGACTTATACGGTAGCCGACACGCGTCGTCGTATTAGGAGGCTGCGAAGATTCGATGAAATCTTCGTACCGAGGATAGGACTGGACGAATGCCGGGTAGGGGGGCCCACGGGGACTACCGAAACGACGACCTCGGACGGCGTGTGTTCGATTTTGGGTCAAGGACGAAGCGTTTCGTATTTTCAATGCGACCCGATAATAACGGGCCTCCGAGGGGACGAGGCGGGAACCTCGTGATGCCTCTTCCCGCGCCACGCTCTACCAGCCCTGGTTTTGACGATGTTTTTAGGTCACGCGATTTGCAGAGGGGTAGTTGGGAGTGTGGTGATGACCTCCCCTGCACTATTTTTGGGTTTCTTTTTTCACTTCTATAGCATGGGACAACGATTCTAACGTGTTCCGCCGTTCCATTCATTCGCTTCTTGATAAAGTTATTCATTAACAGGGCAACTGAACTTTGTCGTTCATTAAGAACTGTGGAAGCACAACATGATAGATGGATCGATCTTTCTAACAAGCAGAACAATCGAGTTGCAAGCACGCAGACAATTGGACTATAGATAAAAGTGGAGGCATCCACTATTTGCATCGGGAAATCACGAGCCGCATGAGCTTTTTCTAAAATTTGTCTTGTGATTTAGCTAATGGAGGCTCTCTCCCGAGGCTCCCTCACGTAACCTGCAAAATAGCAAATGGGTAATGATCGTCCTTGCGTGTTGGATTAGGATTTAACCCTATCAAGGCCTTGAAAATTAGTGTTGGGATTAGGATTTAACCCCTGGAAAATAGCATATTCATGCATCACCCAACGCTCGCACGAGGATCTCGCGTGACAAACTAAAATTCGAAGAGGCCTGCTCCGGATTTTAGTACCTGGGCCTAGACAGCACGGGACCCAAAACTCTTTATAGTCCAGGCCTATGCTGCTTTACGTTTTAAAAGCTCAGATGACTATAAAAAGGCCTCATCTATTAAATTATTTTCTTCCAAAAAAGAAAAAGAAAAGGCCTTTTTAAAAACCTATACGAGACATCATGTATGAAAAATGGGTTAATGTATTATTGCTCATTTGCTCAATAGCAATTGCTAATGTGCCATAACGTGTTCTTATTTGCATTATAATCTTAGCCATCTTAGCCATCAGCGGGAGGAGTGTTCAGTGTTGATACCTTTAGCAATCGGCGGGAGGAGTGAGACCGCACTTAGCAGGCAACCCCATCGCGAGTTCGGGATCGATCCCCAGAGCGGGTAAAATGGCCGAGTTCTTGTACGAGCAGAGGCAGCTCAGGTCCGCCGCCGACAGCCCCGCGCAGCACTCCGTCGTCGGCTCCGCCGGGTCCGGCTTCGTCACCGCCGGCTTGCAAGCCGTCAGCTGTTCGTCGCTCATCTTGCACAGCGTTATCGCCTCCGAGCCTCCCGCCAACACGACGGCCGCCACCACCGCCACCGCCAGCACCAACATCAACCTACTGGCGGCCATTTTCTAGGAGTGGTATTTGCAGGGCGCTTGTTAACTTGTGACTGGAGACACATGTCTACAACGTGTGGTTATATGGAGAGCAAAAGGTGGGGTGCACCATTGTGAAGCAGACAAAAGGACAAGGACCCGTGAAAGACAATTTGGAGGCATTCGGAGTTCACGGGAGGACGCGAGTGGTTTCGAGTTTTGATTCATTCCTGTACGGCTTCAATGGCCAACATCTGTGGTGGGGATTGTTTATAGGGAAAACGCGACTCATCGAAGAGGTGAAGCGGCGAATCTTGAAGCTTCGATGAGGCCGGTCATATGGGTTCGGATCCCGGTTTGTCTTGTTAGGTTGGAGGCGTCGGCTTGCGAAATAGAGAAAGTGGTTCTCGGTTTATTGGCTTCTTTTTGTCATGTGTCTGCGCTGGATGATGGAGGTCGTTGCCCTAACATGATTGCGGACCTTCATTCATTCATTCATCCATCCATGTGATTTCTCGGGGACTGCTCGTGAAAGTTTGAACACATTGATTTGCTGCACATGCAAATGGGCCAGTGGACTACGAGTGTCATGTGCTAGTACAATCGTGAAGCTCAAGAATGACTGATGAGTCGTTAGGTTGGAGAATAGTCAACTTCATTCAGACAATAAGATGCTTTACTCTGCAAAATTAGCGGTGGAATCTCACTATATACATCGGCAGATGCATTTGGTTTCTTCTCGCAGAGCCCAAAATAATTTACTTGCGTCTGGCGTATTGATAACCAATCATGATCCAAAAGAAGGGTTAATCCTTGAGAGACGGGCATAAGGTTAAGCGTTTCGCGGGTCTTAAGCTTTCGGCTGGCATCGTGGTTGGGTTGGGGTGACGGGCTCGTCCAGAAGGCAATGGGGGTACTGGCACAGTTGGTAGTTTTTAAACTGAACATTTTGCTACCATCTCTTTTGGATTCTGCCAGAGAATGAAGCACGCTTTTGCGGGGGTGTACCGAAAAAATAATAATTTTGTATCAAATGTGTGAGGACTAAAGAAGCATAGCCATTTGAATCTAATATTTGGCAGGACATGAGGAGCTAAATTCAAAATATGAAAGTGGTTTTATGGAAAATTCCCGTCCACAGTTTAATTAACTCCTGTTCAATTTATAATAACGAAGGATTGGTCCGTATCATGGGTTTAGAAATAATTTCTTTTGCCAAAATTTGAGGTTTAAAAATATTTTTGGGGCTTGTTTTGTGAATAGTTTGGAGTAGCTGTGGAGTCCAGACTGCAGATCATAGCCGAGAGTTGGCCTTATGAAATTACTGCTGCTCGGGCCAGGGCCACGCCCGCCTGTTCGAAGAAAATGAGTGGGCTTTTCATTGAACATTTTCACCCAATTGACCCATGAAAAGCCCATTGGTTCAGGCCCATGAAGAGGATCTGCTTACTGTCCTCTCATCATTATTCAATTATAGCTAATCCACGACGGTGGCTTGCTAATCAAAGAGCTAATTTACATGTGTGAATTGTCTAATCAATTTATCTTTCGTCTCAATTGATATTTTATTTTAGGTTGGCATTTTTCGTTCTTTCAGGGTTCACATTAATTGGTTATGTTGACAACATTCGATATAAGCCATCGATTATAAAACTTAGTTACATCTCTAATCAAGTCATCAATATGTGTTGATGATTTTGCCCCCTCCTTTTCATTGAACAAATTGCTGATGTCTAGCTCGTTGCCTTAGGTCGAAACATTATGCAATTAGTCCCTATTCAGAGCTGACTATTTGTTCAAACCTTGTCGATGGGACTAAAATATGTATTTGAGAACGTGAACATGAAAATAAAATTGAAGGGAGGGAGGGAGAGAGGGAGGGATTTGAGCATGATGTTGTGTGATTTTGAGTTGCTCAAAGTTTCAACTATCGGATTGCAGCATGGAAAGTAAAATATGTGAATCGCATTGATGCTATGTGATTTTGAGTTGCTGAAAGTCTCAACTATCAGATTGCAGCATGAAAAGTAAAATCCGTGGAACACACTTATAATGCGGACAATTCTATACTTGGACCACCTGTCTGAGTTTTGACTAGTGTTTTGCCTAATACATGATATTAGACCAATTTGATACCAAGTTCGTGTTAGATACGAGTGTGAGTTGTGTTAGAAAAGTAATCTTACATCGGAAAATTGATGTGGTGTTGAGTAGTTAATATATCATAATTGGCTCATAACTCACTAGTTTAAATTTTTGAATTGAGGTATATTGACGTTTCTAATTTGAGATATATTAAAATCTCAGGGTAAAAGTATTGGGCTTTTGTTGCGCACTTCTAACAGTCCGGTGGTCTAAAACTTGCGAAGGTGGTCTAAGACTTGCTTTGCAAATTGAAGGTGACAACTTCGGGGGCTTTTGTTGCGCACTTCTAACAATCCGGTGGTCTAAAACTTGCAAAGGTGGTCTAAGACTTGCTTTGCAAATTGAAGGTGACAACTTCGGTTCCTGAGTATGGATTTGCGCAATCCCAACAATCCGTGGTCTAAGACTTGCTTCACAAATTGAAGGTGACAAGTTCGGTTCTTGAGTACGGATTTAGATATGACGCCGGCTTGTGCTTCCCCACTTGCATCGGATAAGATTGTGGTCACAGGTTTGCCTAGCTGACTCAATCAATAGAACATTCCATTAGCATATGGGGGTAACTTCCAATTCCATTTGAATCCCTTTTAATGAGTAATTCACAAAGCCACATCAACTTAGAGATATGATTTTCTTGTAAAGAAAGAAAGATAAAAAGGAGCTCCACTTATAATTTATTTCACGTGTTTGTGTCTATCCCCTACTTTCCTTAATCTTTATTAGTGAAGTAGGCACTAATAGGATCAAAGCAAAAAAGATGGGAAAAAGAAGCATATATAGGAATCTTCTTTTTTTTCTTTTGCAGGGATGGTGCTACTGCTAGTGGAATCAATACTTTGCGCAGGGTTGGCATTTTCAAAGAACAGAACCTGAGAAGTTTGATTTTCTCATGCGAGGACAAAAGCTATAGCTGCGTTTGCATATCCTCATCTGCACTTTCGTTGTAAGCTTTCAACCTGAGCTTTATAACGAGGGACGGCCATGGCGGAATTGATGTTTGAATTGCATGGTGAGTCAGGTCTCAGGACTGAATCTTTCTCCCAAAGGCACCACCGCATGTGTACAAACGAAGTGGAATAAAGAGGAAAAAGTACCCCACAACCACCTCCCTCATCTGGCTATCTGAAACTCCAAAAAGGCGGCCCCTCCCTTGGAGTTACTTCACATTCTATGCATCCTTTCTTCTTTCCTCTTGACTCTCCTTTTCTGTTTTTCAGATCCAGGGTTCGAATCCAAGAAATCAATAGTACTAGGTAGACCTATCAAAATGGGTCATAATCTTATTCCTTAACCCATATATGATGAACTAAGTTATTATATGTGTTTGTTATATTCATAAATTGATCATAAATAGGTTTAAATGTAATATGAATGTTAAATGGGCCATCAATGAGTTTGCAACTTACTTGTATCTAACCTACCTTTATGACTCTTTCTTCATTCTCTCTCGCTCTCATTTACTCTTATGAATTTTCTTAGTTGTGGAAGTATTTTATGAATATGGATCAAGTTGGATACTAGTTGATTATGGATTGAATCGAATATGAGTCATTAGATTTTACGTTGTATGTAAATGGATTAAATAGTTTTAATTGGATCGGACTGTTTTCAACAGGACTCAAACTCGACCTAATCCACCCATTTGACGAATTTAGCATGGAGACCTACCTTAGAACTCAGTCAAGTCAGGCTCATAGCCCACCAAGGGTCAAGCTCCATTTAGCTCACATACTTGACAGTCAAGATCAGTCCAACATCAGTATGCACCACTCACGCTCAACTTGACTTAGATTTAATCGCACTTCTGTAATGTGCTTTTCATCCACGATTAACGTAGTAAAAAAAGATGGAAACTTTTATCATTCCAACCACAGTGCACTTTTTATCTAAGTGAGGTGCCGCCTCTTCCGAGGCATCATTAACTTACAAGTTAGAAGAGGATTATCTTACATTATCTTTTTTTTTCGTTACAGGAAACATGCCGACAGCCTCCTACGCCAATATAACTAAATTAACTAACTAAAACGCACTTTGCTCTGAGCTCAACAGAGACACCCTTCGCACGTCTCCTCATTATCAGCAACGCTAAGTATTAGATTATATTATCATTAAAATTAAAAAAAAATGATGAAAAGCAAGCCAGATCTATTATTATTTTAAAAAGGACAAATACCATAAAATACCTCAAATTAGACTCACTATGATATAAATATGTCCAACTTTTTATTTGTTTAATCCCTAAAAACTCTAAACTTATTCACGTGACACAAATATCTAACTTTTTTTTGTTAAAAAAAACCCTAAACTTGCTCATTTGAATAAAAAAATATCCTAAATTTTTTTTGTATTACTAAAACAATCCAAATTTATTTATGCGAGACAGATATATCCATATCACACTGACATAAGTATTTGTGTCATGGTGTTGCAATTTTTTGTCATAGTAGTTTTATATACATAAAAAAGAAAGTAAAAAAGTGATGATAAAGAAAAAAGAAAAAGAGAATGTTGTAGTAAATGAGAAAGGGACAAGTCATTCTCTGACCTTGTCCCTGCAAGAGAGGACTGCAGCGTGTGCGAACAGTAAAAAACTGCAGGTAGGAAAACCGATTTAGCACTTAAAACATCGACAAATAAATAAATGACAACTGCCAAGAGAGATAAAATAAAACCTTAGGGAAAAAAAATAACAAGAAAAAAGGAGAAGAAATTGTTGACCTCAGCGTCCGTCTGACTTCTGCCCGTACCAGATCGAATTTAAATCGCGTCCTCCGATCTCTCCTCTGTCTGTCTGTCTGTCTGTTCTTTCGTCTTCGCTTCGGTTGACGAGAGAACAGTGACCGATGGACATGGCGCCATGGCACGGAGCACCAAGCTCCCCCCCCAACCCTCCTCTGGCTTAGGCGTGTGGGGTTAAACAAGTAGAGTGGCGAGTGGCGAGAGAGAGAGAGAGAGAGAGGAGCAGAGAGAGGGTATTAATGGCGAGGGAGACGATAATGTCGCTTATGTGTTTGATGTAAGGCTAGTGGATTTTAAAAAGGATGGCGTGTTGAGCGGTATTTGAAGGGGATGCTCAAAAACTTTCCTCCTTCCAAATCCGTGACTGCACTTGATCGTTAATAGTACAGCAATCGATCTGTTGGTATCTGTAAAGTTTTTTTGAAGGGGGTTAATGAGAAGCGCTCGTCCATAACGTAATCCTGACCATGTTTTGTAAAGAAGGGCTCGAGTTTAGAAGTACCGATCGATTATCATTACGAAATATCAACTGCATTTTGGACAACCCATCGAGTCGGTTGTTGCAGCGCCGCTGCCCATTCTCTTCCGGGGCTGGGTTTCGCCGTAGGAGAAAGCAGCTATGATGGAAGAAGGGTTTTGAAAGTTTCAGAAAACTTGGAATTTCAAAGTAAAAATTATTTCAATGGAGCTGCTACCGACCGATTTTAAGAAAACAAGGGTAATTGAACATATATGTGCCCATGTGAAAACATTGGTTATTTGTAAAAATATTAGAAATTATTATGGTCCAAGTGTTCGGTTACTATGGGGAGGGATTAACATTCCACAGTACCCTTTTGGCACTATATTCTTGATTAGATATGTTGAGTGATATTATGAAATAATTTCCTAGAATGATGATGCAATTTTGATTGGTTGACGATGTGATTAGGAAAATCTTTCTTGACATTCCAAGCCTTGACACATTTTTGTGTGCCATATGAGTTAGTATTTTGGAAACATGAGTTAGTATTTTGGAAACATCGTGAATGATGTGCAAATATGCATTATGTCCTAAATTATGATGTGTATATAAGTGCAATTCACTCAATGACATTTTATTTGATGATACGTGCTTAACTTTGAAATTAAGGAAGTAATGTTATTATTTAGCCATCTTAGATAGGATACTTTTGTTCTTTTAGCATCATATACTACTAGGTTTTGAAAGTTGAAAACGACTTTCTTTTTAGTAATATAACTACTTTTTGAATCTCTTTTTGGAAAATTTAGGGCATGCGCGGGTACTCAATTCACAATTTGAGGTCCCTCAGGTTGTTAACTTTCGATCCGCCAATCATCTAGCCTTTGGTCCATCAGGATGGATCCCAATGAGCACAACGCCATAGTACCATTCAATCAAACTTTTGATAAGGTGATATTTTTCTGTTAAATTTGATCAAATCTTAGGTCAAAATTAAGTGTCCATGTTCATCGACGTGACCTATGTTAAAGTGATACTAGTTAGCTTCTTGGATAACGACAAACAAGACATGCCAGATAGGCATATGGTGCATTTTGATTTAAGAAGCTCTAAATTTAAAGAATTTCATAGTATGACTATTTAGTCACATATCTAGCTCGCATCAAAAAAATTAACAGGTCATTTCACGAGAGAGAATTCCGGGATGCTCAAATGTATAAATCCTTGACGTTTACCTAAAGAGGTCACTAATCTAAACCAACGTGAGGGCATGCTCATCGAAATGAGAAGGAAGAGTGCTCCGGAAGAGAAGGGGTTGCTTCGAGAGGTGGAGAACCATTCTTAACTCCACAGAGAGAGAGGGGAGGGGCTTTATTCTTGGGTTGCTTTCTTGATGATGCATGGGAATATACACGAGCACGAGCAGACCCCATCCCACTTCAGGATTTCAGGATCGTCAGCGACAAACTAGGGCAAAAGCAAAGGCCCTCTGGGGCCTCTCTCTCCTGCTAAGGAAAAAGAAAAGTTTGGAGAGAAAAGATCGCAAGGGGGGTAGGGACCAGTCATAGTACTGATGTGGAATATTAGAATAATGGAAGAGAAGGGGCACCAAAGAGAGGAAGAGACAAAGCAACATCTCCACACACAACACACCATATCTCTCTCTCTCTCTCTCTCTCTCTCTATCTGATGGTGATCTGTGTGGGGGAATGAAGATCACTCATGACTTAATTACACCAAGCTGTCGTTATGTCCGTTTCTGTGAACCTTCGTTATCGGTGAGGTTCAGCTCGCTTTTCCTGCTTTGATTTTTTACCAGTCCGTCTCCATTCTCTCTGTCTTTAATGCTTCCCCACATCCCCCCATTCCTTATGGCCCCTACCTGCCGCTCTCTCTCTCTCTCTCTCTCTCTCTCTCTCACCGCATTAATTAGAAATTCTCAGAGTGGTTTGAAAACGTATCTATTCTGTATGAAGTGTGAGGCTCTGAGCCCTAGATCGGGGCTAGAGGACTGGTCTGCTTCCATCCGGAACCGGTTTGGTCAGTTCAATTTTTAAACCTATTATTCCACGTTAATAACTCACGTGACTACTCGAGCAAACGTAACTTTCATGTTAAGAAAAAAGAAAGAGCAAGCTGCTTTGTGTAAAGTGTGCTGATGAATTCTATTCCAAAATTAAAATCCTTGCTTACTCTAACGGGAAACCAGGTAGTTAAATTTCCTATTTCAATTTTCTAGAGTCAGGAATCATAAGGTCGTTGGTTCTAATTTGGAACTAATCCATCCTAAAATCGAGACAAAATGGGGTTAGGCTACTTAAATCTTGATCTCACCCAATAAGCAGGAGGAAATAATTTGCACATCTCAAAAACCCTCATTTTTTTTCGTTTTTGTTTAAGTGATCGGGTTACGTTCGGGCCGATTTTGGCACACCTTCAAAGCTTTTCAACACTTAGTAAATTGAGGCAAAGAAAGGGTGAGTTTCGCGAGAGTACATTGGACTACTTGTTAAATTAGTCAAATGGTAAGTACTCCATTTTTCAACACACCATCTGTAATAAGTAAATTTATTTATATTACAATCGATCCGCCTTAATGGAAAGAAGCGACCCACCCACGATCAAACCGATGACGTGGCAATAAAAGGGCAATTAATTAGATTCCATATGGGGACACCTAATCGATATATTATCCCAACAAAAATTGATAGGACTTTAGTGAAAGCGTGCCCGAATTGCAACGGGGCAGAAAAGGTTGGGGGAAGCACGAAAATTCAGTAAAGTTAAAGGGAATTTTACCCTTTGTTGACCTCACCAGCTTCAAACTAACTGCTCCCTCTCTCTCTCTCTCCCCTCCCTGCGAGCTCTTGCCCTTTTTAAAGGGCCTCCCGTGCCCACTTGCTTCCGTAAAGTATCGAGCCAAAAAGAACACCCAATCCCTCTCCAGTTCTCTCTTCTGGTTCGCCTCACTGAGCTCTGCAACTTCTTCCGCCTCCTCCGATGGACGTAAGCACTGCCTCTCTCTCTCTCTCTCTCTCTCTCTCTCTGGGTCTTGCCCAGTTCTTGAACTGTGTGCATTGGAGATGTTTGATTCTTTATGTGTTTGTTTGTATGCAGGACTACAACAGGTTTCACATACCGGCGTTCGGGAGCTGGGACTGCTACGACGGCCTCCCCTTCACCCAGTGCTTCGACGAGGCGTCGGCCAGGCAGGCCGGGCTGCTCCGCTACACCTACTCCGTCGACCGCGACCTCTACGTCGCCGGCGACCTCTACCAGAACGACGTCGTCACCCCCACCATGATCGTCGTCCCGCGCCGCCGCCGCCGACGGGTCAGTAACGCTAACCACCGCCGCACGCTGTAGCGGCGGCTAACGAAGCCGCAAACGACCGCAAGTCCTTTATCTTTTTAATTATCGTAATAACATGCATTTTCCGGTTTACCGATCGCCACCCCGATATGCATTACTGTCTGAAGATGAAACGGTACGATTATTTAGTTAAAATAAGCTCACGTGAGAGACTATAATGTCTGCTAAGATTCGGTGCGTTGTATGGTGAGTCATAATCCATCGATCTTTCTTGGGATATACTCTTTCTTGCGGATGATCCATCTTCTTTTTCTGGACAAAACCCTTTTCTTCTCTCACTTTCACTTTGCTTTTTCTTCTCTTTCTTCTTTCTTTTTTCCCGTTCTTTTTATTTTGTGAATTCCGGCACTTTGCGGTCGTCGCTGCAGCGTGCATAATCATGCGCTCACGCAAGCTTCTTTTTATCTTTTGTTTTTCCCAGTACGAGCAAACTTCAATTATTTAAATCGACTGTGGAAACGCACGCTTTTTGGGGAAAGTGAAAAGGCTATAAGTAAAGAAACCAGGCTCGGGTAAGCTCGACTAGCTGGGGTTTCTGAATCACGTCTTGGGAAAGATCAGAATTGAAAAGATGGTTTTATCGGAAGCATGGCGAGGAGTTTTTTATTTTTTCCGTTAAAGTTTGAAACACTAAAAGCTGTCATGCTCAAATGAGTCAGTCACGTTGAGAGGCGTGTTTGTACTTCGTGTTCATGTCTCGATTCGTATCATTTCATAACGTAATTATAAACTTTGTTGGCGTGAGATTAGTTTATTTCGAATTCGCGACACGTTCTTATCATTTTTCACATTATCAATATATGCTTCTATAAACAAGTGAAATCGTTGTAATTTTTCGTAGATGCTGCACGAAACTCTTTTCCTTGATGTGATGGACAGAGTCATCTATATGCATAACAATCATGAGTTTTGCAATTTCTTTTCTACGGCTTAGACTAAACTAAGTCTGTTTGTTGGAACTAGGGCATGGTAAACTAGATGAACCCATGGAGTTTCTTTTGAGAGAAAAAAGTCAATTATGATAATCATGATTAAGGGGACAAGATAATGTTGTCTAAACGGTGTGGTGGATGGTGATAATTGCAGGCGAAAGTCGGTGACCCGAATCATGATGCCAAGGAAGGGAAAGAGAAAAGTTGGGCCGGCGACTTTGAGGAGCCGATGAGCCTCCTTTTGTATCCAGGCCAATCCCAAAACCTGTGGACGAAGACCTGTACAAAATCTCCCCTGAGCTCCTTTATGCCGAGCCAAAGAAGGCATCCCCTCTCTACCATCTTTTCTCGTTCTTGTCTTTTTCTCTACCTTTATTTTAACTGCACAAGAAAAGGGTATGGAATATTTTGATGAAAATGATGTAAAGTTCTCTCCTTTTTGGCCATTTCGCTGATTACTGTTTTGGATTTGCAGAAGAGAGGGTGGAGCTTCTGGTCATGCTGCTTGGTGCCGACTTGTGCTTCTTGAAGCCTAAGGGAAAGAGAGAGGAGGGTCTTATAGGACCAAGTACATATATCTTATATATGATGAAGATGATTTATGATGATGAGGATGATGATATAGATGAGCTAAGAGAGTACATAGGTAGAAAATGTTTGTGTTATGCTGTATTTGAATTCCCAGTTTGTGTGCATTGGGATGAGAAAGCTGTTGTTTTGAGGGAGGTGATATGTTATGTTGGTTTGTCATCTCATTGCCATGTGAGAGAGGATGGTTGATTTTTGTCAATTGGGTTATCTTTTTAATCTTCTAGCGAATTTTCTTCTTCGTGATTGTCTACTCCTTTTCTTTGTCCTCTGATAAAACGTTTTTTCTTTATCAAGCACGAGCGAACCCAAAAATTTGTCATCCGTCATGCCCCATTCATGTATACGACACGATAGAAACACACGATGCGATCAATCGATTAGAATCAGAAGCGAGATATATAGATGATTTCCAAACTATGCATTAAAAATGTACTGCTGACATTTTGTAACTTAACAACTATGCAACAGATGGTATACCAGTTGATTTTGTCAATTGGGTATCTTCTTTTTTAATCTTCTAGCTAATTTCAGTGGCCTTTTGTGGTTGTTATATACCTGTTGCTTTTTTCGAAAGGAGAGACATCGATTGAGATTTGACTTATTAAAAGATTAGCAAAAAGAGGGATCTTTAGTCTTTTTTCAGGTGAATGCGGTGGGGTGCAACATATCATCTTGGGTAAAAAGCAAACGGAGAAAAAGAAAGTAAAAGGGGAAGATCCCTTCCTTTTGTTTCATCATCAGATAATACTTGATTAGTGGCCAGACAGAAAACAATAGTCTTCGCTAAAACATGAAAACAATAGTCTCTCCCTACAGTCTAATCTGTCTGTCCCTTTACCGGAAGGAAGGAGCTTTTGATCGTTGCATATGAACGAGACGGTTTGCGAAGAAAATAATCATTTGCTTTTATGTTTGAAATTGGCATTTTTGTCAAAGCACCAACGAGAACATAATTATTAACAGAAGGCTTAATAATTACAGGTGTCATTTCGAAATATATGTTTTCTATCTAAGCCATTACGAGCATCATCTGTCAATTGAAAGCCTTGACAAGGATCTGCATGTTTCGATTTAGTCCAGAAATGACATCAATCAATAGATTTTCAAGCGGATTTTGTTTTAGATTTCTCCGTGATGGTCCACATAACCCCACTGTGGAACACCACTCAAATTTCTCATCCTATGGAAAGCTTGCTCCAAATAAAGATTCACTACTGTTTTGCCGAAAGTGTCGATGAAGCAACTTTCAAAGGATGGATCCAAAAGAAGGATAGGAGGGATCTTTACTAATTCTTAGAAGGAAATTGATTTGACAAGGAAATTAAAAGTACGAAGATCGGAAGCAATCACAACCAATCATGTTAAGATATTGTAAATATAAAGATACATCAAAAGATAAAAGTGAACAACTAGTACTCATTGATTGATTGATGGTCCTTTATTCGAATTACAATCCTAATAACTATAGTTATTACCGACGGTTAATAATGGTTATAAAAGAAAGCAACCATATCTCACGTAACTCATAAAATTCAGTAACATGTATTTACAAGCAGTTCTTGAACCTTCATGACAATTACAATAACCCATATTTCCCGGCCACTACAGCTAGCGGCTTCCGAAACTAGCAGCTCCATAATCTTCTAATCCCATTACAAATCACTTCAATCTCAACTCTCTTGTCGACTCGATCCAACCTCATTCACCGCCTGCTAATTTCCTTTGGCACTATCTCGTCGACTGTCCATATTTGCCGACTAAAAGCTCTCAACACTCGGCGAATTTTACATTCCGCTGGGCCCGGCGCTCGGCAATCTCCTGGCCCGGCTCATCGGTCGGTAACTCTGGCACTTTTCTGGGGTCGACAGCTACACACGATCTATAAATTCCACGTGCACCCCTGTCACGGGTGCTAACGACGTGTGATTACGAAGGTCACGTAATCTTTTGCTTTCCGAAAAAAACACAAGCACAGGGAACCGCGTTAATGCAAAACTCGACCTAGAAATTGCAACAATTACGAATGCTTTCGCGACACATAATGGGACAAAACAACTTTAGTCGCTAACACCGTATCAGTTGCACGGGCGTGTGCGAACGACAGGGTCGGCCGCTATGCTGAGCACGCGATCCGAACGATCTACACGTGTGGCGAGGCATCGTCGTGCCATGCACTGTCGTGTTGATCGGCCATTGGGTCGACCTCGCACGAGAGAGAGAGAGTGACAGAACGAGACACAGAGAGATTTTGGATTTTCCTCACTTGAAAAAGATCCATCATAGCTTATCTGTATCGACGCCCAGATCCTACTTCTAAGATTTGATCTCTCATCTTCTTCTCCATCTCTTTCTTTTTCTCTTTATCTTTTTTTATTTTAAAATATCTATTTCTTCGATCTCTGAAAGCGAGTCATGCCTGCTCAGACTCAGGCGCACGACTCTGAAGACGACGACCGGTCCTCTTCGAAGCCACTGCCGTCGATCCGGTACGTCCATTTACTCCTGAATCGTCTTCTGGGCAAATGCGGAAGGAGACAAGTTCTTCATCGGTTGCAATTTCGCACCTTCTTGGCTCTCGTAAAATCGCGATTGCATGCATCTTTTTCTGTTGTTCTTTCTTTGCTGGCCATCTATTTAGTTGCACTCGTTACCATATTTGTTGGGTTCAATCCCTTCATTTCTGCAAAATGATGGAAATATTTGTCTTTCAAAAACCCTGGCGCTTGAATTGAACTGGGTCGTCACTTTTTTTCTCACGACCGATACGAATAATCCTACCAGCTGCATGATCTCGCAAACCTCTCTCTTTAGGACATGTTGAATGCCCAGCATAAAGAGTTAGAATTGGACTGCGGATCTTCTTTAAGTTGATCTTCCAACTTCATACAGGGCGAGAGAGATGAAAACCCCGCTCGACCACGGCGAGGAGTTGATCAAGGCGATCATAAAGCGCGAGAAAAACGCCAAGACGAATGCATCGAAAGAGCATAGCAAGCCGGCCACTTCGTCGAACGGCAGGACTTGCATCTGTTCCCCAACGAGCCACGCCGGCTCCTTCCGGTGCCACCTCCACAGAGAAAATCAAGCGACCAAATCATCCTCGACGAAGTCCGAACAGCCTCCTACTACTATACCCCAGACCAAGTTCGGGCGCCGACACTGCCCGTTTGGCGGCCGACATCTGCTGTCTAGATTCGGTAGGAGCTCCACCACCAAGTCTTTCATGTGATGGGCATTCCCACGAGCTCTTGGCAAGGGCTAAATGCACGAGTTGAGTTGAGTTGAGTCGAGGCTTGAGAGGGTTGGTTTTAGAATCCTCTCGGGTTTTTGTGGATAGCTTTTTCGTCATTCTTTTGCAGTTCTATCCTTCCATGCTCATCGCACTAAAAGTCCTGGGATTAGGGTGAACTGTATTTGTAAGAGCCAGTTCTAGCTCGGAACAGGGACTGTTCGGTAGAAAGACGTGCAGTTACTCAGGAATAAACCTGCACAAAAGTGTCTGCATTTGTTCTAGAGGTGGCGTAAAAGTGTCTGCATTAGATCGCCCTCAAGGTAGAATGATGGTTTGTCATTCGTCTGGAAAAGCCGAGTTCAGCGTTTCTCAGTTGATTGTTATACTTTACTCCTCACATGCTTGTGGGCTTGACAAGCTTGTGAGGTAATGAATGGTAAGTGTATGATCTGGACTCGGCAATAGTGGGGTTCTTCTAGCCGCTCGGTGCTGTAGGATATTTCGGCCATCACTGGGCCCTAGTGCAACCCGTCGGACCAAACCACCTGGAATAACCACCTGTAAATTAAGACCGATCGGACTAAATTTGAAATCCATTTCATCCAACCTAAAACTCCACTTTTTCCTTGCCGGAAAATAAGATCGATCGGACTAAACTTAAAATCAATTTCATAGAGCCTAAAAACTCCAGTTTTTCCCTAGACACCTTTGTCTCTCCAATTTTTTTTTCCTTTATAATCTCGCTCAGATACTCCCCTAGTTCATCCTCCCATCCTCCTTGCTCGCTTGCTGCTTGCCCTTTCGCTTGTTCAAGCCTCACTCACCTTTGCTCATTCCTAACTCACCTTTGCTTGCTCGCTCGCTCGATCATTTTTTACTTTAAATTGTTTAGTTGCTCATATTATTTTTCTGCAAAAAATAAAACAGAAAAGAATAGGAGATATATAGGTCCTCGAGTAGACCTCAAATCGGACCAGAAAAAGAAAGTGGATTTCCAGTTCATAAAAGTTGCAAGTGTTCCCCCCTGGCAACCAATCAATCACAATGAATTTTTGGAAGGCTAGCTGTTTTCCGGCCTCACGTTATCATTGCTCATCTCAATCAGTTTGCAGCTTAGGATTAAACATGGACTTCAAAACAATGGGACGCGTAGAACATCGAGCACACATATGTAGACCTGATCTCGCCACGGCTCCGACAGATATGAAATGACATAAACAAGGATAAGTTACAGATTGTGCATCTTTCGTTTTTTCCTTGGTTTGAAAGTGGATTCATCCAGTAAAATTAGTTCAACCGATCTCTCAGACGCGGTGCGGTACTTCCTTTCAAGAACAATTTGGAGATGAGATTGAAAGAACGGATCTAGAGGCCTTAACGTGCGACAGGAATTCAAGGATGACAGCAAATGTATTCGAAGGTAACCTGCAAACATCTATACACCTCTGTGAACATCGCAACAGATGATCTCATTTGCTATGTAACCGAATGTTCCGCATTTGATATTCACCAAAAAATAAAGAAAGCCGAGTCTGTTTCAGTAAGAAAGATATAAATATACAGCAGAAGTAAGAGCGTACTAGGAAACTTGAAGAGCTCTGACTCGAGCAGTCAGTTCCCTGACTTGGCTTCTCAGACGCTCGGGGTTGCAGAAGAAGTCGACGAAAACTCGTCTTTGGAGCTCGACCTCCTGCGTGTGATGTTTCACAATCTGCACCAAAAACAACGAACATAATTTTGGAAATTCTCAAGGAATTTATATATACACGCACACACGCACACACCATTAGGTAATAGTTCGTAGTAGTGTCCTTAGTGAACAACAACTCGAACTTCTAACATGCAAGATGTCGAGCATTCCCCTTGCAAGGAGAACTTTTCTCACACTCTCCACTCATCTTTGCTTCCAACTAGAGTTCCTTCCCCTCATAGGTGCTGGTCCCACTCAACACAATTGGTTTTAGTGAGTTTTAAAGCTGCAAATTAGCAAAGTAACTCTTCCTATTAAGTATTTCTTCCATAAAATATTAATTTTCTCTCATTATTATATAACTATGTGATTGATTAATCCCGATATTCTTCCTATACGATATAACAACGATTAGAAATTCTTAACCGTTATAGTGTCCCTGTAGTTGATATTAATATATAATACAAATTGGGGATTTCCCTTTTTAGTTGAAAATAGGAATACTCATAAGAATGGGGGATACAATTTTATGTGTAGTTCATACTTAATTACATATTTCGATTTTACACAAATGAAAATCCACGCCTGTACAGTGCACAAGTACGCTTTTCATGACCATGTAAAATAGAATGAACCACCCTCAATAAATATCAAGTCCAAAAGTAGCCCCGCTGGTGGCAGGATACACCAAGGTAGGAGAGAGTTCTTTTATGCAAATTAATCCAGGTGGGAAAAGGGATGTGGTGAATTCAGTTCCTCATATGGCTAATTTTTGGCCAATCATGTCATTAGATCATAAAACATGTCATGATCAATCTAATTGAGTCATATCACAGCATGTGAAACTAACAAAAAGACAGGAGCAGAGCAAACAGACTGACGGAGGATGTCACCAAGTACATAGGATGATGAGTATTCAGTACTCAAATGAGATCAGAGTTGAGATCAACATTACCTCGATCTTTTTGCAGTGTTCAAGAGTCACCTCTTCAACTGCAGCAGCTAGTTTTGCATTAATCTTCTCCATCTCATCAAGCTCCTTCATCAGTGGCTGAAATAAAATCAAACTTCCCATGAGTACCAAAACAAGTCTCCAAGAAAAGATCGGCAGGTATTAAGTTTTTAACATCTGCACCCATATGCAGTTGGAACACGCCATCAATTGCAAAACTAAAGATTAACATGTGGTGAGCTGATGTAGGCAAGAGATATTATTAGATAACATATGATGAACTTGGGAGAGGGATCAGTGGGTCATGGCAAAAGATGACTCGCGGACGTACCCGTGGTGTGAGAATTGGTTGTGCAGTTGTTGAAGATGCAAAAAGCAATTGCTGCATATTTTGAATTAGGGTGCATCTGAAACATATAAAAGAAACAATAAATGAAACCGACTGAGATTTTACTCAACATCATTGCGTTTATTAATCACTTGTGTTATAAACATGAGGCCTGTAAGTAAAGAAATTTCAGGAAGAAAAACAACATATATGGAGGCCACAATAGCAATTGCTCAATATTAATCAGCATAGTAGAGTCTCTCTCCAAACTGAATCATCATCCTTAAAAGACTAAACTATGTTGACATTTCAAACATCATACAAAAATTTTCAATTATTCTAAGCAACAAAACAACTACAAAGCCTAATTGCAAAACCACAAAATTGGGTTTAAAATGCCTTTAAGAAGAAATGATAATCACGTCAAACCATAGAACTTCACATAAACATTTACGGCAAGTACATTTTTCTTCTGACAAAATATTACTAGTAAAATTCATAATCCCTTAATAGCGATAATAATCAAGTTAACGTATATTTCAAGTGACAAGCTAGGACCTTGACAACAATGGCCTTATGGGGTGGGTTAAAAGAAAACAATCAAATAATCACATTTTAATCTATGCCATGAGGAAAAGAAATGGCCAGGTTTGCGTGCATCCATGGGAATTACTTGAGTTTGGATAACCGTGCTAACATATAAGAAAAGAAAAGGTTAGGATTTCAAGTCTGCATTCCTACCAATTTGGTTACTTCTGCTTCACACCATTTGTCAGACTAAGAAACCAAATTGTGGTTACACAATGTCTATTTGGTGCAAATTTGGAAAACCAGCATAAATTTAGAAGCAAGGATAGCTCCTTATAGTAGACCATACATATCAAGACTTCCAACCAGCATTTTCATGACTAGCATCTTTCTATTTCTTAAAAGAACCTTATATTCGCATTCCTATCCATGAAATGAACATTCATGGAGAAAAAAAATACCAAGAAAACTCAATATATAAGCAAATAAAAAGATGGATGATGGTAATTCGTGTAGTTGCCAAGCATAGGATTAACCAAAACCTCATAATCTGATTATGATTAGTAAGACGAGGTGACATGAAAGAAATAAGCCATTTCAATATGCATTCATAGCTCTGCAGCATCGTGGAACTTACAGCTCGTTGATGCATTTATTCCTTTCCTCTGGGAGGGAATTCTCAAGGTCAGACTTTAAAGCCATGAGATCTGACTGAAGACCAGATATCTGCTGAACAATGCCTGGAGCTGAGACATATGTCGACAGCCCTACTTGAGCATCTAGGATAAAAAGAGCAAACAAAAGATTACAATATCATTACTCCAACAATCACAAAAAAGTAACATATATTTCTTGAAAAGAGGACCAAATCATATAAATAAATGGATACTTGAGTAAATGCTCAGCAGGTCTCGAACACAATGTAGAAAAGTATCCCGATCATCCACTGCTCCCTGTTCTTGAACTTCAGAAGCTGCTTGGATAAGTGCCATGCACCGATCCTATAACAGGCAAAGTGAAATTAGGCATAGAGCACCCAGCTTTGAAACTTCACATCCAACACACTGCATGATTTAGCGAGCCGACACTTCCCAAATGTCAGAATCCATCCCACAAATCACTTGAAAAAAACTGCAGATTAAGTCTTCAAAAAAATCTAAGGAGCACTGGCTACTATAATCTCAGCGGGCAGAAAGACTGTCCTAACTATCCTTTAGCAACTAGACTGAAAAAGTTACCAAAAGTGACTTCTCCTAAAAACTTCAAACAATTTATCCTTACCCTTTTTGAGATAGCATTGGCATTGCCCAACATAATAAGCAATGTAGAACCCAAATGGCAATTGGGATCTACATTGACCACAACCTGCTGCTAAGCATACTTAAGCAGCATATGCACAGAGAGAAAGAGAGTAACAGCAAGAACTGCCAGCTTGACATACCACTCGTCCCTTTGTTGAAGAGAAGTATCCCTGCAATTCTGATTCAATGACCTTAAGCAGTGAATACGCTCCAAGCATGTTCTTTTTTTCCAGCTGACAAGCTATTTTCAGAAATTGATGCCTTGCAAGCTGATTAATGAGATGATGTATGAACTGCCAAAGAAAACGAAGGAGTACGTAAGATTATGCGCGCACAGAGAGACAAAGAAATCAGATAAGCTTAACAGTAGGAGTGCTGAAGAGTGTTAAGCAATGTCTTTCTTTCTCATTGTCAGAGTCACACCTAGACAGTTAGTTTAGTTATAATAGGTGTTCATAGCCGGACAAATACATATAGCAACCCCTCACCTACCCTAATCTTCTGACCAAAGATAACATCCATTACCAGTGTCTTAAACCCTTGGTGCACTAGCCAAAGATTTCTGAATTCAGGACATCAATGAGGAACTTCTTTCATTAAAATTCCATAGATTTTTCATTTCCCCTTTCCTCTTGTTTCACCTTCAATTTGTTCATTCTCATTTTTACCCTTGCTACTATAGGTCGATCTGATGTACATGTATAAGTTCTGCCGATTTGTTCAGAAGATTGCGCTAGGAGATAAACTACATAATCTTGTATAATAGAAAGTTCAATGAGTTCTACAAACAAATTTTAAAAACCTTAACAAGTGATGAGGAGCCTTTCAATAGTCATACAGTTGTATGAGGTTATTGTCAGAATTAATGTTTGCATCTGCTGCTAAAATTTTCCACGAGACATCACTTCCATAGTTATCTACACTTCTCTTTTTGGTGATAAGGACAATAAATCCTCATCAGCAAGAACCACGTAAGTTTTCTTAGAACTTTTAAACGTCGATCATGACTTGTGAGCCAAAGTTAAATCCAGATCTAGAACTGGAAAAGAGGGGGCAAAATGAAGAGTAATACTCATCCGTAGTTGTACTTGCAATAAATCAAGATTAGATTCTTCTCTTCCCTGTTCTTCAGTACAGTACGACAGCAGTAAAAATTTCATGCTGAGTTGAAAAGACATTTCTAAAAGATTCAAAATTAATGGTTTATCAGCAGCAATGTCATTTAAGGTATGGCAAACAATAGCTCAAGAAAAACAAGTACTTCTAGATGATCTTGACAGCTAGAAGGATCATTTGGCCGGGAATTTCAAACATTGTTGCAATCTCAACCAACCTAAAGAACACAGGAACTTAAAGACTTAAGGACGTTTAATAAATCCAAGTGAACGTGACAGTAGCAATGCTTCTGCTGAAAATAGTATAAAAAAATGTAAAGTCAGGTAAGCTTACCATCTTCTGCCGATTAATGTAGTACTCTTGGCGCATGACCTTCAAATCGTAATCACCTGAGTAAATAGGTTAATTGTATAAAAGAACATAAAAGTCATACTTTTTATAACCAAAAACAGGATTCAATTTTTTCAAGAGGGAAATATGAATGAAGTACCTTGCAAAATGTATGTATCTTGGAGTTGAGCTAACTCCCAGCAGAGACTTGGAATTGTCTAGGAAAGAGGAAAGAGATAAGGGGTTGATAAATAAGCAAAAAACAGCATCGCAAGAATTAAAAACAGCCCTGTTAAGCGACTAAATCTGGACCTGTAAGTTCAGTCAATACATGAGTACGATTATTGTGCTCCTTTTACAGCATTTCATGCCTGAAATACCATTGCTTGATACGAATAGGTTGCATCGGTTCTTTATCGGATAGAACACATTATGATAATTCCAATTAGTTCAACCCCATCAATCAATGGAAACTGAGATCACCAGCTAGTCTTGAGCCTTTATAGGTATTTATCTTCTCATGAATATATCAACTATCAAAATTTTCACTCACAAACAAAGCAATGGATGTGATCAAACTTATATAACCAAACAAGACATTATAAGGTGATATTAAGTCTATCTTTTACATATCATTAAAAAGTTGTCATGTCCTTCTACATAAAGTTTGTCCAAAGTTCATCTGCCAAACTGTTTTGTGACTCCTAAACCATCAACAATTTTTTTGAATAAAAAGAATTCCTTTTTAATACATGAAAACCATGCCTTTTAAATTCTCCCTATCACCTTTTGAACCTTGAAAGAATATTATGACTAAACTCTACTGTATGAAACAATTATCATCTAATGAAACAATTATCATCTAATACTAGACAAACCAACAAATTTCAAACATATTATCTTATAAATTCTGACTTCCGTAATTACTTGTCATCTGTATTAAAAGCAAACTAAAGATTTTTGTTCCATTCTCCAAAGCATGACCCTTGCAGAAAGTTCTACAAGATACAGTTGAAGACAGTAGCTTAAACTTTTGTAGCAATGGACACCCAAACCCAAATAATCAAGATCAACAACAAAGTAAAATGACACAATCATGCTCTGAATATGGCCAATGAGCAGTCAGCATTAAATTGGGTACATTTGTTGAAGAAATTAGGATATCACACAGCACAGAGAAGTGCACACCTCAGAGAGCAACTTTTCTTCTTTGTGGCTAAGATTTGAAATTTCTCCCACCAACTCAGAATGCTTCCTCCTGCTCGATATGCCAGCTATTAGCACCAAAAATAGAAATAAAAAACTTTCAAAACAAAATAGAAAACCAGAATCAATTCCGAACTTATGGTGCTAGCCTCAAGTATGAGACAGGACATATGTTATAATTTGTTTCTTCCTGGCATGGTTTACAAGAAAAATGGCTTCTTTCAGGAAAATTTAGAAGAAGCAGAGGCCTCTCTGCAGACGACACTATAGTCTATGACAAAGACATTAAAGGTTGCACTATAAGACCTACAATTATTGGCTGAGACATCCTTCATTTAGGGCATGTTTGATATAACTGAAAACAAGTGCTAAAAGTTTAAATAACAAATCTTAAATGCCAATGATCTTAAGTGCTGAAAATAGAAACAAAACATTGTTGTAAGTTCTTTCCAAAGATAGAACAATGACCCTTGTTGATAGGTTTAACCATATATTTGGCAAGATTTAGTCACCATCAAGTGTTTTGTATTCCCCCCCTTACTTACCACATTAAGTAGATTTTTGACTTCAATGTCTGTTAAGTCAATGCTGATTAACTTAAGCCAAATTTAAAAAAAAAAAAATAGTCAACGCTCATTAAGGTTATCAAACAAGCTTAATGTCATTAAGTGTTAAAAGGCTCCAAAGGCTGTGAGTTACCCAAAGCTATGGATTGAACAATCTTTATGCATAGAAAAGTACCTTTTCCGCATGCAACCTACTTCTAGAGAGGAATTTGACAAATTAAATAATGTCATCAAACTGTGAAAGTCAAGATCCAGATGCCACATCAGACATTCCGGCAACAAAATCTTGTTCCAGCACATACAACAAAGTAATGAATAGGTAACCACCGAGTATGTAGACAACAAAAGCCCATCCTTTGCAAATTCATTCTGTCTCCTTGAAGTGCCAAATCAATGAAATCATGATTCATTTTTAATGAATTCCAAACACAAATCAAAGAAAGCAGATGAACATGTATTAAGCTTATGTTTTCATCCTCTCCCTGAGTACCAAATGTTCAGTATTCCATACAAGCCATAGGTAACCTTATTATTTAACCAAGCAATTTACCTTGGCAACAGGAGGGATTACTCGTTGAGATGAATTTAACAGGTTCATAATACATGTGCCACTTCATCGGTTTCAATTTCTTAAGGACATGTAAAAGGAACTCCTTTGTTATTGACAATTTCCTTTTGACACATTCGGTGCAGGGGTTCAAAGTTTACATGCATACAAGCCAAGACCAATACAGGAAGAACTTTCTAGAAAACACACATACTCAAAGAACTTAAAAACTCACCTCAGAGAATGAAGATCGAGGTGAATGTGTGCTTCATCTGATGTTACCTGACCCTTTAGGGCCACAAGAATAGCTTGCTGCTTAGCATTCTCAACTTGGGCTTCAACCCATTGCTTCTCACTTGTGCCAAATCTGTGCAAGTAAGGAAGAAACAATAAGGTAAGACTAAATTTCTCTTTCTGATTACTAGCAAAAGATTGCATACATGCATGTGAGAAAAAAAAAGGGCGAAACTTTTAAATATGAAAGAAACCAAAATATTTATGAGATCAAATCATTTTACGAAATTAATATATAGGAGGGGAAATTCAAACAATTTTGTTTGTACTACAAAATAGATTGTTATCATAGAATTTAATATCATATATGAGATTTCATGAAATTTTTTAGCAACAAGTCAAGGGTGAAATCCTCCTCCAACTTTGCTTTATTATATAAGGAGATATTTAAGAACTGTCTGACATGTCCCATCACTGAGTCACTAGCATTTACTTCTGTTGAAGTTTCGCGAAGGGAAGGAGGGCTTTTTCCAAACTAAAAGTAAGATCACATACATGGAACGAAGCCTTTGCAATTCCGATAGTCGTTGATGTTGAGGCTTTTCTGAATCTGTTGAGTTGTACAAGCAAAAAAGGGGGAAAATCAGCAGTTCATTACTCTAAAAAATAAAAGGCAAAATACTACACTGAACAAGATAAATGTCGAGTTTACTAATTAAAAATCAGACCATATACACAACCCATGATATCATGGGGTGGACAGTGCCATGCATGCCCAATAGTTGTAGGGCCAGCAATCCAGCTGAGCCCAAAATGATCGTTATGTTGAAGTAAAGACTAAAAAGTTTAGATAAACTCAAGCCTGAGTATATGACCTAAAAAGGAAATTCCGCCAAGGTCCAACAACTTCAAAATGTTACCTCGTACTAAAACATCTGAAGCGTCATCAAGACTCACCCACGAACATTTGGATTTGCCATCCTCGGCAACTAATCGGAAAGGACCCTGAAATATTCATTCAAAACAAGACGATGAACATTATCACCATGCTTCAAAGAAAAGCTAGCCAAAATCTGAGTGCTGCAAGCCACAAAACCATATAAAACTTCTCTGTAGGACACGAAATGAATGATCCAAGACTAAACTATGCCACAGAAAAAGTGACAACAAGAATTGATGCTACTTTCAGATGCTTAGACAAGTAAACTCACGTACAAAAAGTAGCAATATATGTGGCAGCCAAGCAAAAATTTCATCAAGCACTTGAATATATGTAAATCACAGACTAGAAGAGTGGGATTATTTCATGTTTGGAAGTTGTTACAAAAGCATTTATGGCTTATCTAAGCTGATTCTTCCATTCACCATCTTCTTTTCGGAGTGACTAATTTGAACACTAAAAATTACTTCACCAATTGGAAAGCCAGGCTAATACTGAGAAGGTGAAAACTAGCTACAAATGTCCTCTATCATTTCATCTACTGTCTCGGATGAAACCTTTGCAATCTAATCATGCATAACTTCACGTACTTCCAGGCATCATATATACTAGTGGAAAGAGTTTCTAATATTTTCACTGTCAACTTTACAGTCAACTGTTGTATCTATGCTATTGTAGCTTTCCTTTATTTGCGTTGATTTTTCTCCCTATTTAACAAGGAAAAGGCTTCTGTAGTTGTTGATGCTTGAAATCTTTAATGACGGTGGTATAATGTGTCCTTAATTATTCACAAGCTAGACTCAAAATTTCATTTACAACCACAAACTCACTTCCATTCCATGCATTCTTAGGAATCTACACTACCAAAAGAAACAAAAAAAAAAAAAAAAAAAAATCTCATTCACAGGCTTTACTAGCAAATATAAGCAAAAAGAGTATTTATTGAACTAGCTTCGGAGTTCAACATCCAACCGATAGTCCCTCACCAACCAGGGCTTTACAGATTTCTTATGGAGTATGTATGTTTCCAAATGACATGTTTGAGAAGCCTCTCAAGCATCAAATAACTTGTCAGGGACAAGCATAAAGAATGGTGCTGGACCGAGCTAACCGAATCTCCTTTAACAATCACAAAATTAATTTTTAATTCCACGTTGTTGGATAGCAGTGCCAAAGTTTTCTCAGTCGCAATGACACCTCAATATTTCTTCCAGAACAAAGGTATGACAGTTTCAGAACATATTCTTACCGTGTCCAGTTGCTTAGAAAACCATTGATTTAGTTCCTTCATACAGGATGAGTCTTCAAGCAAGTATGGATGGAAGTCAGAGTATGCAAGATAGATTCCATCCTCTGCATGAACAGAAATTATGAAACTTATTGAATGATCCACAATTTGACAGGATGACTCCAAAAACTTTTACACTACCAAAGTCTAAGCCATGCAGAGAGCTGAAATTTTACTTGAAGTTAGAAAGCACCGAGTTGAAAACATCTCAACAAGGATTGCGGAAGTAGATGCTTTGGGAAAAAACAAAAGAAGGCAAACCAATTCACATTTTGCATTGACAATACTTATATAGTTGGTTAATAGTCCAATTCTGGTGTGAGATCTTGAAAAGCCGAGATTTCATCATCAATGGCTATAGAAGCATTTTGGTCCAAACCTATGAGAATTAAGAATATTTAAGCTATACTACGAATTGAGGCCAAGAAACACAACGTAACTTAAGGAGTAACTAAAAGATAACTTTAGACATAATGCATATCTGATTAATTCAAGTTAATGCCAGTGAAACTGAGGGAATCGCATGCTTGCGAATTTCAAAGAAACGGGGAACAAGAGCAAAGAAGGTGATGTGCAAGATTATAGGAAAAACAGCAGTACACTATTCTACTGCATGAGCAAAGGACAGTTTACTGGCCTAAGAATTTTAGTTGGCCAAGCTACAGTATTGAACTTTTAATTACACAGTTTTACATGGCCACATAAATGTCTGCCTTGATTCGCTTGATGTGAATAAATTCATGGGACAAATACAGAACAAGGCCTTGGGCTGTGTATTATCTTCCAATCTTATTGTCATAACACTCATGCTTACCAATTTAGGAAAAGACAACCGTTACTATCTTCTCAAGACAAGGGGACAAATAGTCTAATGAGTGTCAGTGAAAAAATTGACCCTGGTGTATTGAAAAAATTGTATGCCACAATTCAGAAAAAGGTGAAAGAAGGTAACTGAGGATTGTATAGGAAGATAAATAGAAGTGGCCATAGGGAAAAGAACGCAAATAACGTGACTTAAACCAGTGAATAGAAAAAATGAAACAATGTCTTGATCATACTCCACATTATTTCCATGAAACATAAGATTTTTAAGAGAAACTTAAGATCAACAGTAGACTAACAAAATGCCAGATATTGGCGTTACAGAGTAAATTATCTATCACAAACAAAATGATGAAAGGCTTAAGCAGTATTACCATCTCCAGAATGATAATGAGCCAATTCTTGAGCAGTAGAAGCAATCCTTCCAAGAACTGCATTCATCTAAATTACAAAAGTGACGAAAAAGCTCATTATTTAATGGCACAAGTTCAGCCCCAAAACTAAATACCCATGAATAAACCATCTTTTCTGTGAGTGTGTTGTGATTTCTTTGAGTGAGAACTTGAGAGGGCAATGCCAGGTTTGATAGTGATCTCATTTCCGTGGTTATCTCATTGCCACCGATTAGCAGAGAAATTAACCCCAAGGGCAAGGTTACCTGTAGATTCCTCGCTGAAAGACTGTCGTCTAGTGCAGTAAGTTGTCCATTCACAGTAGACGTTGCAGCAACTCTAGCTCGTCTCCCTTGGATCAAGGACGAAGCCTGTACAGTGAGCATGTCATACTGAGACTGCAGATATCTGAGCTGTCTTTGCAACTCTAGAGCTTCAGCTTTGTACGCCAACGTTGCATCCCTAACGAAAAGCAATCCGAAGTTACAGGAAGAGCAATGCAAAATTGTGGCAATATAGGGACGAAGCAAAAGACCAAGCAGGATAATTAGCAACCAAACCGTACAATAAACATGCTAAGCAAAGACCTACGATGAAAAAATCTCTAGGATAGATGGGCCACAAACTAACTATATCCACCTTATATCTTTCAATCCTTCCTCCGAACCAAAAACCGCCTCCTGGTTGTCTCTCCTAGCGGAGAAAGCCGAGATGCTATCGAAGGCAAAGTCCAGATCCTCCCCCTGTCAGATCACATCATGAGCATCCAATTCCACAAAACTCGCCCTCCCCTAGCCGACTAGAACAACAGGAAATTCGGCAACCGGACGCAAAACGCACGGGGGGAGAATTTACCTCCAGCAGCTTCCCTTCGTCCACGAATTGCCCGTACCTGAAGAAGCAAGCACAGAAACGGTGAACAATCGGGAAAACGAAAGCACCACGGAGGAACGAACGAGGATCGAATCGAAATCCTCGAAATGCATCCTCCCTAAGAGGGGGAAAGGGGGAGAGGAGGGGGGGTGATTACTGGGAGAGCTCGGAGAGGGAGAGGACGTTGGAAGGGCGGAGGTTGGTGCAGATCCAGTCGAGGATGGGGCGGGTGTCGTCGTACTGGAAGGGCCACTCGAAGCTGTCGGGGTCGAGGGAATCGGCGCCGTCGTAGCCCAGCTCCCCGAGCAATGCACAGAGTCTCGCTCCGCTCATCCTCCTCCTCCTCCTCCTCCTCTTCTTCTTCTTCTCCTCCTCCTCCGCTACATCAGAGAAGAGGAGTCCTGTGGGAGTTTTCGAATGTCAGTCGCGCGCTTTTCTTCGAGGACGATGATGCGCAGGCCACGGAGAGAGAAAGAGAGACCTTTTTCTCCTTCCTTTGGCGCCGGCCGTCTGATTTGGAAGTGGATGTGCGAGTGGCCGGCTCGGCGGTTGGTGCACCGAACCTGCGGAGGTTCGGTGCCCCGTACCTCTCCGAGCCGGGTTGGCCCGAGTGTAATCGGGTCTAGCCTTTTCAGGAGTTGGGCAAACTCGCCATTTTGGCATTTCTTGAATCTAAACGTACGTTCGTTTGGGAGAAAATTCAAAATTTGAAAAATATTTTTCAAAAAATAATTAGTAATATTGTTTAGAAAAATTAATGGATGAAAATGTTTTCAACGATAATTTATGTCTAATTATTTTCATGGATGATAAAAATATGTTTTATTCAATTATTTTTCTAAACAATACACATGATCATTTTTTTTAATATATTTTCAAATTATTTATTTTTCAGCAAAAAAAATTATCTTTATAAATAAATCATATATGATAATTATTTGGTTGCAAGTGGATGTACCAACCTTTGCTATGCTTAAGCAATAGTCCCCAAACTTACTCATTCTTACAAATTGGGTTTAAAAATGCGGACTTAATTGAAAAACTTACAAGGTAATTCAAATCGAATCATTGTGTCCAAGTTCAAAGTCATCGGAATAAGGAAAGGGGCAAGGACATCACACCCCCCCTAGGCCATCGGCAAGGGAGCGTCGCCGCTCGTGATTAAAGAAAATAATGGGTGAATAGCACTTGAGCAAGTGTCGAGCGAGTGTCATGAGACCCTTTCGTGACATGTTACAAGAGTTTTGAGCGTCACTTTGGCCAATGGCAATCATGGCATTAGTGGTGGCAACTTCCTTCCCTCTCTGGCTTGCGCGCATGAGTCCGGCGACTCTCCTAAGCTTAAGGGCATTGATTAACCAATTGCTTGTTGGGCACTTGGCACAAATCCAATTGTCTTCCAAATGGAGACCATGATTTTGTATCGTTGAATGCTTTGTTACAATTGACTATACCACATATTCTTAAACTCACACATCTCGTGTCAAGAAAATGGCATGCATTTTGATTTAACATGACGAATCAATTAAGATATGATGTGAACTACTCTATGCATGGGTTATTGGCATTGCTTGCCATACAACATCTTCCATATAATATTCATTTCACTATTGGATTCATAGCACGAACTGTCCAACTTCTCGCTGCCAAGGGATACCATTGATCTATCATTCCTCATGCTTCTCACGATAAAATGAAGTTCCCATTTTTTCATACAACATGAATAAGTCGAACTCGAAATGAAATAACTAGGTGCAAAACACAATACCCCCTTACCTATGTTTTACACTATTACTTTATATTGGTTCCATTAGCATTTACATGAGAACTGTATTTTACGGTTAAGATGGAGTTCGAGTGTCTACATTTAATTCAGCTAAACTCCGATTGCCAAAAAAGAGCAAAGTCAAAAAGAGTGGACGATAAAAAAAAAAAAAAAAAGCCCTCCTAACAAAATGGGCCCATTCGACCAAAAACAAAATGGGTTCACGATTAAGACTCCAAGAAAACTTCGGCCCAATAAATTGGGCCCACGTTTTGCCGAAAACGGGGCGAGTTCTCGTCTCCCTCCCTCCACTTCCCGTTCCCCTCCGTTTGGACTTTCCTTCTCAGCAAGCCGCGCTCGGAACGCAGCGAATCTCCAACCTTCAACAATACGAATACCTTAACCACCGTCTCCCTCTGCTCCTTCCTCTCCTCTCTTCTCTCTCGTACCATCTTTTCGTTACTCTGGGATCATCATCGTCATCCGATGTCGAAGCTCGGAAACAATCCCTTTCCTTCTCCTCCAGCCTCTCCCATGTCACGCTCCCTCCCCCAAGCAAAGCATCCCCCGCCTCCCCGGCTTCTTCTATATCACCCCACCGCATCCTCCGGCCATCCGTATAACCGCCTCTCATTCCATACGCTTCGCCATCTCGGTCTCCTCGTCTCCACTTGATCCTTTGCTTTCCTCATTTGACGCTGCAATATGGCCTCCGGCGAGGCGGCTCTTGCTACGTCTCCAACTCCGGTCCCGGCTCCGGCTCCGGCTCCGGCTCCAGCTCCAGCTCCAGCAGCCGTCGATGCGGCGGCTCCGTCGAAGTACTCGAGCCGAGTGGTGCTGCGGACCGTGCTGGAGAGGAGCGACGGCGGGCTTGGGCTGGTTGGGGAGAGGCTGGTGGTCGGAGGCTGGGTGAGGTCCTCCAAGGAAGAGAGGAAGGAAGTGCTGGCTCCGGTGCCGGGGCCTGCGCCTGCGCTGCCAGCTCAGGTTAAGGTCGGCGGGGCGGAGCATAAGGACGTCAGCTGCGTTGAGTTGTTTCAAACTCGGATACCGCTCTTTAAGTCGATCATGAAGGTCTTCGGTGGAGGCTGCCATCCTACTCGACACAGGATTGAAGCAGGCCCCACTAAGTCAGAGCCATCACTGCCCCCGCCACCGCCGCCATCCATTACCTTTTTGCAAATTAGCGATGGCTCTTGCGTCGCGAGCTTGCTGGTACATGATTTTTTTTAGTTTAGAGTTTATGCGAGATTGCTGCCCATTCATTACAGGTTTAAATAGACAGTAAATGAAGGTTTATATTGTCCAACCTTCTCCCTGCATGGCAATTTATCAGGCATCTGCCAGATTTATGATAATCTAACTCCGATGCCATGCTATGAATGACCGCGAGTAACTTCGGATGAATTCTTGGGTTCAGAGACATACTTGATTAGGCAGCAGGAGGCCTCTAGGCTGGATGACTAGGAATTAGGAGGTGTTCTTGTCATCTCTTAGGTGTCCTTCTCCGACCCCTGTGACATAGTAAGATTGATTTGACATGATAGGATAGCTGTGAATGCGTAAAACCTTGTGAGTGAGAATTGACAGATTAGATATGGTTGTATTGGTAAGGGACTTGGCCTGAAATTAGCAGCATAGTGTTGAAATGGTTTTCGTTGATTTGTCATGTTCGGTAGTGGCTAGTGGATCGATGTTAGAAATGGAAGCTTTTGGCTATATAAATAGTCCTTCAGCATATCTTAGATACAAGTCAATTACTATATCCTAATTGTAGATGCCTAACGGTGACTTTCATTCTTATACAATGTTCCAGTTAGAGGTAGACTCCTCATTAGCTTCCCCCAGTCTGCTCCTCCCTACTGGGACTTGTGTGTTGGTCGAAGGCACATTGATGCGGCAGGAAACGCAAGGCAAGCACGCCATCGGGCTTAAAGCGGAAAAAATTCTTCACATTGGGACTGTCGATCACGACAGTTACATATTAACAAGGAAGCGACTGCCTATGGATGCTTTGAGAAACAGCTTGCAGTTTCGACCTCGTACAACTACGGTAAATTTCCTTTCTTGATTCGATATTAGTTGTTTAAAGCAGCAGTTGGAGTTTGCTAACAACTTAATGGAAATGTTTCCCGCTCATGCAGTTGGCATCTATCATGCGTATACGAAATGCCCTCACTTTTGCTACTCACGCATTCTTTCACGATAATGGTTTCCTCCATGTGCAAGTACCAATCATCACAAGTACAGATGCTGAAGAATCCAGCCAAAAGTTCCATGTAGTTGTACTTTCCAGGAAAACAGTTTCGCAGAAGGATCAAACAGTCATGAAGGAGAGCGCTGGTGCGAGTGTTGAAGCCATAAAAGCTGCTGCTAGGGAGAAAAGTAAGCTAGTTGAAGAACTCAAGAGAACTGACAGCAATAAGGAAGCACTTGTTGCTGCCCTTCAGGATTTAAAGAAAACAGATGAGCTAGCATCACATGTAGAAGCCAGAGAAAAATTAAAGCCAGGAGCCCCTATGAAGGCTGAAGAAATGAAATTCTCTGAAGATTTCTTTCCACATGAGACTTACCTAACAGTTTCTGGTCGGTTACATCTGGAAAGTTATGCCTGTGCCTTGGGACAGGTTTACACTTTTGGACCCAGATTTCGAGCAGATAGAACAGAATCACATAAACTAGCTGCAGAGATGGGGATGGTTGAGGTTGAAATTGCATTTTCTGAGTTAGAGGTAAAAAATTTCTAATTTCCTGCGATCAATATATTCCCGGCCCATCTCCAGTCACTCCACATTAAACCATAGCTGTTTCGTACATAGCATGACCATATTGAATAATGTATTGTGAAGCAACTCATTATATTTGTTCTTGCTAGAAAATTGGATGCACGGGAAAACTAAGGCTGCAGCCAGCATTTTCTGATATCTTGATTTCTAAATGTAATCTCAATTGCTGTCTTTCTTGGAAGTTCTCATTAGTATATTGCAGTATGTACGTTTGTGTTTATTGGCTCAGAAAATTAGATCTGGGATTTTGCTCTATGTTTGCTAAGAGTTTGCCTATTGACTAAGTTAAAGCCGTGTTTTGTGTAATCTCTTCTCTGAGGATCTTTAGTCTAGTCTGAGAATACTTAGGTGAAGGTAGTGAGAGGGCTGCCTCCATTCTTTGTTCTCCACTCGATCTCATTATGCCTTGTGATTATTTAGGATGTCATGGAGTGTGCCGATAATTTCTTCAAATTCTCCTGCAAGTGGATCCTGGATAATTGTGCTGAAGACATGAAATTTGTTGCTAAACGAATCGACAAAGCAAGCGTGGATCGCCTTCAATCAGTACTGTCAAAACCATTTGTCAAGATCACCTACAGAGAAGCAATGGAGGCTTTGAAAAAAGTTAGTCTATGCCTCATCATTTTATTTGTCAGAATGTCATTACACGTCAAGCGGGCGCTATTAAATCTGAGTCTCACTAATGTTCTGATTTTGCTTCTAGGCCCTAGATGATAAGCAAATGAAAATTGAAGGGGGCACTGCTGTAACCGCAGAACATCTCAGGTACTGTAGATAGTGGCGATAATGTCAATTACCTTGAAAAGGATCTTTCTTTTTCAGTGAATGTAGCTCCTGTTTATCTTATGACAGCCATTTGGTGGATGAGATTTATAAGGGCCCTGTGATCGTCTACAATTATCCAAAAGAAGCGGTGCCATTTTATGTACGACAAAATGATGATGGAGAGACAGCAGCCGCTTTTGATATGTTTCTTCCAAAGGTAAGGCGTTGCTTTTCCATTCTTTTTTTATTTCTTGAATTCATATAAGAAGAGATTCCCAGTTGCTCTCATTCAAGAATTAATACCCCTGGTCCTAACTGTCTCGTGCGTCTTGTTTGCAGGTCGGAAAACTTCTGACGGGTAGCCAAAGTGAGGAACGAATTGATTTACTGAGCAAAAGGTGAGTTACCCGATCTGCTGTCTTCTTTTGCCAAGAGATTAAGACAATCTATAAGATGCTTTCTGAATGGAGTACGTCAAACATCGAATTTAAGTTGGCTAGTGCATGAGATTATCATAGCTTATTGGGTTTTCTTAATGCACAGAAATGTGCTCCTTTACCAACATAAGAATGGTTGATAACACGATATACTGCTGGTGTTATCATAAATTGCAGGATGATAGAAAGGGGAGTGCCTCAGGAGGAGTACGAGTGGTACTTGGATCTTCGGAGGCACGGAACCGTCAAACATTCGGGATTCAGCGTCCAATTCGACCTGATGGTCCTGTTCGCCACCGGACTCTCAGATGTCAGGGAGGTTATCCCCTTCCCGAGAAGTTTTAGGCAAGCCAACTGCTGAAAAGTATACGAGGCCCGCATAAAGAAGAAAAAGGATAGCCATGCCGGAAACCGCACCTTTGCAGATTGCAAGACGCGCCTATTTCACTGTAACAATTTTTTTTTTTTTTTTTTTTTACAAATAACCTCGAGGTAATGGAGACTCGGGATATCACAAATGTACAGTATTCAAAGGGAAATGACAGAAGATGTGTGCATTCGTTTCTCGACGCCTGCTTTCAAATCTGGAGATGCTTCTCGACAGACATTGCCATTGTCAACCCAACCCGCTCTTGGGTTCCAGTCGAAAAGCTTGATGAGCATCGGAAAATTCGATTTGAGAAAAGCGACGAACGCGATCGTTCCAATCCGAAAAGTGATTACGTTCTTTTGACCTTTGCATAGCTGGAGACCAATGCGAGGCCACTCAAAGACAAAGAAGGAAAGTCCGTTTTCCGAATCGGGACAAGACAACTTTGCACGACTTTCCGACGCGTTAAACGATGCTCTTCTTCGCAACTCACGGGTCATGGTGGCGGACAGAAACATTATGAAAATATATCTAAATAGAAAAATGGTTGTCTTGTTCATAAATTAGCAACGAAAGAGGAAAAAAAATTATCAATTATTTGATCAAACCTGACGTTATGTCGATTATTTATCAGGTACGTTAAAAAATGCGTTTTCTTAATAAAAAAAGGCGTGGAAATGGTACTGCCCAAAAAAATAATAGTCAAATATTCGAAACCCTTCTCCTGAAAAAAGGAAAAAAAAAACAAAAACTAACCAATCAATTAATTTAATTTAATTAATTCTCACTAAAATAATTCTAAAGAAAAAATGGCACAAATTGTTCATGAATTTTGATTCAATTTATAATTTGGTCCATGAATTTCTAATTTTAATTTGCTTAATGTGATATCTAAGTTTTAACTCAATGTATGATCTATAATTTTTATTTATTTATAAACTCAATATAATCCATGAATTATATAAAAATCTTCAATATAATCCCCAATTTAAAATTAATGAAAGAATTATATTGAATATTTTCATGCATCTCATGGACTGTATTAAACATATGTCAAGAGTTAATGGACTATATGGAACAAATTGAGCTAAAATTTAGGGATTACATTATATATTAAGCTAAAATTTAGGGATTATATTGAATAAATTAAATATTTATTGATTAAATTTTATATTATATAAAATTGAGGGAGTGTTTGTGTAATATTTTAATTTAAAAAAAAAAGTTTCCCCCCCTCCATAAAAAAACCCGCCAATCACGCCCTCATGTCCGCGCTACCCCTCCCCTGGCTCGTCAACGTCAGTTTTAACTCCTCTCTTGTCTCTGCGTCTGTCTCCCTCCCATTTCACACTCCACACTTTTTACTCTCTCGTCTCCCCTCGTATAAGAACCAGCCTCCTCCTCCACCCCGAAAAACCCTAACCGAACCAGCTCCGGCATTGTCCCCCTTTCCGACCCGACCCGGCGAGATGGACGACGACGAGCAGGGGGAGGAGTACCTCTTCAAGATCGTGCTGATCGGCGACTCCGCCGTCGGGAAGTCCAACCTCCTCTCCCGGTTCGCGCTCGACGAGTTCGACATCAACACCAAGGCCACCATCGGGGTCGAGTTCCAGACCCAGGTCGTGGAGATCGACGGCAAGGAGGTGAAGGCCCAGATCTGGGACACCGCCGGCCAGGAGCGGTTCCGGGCCGTCACCTCCGCTTACTACCGGGGCGCCGTCGGCGCGCTCATCGTCTACGACATCACCCGGAGGATCACCTTCGAGAGTGTCAAGCGGTGGCTCGGCGAGCTCGATAGTAAGCGAAACTCTGACCCGATCACATGGCGCATTAGACTTCGGTGCTTGATTGCTTCGTGGGTTTAAGCTGCTTGATGCTATTTGCAGTCTGGTCATCTACTTCCATTTATAGGGTGCAGAAAATTTGACTTGAAACCTAATGCTTCTTTGCAAAGATGGATAAGGATATATAGATGGGCATTCTCGGAAGCAACTAATGAATGCTACTACTAGAGATATGAATTCTGATACTCCCTCATTCCTTTTGCCACCAAGTTGAGTGTGAATTGAGTGTGAATGAAATGAATGGTAGGTTAAAAGAATAAGATTTAAGATGGTTAGATTTGTTGCGGTGAGTAATTTTGTCTGGAGTACTTCACTGAAGCACAAAGAAGTTTTCTATGAGGAATTTATGAAACTATATTTTATGGTATTTAATACTTTTATTGGGCGGTAAGATGGATCGGACCAACAATCTATTCACATCCGATTGGAATTGTTGCTTGTAATTGCATTATGCATATCAATTCACATACATGGGTTTAATGAATCTGACCATTTATGTTCAATTATCGTTTAACTGCTTTGCTATTAATGGGTTGCACATTTAATGCTACTATGGATCTAAAGTTCCTACTGATAGTGGAAGGCTATCTGCATATATTGAATAATGTTTCCCTGATTGCACATGAGCTTCTGTACTCTAGTGTTTCCATAATTGTTGTCTCCATGAAAATGTCCTGCTTCGTTTTGCAGAGGTTTCTTCTTGTCTTAGAAATATCAACAACTTGTCTGTTTGTGTCCATCCGTCCATGGAAGGCTGCCTCGCATAGAATTGTTGGTCTCTGATTTGACTAACATCTGAAAAAATGAATCTCACATATTGTGATCGATTAGTATTAAACTAACTATCAACCATGCCTGTGGTAACCCAGCATGCTTCAGAAATTATGACTTTAAGACAGGCTAACTGAGATGATATTGATTCTTTCATGTGATTTGGAGAAGTGTTCCAGCCCACTTCCCTTTAGTACTGTGACTGCCTACGATCAAGTTACTTTCCTAATATTGACTCTGAAGAACTGTAATCTGATCTAGTATTCTTTTAGCAGCAACAAAGAAGCCAGTTTCTCCAAACATTTTATTTCCTCTCCTTGTTACTACTTCCCTCTGCTTATGGCCCCAAAACATAATGCAGTGAAGAATGTGATAGCCTTCCGTATGTTCTTGTGCCTGTTTTCTAGTCAGAAAGTCTGACTCTGTTTTAACAATGATGCAGCTCACTGTGATACCACCGTCGCAAGAATGCTCGTCGCTAACAAGTGCGATCTAAACAATATCAGAGAGGTGAGCACCGAGGAGGGCAAAGCCCTTGCAGAAGCAGAAGGGTTATTCTTTATGGAGACCTCCGCCCTCGATTCCACAAATGTTCAGATATCGTTCGAGATTGTTATCCGCGAGATATACAAGAACATCAGCAGGAAGGTCCTCAACTCTGATTCATACAAGGCGGAATTGTCTGTAAATCGAGTGACCCTAGCCAAAAATGGTGCGGACTCGTCAGGTCGGAGTTTCTACTCATGCTGCGCTAGATGATGTCCGATCCTTCATGTATGCTCCATCAATTTTTTGGAGTCTCTTGTACTGTCTTATTTCGTCAATTGGTCCCCGCCAATGAACTTTACGGTTTTCTTCCTTTTTATCTGAAAAACCGAAACTCAATTTTTATGGAGAGAATTTCCATGGTCATCGATAATAAGCATGTATCGTCGCATGGGAACTCTCCCTCCCTCCCTCCCCCTCTTTCTTTCTTGAGTATCAATTTTCAGTGGGATCTATTAATGTGACCAATTTTATTTCCAAATTTTGGTGTCATTAGCAAACCTAATCCAATTTTTTGCTTTAGGTTTTCATTTCCTTTTGAATAAAACCAAAATTTAAAATTTACTTCTTTGGGTAAATATGAGAATCTCCGAGGCAATTTTTTGCATTTTATAGGAGTAATGCTTTGATTAATCATCTAACAGGTGTGTTTATTCTATGAAAAATGAATAATTTAAAAGATATGTTTCAAAAAATAATTACTTATATTGGTAAAAAAATCAAATTAATGAAAAGTTATTTTCATCATCGATAATAATTTATCAATAATAATTTATGTCTAATTATTTTCATGAAAATGATAAAAAAAAAAAATTCATTTATTTTTTAATTAGTCATTTTGTTTCGCAAAACAATAACGACCTATCTCCTTGGAGAAAGAACTGCAGACATCATGAGAAGATGCTGCTGCCTACTTAATGTAGAACAAGAGGAGCGATCCTGATTGAGAGCTTCCCATCTTAAGTCAGAAAATTTGGGCAGGCCTACCAAGAGGAAATACATTTCTTGGCAGTGGATAATTTACATTAATAGAATGAATCAATGGCCGGCCAATCGCAGCTAGTACCTCTAGCCTACCTCATCTCCTAACGTAAATTATACTTCACACATCTAGATAGACAGCTAACCACAAGAAATACACCGTGACATATCGATCCTATGGCTTCCTCAAGGCAGATGTTGCACCCATGACGATGGCCAGGGCAAGACCGAGACCAGCTCCAAGAGAAGCACCGACAGTCGCAGCTGACAAAGAGGACTTACCTTGAGCGTCTCGGCCCATATCAATTGACATGGCACCCTCTCGAGCCAATTCTATGGCAAGTCTTTCTTTTGCAAGCTCCTGCAGTTTAATTCAAATGAAATAGTGTCATAAGAAGAAGCTCCAGGATTGAAAATTGATACAGAAGAAAAGAGACTGGTATGATAGCATCCATTCTTTTTCAAACCCATATTCTCTTCATAGAAGAGGTACCATGGGACATGACCCAGATGCAAAAATCAATTACTAGAAAGAATTAAAAAGAGAACAGCAATCTATAAAAGTTATATTAATTGAACTGCTGAAATGATGAAACGACCACAGAATTCCTGGAAAGCTTGACCTGTGTACAAAATTTCCATCTTTACTTCGCACTTGATCACTCTACTGAAATTAAACAAACCACGTTGATGTGCTAATATGTCTAAAGAGTACAAAGTGATATAATCCTAGTGTCCTATTTGCAAGTACTATTCATGATGGTAAAATCAGAACAGATCCAAAAACGCAAGATTAATTGGACTTCTGAAATGATCAGATGTCCATACAAAACTCGGAAGGTTGACCCTGGAGTAATTTCCATTTATACTTCACACTCGCTCACTAAACTGAGGACAAGCAAGCTGGATTTATATGCTGATAAAGTGAATTTTTTTTAAACAAAGTAATATGAGAGACAGGTCCTTTGCAAGTATTATTTATGACAGGTTACAAATCAGTAAGCAAGAAAGTATGGGTAAGACCTGCACCAAGCAAAACCAGTAGAAAACCTCCAAGCCAGACCTTGTCAAATCTATAGTTATCAGTATGATAACATTTCTTCATTTTTACATCATGATTTCCAAACTATGCTTATTGTTGAAAAATTTGATTAATCACATGAGGAAACCAGGTCAGCATACTCTCCAACAATTCCTCCCAAAAAACCATAGAATTCAGAATATGAAGAGAGAATAATCTTTTGGTATTTTACCTCTAAAGAGGCTTCCTCGTGGCTCCGAAGCACTCTATGGATAAGATGACACAGAGAGTTCACTCCTTCAACTGGAAAAACAGTGTCCTTTCTCTGGAAAGGCAACCTGACAAGGTTCATTGGAGCAAAGATTCGCCTTTGCGTATTCACTTGCCCATCAGAGCTTCCTGTAGCTGCACTCCAAGACAGAGAAGCAGTTGCAGCACCAGGCATGACATAAGGGCAGGAATTGACAACCTCAGTGTGGCTTGGCATTGCTTGATATTCATGAAGAACAGTATCAATGGCTGCTTTTTGCTGGTGTGCACTGACAGAGAACTTGTTTGTTATGGCAAGAACCCAAGGGATTCCAAGAGCTTTAGCCTCGTCTAACAAGAATAAGAGAGCTGGCCTCTTCTCCATTCCATTTGGACTGTTAGAATGAGGTACTCGATGGGAGATATTATGCACAAGCACAATTAAATCTGTCTTCCGACTAAGGTCACGGATTCCCTTCCATAATTCATCCCTAAATCGCAAGGTCTCCATTTTCAGCTCCTGCACCAAATAAAAAACAGAAAATTTTGCAGAATGTGAGCCGAAAATACTCAGCTACACAATTAACAAAAGAAACAGGTTTAATTGGACAGAAAGAAGTTAGATTCTGGTTCAAGCTGGCTTGAGACAGAGAAAGGAAAAGAGAGAGGGGACACATTGCTTCTGTCAATGGCAAATGTTTCATGGGAGCTAGTAAGAAACAAAGAAGGCAATACAATGCCAAAATTGTGATCAGAAGATATGCATGTCAAATAAAAATAACATCAAAATAATCTTATCAATCCACAAATACTAAATATGTTGCATATATAGCTGTGGGCAACAGTATGTGAACTTTATGAAAAGTTATAATGGCTCTTAAAGATTGAAAGAAGAAAGGAAAAATGGAAAGTAAAAGGAGTTACCTGAAGATTAACTCCCACAGAGTCCGAATAACAAATGCCACCAGCAATGGCTTCTTGGACATCAGGCTCTGAAAGCAGATTCTCGATATTGGCAATTGTCGTTGTTCTGCCATGTCCCATTATTGCCTTGAGTAGAGAAGTTTTACCGGCACCCTGCACCGATAGTATATGCAACACTTAAGTGATATTCTTGGCTTAAGAAACTGAGAAAGGGTATAAGTTGTACATATTAGAATGACAGACACAAGTACCACAAAATGATCTTAGTAATAATTGGGAACAAGTCTACCTCAAGGCCAAGCAGTTGGACTCTTCGAGTTCTAAGATGAACCTCCCTGGAGACAGTGGCAAAGTCACTAGTGCAAAATATACACAAATCAATTGAATCAGCTGGACACGTGATATTCCCTTCGTTTGATGAATCTGAGTTTTGCATGACATTCATTTTAACAGATTCTGAACGGATCGAAGAAAATGGGGGCATCAAAGGATCTACAACAATCTGATGCTGTGGTGGTCGTTTCAATGGAGCGCCCACTAAGACTCGCATCTTTTGTAATTCATGCTCATCGTGACTGGAAGAATATGGTGGGGCGGACGGAAAACTCTCCACCGTTGTTGAGCACCTGTAGAAGATTTATTAAGTTGAGTGAACAATTGTCAAAGAGGGTAAATAATTGAGAATGATGAAGTGAACACAAAAATGTTAACACCAAAAGAATAGAGACAGAGCACAAGAAAAGTGGTGATAAAAAGAAAATTCTAATGTCATATGAGGAAGATGTCCACTACTACTATAAACAAAAGCAGCTTTTGCTAAAACAGAAAAAAGAAGTATTAGACACTCAGAGCCCATCCCCCCTGCTAATCAAAGTAATCATAAAGCTCAGGATATATGCTCAATCGTCCCCTCACACATCAAACCTATCAGAAGCCATTTGTCACGACTCCCACTAGAAAAATCTGTGCCAGTAGAAAATGAAGGCTTCCACTAACATGACTGGAAGTTATACCTCATAAGCATAATTTAGGCCAACTGCACTAGGGGGTATTACAAGTAAATTGTAGAACCATCAATCAGTCTGAATATTTTCCAAGAAAGCACTATTTACAAACCGGAACACAGATTGCAAGAAAAATAGTTCCAAACATAAGCATAATTCCCATCATCCACCTATGAGCAACTGATTTCATGAATTGACACTTGGCCAAATATATTCCGCAGGCAGCTAGGAGAAGCTACAACTCAGCTTGGAAAAACATGTTTCTATCCAGGAAATATTCTTAACAAAATTGTCAGAACCACTAGGGTATATAATGGCAATCAGTAATGTGAACTTGGCATCAGTCTTTACTTCGCATGTTCTGTCACTCAAGTCTCAATCCATAACAGGTACCAAAAGCTTATAAATGCAACAGATAAAAGATCGAATGTATAAACCTTATGCTAGAATAAATATCACAACAACTATATGTACATCATCTCAGGTTGTCAGCTAGGATGCTTGTGGAACAGAACTTGCCCTGCACCATTTCACATCTGATGTGCAATAAAGCAGCAATCAGGCAAATGCATGTTAACATCAACTTATACTTCACTATAAATGATCCCATTGAGCATAAGAGGGTCCAAGTTTCACTTCATGATAAAACACCATTGAGCTTCTTATGTGTCTAGAAGAGGCTGATAGAGCCATCACTGCATTTCACTGTAGTCTTTACTCGCAATAAATTTAAATGAGAAAAAAATCTTTCCAATAAAAGTAGATGAATAGACAGATCTAGAAAAAAAAGCCCGACATGGAAAATCCAGTGTATATAATATAAGGTGAAATGTGCCATACCAGGTACCATTTACTTGAGCATGTACTAAGGTGCAAAGATGCAAACCAAAGCCAGTGATATCTACTTTGAATGGTTCTCTGTTCTTTTCTCCAAGACTACCACTCCAACCCAGAGGAACAATTGAAGTAGCTGAGCGAATGGTCGGGGCCTCTACAATATGCCCCAGCTCTACGGTGTTGGCAGCAGCAAGACCTAGCCATTGCTGTAGATGGGGGAAGTGCTGCATTTGTTCTCTTCCTAGAAAAGCTAAGGCATTATCGCTCATGCAAAGGTCATAGATCCTGCCAAGGAACAGATGCCCTTAAAGAATGAGAACATGAAGGTAGCACAAGCAAAACCATCAATCCTCAATCCATTTGCCCATCCTTTTCTGAATACAAACGTAAGTCACCAACAATTCATGGTGATAGCCAAAAAAGACCCAAAGGCACTAGTGCCAGAAATATTCTCACAACAACAGCAGAAGTGGATGACCAGTAAAACTATTTCCGAAAAATAAGAAATACAAAAAGAATTATGACTGAATAAAATTGTGAATGACCATCTTTCTTCAAAAATGTTTAAAGAAAATAAACTTCATCACTAGAAATCTCAGAGTATGATATACTGAATTTTTGGAGGGTATGAATATTGCAATAACCATTTTAGCATACATTTCTCAGGTCTTTAATAAATAAGAAAGTACCTTCATCGTATTAAGCTCCAAAAATGCCCCAAACTATGGTCCAAGCTTTAAAAATTGATTAAAATGAGTTCAAATGTAAAGCACATTCCACTAAAAAGGATAAGAATATAAGAAAAATGAGATGAACTTCAGATATTTTGTTTATTTGCCAAATTAAAAGAACTTCAAATGCCATGTTTGCCTTAAACTATTGTGATAAAGTAGATAGGGACTTAAAAGAATGGATGCTCAATGTAAGGAAGACAACTCCTAGTTGAACAACATGAAAAGACATAATGCAACATTTTGGCAAGATAACAAATATGCATTTAAGCTGCGAAAATGTAAAAAACAAGAATAAATTTAAGAAATTTAGCAACCAACGGATCCTAAAGTTGTTAAAACCTCAACTGCCGATAAGATGAGCAGGGTAGATTCTGATTCTCTTGCAAATTACCTCTGAAATCGAGATCGATAAGACTTCATAGAATGGGATTGAAACCGTTCTCTTAGCTCCGCAATCACAGATCTAACCTGAAAATGTCTTTGCCAGAAGAAGCAAAAAAGATCAGAGATCCTACAAAGCACTATAACTAAAGAGCCGATCAAAAGTTAAAAGGGACTCCAGAAGAAAAAAGAATAATTATTAAGGGTGCGTTTGTTTCAATGAAAGTAATTTCCTAAAAAGTGTTTTCCGGACTTTCTGCTATTTGTTTTTCCAAAAACGATTTGGTCAATGAAAAATAATTTCTAGTCAACATAAATATTATGTATTATTTTAGGAAAATGAATTCTTGTGCATGGGAAGGGGAAAACACTTTCCCTCTTTATGAGGTCTTTAGGTCATTCCCTTTTTGTTAGTTCAAATGTTATTCAATCATTTTCCAAATACGATCCAAACGTTTGAAAACATTTTCAATCACATATTATCAAACATAAGAAAACTAATCATTTTCATGGAAAATGATTTCTTGGAAAACATTTTCCAAAAATGATACGATTTCTGCGAAACAAACGCACCCCAAATATCACAACTACACTAATTACCCAAACCTAAGAAGTGATTTCATGGCAATAAAAGCTCGTACCGATGTCAGCTTCGAATACTCTGCTCCTGACAGTGATTCCACGGATATATTGCCAAGAAGATACAACTGTTATAACCCAGAAATTCCCAGATAATTTTATCATCAGAAAGAACATGAAATGAGCAATCAAGACATAACTATCACAACATAAATGCTCCTACTGGGTCTAAAAACTGACAGTCTATGGGTGCTTATAGAATGTCTTATGACCAAATCCAAATATATGCTTGATGTCGGCAGCTAACAGACAGGATCTAACTAGCCGGCATTGATCAAAGAAACTGATGTAGATTGACATGTAAACCTTAAAACCAATTAGTTGACATTAATCAAAGAGACTGATCCAGACTGACACATAAACCTTTCCGTTGTTAGATTAAAATTCATGCCACTACTTTCCACAGAAGGGTCAATTGAACCTGACAACTGACAACACAAACACTCAATCATCTAGTAAAATAGCTTATATGCTAGAAGTACCAAAAGCCCACTAAAAGTTGTTAATATTACTCCATGGTGTCCAAACTTAAAGGGAGTGTATCATCTACCCAAATAATCTATACGCTAGAAGTACTAAAAAGCCTTCAAACATTAAGTGAGTGCTTGAACAAGTGAGGCATATGCCAGAAGCAGCTGGCTTGTTCAAATACCTAATAAGACTTTACCACGTTACATAGTTAATAACTTAATAGTATAATTTCTTAGTACGTCTACCATTATTGAAAAAATTCCCCACTGCACCCTTGCACTCAGATTTTCAGCTAAATCTCAGATAGCAAAAGATGAAAACTTAAGCGCCAGCACACACCTGCCCAAATGGTACATATGAAGGTAAGTAAGGCACCCTGCGCCATGTCCTGCTATCCCCGCCTTTCTTGCCATTATTTTCTATCATCTTTCCAGGCATTGTCATACCTGGTGACCCCTTATCTATGTCAGAGAATGGTTTTAAAGAAATACCATCAGAACCCTCTTGGATCTCAAGAGACTGTGCTTCGATTACTTCATCTTCAGGCACTGTAGAATTCTTAGTAGATGTTTCTAAAGAATCAACCTGCTTTCCACTGAACCTGTTGAATTGTCTTCTCATGCCTTCCAAGGGAACGAGTCTTGAAAGTCTCCAAAAAGATTTTTGCACAGGGCCCAATCCCAGAACCAACTGTTCACCGTCAATTCCTTTCTTTAGTTTCTCTCTCGGTCCCTCTCGTTTCATCATTACATTCTGGGAACCTTCAGGATCACCTTCAGTAGGGGTCAATGGCAATTGAGAATTATAATGATGAAAATAAGCAGGAGATAAAATACGGGGCACCAAATCTTCTGGAATACAGTAACTCTTGAAGTAGTGCTGCCACCCTTTTGTATTGACATAGCTGAAAGGAAGAAAAAACAGGCTCTAAGAAACATTATGAACTACAGTGTCTACCAATATATCAATCAGAGAACATTCAAAATTTTGGTCATTAACAAAAGCAAGAAAAAGGAGACGTGAAGGGAAAGTGACAAACAATATCAACTTAAATCATGGTAGAAGAACTCTGCAACATACTCTCTTAAAGCAGCATTTCCAACAGGGGGTTGCGAGAATGTTATGCATTTGACTGGAACTTTTTCAGTTTCCTTTGATGAAGAGGAAGCGGATATAACCCTCAAAATGGCAAGCGTAGCCAATGCTGCTACCTAAAAGCACAGGAGAGGGAAGTAAACTGGATCATTAGTCTCGCAAAGCACATCTAGTTAATTAAAAGTCTGACCATACTTACTGCTCCACCAAGTGAATGTCCACATAAGACAAGTTTCCTCTTCTTCTTCTTCTGAGCTAGACGGTACAACTCCAAAGCAGGTATTCCTTTGGCACGAGCCATAAACCCCTATACGATTAGACAATTATAACCCTCATATGTGAAAACAGGATGGGTATTGTGCAGAAAGTTTAAGCAATAAAATAAAGCATAAGACAGAAATTATTAACAGATTAGCCAAGATATGCCATGGAAATTAGGCATTAAGAGCTTCAATGTCCATCTTACCCGATGAGCAGCTGGTTTAGGAACATCTTTTGGCTGCTTAACCCTAATCCCAACAGAATTTGATGAACCTTCCACACTTTTCTTTGAACCATCAACTTGGACAGCTTCAGTGACTTTGATACTGTCAGAATCCTCCATATCATCGTGAAAAATAGCACTTTGCAAAATATTTGCATCAGCCATGACATCCCTTCAGAGTGACAATTCAAGGAAAACAACACTGTTAGAACCAGCTAAGGAGCTAATGCATGCTTATAATGTTCATTGTACATACTTGTACTGCTTTGTACCGGCAAAGGAAGCAAATAATGTATCGCCTGCTTCAGCCAATAAGTACCTGCATGAAGAAGAGGAGCAGACATAATCGACAAATTAATAGGCAAGAATGCTTAGAAAACAACAGCCATAAAAAAAGCACCTCTTTATTGTCAGCAGTTTAACCAATTAAAAATCTTGAAAGAGATTTCATTCTCAGGAACAAGATTGCAAGTTTGAGAGGATGAAAGTTGAGCCTTGGAGCAGTAGGCTAGCTACATATGCAACAACACTTGATTACTAAAGCACTGTAAACTCATCTAACGAGGGCACCAATGCAGTGATCTTCTGTATGCATACTGTCAGATCGGATAAAATAATTGCAGGGAAGGACAAAACACATTAAAGCCTAGACTCTGTTATTCTCTTGAGAATTACTAAACAAAATCTGTATTTATATATGACGTCAAGAGAAAGTGTACTTGACATCACATATCAGATGGAAAGCAGAAAGGCAATGTATGCAGTTAGATAATGGACGTATTGCTGCAATATTCAAAGACAAAAACCTGTGAGGAACATGATCTGCTGAAGGTTGAACACGCTCCAGAGAAACAACCTGTCCTCCAAAATCCGCCTTGAATTTGTTTACAGCTCGAACAAGCTCAGTAGAAGGTCTCTGCCAAGAAGATAATTATATGTCATCTTTCTCTCCATATAGATACACAATATGCATATTATTATATATAACTGGCTTTTCTTTAATTTGCTTATAGTGCTCTAGCTTCACCTTTCTATTTCAAGACCAATGGACTTTTCAAGTCATTTGAAATTGGCTTTCTGATTAAGCTATCACATAACAAGCCTGCTATATGCATATAATGCATCTCTTAATAGTCTCTCTCGCATCAGGTCCCCTACATTAATTAAATAGGATATGGACGAAAGACATCAATCAAATGACCTAAGGTTGGAACACTAGAATATGAAAAGTAGTAAAATAGAAATAAGATAAAGTTTCTGGAATTAAACCCTTAACATATCATATGAGAGGATCGTTTTCCCAAAATGCAAGTGGTTTCTTGTTAGAAACAAATATGACAAGAATTGGGCCAACACTGTTGTATACATAGCATATTTCTTAACACCTACTAAAACTAATTCTTATGCATAACTTTAATATCGATACATTCTGCTGCAACTACATGCTAACCATCAAGAACTATACCCAATAACCCCAGCTTCAATTCAGACAACACTACTTACTCCATCCAACTAATGAGAAAGCAAGTTCAAAGTCTATTAAACCAATCCACCATCCGCTCTTTAGGTGTTGTAGGTAAACAAGGTTCACCTTCTAGCTATAGAATAATTACACTATCTAGCCAAAATCTTCCTCATCTGATTACAAATATTTTGGGAAGAACTTCAACAGTTTCTTTTTATGACAACAAGCCAGAAGCACCTTCCAGCTATAAAAAAACTATTACAGTAACTAGCCAACATCTTCCTACTCTGACTACAAATATATGGGGAAGAAGAACTTGTTACTTTTCTTGTCATGACAAATACCATGCTAGACAAGAGCCCATCAATAAGACCAAAAAATGGGTTCTGATCAAGAATATGGTTCCCTCCAACCCGTCCCAACTATTCAATCTTGCATAGATCATCCCTGTTTACTCCTCAATATCCCCATTCTTTCTTCGTCCACTACTCCTTCAAAGACTATTCTCTCCATTATATGGATCCATACATAGGAAGTCACCATGGATGGATTGGAAGTATACAAAGACATCAACTATAAGATTGACGGTCATGGTGGTGTAGTGCTACAGGGACAATCTGATCAAAGTAAAAGCTTTAGATTAGTCCTGAAAATAATGATATAACCTAATTTAATTCTTCCAGGTGATGCGCATGCAGGTCCCAAGTTGCTTCTTAGTTGCTGAGTTTATAATCCCCCATTAAAGTCCAAATCATTCCAAGCATTATGCAGCTTATCTTGGGATGATGACAATCACACAAAAAAACCAAACATAGCAATCACTTTCCCTTACTCCCCACAGCACTACAAGAATGCCAAAACAGTTGTACAAAAGTTGAAGACAAAATCCAGTAAAAATGCTGAGCAATAGTTGATACCTCATTCACTCTGCACACAGGATCTCCATCATGCCTAGAATGGCTAACGCAATAAACCATCCAGCAAAACTATTAAAAAATTCTGGGAGGACATAGAATCTCAGTTTGGCACGTTTTCCACCTGCCACATAATGGAAATCCAATCCGCAATAAAATCCCCAATTCCACACCCCCCAAAAACAGGAAAGGACCCCAACTTCCAAGCAAACGAGACAGTCTACCTCAGACCCTGAACTACCGTAGTCACTGACAAAACACTAATAAAGAGCTCCAAGCAGCCCTTGGTTTACAAAGCTTTCCAAATCGGAAATGCCTCAATTGCCAAAAGCAATGGTGCCATTTCTCTCGCACGAAAGTAACTGCAACTTCCCCAGATAATTCCAAACATGCCCAGAGTCAGCCACCAGCTCCAAACCAAAGTCACGCGAATGTCACTCTAATTTCTTCAGATTCACTAACAGAAATAAACTCTATCCCCCAATTTCGACAGTCTGGCAATATGATCGCAGCAGAACGCGCCAGCCAAACTGAACCCCTCGACTTCCATAGCGTAAAAAGTACGTCCAAGACGTGCTAGGAACAGCAACGAAGGAAGTGACAACGTCCTAACTAGTTAAGGCCACGGTGCCACACTCAGCACTGATCACAACTACACAGAACGAGCCATTCATCCATTCTTGCTAAGCGGAAACAGAATGCCGAGACCAATCCCGAGGCAACAAGGGCGTACCTTGTAGACGCACTCGGAGAGGACCATGCAGCAGAGGATCTCCTGCAGCTCGGCGACGGAGTCGGCCTTGACGGCGAAGCAGAGATCGTGGAGCTGCCGCTTGCTGCGCTCGTACTCCTGCTGGATCCGCTTGCGCTGCTCCCGGCGCTCGGGGCCGCTCCACGGGGGCCACCACCGCCGCACCCGCCACTGGAGCGGGCCCCACGGCGCCTCGAGGAACCGCGCCCGCTGGTCCCTGATCCACGACTCCACCCTCGTCTGTATCGCCTCCATGGCCGGGACGCCGGTGGAATCGTGACTGCACCCCAGGCGCGATCGCTTCGCACCGGTGCTTTCGGATTTGATGAGAGAGAGAGAGAGAGAGAGAGAGAGAGAGAGGTACTATCGAAGGCGAACGCCGCGTGCTTGATTGAAGAAGGAAGGAGAAGAATATGCGGAGGAATAATAATGAAATGCAGACGGTTATCTCCGATTGCGAAATGAGAGAGAGAGAGACACAGAGATTTGCTTCTGCGATCTCGTACTCTCTCTCTCTCTCTCTCTCTGTGCCCCTACTTGCTTGCGGTGCTCTCCTTCCGCGTTCCGACAGTCCGCCTTAACAAGTAAGTTTTGAATTTTTATTTCCATGAGATCAATCTTGAATCATTGCGTGGACCATCGTCCATATAATAAAATTCCATTCGCTTACTATCGAAAAGAATGAACAGTTCCAGGTTGATCGGAATAAGTTCCAATATTACGTGTCTTGATGTTGATAATTATCTAAAATCACCAAATCTAATTTCTTGAGATTTTGACATATATATTATCTTCCTTATAAAAAAAAACAAAATGTATATATTATCTAAAAACAAAGATAAAGGAGATAAAGGCACCCTTAAACTGTTGTTGAATTGCCAAATCTCTATTCTCTTGTGTAACGAGACACGTTATTTCTTTAATTGGATCTTTGAATTATATATTTTTATTTATGACAGTCTTTTATGATGATTGAACATCAATAAAAAATGCTCATTTCGACTGAGAGATCATATTACTAAATAAATCAACTACTAGACTGAGCCCAATATTACACGGAAGTTTAAAAAAAAAAAAGGAAGGAAAAGAGAGAACAGCACACGTGAGATAAAAGAGAGACCCATGCCACCTCACGACACGGTGAGGTGGCTGTTCTGACCACCCCATTCAATGATCGATAGTGGCCCTAGCCAAGAATCAAGGCGGGCCTCCGGTGGCCACTGCCCTGACCACCCGGTTCAATGATCGGTGGTGGCCCTGGTCAGAGTCAAGGCGGGCCTCCGCTTGCCAACCATCGGATCTCTCTCTCTCTCTCTCTCTCTCTCTGTGGATGAGATGAGGTGGTGGCCCTCAAATGCTATCATGCAGATTGCAAATGTCAGCTCTCGCTTGGAAACATGCGGCCCAAGACTTCCAAATGGGCCGGAGAAGACACGGCCCACCTCCACCTCACCCGCCTCACGAAGCCCCATTTGCTTGGTACAGATGTCACGTTATACCTTCCACGGAGCTATAAATTAGAGCCATGTCTGGAGCAAATCCCAGGTCAAATCGTTAATTCAATTGGGCATTTGCCACACCTCACGTCGAGTGACTTCCCAAAATATGGGACATTGAACTTATACCTTGTCCTCTCTCTCTCTCTCTCAATGATACTGTCCAGAGGGAATATAGCCCGTGTTGTTCTTCTCTCTCCACCCATTTTACTTGCGCAAAAAATGGAAAAGACAAAAGTACACACGAAAAATCAAAGAACACTACTTAAAGTATATGTCGGGGTTATGCTCAAGGAAAATTACTTGTAGAAGCTCGAATCTGCCATGGATGATATTTGTCGGACATAGGAGTGTCAAAATCGATCCATGACTCATTTTCCGACTCATATTTTGTACTCATTGATTGCACGTGGATTATAAATATACAAAAACCTAGCTAAAACGGGTCCAATGAGTTTTAAGCTGAATTATATGGATCGGGAATGATTCAGAACAGCTCCAACGCCCCGTGATCCTTCTCGTCCCAAGGACTTCTCCCGTTGCCTCTGCCAAAGTCGACTTTAAGCCCCACTTCCATGAGCAAACTAACCATCCTCGCCAAGCTCTCCAACGCTACTCCCATGCGGAGCAGTGACTCCGCATCCTCAAGTGGCAACTCGACGGCGACCCCCTTTTACCGCTTGATCAAGCTCCTCACAACGTGACATCCCCGCGCTCCGCCGCATGCTGGAGAAGCAACCAACCCTCGAAGGCGACCTCGAGCTTCACGTCTCGAGTCAACTGAGAGACAAACCATGAGCCAACCGAGTCAGGGGCCAACCAGGGGTTGAGCTCCGCCACCCTAATGAGGAAGTGATCAGCGGGCGAGAAGGGGGAGGAGGAGGGGAGGTGGGCCTGCGGCTTGAGGATGATCTAGAGGCAAGTCGACAAGGAACTTGTGAGGGGACGAGGTCTGGACCTTGAAGGTGACGGGGAGGGGGCAGAGAGGGACGCAAGGTGGACGTTGGCATGGCAATTGCGGCGAAGCACAAAGTCGATGATGACCTCGTGGGCCAACACGTTGACATATTAATAGGTTTTTTTTATTTTTATATTTTATTTACTATTTTCTAATTGTTTGATTTGCTTTTTTTAATCTGATCTGAAATTTTTATCCAATTAGCACGGGGCTTAAAGTGAGTGTGGGTTTTCATAGAATATTAATGGATTGAGTCAGATTGGGTTAGGCCGTGTATGAATAGCTAGATTTACACTACATAAATATAACTCAAAATAAGTCAAATGGGTTAGATCATTTTCAACCCAACCCAATCTAGTTATACATAGAGTCCATGTGAAAAACGATACGACCCCGAATCGATGGTCGTGATTCACCCAATCGACCAACTATGCCAGAACTTTCCGCTCCCAAGGACTTCCTTTTCTAGGAGAAATTATTTTAACCACAAAAGGAGAAGAGGGGATGGATGAGGATGGACCACCATCCAAACTTCGCCGAACCCCCAAGCCCGATTCCACTTCGGTCCAAATCGAGAAAACAAAGGCCCAAGCCCATATGGGCGCTCGGCACTGAGATGACGGACGAGTGACGCGGAGGCGACGTCGTCAAAAGCGTCACAGGGCGATCACCATGACGCGGCCCAAGATCTGGCTAGCACTACTAGCCGACAAACGGAGAAAACCTTCCTTAGTTAAATGCCCCCGCAGGCGTCACCCAGAGAGCACGCCAAAAAGCCAAAACGCATCGGAGGATCCGAATCGGACATGGATTCCACCCGTCCACTTCAACGCTCGACTTCTCCGCAAGCGAACAGACAAACCCGAACGAACGACGACCGACGACCCGTGAATGAATGGCCACGGTCGCAGAACCCTCGCCTCACCTGTACCTCCCGGGTCAACATAAAATACGCCAAACGTCGCTCTTCGAACACGACTCATCGGTTCGTTCAGAAACTCTACGATCCATTCTTCCGGTAAACATCGACGTCGGTCTAATACGGTCGCATGGGCACTGAAAAACAACATCCCGTGATCTATGGATCATACCGGCCGTCGGTCGTTTAATTTAAGCTGGCCAACATTAAAATTCGGAAAATGTCGCGGCGTGAATCGATGACTAGGCTTTAAGAGAAAAAGCTGTAAAACGTAGTTACTAGTTAGAGGCAAACGACCCATGTCCCATCCAGTACCATGGTCCCAATTCACAGGACGAATCATGGGCAATAATACTTTTGTCGCGGCGAATGATTAGGATGCTTTCCATGCGTCCTACATCCCCCATGCTGTGGCATGAGGAAAGTCTATTTATCGTTGCTCATAATGACCCTCAACCACCAGTTTAATTCTGTAACCAATCCTTTTGTCCATGCAAAGTTCATATGGCAGGGAAAGATGAATTCCGCGTCACGGACTTTTAATTGGATAATTCTAACAAGACCTTTTGGTCGGACCGACGGATCCAACTGATTTTATGAGTGCTTTGATCGAGCACCGGATGTAAAATTTGGTTCATTGTCTCGTCCAGCTCGCAAAAAAACACGCGCTAATGGTTAGTCGCGCGATTATCAAGCATGTCAACGGTAGAGCCATCGATAGCTGTCAACTTTCATGTTGTTTCATGCAAATTTAGCATTTAGTTAGCATAAAGCAATTATGTAACTTGATTATTATCGACATCGAAAAGATCCTCGTGATTTCGCTGGAAGGACACTTTGGAATTAGAATAGAATTTTTCCTCGCCAGAAAGTTGGTGGATCTCCAAAGACAAAAGAAAAAGTTGTAACCTCACTACGAATCCCAAATCATCATGATCTTGACCATGCTTTTTGCCCCCCTTAAGGGCTTTTTAAGGACTTCCGACTTTAATCTCGACTCTTCTGCTCTCCACGCGTTCTCCTTAGCGAGATAAGACAAAGACAAGCTAACTACTGCATTACGACGTTTGCCAAAACCCCGCACAACACGCACGAAAAAGAGATTACTAGCGAAAGGCAAAGCGACCTCTTATCAATTAGTTGTGTGATTCATCTGATGAGTCGAAACGAGCCTCTGCCGTCTCGAGCGGGGAGGAGAGACGTTTCATGGGAATCTTGGAAAATGAACGGGTAAGGGACAATGATATAAATAATTTATGATTTTTGACTAAATATGCAACGTAATGATTGAATTTTAGCATGATATGCAATTTCGTCCATTAACTTTTAATTGAATATGCAACATGACCATTGAATCTTCCGTGAACTGTACGAAAATATCCAATGTTAATATCCCGTCAATTTAAGTTCATGAACAATATTAAATATTTTCATGATATGTAGGAACTAACTTAAATATATACTACCACCCACTTGGGTGGCGTTGCTGGTTCGCGCTCTCTTCCTCTCGCAAAAGGTTGAGAGTTCAAATCCTAACTTCCTCATAGGGTGACTTACCCTTGGTGTGTGTGTGGGTGGTGACGCGCGACCCCTGCGCTTACTCCCCACCGGCGGGGTGCGGGGTTCCCTGAGTCATCAAAAAATATATGGTCATCAAAAAATGACCATTCGTGTCATTTTTTCTTTTATTGAAAGCAAAGCGAGGCAAAGGAGGGCCAATGATGAAAGCGAAAGCACAATCACAACCATTTGGCATCGCCCGGTGAAAAAGTCAAGGAGATCCATCAATTAGATTAGGCCCGGTGTGGGGGTCACGAGTTTGATTTTAGTGCTTAATCACTGTGGTTCGGACTCCAATTATAGCTTAGAAGAAAAGAGCTTTTGCTTTTGTTAAGCTCTATCGCGAAACGTCAACACCGCCTCGTTCCATCACTCACCTACCTCAGTACCCATGCTTCTGCTTGCCCCCGACTTTCTTTTCCTTAAAAGTATTGGATACGATGCGACGCAACCCCCTTTAACATCCGTGTTGAATCGAGTCGCGGTCTGAGCCGAGTAGTCACAGCACATAATTTAACGTGATTTGCAAGCATAAAAATCGTGATCCCTTTATCGAGTTGAATTGAATCTGGATAGATTCTTAAAAAGCTCAAAGAAGACTCAAGAGCGAGCCACTCAGTCATCTCCTGGACAGATAGAGGAAATTCTATCGTTTTCCATGGTAGGGAAGAAAACGCTACACCTCCAACTAGGGAGACGAGCTATCGGACACGGTCACCTTCGCCAGTTTAAACTATTGGTTAGTTTATCCCGTGGGTGAGGGTCTTGTTATTCGAACAGGACAGGGTGGTTTGGCTGGGTGAAATTCCCTGAATGGCCCAGATTATATTGATCCGGAGTGCCATTCTCCCGGTTACATGTATCTGCATTGAATCGAGTCACGGATCTAAGTCAAGATTAGGACATTCGATTCGAAATAGTCACACCACATACCTAATTTAATGTGATTCGCGCGCATGAAAGTCTCATCCCTTTATTGAGTCGAATAATTTTCTCCTCGAAATTTCCACACCACGGCGACAACGCGCGTCGAGAATAATGGCGAAATGCGAGCCGACGGAGGGCGTCCCCATCAACTTTTGTTAGTCGGAGATAGAGCATGCTTTTTGTTTTTGGTAAAGGCATTGCCGAAGGCAATGAGGCAACGTCCATTGATGTCCCCATGGTGGCTGTCTCCATCGCCTACATATGCAAAAACCTCAACCACTCGTATGGCAATGGCTTCACATAGTGAAATGGTCCGAAACTGGTTGACCACACATGAACTTTTTTATTGGCAATACGCTTCTTAATAAGGTTTCGAGAGATTCCGGCGAAGTTAATCCGGTGATTACGCCGTCATGGCGACCTAGAGGAGACAAGTAATGCGCGGCATAAACAAACGGAGAAGGCGAACGGGCGACTGAACGACCTGTGCATATGTATAACCAAAAGAATAACCCCGTGGCAAACAAGAGTCATTATACAGACTAGAACTATGAATGGCGAACATCATATATAGAGAAGATTCTGCAGTAGAAAAGATGGCTCGTAACGATTTCTGTATGCAAGGAGTAGTGGATCCTAGATAACCCGAACCGACGCCCGGTGCTCTGCTTCGTCGGTTTATATGGCGAGCGGTTGTTGCCTCCCTTGCCCGTTGTTGTATCCGTCGTAGGGCTTCGTGGGCTCGCCCGACTTCTTCCTCTTCAGGACGACGATCCACGTGATCAGCTCCAACAGCACGGCGACACCGCCCAGCACCGATATAAAGATGATGTACGCCGATTTCCACTTGTTGTCGGGTTGCAGGATGTCGAGGCCCTTGAACACATTGAGGATGCCGAGGATGAGGATGGCGTACCCTAGGCCGTGGTGGTAGATATTCCAGTAGAACCGGAACTTGTGGTCCTTCTTGGGTCTCAGGAACAACGCAAAGATCTGCCCAGATGAAGACGGAGAAATCAACATCAGACGCAAGTGACACACACGCATCAGCACAAAATTACAGAACTCGACTCAACTAGTCATATCGCTCTCGCTCCATATCAGCAAGAGTTGCAAGTATCTATCTGCATATAGAATCGTCTCACAGTGTGTTTTCATTTGGAATCACAGGGTATCTCCACAACTTGCAGTTCTTGAAGATTTCTAACATCATGTGTACATAAACATCGATCCATACCAAGTCAATTTTTATGGTATATTTCTCTTATGGGATTAGGATTCAGCATCTCTAAAGGGCCCTGAACGTCAATGTCGTCCCGATCATAACAAGGCACAACTCGAAACAGTCCAAAGAAAGGAACCGGAAAGGAATCACAGGCGATGTTGGGTTGGGAAATCTACCTGCACCGTCGCCACAGCGAAGAGGGCAATCCCGATATTCCGGTGACCGGTGTACTGAATTGCCTTAGATTCGCTGCCCAGCTTCATGCCGGTTCCCCAACCGGCGACCCCAATCACGTAGGCCGAGGTCTGGCAAAAGGCGTGGAGGTAGAACCACACCGGGTCGGCGGACGGGAAGACCCTCACGTACCTCGCGATGATGGCTCCGATCGGGAACATGATCCCCCAGCTCACAGCATTGAGAATTCCATGGATCTGATGAATCCAAAAGACAGAACATCAGAATCACAGTAAGGAATTAGAACTGCAGACATCATAAACCTCACTGATCCAAAACAAGAAGACAGAACATCCAAATTCGACATATTCTAAACAAGAACAAGCTTCCCCTTCGACATGGGTCGATCGAAATATCAACTCTCAATCTGGGAAACCAATCCGTTCACAGTCGAGCTTCTTCATCAGTGCCCTTGACAGAGGCTTAATTGCTGACCATAGTTTCTCCCTCCACTTCATCTTTTTTCTCTCGAATGTTAGAACTTCTGCACAGAACTCGTCTGTTCCACTCAATTCCAGCAAGACTAAAAACCGGAAAAGGAAAATCCTCAGTCAAATCTCTACTCGTGGGTCGTAATCTAAGCACGCATCCTTTATCTTCTTCACTCGCTTATGGAAAATTGCAAAAAGTAGAAGTAAAAGAAACAAGAAAGAGGAAGATTCTCCTCCTCTCTGATCATGTAAGACAGACACAGAAGAAGAATCTCTCCTAGAAAATCCCTGTAAAAAACCCAACCACGTGAAACCCACCTCAGATCTGCCCATTCATATCTTCATAAAAGGAAGAAGAGAGAAAAAAAAAAATTGAGCGCAGAATCTCATTGAACCCAGCAACATCAACGCGGGAGAGAAAAATCAAATTGAATCTGCTAAAAAAAACCGAAGAAGGGAAAAAGGGAAAAGAGAAGAGTAAATAATGAAAGCACGAGCTCACATTCTTCTTCTTGGTGCTGGATCCGCCGCCGCCACTCGTACTCTCCCCGGCGACCAAATTGAGCGTCCCCTTCGAATTCAAGTTATCCGCCCCTATCGCGTGCTTGTCCGGCACGCCGCCCGTCACTTTCGACCCCACCTGCCACACCTGGTTCAGGTTCGCCGCGTTGCCAACGGGCACCTTGATCTCCGCATAGATCCTCATCGTGCCGTCGGCCGAGTTGAAGTCGGCGCTCCGGTCCCACGTATCGAACGCGATCGGCGACTCCTTAAGTTCGTACGACGAGACGTTGTATGTCTTCACGGTCATGACGCCGGCGTCGCGGAAGGCGATGAGGGCCTGGGAGCCGATCATGGCGGCGCTGTGGGGGTTGAGGGCCCAGGAGATCCACCCGTCCTCGGCGCCGGGTTTGGCGACGAAGGCGATGGCGGCGGAGGAGTTGGAGGAATCGTAGGAGAAGTGGAGGGTGGCGGCGAGGGCGGGGAGGTCGAGGCAGGTGGAGTAAAGGCCGCTGTTTTTGAGCTTCTGGGAGGTGCAGGCGAGGGAGTCGGCGGCCGGCGCGAGGAGGAGGAGGACTGCCGGGAGCAGGCGGAGGAGCTGCAGAGATGAGGAAGCCATTGATGAGAGAGAAAGAGAGAGGCTCCGGCAGCTGAGAGTGAACTAACGGTTCGGAAAGTAGAGAGAGAGAAACAGGGGAAGAGGCTTTATAGAAGGAAAGAACATCAAGATGACATGGTAAAATAAGAAGGGGACCGAACTCCTCCTTTTTTTTTTTTTGGGTCGGTGGGACCCAACCTGCTCAGGAAGTTGAAGCTGGACTGAGATGCAAATTTCCGAGTACTTTTCGTGGCTGGAAGGGAAATTACGAATTGGAGATAGCCTTGCCGAAACGGGCACGAGGAAAATAAATAAATCTCTGGCAATTCATTGAAAGCTTTTGCAGTATTAAGATGCCGTATTTTTTAAGATAATCTGTTTCGTGGCATAAAGGATTGGACACGTAGATGCAAGATTTTCTATTTTTTTTTGTTCGGTTTTATTAACGAGAGATGGAGGTATATGTTTTTTGGTTCAAAAAAACAAGGGATCGCTGTGCAATTAGTGGTATCTTTCGTGGCCAAAAGCGAAAAAATATTAGTGGTGTGCCTTTCGGTAATAGAATAATCCCCCGCGTCCTCGGGACAAAGCTTTAACGATACCCCCCGTGAAGTGCAAAACCAAGAACAGACGGACCCGATTCCAGAAATCACGCGCCACACATGCAATCGCGGCAGAACAATAAAAAGACCCGCCAAAAAGACAGGAATCGGCACGTGACCCAATGGGGGCGCGTTCCTAATCACCTTCTTCCGAAATTTAAAGCATGCATGATAATTATTATTGTATTTCTATTTCATAACTATTTTTTTTATCTTAAACTTATTTGTGTCTTATCAAACGGATATTTTTCTGATAATAAAATTTTTTTGTTATTATCAAACTTGTATTTTTGCTCAAAAATTAATTTAGGAATAGAAATGGAAAATTCTATTTTTGTTCCAGAAATAAATTCCTACCGAAAATGATAATTTAAGCATAATTATTCTATTTTCGTGTTAAATTCAAAATATTCTGTTGCGGGTTTACTGAACCAAAACGGTACCATTCGCGAGTCGTCTTATCAGAGACCTGAACGGAAAAACAAAGAAACGAAACTGAGAAAACGAAGAAAGATCCCGGAGTTTCGAGTTCCCGCGACCGGACCAGCCGCATGCGAAGATGCTGTCGTTGGGATTTAGGTGGAGTGGGCCCCCCCAAAAACAAAACAAAAAAAATGCCTTCTGCTTGCAAAAATGCGATGTAGCTGAGTCGAGCCCGAGTCGGGAAATTTTGAACCTCACGATCCCCCCAGAGCCCGGACAAATTAAAGGGAGCTGTACTGAATGCTGTGGTTCTACTTTTTTTTAAGCCAATTTCTCTTTCGAATTTTGATTTTTTAGGAACGCCGAAACACTTGAAAATGTATAGAGATTGGCACGTAAGACGGTATGCATTACTTCCATAAATTTTCGGAATTATTCAAGACCAAATTGCTCTTTCTGCACTGTCGGAATTATAGAGAGATCCCGAACTTGCACAAAGGGCCTTTTTTCTTGACAAAGTTTGTTTACTAAAGTAAAAAGTCAAGCCTATCCCGACGGTCATTCTCGCTACAATATGCGCCACGCACTGGGTGAGAAATGGACGTGGCCTTCGCTACCCAGTGCCTTGCTACATCATTATCGCCTGATATATAAACTATCTTTTTCTAAATGATATTGGTCCGACTTAATAGAATTAAATCCGGTATATTCCATGGCTCCATAGTTGAGAGTAATCTGAAGCTCAAATTGGTCTGTCTATCGTATTCTAATTGTCAACTCCTTACTAGTCAATTTCTCAAAACTTCACCAAAAATCATTGGTGGGAGAGCAACAACTTTTATTAGTCACTCCTCTTGGTCCATTCCACGCTCATTTGGTATCTTTCCTTTTCTTTTCCTTTTGGCACAGAACTAAATTTGACACATCCCGTGACCCCATAAGGGAGAGAAATCCAAACCTTAAATTAATCTATCCATCGTATTCTGATTGTCAATTCCTTACTAACCAGTTTCTCAAAACTTCACCAAGATCAAATGAACTAATTAATGGTGAGAGAGCAACTCCTTTTATTAGTCACTCCACTTGGTCCACTCCACGCTCATTTGGTATCTTTCTTTCTTTTTTTTGGGCGCAAAATTAAATCCAATAGATCCCGCGGCCCCATAAGTGAGACTAATTCGAACCTCGAATTGATCCGTTCATGGTATTCTGATTGTCAACTCCTTAATAGACAATTTCTCAAAACTTCACCAAGATTAAAAACGAACTAATTAATGATGGGAGAGCAACACCTTTTATTAGTCACTCCATGTTCAGTTGGTATCTTTCGTTTTCTTTAAGGGCATAACTAAATCCGACAGATCTCGTGGCCCTATAAACGAGAGTAATTCGAATTTCAAATTGTTCTGTTTATCGTATTCTGATTGTCAACTCCTTACTAACCACTAGCTTTTCAAAACTTCACAAAGATCAAACCAACTAATTAATGGTGGGAGAGCAACACCTTTTATTAACCACTCCACTTGGTCCACTCCACCCTCATTCGGTATCTTCTTCTTCTTTTTTGGCTCTCTTATTTGGTATCTTTGACTTTATCCTCATCTCCCCATTTTAATATATATATGTACATATCCCTATGCACACTGCCTCGACTTTGATTTGGTATACTGCTGCGACTTAAGGCAATCATAAGAACTAGAGGAAGCCATTCCCATGCCGGGAGGGGAAGGCTTTCGAGAGTTCAGGGAACCTCCGAACATGACACCTGGATCTGGCCAAAGGGGGAAAAACTAGAAGATAAGGATAAGTCAAAGTTTGACCAAAGACTCGCAAGGCAAAATGCGAAGCCCTCGAGGAGAAAAACAAAATGTTAAGGACTCGTCCGCTCGGGTAGTGGCTGACCGGCTGAAAAGCTGGGTGACCTTCATTTCTAGCGCGTTATTCATCCTAAAGGCAAAAGCAAATTCAATTTTAAGTTTTGCTCTCGAGCTATTTCCCGATGTTTTTTTTTCCTTGAAACTCTTGCTGAGTTAATTATAAGGAATTGCAACTGCACGTTAAATTTATTAGGCGAAGATGGTAGACCGACATTATAAGTAGGGGTGAGCATGATCCAGATGGATGGTTCCCAAAATGATTGATTATGAAAAATTGAAATTGGGAAATGTTCGTTAGTTTTGACTAATCCTATTCTCGAGTGGGTCGACGGAACAGGTCCCACCAACATTAACACTATAATATTTGACATATACATAAAAAATGAAACCATCTCATCAAATAAACTCCCAATTAGAGCAAATAAACCGATAATATCAATATGTTAGGAAGTGTGTAAGCAAGAAAGCACACTCGTCGAACTTGTTATGATTGGACAAAAGCCTAAGCATTTAAGATTTTTCATTTTTTAAATTAAAAATTAAATATATTATTGGTCTGGATGAGCGGGTGAGGTGGGTATCGGTCTGGTCTAGACAGCTTCTAATCCCTTTATACACCCCTAGTTATAAGATGTCGAAGGGAAACCTCTTAAAAGGAGAAGAACTCCACTTCCAAGTCAAGACCAATAAACCGCACGGTGTTATACCAATTTTCGCTCAAAAATTCAAAAGCTTACTTTCTTATTTATCACGGCAAATCATCACTTTAGTGAAAAAAATAATTAGCTCGCTCGCCGATGTTGACCCTACCTTCGGACTGGATACATTTCATCTCTCTTCTTCGAACACGAGAGAGAGTTGAAATCGGAAAGATTCGCCTTTTTCTACTTTCGCCTCTCTTGCTCTGTTACTTTTGCCTCCTTTATCTTTCATTGTTTTTTCAATTAGGTCCTTCGGACGCCCGTGGTCCATCAAGAAGCGGCCGATGCATCGGTCAGCCGTGGCAATTCAAGGAGTGCCGTGAGTTTTCGCGATGGTAGTCAGTTGAGTGCTACTGAGGAAAGCGCCGTTTGCTGAGGACAAGACGTGAAAAGCAAGTTCGCGACTGCGTGTCGTGTCCATGTCGAATTGATGTGCTCTGGAAATTGGAGTGAATAATTGGGCTCTTAAAATGAAGGTCCGTATTGTTTGTCCCATCAGAGTACGGCACGTTCTAGACGCGTTAATTTTGGGCTGCCGATGGCCGGATAGTGAGGGCATGTAGTGAACACTGCGCATTTTCTCTTAGGGTGATTGGATCCCGTTTCTATCCGATTTTAAAGTGAAATAAATATGTGTTTGTTTTAAGAAAATAAATTCCGTGAAAATTGTAAATAATTTCCTCTTTATCATTTAAATCAAAAAAATATTTTTCCTTTCCTTTTAAAAATAAATCATTTAAATAAAAATTATTTTCTAATTTTCCTATATTTGGTGATATATGATGGAAAATATTTTTAAAAATCATTTTTAAAAATCACTTTCCATAAAAAAAAAAGAAGGACTTAAAGACCAAATAAAGAGAGAAAGTGTTTTCTCATTCCCATGCACATGAATTCATTTTCCTAAAATAAAATAAAATATTTCCTATTGATCGGAAAGTTTTTCCATCGATCAAATTATTTTGGAAAAACAAACAATGAAAAAATGCTTGGAAACACTATTCATAAAATATTTTCATTGAAACAAACACACCCTGAGAATCAAATGGAAAGGAGTAGTTCCAATTTTGGAATCGGAATCGGATTGTTTGGTCTTAGGAATGGGAACCTATTGGATTGTTGATTTCGGTCTAATGGAACTAGTTACTTTTTTTTACTAAAAAATGATCGTGAACAATAATAGAGAATAACAAATCTTAAGATATTCATGGAAGTAACAATGAATGAAAATTTATCATGCCGTAACTTAAAATATCATTAGACGTGATAGTATTTAGTTTGTATTTTACTACTTTTTTTGAAGAAATAAAAAAAAAAAGTATGCAATTGGTCTGATTAGTCCGATTTCCTCTTAGAATTAGGAATTGGATCGTCCAGATGTCGGTTCCATTTTTATGAATTAGGAACTAGATTGACACTCCCAATAACCAAACTAAACTGGTTGTTTCAATTTGGTCCGGACAATTCCCAATTTGGGCGGTTGGTTTTGCACACCTCTAATTTTTTGCAAAACGAATGGCTAGAAAATTGATGGTATGCTCTCATCTCAACACATGAGATATGACCTAATGGAAATGCCCATGTCACTCGAGTTTACAACTTGTTGATGCTCATGGAGATAGATATAGCTAATTAGTTTCGATTAAACTTTGAATTGATAATGCCAAAATATCAACTAGAGAAAGTAACATGCATAATTGCAAATGTTCATATTGAGAAGGTATGTATTAGTTTTTTCCATAAGTAGTGTAAGCCTATGTGTTCCACTCAAATGAGAAGTTGTCGATGGTCACATGTAAGGTGTGCAAATCGACTTCCAAGCCACGTGTCACCCGTTATTGCCCGGATCACGGGATATAGAACTTACTAAAATCATCATACAATCCGTGAGCCAAACGGTAATTCAAAAGGTCATATAGACGGAACCGAGCAAGCAACTCCCCTCAGGAGCTCCCGGTACCACTCGGCCTCAGGCTATGGTTTTTAGGCCCGGCTCGGCCTGTCCAAGCCCGCCAATTGAGCACGTCCAAATGGTCCGCACGCATCAACAATGTCGTGCTGAGAAGAGAACAAGGGTTGGACCACCGAGCAAAGCAGGCGGAGCGTGTGCAGCAGAAGACCCAGCACCAGCACCAACAAATCATGCGGTTTTGTCCTTTTTCGCATGTCAAACGCCGCGCGTCATGAGGATCGCTCCATTATCCCCGGAGCCCTGTTCAATCTTTAATTTTTTTCAATTTGTATAATTTAACGAATTAAGCTATCCATTTGATAACCCGAACATGTACTAATTCAGTAGGGATGCGAGCAAATTAAGCTATTCATGAATTACTGGAGCTGGAGCTCGAACTCAAGGCAACTGCAAGTACCTTGATCAAGTAGTTGAACTTGGAAATACATTACTCGAATAGCTCGATGAAGCACTTGCATTTTGCATATTATAATTGCATGCAAATGCAGATAGGTGGTATTGCTTTCCTGATTTTATGCATTTTTGCTATACGAAATCGAGCTTGAGATCAAGCTTGAGCTTAACTAAACTCGAGATTAGATTAAAAATTAATCAGTTTAACCCAATCGAGTCAAGCACAATCTTATTGAAAGCATAATTGGAATGTTCGAGCTTAAGAGGTCAAGCTCGATAAAGATCAAATTGAGTTTCACACTTTGCTAGGGTGGGTCTACTTCTAGTGTTGAACCAAATTTAGTTGTTTTTTTTCTAGCATATTTAAAAATATGGAGATGACATCAAGAAAATATTATGACAAAATTTTTAAAAAACCGTCTCTTAAATTTAACCGAAGAACATCAACATTTTCACGAAAGACGCATTTAGTAAAACCCGAAGAAACTACTACCCAGAAAAACCAAGCTCAAGACCGTGAAAGCACAGTTACTGCCCTCCCCAGTCCTTGAAACCCCACTGGCCGGGACCGGCGCCGGCGCCGGCGCCGGAGAAACTGCCGGAGAAGGACCAGTGCCGCTGTCCGCCTCCGCCAGCTCCAGCGTCACCTTGGACTCCTTGTTGGCATCCGCCATGGGATGGATCGTCGGCATCGTCCCGACGACCGCGCCGCCCTCTTGCCACACCTGATTCAGGCTCCTCGCGCCCGCCGGCACCTTCACCGACGCGAACACCCTCAAGGTGCCGCCGGCGGCCTCGTCGGCGCTCAGGTCCCACACGTCGAACGACAGCTTGGACTCGACAATGGAGTGGTACGAGGAGATGTTGAAGGTCTTGGCGACGACGGAGCCGGCGGAGGTCTTGAGCGCCATCATCGCCTGCGCTCCGACCATGCCGGTGGACGTGGGGTTGATGGCCCAGGCGACCCATTTGCTGGAGGAGGGCGGGGCGGTGGAGTAGACGACGGAGAGGGAGGAGTTGTCGGGATCGAAGGTGAAGTGGAGGGTGGCGTTGAGGTAGGGGAGGGCGGAGCAGCTGGAGTAAGTCCTGTTCTTGGGGAAGGAGGTTTTGGGGTTGCAGGTTAGGGCGAGGGAGGGGGAGACGAGAGAGAGGGCGGCGGCGAGCGAAAGGAGAACGGTGAGAAAATTAGCGGCGGAGGCGGCGGCGGCGGCGGCCATTTTTCAGGGGAAGGTGCTTGAGCGTTGGGGGTTGGTTCTACTTGCAATTGGAAGGTGGGGAAGCATGAATATATAGTGGAAACAAACGTGGGGGTGTGTTTCACGCATGGTCGATTCGTTGGAGAGTTAATAGGTGAAGTATTGTTATTAATTACGTAAAAATGTGGATATAAACTCGTGGTTTGTCTAACTTCAAGAGGTTTTTAATTTCAATCATGCATGCCCGAAAGCTCGTAACTTCATCACGCGGAGACCTAATCAGACTTCGGTCCGACGTGGAGCATATTGATCCGTTAATCACTTTAGGCTCGAGAAATTATTGCTTAAAATCGGAATACGCATTAAGAATTTTCTTCTTAAAACACGTTAAGATTACTGATTATTTTTTTTCTTGGCTAAGTCGAAATAATTAGCGGGACCCACGTCATAAATCAAGTAGGGCGTCCTTCCTTCGGGATTCCCGAGATAGTGCCGGGAAGTGGGAATAATGCAAAGGTGGAGTGGAGCCCGAATGAAAAGGTGAAAAGATGGCAGCTTTGGATGCAAAAGAAACAGCTTTCATTAGCGATTATAATGATGCTTAAGGTAGAGATTATGCACGTTCACAGTAATATGTCGGAGATGATTTGGGGGAGAGAGAGAGAGAGAGAGAGAGAGAGAGAGAGATGGGCCCCGCCGCGGTCATGTGGTTGCATGCCACGAAGCGAAGAGAAAATAAAGTTTCGGATTGATTCGAAATCGAACGGTGGATTTTTAGGGAGTTTGAAATTCTGCATCGGACGGCTCAGGGCTGAGAACTCGTCAAACCTTTCATTCAATTGCATGCATGCGCATCCCAAGACAAATGCACAAATGGTAGTAGAGGAAGCTTTCGGACTAGAATCATCAATCAAACAATCGGACCAAAAAAAATCCACCCGGTTCCAAGTTTCAAGAGTGGATATTGAGTACTTATTTCAATGGGTAAGTTTTAAATTATAAATAGATGAAACCTCAAATGAGTTATTGTAATTTTTTTGTTTATATCTAAACGTAATTTTGCAGTATTCTATAGTGTATGATGATAAGTATGATTTGGAATCATTGCTTGAGTTTTCATTTTATGATCGTGACTTTGACTTTGTTATTATTTCATTTTCTTCTCATATCTAAATATAAGTTAAGGTAAGTTGATTATAACAGTAAGTGGTGGTTATTAAATGCGATAATTTATTGTAATTGTTAATTAATGATATAGGTGTAAATTGGGTAAAACTTAGAACCCACTTGAAATCTATAACAACATGGGTTACAAGGTATGCATAAAAGATTTGGTGTTCCAAAAAATAAGGAATCAATTTTAACGAGTAAGTTTCAAGTATAACACGTGCGAAATTTAAAACCGTTTACTCCTAACAAATGATACATGAATATCAAAGCAATGTGCAATGTCCTCAAGCTTTTAGTTTGTGCAACATGGCCCTTGAACTTGGAATCAAATGTTCAACATGGTCTCTAGACTATTAGACAGAGACCACATTAAGGATTTGATCAACATAAATAAAAGTTCAATGACGATATTATATTGTAAATCAAAATTTTGATACCACGCTAAATAAATTAAAAGTTCAAACATGTTATTACATATTGTGTTAATGTTTGGGAACTATTTGTGTCGTTTTTTCATTTGGAACCTACTGAGATTCGGGAGACCTTATTTTTTTCAAAAAAAATATATTAGAAGACGAAATTATAGAATATGAGATGATTAGGTCCGATTGTGCAGGATTCCGACAGCAGGAAAAGCCGGCACGTGCTTGCGACGATGATGTTCGCTAGACCGGGATCAAGGGTTGTTATTATTATTTAAAAACAGAACAGACAAACTTAATACTAGTAGTAATTTGCAGAACTCATGTTCTTGAAACGGAGAGCTGGACCTCATACCTGAAAACACGCGACTAGACACGTTCTCGCCTTCATTTAAACACGGAATGTCCCGCTTGTAGAATTGTATTGTTTCATGTCGGAAATTAAGGAATTTCTTCTTTTTTTGCCTCTTCCTCATAAATTTAAATAAGTATTGGTAAGTAGAAAAAAAAGTCGATAAAACAAATTGGCCAATAACCATCTTTTCCAAAAAACTTATTGATCGATATCATGAAAAATCATAAATTGATATTTCTATGATGAATTTATCTTAAATGCCAAATTGATATATTTGTGATAAATATATCATTTACCATCAAATTGTTAATTTGGATGATATATGACACTTGACAAGTGCTTTGGTTATATTAACTTAATTTAATGAAAATTAATCGATGGTAAATTTGTCATAAATGCATCATTTTAGGGTTTTTGATAGTTAAAAATTAATTTGAGGTAAAATTGTCATAAATGTACTAATTTAGATTTTTCATGATATTAACTCCAAACTTATTGATAATTTACTAATATCTTTACGAAATCATCAATTTTTTTTAAGAAAATTCCAGAAAATGAGCTCAAAGTGCATTTATTTTCTCAAATAAGGGTTTATAGTAAACCTTATTTCAATTAGGGGCTTGACTTTCCAATGATCAAAAACATTTTTGTTATTTACCATTTTTTTTTGCTGGCCAACCATCGACAATGCCATAGAGGGCTAGGTGAGGCCAGCCCTTACCAATGATTGGCGAGGGGTAAGGGTAGAGGGCTTGGCAACCCTTGTCAGGCCTCACCAATGGTTGCTAAGAAAGAAAAAAAAGAGAAAAAAAGAATATTTGGACGAAAATGGCTGGCCAACCACCAACGATGCCATAGAAGGCTAAGTGAGGGGCTAGGTGAGGCCGGCCCTTACCAATGATCGGCGAGGGCTAAGGGTAGAGGGCTTGGCAACCCTTGTTGGCTCTTACCAGTGGTTGCCAAGAGAGAAAAAAAAAGAGAAAAAAAGAATATTTGGACGAAAATACCTTTGACTGGTTGGAAAATTTAGCTTGTTGGTGACCTGCGAGATCAAGCCCTAATTTAAGACAACTATGGTCCTTTAGGCTATTATTTGAAACAACTATGACTACTTCAAATCTTTGTTTGAAACAATATTTACTTCGGGACCTTTTTTGAGAAAATAAGGGCATTTCAAGCCATTTTTTAGAATTTTCCTTTTTTTTTTGGTATGTAAAGTACCGATTCTCATTTGCATAATTAAGCAGAAAATTTGAATTTGTGAACTCCCGTATGAGCCAACTTAAATAAGGACGGCTTACCAATTTTGGTCGGATTAAATTACCAACTAATTTATGGTTGCCGAATCATATGTGAGCTATTACCCACTTTTAATTGCTACTTAGGGTGCGTTTGTTTCGCGGAAATCGTACCATTTTTATAAAATGTTTTCCTTGAAATCATTTTTATAGAAAATGATTAGTTTTCTTGTATTTGATGATATGTAAAGGCGTTTGGATCGTATTTGGAAAATGGTTGAATAACATTTGAACTAACAATTTACACTAGTGTGCCTCTCACTTTCAAATTGTGCCACAGCCATAGGGCTCATCTCATTTGTTGACTGGAAAAAAAAGAGAGATTTTGGAAAGTAAAAGAAAATGACAGAAATGACTTAATAAAAAGGGAATGATCTAAAGATTTGATAAAGACAGAAAGTGTTTTCCCTTTTCCATGCACAAGAATTCATTTTCATAAAATAATATATAATATTTATGTTGACTGGAAAGTTTTTTCCATTGACCAAATCGTTTTTGGAAAAACAAACAGCGGAAAGTCCGGAAAATACTTTTCGAGAAACTACTTTCATTGAAATAAACACACCCTTAGTATTTAATTCTCTGCAATTAACAACCCCTTATAATTACAACTCCATTAATAGATTACCCACCTTAATTGGAATGATTTAAAAAAATTTACCAGATTAAATTACCAACTAGTTTTGAATTATTATTAACTCTTTCAGGATTTGACCACCGCAAAAAAATAAAAGCCCTGGAAATGGAACAATAAAATCGCCTTTCATGTATTTTCGCGATAAACACGATAAATCATGCGATGGCGATGCTATAGATGCAAGAAATATTTTTTAATTATTTTAATCTAGTTCAACTTTAAGGATAAGATCGTAAGTTTATTTTATTACAAACTTTATACATCCAAACAGAGTTTTTTGGTAATCTCAATACCTCTTGGCCCAGAAAATGTAATTCAGGAAATTCAGGAAATTAAGGACGCAGAGGAGGGCGTAGTAGAGGTCCAAACGCGCCCGGTTCAAATCGTTCCCGCCGAGCCACTCCCTCCCGAACCTCGCCGTCGCCGAGTTGATCGCCGACACCAGCGCCGAGCTCAGGAAGAACCCCATCGACGTCGAGCACCACGCGAGCGCGGTGCACACGCTCCTCATGCTCCCGGGGGCCTGGGAGTAGAAGAACTCGAGCATCCCGCCGAGCGTCAGCATGTCCGAGACCCCGAGCAGCAGGTACTGCCACGCCAGCCAGAACACGGACAGGACGGCCCCGTCGGCGGCGGTGGCAGCCCTGCGCCTCTTGGCCTCGACGGCGGCGGCAATGGCCATGGACCCGGATGCAAGGGCCAGGCCAAGCCCGATCCTCGGCAGGGGCTCGAAGATCCTGCTTATCTTCGCGCGGGGCTTGTCCCCGACCGGGCCGCGGAAGCGCTCGTAGATGGGGATCGAGGCGAGCATGATGGCCAACGGGAGGACCGTGAGGGACTGAGTTGGGATTCGGAAGTCGCCGACTATTCTGTCCATGATGGCGCCTTGCTCGACGGAGAAGGTCTGGAGCTGAGCTAGGCAGCAGTTCATCAGGATCGTGCTCGCGAAGATCGGGATTAGTCCGATGAAGGCCCTCGTCTCTTCGACCTCGCTCGCGCTTACCGTGCCGTCGGCCAGTGCCTTGTCCAGGAACCTGCAAATCATGCACGCAGCGCGACTTCGTTATACAGATCAGGTGGTGAAATGAGGCAGCTTTGAGTGTTTTCCAAGAGCAAAAGTCTAATCTTTGCTGATTCGATTAGGTGATAACGAGGAACGCCGATCAGTACTTGATCGATCTCTGTATAAGAGCAACATTAGTCGAGCCTCGTCGACAGAAAGATAAGAACTCGATCTTACTTGTACTTTTCAGGATGCCTTCCGTTAGCTGCAAGTGCATCGCCGACTTCTGAATTTGCACCGGTTCTTCTGGATATCTCTGCCGAGGAAGCTTTCCGATTCCGGGCCGCCGATGTGAGTACCTTATAAAGAGGAGTGAAAGCGGTGTCAGTTTAACGAAAACCGAACACGAGCATCGACTATGCGCTTTCGTTCGGTAATAATCGTTAATCCGAGGCACATCACCTTGAAAATTCTGGCGATCGCGCTTCCTCGGGGAAGCTTGTACCGGTAGCAACGAAGCCCGGACACGAAAATGGCGAGGGCCAGAGACAACGCCACGATCAGTATATTGAAGCTCCATCGCCAGCCCAAGTTCTCCTCCACCCAGACCATGACGGTCGCCGTCACGAGGCCGCCGGTGCACAGGGAGAAGAAGAACCAGTTGAAGAAGGCTGAGACGAGCCTCTGATTGCAATGGTCGAGCTGGTCGGCGCCATGCGTCGGCAGAGACGCCTTGACCCCGCCGACACCCACGGCCATCGCGTAGAGGCCGAAATAGAGGACGGCAGCTTGGGACTTGTCGGGCGTTCTCCGGCTTGGAGGTTGGAGTGATTTGGAGTGAGCTTGAATCGTCAGTATGATCAGTCCCTACAGAACGAAATTTGCACGTCTTACATGCATATTCTGGGCAAATGATCAAGTAAATTGGCAACCGTTTAACCGTACCAGCAATTCGACAGCGCAGGAGACGACGAAGGTCGTGAATCGGGTGAGGAAGGAGTCGCTGACGAAGCCGGCAAAGATGGTGAGGAGGAAGGAGGTGCCCATGAAGTTGGTGACCATGTTCGCGGCGACGGCGGTCGGGTAATGCATCGTCCCTGTGAAGTAGGCCACGAAGTTGGTGGCGTTCGACAGGAACACCGTGTTCTCCAGCACTTCCACCACTAGACAATGCCCAGAAATCAAGAGTACAGTTGAGCAAGAACTCGTTCCGAAGTACATGCAGCGTCGCGAAATTACATGAATTCGGAAAGACAGCATTTGAATTGATGGATGAATGAAGAGATGTCGGAACAAACGTCCGGTCCGGTGGTTACCATAGAAATTATTAGATTAAATAAATAATAAATCATATTTTATATAATACCTTAAATTCTTAGAATGGTTTATTATGGTCTCACGAAATCTAATAGAAATCAATCGTCGTTCTCATGCATATACGAAATGAGCAGGAACCTAACGAGAAACAAGATGAATTACCGCAGGTCAGGGATGCGGGTCTTATGCCGCCGTGCTCCTCGGAATTGGCTTTCCTTCCTTTCCAATCCACGAATTCATCCCTCTCGTCTGCTCTCATTTCGGTATCCTGCACTTCACAGAGAAATCATTACAGAAAAAATTGACTTCATCATCAACTCAACTGGTTGGCGGTTCGTTTCGTTTCCTGACAATCCCAACTTGGCACGCACAAAAGAAGCGGAACGGGCAGCGATCGGGACCCGAAGACCCCCGAATGATAACGAAAACGCAGAGAGAGAATCGGTATGAACATCAGGCGAATGAGCTTACCGGTCTTTGGCGGGTTGTCCCCGGGAAATCGACGAAACAAACAGAAAAGCTTACCATGGAGAAATCCACTGAAACTGAAGAACAAATTGTCGACGGAGCCTTGCTGTTTCGTGCAGAGGGATCAAAGGTGCATCCAAGACATCACATACATGGACGAGAAAAGATGCGCACAATGCCAAGACAGGCTCCTTAGCTGGTGCACCTAAAGTGCCAGGGTCAAATAGCCGAGGCGCGCATTGAATGCCTTGCCAAGTAATGGAAGCGAGAACCGGACCAACGACGGTGCTCTAACCCAATTGACCTTACAATCCCCCATCGGATTGCAATGTGTTGCGAGCGAAATCGAAACGTGCCATATTCGGCATAGTCATTAAATCACCTGCGTTTTTTAGTACATGATGCCCAAATTTGACTTTGCTTCGTTTCCATTCTGGCCCTTCTCTGCATTTATGTCCTTTGCTGACTTCGTCTCGGGCTCTTGACTAGACAATGAAGAAACACTGAGCCTCGTTCGTAGCACTGCCCTCCTGAGTATTTATTGCCAACTCTACATGTCTTTGCTCATCTGAAACTTGTTGCCATAAAGTTTTAATGTACACGACGTCCTCGAATTTAAAAGTTTTTCCGTTTATCAGGGCATCGATGCATGTGCCATGTACCTTTAGCAAAGTATTTTCTGTATAATTTTTCCTTTATTGTGTACGTACATTTTATTATAAATAGAGCCTTATACATACAAACTCACCTTCTTCTTTTTTTAATTGATTCCTCAAATCTTCTGTTTCTTCCCTATTTCATGTCGTGGTATCTGTTCTAGCTTTCGCATCCCTTTCTGATTGGGTTCTTTTTTCTTTTTTCTTTTCCTGACTTTGTTGCCGTGGAATCGTGCCGAATTTGAAAAAAAAAGAAAAAAAGATAGTGCTCCGGTGTAGAATCCGCAAACCAGAAAAAAGCTTTTTTTTTTTTTTACCTTCTTTTTTACTAATACCATGCCGAGAAATCAAATCTCAACTTCTAGGAAGAGTTAGGATCCAAATGCACCGACGTGTTTGACCTACTTTCAAATCTAGCTCGACAAACCAGTTCTCGGGTCAGCGAGGAGTAGTTTGTTCAGACCCAGCCCATCTGGGGGCTTCCGGTCCAAGCCCAGTTTGGAAGAGGCCCATTCAACATGAGCCCTGGGCTAAGTTGGTTCTTCCCGAGTTAGGTGCCCAAATCGGGTTCATCGTATTTTGGAGGGAATCCATACCAGTCTCTTCAACCCAAATATATTCCTCACCCATTTTTTGGTCCCAGGAGTTCCGGCGAGCCCTCGTCACCAAAGACAAAGATGGTTTCCGAATGTCCTGTTTCTAACCAATGGAAGGCTTGCATGGCACTGGAGGAAATGTAACCGGCTTGTTCAAACTTGGATCGGAAACTGCATCACTTCGGAGATTGCAGTTGGACTCACTCCAATATAGGACGTGAAGGCCATGTGGAAGAACATCAAAGAAATGTACGGAATGCTGGACCAGGTCACTAATTTTTCACTCATTTAGGTGATGTCCAAATCAAAGCAAGGCAAACTTGCGGTCATCATTATTCTTTTATAATTTCAGAAAATAATCATGTACCTTTAGGGAAGCATCTTATGTATATGTATATTTTTTATTGTGTACATATATTGTATTATAAATAGAGCCTCAAGAATACAAGATTTCTATCAAAAAGTAATACACATTTTTCACATACATCCCAAATCCTCGGTTTCTTCTCTATTTCATGTCAAAAGTGGTACCAAAGTGTGCACTTCCGTTTCATAATATTCGTCAATCAAATCGAGAATCGTGATGGAAAAAGAGAAAAACGCAGTGCTTTGCACATTACCAAATGAAGAGCACGAGACCCCTTGATTTAATGCAACGGTATTTTATTTATCAACTGGACGACAAGAATGAGTCGCATTGATCACTCCCTTACTAAGTAAAATCATCAGAGATTGTGTTTTCTTTCATTTGAATTTTGTTAGTGCGACGTTTGATTACCATATAAATAAAAATTATCCAAACAAAAAAGTTTTGTCCGATTTATTTTCATCATGTTTAGCTAATTGTTGGCTCTTGGTATGGTATTTTCTGTTTATTTTCACGTAAGGAGATTTCTCATGCGGATTTTTATGAGTGAAAATGAATAAGATAGCTCAAAATAATGATAAGATCAATAAAGAGTTCTCTTCATAATTTTGTTTTTTAAGAGATTGATTATGAAATTATGACTGTTTTACAGTATGAGATTCCTATATGAAAATGTAAATGTATAATTACAGATGACAATATCGAATTTAAATTACGAAATTTTAGCCATATATATTAGTCATATATATATTTAAGGAATTAAATAAACTTCTCGATTAAAAAAATTATAGATTTGTTCTCTCGAGTGGGCTTTTTAAAGAGCAATCGGCCCAAACGATATGATCCAAAATCTTCGAACAAGAGTGGGCCTCCGCAGCCGATGTTATTGGGCTTAGTCCAGCTTCAGGCCCATCACGGAGACGAAACCTCAGCCTCCTCCTCGCTCCAACATATATAAAGGGGTCGCTAAACCCTAGTTCCCTCCTCGTTCCTCTCTTTCGGAGTTTCGCAGCGGAAGAGCTCGGCGCCGTCTTCCTTAGGTCTGTAGCTCTCTCTTTTGACGGAGTTCGTATGTTTGGCTCGTCGAGTCTCGATTTCGTTGCACCTTACTGTTCTGTAGAATGTCGATTTCGCGTGCTCGATCTTCTTGTTCGGTTCTGGGTTCTAGTTTCGCTTCAGCGCATGGTTGCTGCTGTTGTTGTTGAGCGTGCGTTCTTCGTGAGGAATAAGGATGTGCTCGGTCGGCGGAGCATGAATTAGGTTGTGTCGAGTCGAAGGTTATAGCTGCCGAGATCTTCATTTGGAATCGCATCGCGATGCTCCGTCGCTGGAATGTCGATTTCGCGTTCTCGATCTTCTGGTTCGATTCTGGCATTCCTTCTAGTTTCGTTTCAGCGCACGAGCTAAGCTGTCGTTGCTGCTGCTGCTGTTGAGCGTGCGTCTTTTCGTGAGGAATAAGGATGTTTGGTCGGCGGGGCATGAATCAGATTGTGTCAAGTCGAAGGTTCCAGCTGCCGAGATCTCCATTTGGAGATGCGCGGTCGCTGATTCGATTGATTTTGAGCTTGTGACTTGTGTTAAGTGGTGGTGCTCTGCTGTGGTTTTTATGGTGTAGGTGATTGTTGCACCTTCTAGGGTGATTATGCGTGCTGAATGTTTGTTTCTTTTTTGTCTTTTGGTATTAAAATGATGCAGAAGCAATGGCTGTCCCTCTGCTAACCAAGAAGATCGTGAAGAAGCGCGTGAAGCAGTTCAAGAGGCCCCAGAGCGATCGTAAGATTTCCGTCAAGGTATGAAAATTGCAAAGAGCATGCATTTTGTATTTTCTAACCGTGCAGACATCAGTTAGTGTTGTCGATGTGGGCGCATGCTGAATCATTTTGATGCAGAATTGTCTTGTTTAGGTTGTCTTTATATCCAAGGTTTCGGAATCTGTTAGTTTTGTTTAAAAGCTCTAATGCTCTTGAAGGAGGCTTTGATGGGTGTTGAATTTTATTGTGTGTGGTTGGATCGGTGGATGTTTTACAAGGTTCATTATCATGAATATCTCTTTACAATTGATGGCACACGCTGAGAGGTTCTGAACTCTAGAATTTGGGTAGTGAAATCTGTCATGACTTGTACACTCGGCAGAAGCCTGGAGGTACCCTGAGCAAATAGGGGTGCTCATTTGGTTTTTATTTACAGGATTGTGTTGTAGGAGTCTTCTCTAAATTTATCACAGAAATACTGGCAGTTAAACTATGTTTCTTCAAACAGAGTTCTCGTTTGTTGGTGTCAGCATATTTTTTTTCTTTCAAAAATGACTCATGGGAAGGATTAAATTATGTTTCTTTGTTTGATTGATTATCTTGGTCTTATCTGGTTGTCTGCCTCAGTTCAAATATTCCAGAAGAGAATTGAATTTGTTCTGAGTTGCTGAAAGATATTTTGCGAATGATTTTTAATATGAATGTCCCTGCCTTAATTGCTGAGATGAAAGATTATTGGTCAATCTATCATCAATTTTTTAATCTCTGAATAGATGTACCGGGTATATAAGTTCATCTCTTTGACGAATAAACTCTCATATGCAGACAAACTGGCGGAGGCCTAAGGGTATTGATTCACGTGTAAGGAGAAAGTTCAAGGGATGCACTTTGATGCCCAACATTGGTTATGGGTCAGACAAGAAGACCCGCCATTATCTTCCTAATGGATTTAAGAAGTTTGTGGTGCACAATGTCAGTGAGCTGGAACTTTTGATGATGCACAACAGGTATGTTGCCGGTGTCTCCTTTTTTGTCCTTACATCTTGAAAATGCTCTTTGACAGAGCCACTCTGGGGTGGTTAACTATCTGAGGTTTGCTCTATCTTAGTTGTGATTGCTTGCTCACAGTGTCTTGACCCAATTTCAGGACTTACTGTGCTGAGATAGCACACAATGTGTCTACCAGGAAGAGAAAGGAGATAGTTGAGCGGGCAGCACAACTAGACGTTGTTGTTACCAACAAGTTGGCCAGGTTGCGCAGCCAGGAGGACGAATGAGCTTGAGATGCATCTCTATGTTTTCAAATGGCAGTGTATTAGTTCTTATCGTAATCTTGGATGGGAATTTTCTCATGATTTTGTTTTGGCTTTGAAAGGAAACATTTAGGTTTTTCATCGTATCGATTCAGTTGTCGAACATCTTGCACTGGCTATCTCTAATACTTTATTTGATGAGGGTATTAAATCTAATTTGCCTTTTGTTTTCGTTTCCCTATATTGTTCAGTTACCTAGAGGCATTCTCGACTGTTGTCTTGGGGCGTGTGGTTGCCCCAGGTATCTCCAACATTACACGCTTAACGTGTGACTTTGGCAGTTTCAATGGGGTACACTTAGTATCACGCGGAGACTTGTCACATTTGATAGCTCGGAGAGCGCCACAGAAGTTCACTGATCTGTTGACTCATGTTTTTGATGTCCTTACTGCTTTTATCGTCTAGAGAGATCGGGCGAATGTAATCTTGCGTGGTTTTGATATGGATTCTTGAAGTGCCGGCACTTGCACTTCATCAAAAATTTCATTATAGGTGCAGACCTATAGCTGTAGAAATAGGAATAATGGCCCCAGAGACGATACGGTTTCTTTGAAGTAGAGTGAGATTGAGGAACGGGTTTGTGAATACCATCATGTGACTTTGGCTGTTTCAATGGGGTACACTTAGTATGTATGCGTAGACTTGTTACATTTGATAGCTCGGAGAGCGCTACAGAAGTTCTCTGATCTGTTGACTCATGTTTTTGATGTCCTTACTGCTGTCATCGTTTAGAGAGATCGGGCGAATGTAATCTTGCGTGGTTTTGATATGGATTCTTGAAGTGCCGGCGCTTGCACTCCATCAAAAATTTCATTAAAGGTGCAGACCTATAGCTGCGAAATAGGAATAATGGCCCTGGAGACGATACGGTTTCTATGAAGTAGAGAGAGATCGAGGAACGGGTTTGTGAATACCATCAGTATTTATATGAAGGCAATGATCGATACGGAGGCTTTGGCCAATAAGGAGAGGGGGCATCAAAATGTTTTTTCCCCATCGCCCTCCATAGTCCCTAGGTTTGCATTTTCTAAGCGAGTCTGTCTATGAAAAGAAATACGATGAGACTCTGATGTTAGGCAGGGGGACCGAAAGCCCATACAAACTAAAAAGCTTCTTTTAAGCCTTTATGCGCTTTGTGGGAAACTTTAGGGACACATCAAAAGACGGCAATTTTCAAACAAGGTGTCCTGACTCTCTTTAATGGTTCATTGAACTTCCAAATAGGTAGATGGGAAAGTAACACATATCGACATATAATTTATATCGCCTGACATGACTAGTTGGCGCATGACTGAAAGTTAAAGAAAGCACTAGTGCTGATAATTTTCTACGTGATTCGTTCCACATCACACTAGGGATTTAGTTCTGGTGAAGTGCAATCTTGTCAATGCAATTTGGCGATGGAGCACTCGACTTGGACTTTGGAGGTTCACCCGAACTTCACTCGTGACCGTCAACTTCGGGGTCATCTTCACTCGAACAGAGCCCGAAGAAAATTTGATCACGAAAGGGCGAGGCTTGCTTTTCTTCTGATTTGAAAGGTCTCCAGTGCTTCAGCAGACTTTCATCGGGCTGTAATATCGTCTCCTTTTGGGAGATGAATGACTCGACAGCCACGCAAAAACTGTGACCGACTTAGGTGCGCCATAAGACGCCAAACCCGATTCCCACGTCTTAAGGGAATCCATACGAGCATGATTGGCGAGTAGAGGCTTGAAGATCGCGTTGAGTCTAGACATAACACAGTCTAAACAATCATTTCGAGTCTAGGATGGCTCCTCCTTCCCCTTCTTCAAACCCCAATTCACATGTAACGGGGGACGATCTTCGAACTGGAGGTGCGAATAGTTAATTAAGAGAACGGGCGTGAGCTCGGATTGAAATTAAGAGAAGATATAATCAAAGCTTTAAAGAAAAAAAGTTGCCCATTTCCGGTCTTCACGGGGTATTGCGCCTGGCGACCATTTCATCCTCACTCCATGGACCGTCCTATGCCTTCGTCAAGTGTCAACAGTCAAGGACGACTCTCGGGGCATGAAATCTTGGACCATCGAAGAAGTCAAGACTCGTGAGGGGTAGCATCCTCATTCTAGAACAGAACTAATGTGAAACCATCCCAACGCGTCCCATACGATTCGGCACCTATATTTTATGGCACCACGATAGAGTTGCAAATAGTAAAATCAATGTACGCCACGTTCCGATGGATTGAGTACCCATTTTTTCTTTCACGCAGTTTACATCTACCCCACGCCCGTGAAAGTCTTCATCGTGCTCGTCTACGCATCGAATATTCATCGTTCATCTAATTTATATAATTTGGAAAGGAATATTTCAGGGAACTCGTGGATGACAATTTGACACAAAATTCCAATGGACAACTTCTCCATAAGTTGGAATCCAGTAGGTAGCAACCTAAAGAGAAGAAAAAGGGGTTGAGTTCATCTAATTTAGTTTCCAAGTTGTCTGATTATATGCTGTAACGTGGGTATAATGTTAATAGAGACTCGAGAGCAACCTCGAGAGATCAATGATCAAGGACCACGTCAATGTTGTTAGGCTTAGCATGTGAAGTACAGCAGATAATTTGGAAGACAAAACACGAAATAGCCACTACAAGTCAAACCCCCTCAACCCAAAAAAATAAACAAAGGGATAAAGGAATATGAAATCTTAAAACTTATCACGAAAGTGCGATCGAGTTTTAAAACTTAAAAATATAAAATTAAATTATAAAATTTTCTACAAATGTGTAATTGAGTTCCAAAACTTTTAAAAAGTGTAATCAAATCGTAAAACTTATCAAATTAATCAAATCAAAATCAAGTCATTTCCTTGATAACATTTTTTGAAAGTTTTAGGATTTTGATTATACTTTCGTGTCAAGTTTTATAACTTTTAGTTCACTTATCCCTAAAATAAAATAGTCCAAGAAAATAAAAAAAATAATGATAATAATTTAAGATCTCTCTACAATTACTTATCTATTTTTTTTGGGAGGAAAAAGAAGCAAAATTATGACTAAATGGGGTTGAAAAGGTGGTGCTTGAACCTGAGGGGATATTCAATGGAATTTTATTACCTTGGAGGGAGGGAAGTCGCCACGCAATTTGGTCAATTTTTGGGTTCCTATCCGCAATTATTATTTGCTCTTAATTTTAGTTAGCCATGTACCACACTCTACATATCCTCCTTTCAAATCTTTTCGAAGGCGATTTGCTGGATAAAGTCAATCTCTTCGCATCGTTATCGTTCTAATAGTACTTTTGACCCACGTATGTGACAAGGAAAAAAAGAAAAAGGCAAATTGTTCGGTCGGTTGTTCGCGAATTAATGTCATGAATAGTGTCAATGGAAGGAGGTCAATTCTCTTTTAGTAGCCTAAAGTTATGCAATTGTTGAAACTTTCAAATCTATTTAATTTTTTTAATTCATTCGTAAATCTTTCAATTGTGTTAATTAAATCTTAAACATTTTTATATTTTGTCAAGTGAGTCAACCTGATTAGTTATTATCGGAAATCACTAATGCTAATATTAGTTGTTTTATATAGCATGGTTAGTATTGATATAGACTTTTTAATAATATATATTTTTAATTTTCTTTCTTTACTTAATTTTTTTAAACTAAGGGCTAACAAGGGTTGTCAGCCAGCCTTCGCTAGTCACTATCCAAGGACTCACCAAAGGAAGGGCATGCAAACCCTAGCTTAGATTTGGTGAAGGTCGCGACACCCTCACCAGATCTAGGCCTAGCGAGGGTTGGCCGATGACTTTACTAGCCCCTAGTCCAAAAATATATATAATTATAAAAATTCAATAATTATTTAAATGTCCATGTGAATATTAGTCGTGTTACATAAGATAATTGGTATTTAGATTAGCATTTCCTACCAAAATTAATGAATAGAATTAATTGACAAATCGTAAAAAGGCTAACAACCAAATTAGTATAATTGAAAGATTTATAACTTTTTTTCGTAATTTTCCATGTATTCATATAGAGCTCCATTTGTTTCGTGTAAAATAGAATGATCTGAAAAATATTTTTTTTAAAATGAGCAATAATATGACTTATGAAAATAAATGAACATAATTTTTTTCATCATCCACATAAGTGTTTAGACATATATTGTTGTTCCCAATAAAAAAAATATTTCATTGACCAATTATCCCAAATCATTCATTTTTTGCTAAATAAATGGAGCCTCGGTCGTGTGACTCTCATCAACCTCCACACAAATTATGACTAACCATTTGGGCAAAAGTTCGAGAGTAACATGTGAGAGTTAAAATAGGAGTAGGTAATTCATTTGGATGGAGCCGAGTCGAGCGAATCAAGAGATCAAATGCTTAAAACAATTTACTTCACACCAAAATACACGAATTTCTCGCTAATTAGTTTCAATATGCCACGTGAGTGATCACGTTCAAAAAGATATTATTCAAATTATTAATTTTTCACGAAACAAATGGTACCGACATCTAAAGATAGGTGATTAGTCACATTCATGCTAAAGACCATAGAGGTGTGGTGAAATTTGACTAAATCACTCACTTTGAACTCTACCCAACTACCCCAAAAAAAAGTATTATCCCACAAAACACGAGATTTATTTTAAACTAAAGTTAGACATTATAGAATGGCGCATGCTCGCTAGAAGTGACGTTTCCCCACTAGCACGTGAAGGAGGAGGACCTAACTCCGAATATGCCCAGCAAGCTCCCGCATCTCTCGCGTGAACATTTACGCTTTTCCCTACGGGCATGGACATACAAATGATGTCGATGGAGACAATTCCGTAGGTCGGCACGTGTGATTAAATTTCGAAAAAGAAAAATCCTAACTCGAGAAATTTATGGTCATGATTAGGAGGGACTATCCGAAAGATGTGTGCAGACTTCGACATTTATGGCCATCGCCGATCGATTCACTTTCCTTTTCTGGACATTCACGGGCGCGCTCAGGGGATGGGGCATCTCGCGCCGGTGGAGCAGAAGGCGTTCGATCGATCGATGGATCGGCGTCGGATCGCGTCGGGAAGCGGCGCGCCGTCGACGTTGAAAATGAAGTTTTGGTGCTCGGACGCGAGAAGGGAAGGGAAGGGAAGGGAACTTTGGATCGTGTTAGGTTTTTGCTGGCACGTGCATGAGTTAATGAGTACAGGTGCGTACATTATTTGGCCACCGAAAAAGTAGAAGACACCCACCACCACCCCGCCAGGTACTGTACAGCTGCCCGGAAATTAAAGCAGGACGTTGCTTCGAAGCATGTGCACGGGGAGATTTTGTTGGGGGCCGAACCGTCAGATAAATTGTCAGAAAATATCTATTGTAATGTTATGGCGATGGTTTTGGTTTTAACTTTCTTCTTTTTTTAATTTAATCGATTTAATCTTTAAAAATTTTGACCATTTGTGGATATAATCAGTTAGATCAATTTTGACGGAAAATGCGGATATAATTGTTTAGTCTGCATTGATTATATGACATGATTCGATATTGATATGAATATTTTTCCTTTTTTTAATCGATCGTTTCTCCTTAACAAAATAAGGTTGATCGATTGCTAGCCATAGAGCAAAAGTAATGTGGACCTTGCCAAATTTGTGTGAGGACTACTCCTCAGCTAGCAAGCGGCGAAGGTTGTTGTGACCCTGGCGAGATGAGTGCAAAGGTCATTATAGCCCTAACCTCACGATTCTGGCAAGGTTAGGGCCGCGAAAGGCAAGCAGTCTTTGCCTATGATTGATGACCTCCATCCACCCTTATAAAGAGATTAATAATGAAAAAGAAAAGGAACAAAAAGTATAAAAAATTCAGAAATTAAAAATAAAATCATAAAAATTATTTATATTATCGCTAATCATGTCACATAATATAATCAACATTTATGTTTGCGATTTTCGGACTAGATTGATTGAAAAGGTTATATGAATAAATTGTTACAATGATTATAATTAAATTAATAGATTTAGAAATCGCCTTAATAATTATCCCGCGTAGATCGATGCAATTCGAAATGAATTGAAGCGCACGGTACGCTTTGGGGTCCACGCCAATTCAACCTCGACGCGTACGGGAAGGTGCTGCGCGTGTATTCTTCCGAGAAGCACAGGTGGTCCCCTCGTCGATCTTTTAAGGTGAAAAAAAAAAATGGAGGACGTTGAGCGGACATGGACCCAACTACAGCATCGAAACAGAACGTAGATCATTTCCATTTTCAATGATACTATGAAAAGTCTCATATTAATACGTTTGTGATGAATTTATCTCAAACTGATATGTTTGTGAACAAATTTATCTTATATTGATTTTTTTAAATTTTACTATTTAATTGCTGAGTTAAATAACACATGACAATATCGGCTTAAAATTTTATTTTTCGTTTGTCACAATTATGCTTTTGTGGTTTTTTGTTTGTTGCAAATGTACTACTTTGAGGTTTTTGACGGTCAAAAATTATTTTATGAATTTTAAGACTTTTTGGAATTATTTGGGTAAATTTGTCACATGTATATCAATTGGTTTTATGTTTTATTAACCGTAAATGTTAGGTAAAACGAGGACCAAATAAAAATGGATCGCACTTGACGATAAATGATGGAACGCAACATCCTCCCCTACACGAATTCCAAGGACAAATTCAAGTGGATAAAGAGATAGAAGATGGATTCAAAACATTGATCTATAAAAAAAAGATCATTCCTAGGTCATGAAGTTTTATGAAATCAGCCGTGCGAAATCGGGCTAATGCTTTTAAGACATTACTTGGGCATTAAGGTGACCGAGGTGCGGCACGCGTCTCGACCAAAGGATTTGGGTTTTGGTCAAAAGCCAAGACTCGTTCTTGCTTCGGCGGCTCTTCTTCTCCTTTAGGCCAATATTCAAGGGTAAAAAGAGCAGACGGAATAGCCGCCGTCCCGGGGACTTGCCGAGCACCTTCCTCTCGATCTCCTCTTAGATTCGCTTCCATGTGCATTGCATTTTCCTCGTAATTGGGCACGCGCACAACGCGCGATGATCCTGGCGGAATTAAAGAATTTCCGTCCCGACAGGTCGACGACGTAGCAGAGCCATCGTCATGTTTTAGTATTGACTTCGCTTCGGACGGTATTGTTTATGTTGGTCAGCCATTTTGTAAATGATAGAACAAAGGAGGGGGCAAAGTCTACGGAGGACAGTCAGAGAACGGGGCCATGCGTGACGACAAGGGACTACTTTTTAAGAGATGCTTGCTGCCGGCGCCATGGTCCGGCAGGTTGGACAGTGGCCGTTGGCCCAACCTGACCGGACTGGACCCATCATGTGGGAACACTTTATGTTTCTCTTGAATTGTCATTGTTGTTGCAGTGAATTCCTTGTTCTCTATATTGGCATGATGCCTTGTGCGGTAATACTTTGACACATTGCTTATTAAAAAAGTGAGGAAGAGATGCCTGGCGTTGTTACATTCGAGTTCATTGTGATTTCAACTTTATTCGTGGTGAAAGTGAGCTATATAAAAAGCTACTTGGGGCACAATCCTATCTAACCAAATATCCATGTATCCAAGGGCAAAAATTTCGAATCAAGAACTAATTCATTTGGTCATTTTCAAGACATTACGGGTTGGAAAATCTCACTTACAAAAGAGATACCGAACCCAATTCTCAAAATCGTCTAGGGAAATCGACATCATCTATACAAATTGCTCATATGATTCCCAAAAAGGAAAAATAAATAAAAAGAATAATGTCCTAAAAGTTAGAAAACCAAGAAATCATTAGCCTTGGAGGGTTGGTCGCTCAGCTCCTCCACCCAGGCCCTCTTGTTCGCATGATCATCCGTATTCCCATCTTCATCGCCGCCGCCCTTTTCCTTATTCTCGATCTCTTTATTCCCCTCGCCCTCTCCTCCGCTCGCGAAGATTCCCTCCACGAACGCCACCACGTCGAAACCCCCCTTCCTCCTCCTCCCGCCGTCGCCGCCGCCGTCGCTCCTCGCCGCCTCGAGCTCCTCCGCCGGCGGAGGGACGTACGGCGGCCGCTGGATCCGCAGCACCGCGTCCCACCTCACCCCGCTGAAGAACTCGTGGCCCTTGATCCCCTCCGGCCCGATCCGACGACTCGGATCCTTCTCGAGCAGCCGCTTTATCAAGTCCCGCAGCGGCGTGGCCTCGCCCACCAGCTCGGGCTCCTTGGACAGGATCCGATAGAACGTCTCCTTTCGGTTCGACCCCCGGAACGGGGTGGTCCCGTACAGCATCTCGTGGAGGAAGATCCCCAGCGACCACCAGTCCACCGCGAAATCGTGGCCGTCGCCCATGATGATCTCCGGCGCCACGTACTCCTCCGTCCCGACGAACGAGTTGGACTTACCCCCCGCCGCCGCCGGCAGCGTGCCCGGCTCGGCCGCCGGGAAGATGGAGTTGGGGCCGGGCCTGCTCGAGAGGTCCGAGTAGTCCGGCCTGATCCCCGAGGCGCAGAATCCGGGGAGCGGGGAGAAGCGCCTCCTGGACTTAACGGCCTGCAGCTTGGGCTTGGGCATTCGGTTCGGTCGGGGACCACCGGAGAGCATTGAGCGGATTTGGAAGACAGCTTAGTGGAGAGGTCGAAGTCGACGAGCATTATGTGGCCGTCCTCCTGGATCATCACGTTCTCCGGCTTCAGGTCTCTGTACACGATCCCCAGGCCGTGCAAGTACTCGAGCGCCAGAACCAATTCCGCCGCGTAAAACCTGCAGAATGCGCAACAGGCGGTGGAATCAGAGAAACGAATCGCGACGATTGGTGCTTGCGGAACACGCCATTGGCGATGCCGCAAACGAAATCGAGATTTAGCAGATAGAAAGGCGAATCTCCGAGCGGAAATGCCCAATCGGAAGCTCGGGAATCTAACTGAAAAGAACCGGCGGAATAATCACCTGATAATTTCGTCCGAGAACATCTTCTCGGTCTGCTTCTTCCTGAGAGAATTGAGGTCGCGGCCGGGGCAGTAATCGATGGCGTAGCCGACGATCTTCTCCGTCTCCGCCGACACGACGGCGCGGAGCTTCGGGAGCAGCGGGTGGTCGAACTGCCCCAGGACCTCCTGCTCGAAAGCGATCCTCCGGTACTCCTCGCCCTCGCCCTCGCCCTCGCCACCGACCGCCGCCCTCGCCACCTCCTTGTCTCTCTTCTTCTCGAGGTTGTCCCTCAGTATCACCTTCAGCGCCCAGGCCTGGCCCAGGGCCTCGTCCCGGACCAGGAACACCACCCCCTTGGCCCCGCGCCCCAAGGCGGAGACCACCTCCAGGCCCTCCAGGCTCACCGCGGGGACCCGTCGGCCCACCACATCCGCCGCCGCATCGCCGCCGCAGCCGCCCATCACAGAACTCGCCGGCGGGAGGCTTCCGGTCAAAATCCTCTGTTCTCTAGCTGCCACGGCTGCTCAGGTTCGGTCTCAGGTGGTATCCTGGAGAGTCGGCAGAAAAAACTGCTTGCTCCCTAGGTCGCTGGTCACTTTATATAAGAGAGGGAGACCCCTCTCACTTTCTCGGAGCGTGGAGAATGGAATTTTCCCCTATTTTTCATTTTCTTTTATTCAGTGGTGAAGAAGTTTTTTGCGAGACCCGAAACGGGAGAGTCCAGCCACGCTGTTGGACGGTCGATCCTTCCGACACGTGTCGGGAGCCTGGAGACTTTGGCGACGTGGCTTCATCCCGAGCGTGTGCTCCGGTTGAACGTGCCACGGGAGGCAACAACAATGGCTGGTGACGCCCGCATTGACGTCAGAGGGGGGGTTATTTTTTTATTTTTTTGGTCGGAGAGAGGGGGTTATTACGCGCGCGTTTAATAGGTCCGCTTCTAGAAGAGGATCCGGAACGCCGTCGTTTTGGGGTCTGGGTGGGGGGTTGGGGTCAAACCCCTCAATCGGTCAAATCCTTTGGTCATTACTAGAGAGAACTTTCAACTTCAAATCTGACGGGAGCGTAAGGAACAGGGAATTCCATTTTGAGTTTGCTTCGGTGCCAAGTCATACGAACGGTACTTTTTTCGCTTCCCTCATAAAACATCTAAATTTATATAATAAAAAAATTATTTATATACTTATGTGCATGCTACAAAAGTTTCCAATTTTTTTTCGTTTAAAAAAAAAAAACCAAAGTGCTCGTGCCGTGGGTTTTCAATTAAATGAAAAGTAAAATATAGAATCGACGTAGGCCGACGGATCTTTAGTGCGAGTTGATTTACTTAGATAAAAAATGACTCTTTTGCGAATCAGCATCGTCCCAAACATGAAATTAAGTGATTAGGGAAGGAGAGAAGATACGGGTAATTTCACGAAAAGAAATTTAAAACTTAAAAAGAAAAGGGAGAAGAAGATGATGCGGTTCCGTGGAAGATTGATGCGAATGACATATTGGGAGGTGGAGCATCATGATTCGCCGCACGACTTTGCATGCCAATGGTGAGGTGCAAAAGATAGTTGGGAGTTGAGCAGGAAACCGGAGGATCTATTAATGAACGGCGACGATCGCGTGGCACGACTCGAGAAGCCGATACGATGATATGCTTTTTGGGGGGGTGTTGCTGGGTTCAATTATGGTCGGCCAAAAATGGTGATGCAATTCCTAGTTGGAATCTGTTCCCTAAAAGCCTCTATTCTTGGATCCTAGTGACGGGGCGCATCGCATGGAGAGATGCCGATGAGAGGTTGCGATCCGACTTTTTACCCCGACTCGCCTGCTTTTTATGTGCCGGTGCCACCTCTTTTCACGTCATGTAAATGGTCGTCGACTGGACAGTAAACTCCAAATCCAGTCTGGAGCACACATTGCTTGTCTATTCAAATCAATTGTTGTATGAAAACCTAAAGGAATGAGAGGATATTTGATTCGAAGGAGAGCGCTGAGGATTTCTTATTGGATCCGTGCCCTGATGGGCTCGTTTAATAGGAACTTATTCTTTACTTGGTTGGTAGTAGGATTTGAGTGTTAGAATCTTCCGTGTTTCGACTCTAGTTCTTGTTATTTTCCTTAGAATTCACTTGATAGAATAACTCTGTCTTTTTTTAATGATGTCGGTATATTTAAAACTCTTATAACACCCGACTAATTTGATTTATCGCAACAAGCTCTTCATCCCCTCTTTGTTTGGAAAGAACAACGCAAATCCGAATTTTTTCCTCTCATCCGTATGGAGCATAAACTTTGAGCTTGTTAACATACTAAGTTTGATCATGTTGGTCAATTTTTTCGGCGGAAATTAATGATTTGAAAATATTTTCCTAAAAATGAATTAATGAAAAATATTTTCATCGCCCACCAAAATATTTAGGCATAAGAATTATCGATAATGAAAATATTTTTTATTGACCAATTATTTCAAGCGATATGACTGATTTTCTTTAGGAAAGTTCTTCTCAAAATGATTTTCCCTGCAATTCTCATGCAAAAGAGTTTTAACTGATCAAATCCGGGATCAATTTTCGGTGCAAAATATCAAGGTACGTTGCATTTAAAGAATTTGGGTTTACAATAGGATTAGTCCACCCCATTTGCCCAAATGCTGTGGGCTAGTATTGCTATGGATGAGGCCGACGTCCCAAAAATCAATTTGCATATATGAAACTTGCCCAAATGGTGGTCCGCTGGGCCCAAATGAAAAAGAAAGTTGAAATCATGGGGGTTGATGTTTAAATAATGAATTCAACAGGTCCTCTAGTGCAGTGACTTAAATTGTGTCCCACACAAACCATAGCCCACCTCAAGCCAGTTTAGTGGATTTCACCAAACATCTACATTGCTGTGGCAACATTTGAGTATACATATGTCCTGTTAGGGATATTAGATATTTACTTGATCCTACATATCTATCAAGATTGCACATATATCTCATTTTTTATAGTGGATATTCTGATCAATTGTATTTGATACTATGTTTATCTCGTTTTATTTAGTTTTCCAACAAAATCTATAAAAGGCTCATGTACTGTTCATCATGTATATTGAAATATATTGAAAATTTCACCATTTCCTCCGTTCTGTATTTTTACATCCAACTTGTACATATTTATTTGTACAGACGTATTTTAGATCCAACGAAAGATCAAGTGCTATCACGAGTCTGACTAATTAATCTAACTCGCGTTTATTATATTGGGTGAGAGAACTTTCTTCGACATTTGCATCTAGACAAAATTATTTACCTAAACCCATATAAATCATCATTTATATATCTCTACCTTACATTTGCATCATGTTTCTCTAAACGGCACGTGGACGGATAGCAATCCGATTTTGACGCGTTGAAAACCAATAAGCACTAAATAAGCACAAGAAAGAAAGAGATAAGAACAACATGACCGATTCATGGATCGCAAAGATTATCAATTAGGAGATGATTTATCTACTTTAAATATGAACTCATAAGTTTGCGCATATGCTCGAGTACATCGAGTGTTATATGAGCTAGGATGAATGGCCATCCTTGATTCCGATTGATGAAATGTGAGGTTGTGACATGTCGAGTAAATGTATCAAAATGGGTCTTAAAATCATTTAAAACATAAATTGGTCACTTAAATCTTAAGGAGACTACTTAAATGATTTCAAATATTGAAAGTTTATAATATCTAAGTTATATATGAGATGGACTTAAGATCAATTTCTAAACCCATTTAAGTAGCCCGCATTCTCACTTTCCCTTTATAGTCTTATCAAAATATTTATTATAAAAATTGAAATTATAATTTTTTTCTTTTTTTCCTTTTTACTTTTCTTTCTTCTTCAGCAAGTCATTGGCCAAGCAAAGCCTCAAACAACGAGCTTGCCGACTTTGGCAACGTCAAGGCCTCATCGATGGGCCAGTAAGCTCAAGTCTTGCTAGATTGGTGAGGATTGAGCCTTGCTAGCCGTCGGATCTGGCAAAGCCAATGCCTCATCAATGGGCTAGAAAGCTTGAGCTCTCATTGGAATCAAGTGAGCACCAATTGGAGGAGAAGCAAAAATGAAAAAAGAATACAAAATTTGATTTTAAAAAATAAAAAAAACTAAAAAATAGATTTAAAAAATACAAAATATTAAAAGGAATACATGGAAGAAAATCAAATAAGACTTTTCAATTTTTCAATTTATTTTCATATTTAGGCAAATGCCTAAAATATTGTTATTTTCTAATATAATGACTTCTTAAAAACATTTTTCTAGAAAAAAACGAAGCTTCTATTTTAAAAAAAGAATTATAAAAATTGTTTACTAAATTTATATTAAATGAGAGTGTTTTAGTGATATCATTTAAAAAAAAAACACACAAGAAACAAACTTTCCTAGATTTGTAAACATTTTAAAAATATAATCTTTAAAAAAAATCATAAGAACAAATTTTCCTATATTTGGTTAAATGTGGAAGTGTTGGTAATATGAATTGGTAGGATACGGTCAAAAAATTTACAGCATAAATAAATGAATTATAAATAAATTAATAGATTAATTTATATCGAACTATTTATAATTCAATCCAAACTCGGCTCAGCCCATCCGTTTAATAGGTCTACGGTCGAGGATGGTGATGCACTGAGCTCGCGTGGGCCGATCGATTTGTGTGAACGGGAACGAACGGACGAAATCCAAGTCAAAACGCCTGCCACGTTACGTACGGGGAGGCCCACATGTGGATAAGCCGATCCGGAACTACGACGACGGCGGCGAGGAAGAGGAGCCCCATCCGCCCCCACCCCCCCCGCCCCAGCCCCACCCACCACCGCCGCAGAAAAAGCCAAAACATCCGTTAACAGTCTCCTTCCTGGCGCTTTCAAAAGCATCCCGATTTCCAATCCCCATTTTCCCAGTTTTTAATTTCCAATTCCCGAAAGCCGAATCTCCTCCTCCACCACAGAACGCGAGCTCGGAATCCATGGCGGCTCCACGGAATCTCGCTCGCTGAATCCCGCTCGAGCATAATGGAGAACCGGCGGCTCGCCGTCCTCTGCTCCCATCTCTGCCCCGTCGGCCCGGGCTCCGGCTCCGGCTCCGGCTCCGCCAGGCTGTCCGCTTCCGGCTGCTCTTTCGGCTCGAGCGACGGCGACCGCGGGAAGAAGAAGCAGCGGTCTCGCGATCCCGGCGACCGTGGCTCGACCAAGGACTGCGTGTTCTGCAGGATCATTCGCGGCGAGTCCCCCGCCTTCAAGGTATTTGATAGATTTTTGATCGCGGTGAAATCAGAATTTGAGGATGGATAGCTGTTTTCTTCGGCGTCGAACCTCGTTTCGGTTGACTGTTTCTTGCGCCTCGTTGGCTATTCTTGCCGAACCGGGCGAGTTCGATGTCCAGTCGTGGTTGGTGACTGCGCGTGATTAGCGTTTCGCCGCGTAACTAATCGTTACGGATGCTGCTCCGTGTTGGGCAAAGATTATCAGTATGCGTGACTGCTAGAATGGTCCGATTCATTGATGGGATTAATATGGTGATTTGCAGAAGGAATGGTGGAAGGCATAGAGAAGCGGTTGTGTTATATTGCATACATGAGTAGCAGTTTTTGCGTCTTTTTTCATTCTCCTTCTATGGTATGCTCTTGTCTTGGCTTGCAAATTGGAGTTCTTTTTGGAAAGTTGAGATGGGACTTATGTGCCGTTAGCATTGTCGAATTGCTGAAAAGAGACCATTCGTATGTAGAAGTTTAGAATTGAGTGTTGCCTTAGGTAGGTTTGACTTCTAAGAGAATGCTAGAAGATGAATGGATCCATTGGGTATCGTTATCTTCTTCTCCTGGAGTAGTTTGAGTAATTGGCTATTGTTCAGGAAGAATGGTGTCTTCATTCATTTGATCTATTTGTTTTGTACTTTGTTTTTTACAGCTCTATGAAGATGAAAAGTGCCTATGCATATTGGATTTGAACCCTCTGAGTCATGGGTAAGGTATTACACATCCTACAATCTGCAATAACATGAGCATTGCTACATTACATGTATGACTTAGATGACCAAGTCAAGTTATAGTTCTGGCTCCTACATCCACTTGTCATCGACATGTTCGTCAAAATACATGGATGAGGCAAAAATATAACTTTTACTCTTGTGATTAACTCCTCCATTGTTTAGCCAAGACTTCGTATAGTCTCATCTATTCATCCTCTCCAGATTGTGTCACCTTCCTTCATTAAGAATGACCGAGATGAATTCATGTGAATACACATGACAGATGGTTGGCACATGAAACTATGTTGCTGTTGGTTACAGTGCTACCATCTGGTTTTAACTTAGTGACCTTTGTGCTTGGTATAGCATCCTAGATGACGAGTGTTGGTCTGAACTTAGTAACAATTTCCCTTACTAATGACAACTTTCTTATTGTCAGCTTAGATCCTAGTTGTTGTTTTTATGTCCTAAAGAACCCATATCATAATTAGAAAGTCCTCTACATGCAGATCACATCAGGGGCCGGAAAACTTTGTGTTACGAGAAAGCTTTACATGAGCTGTTGGAGAATAGGATTCCTACCTTTCCATTTAAACCCCAATCATGGTTGGTTTGACAATAACACCCAATATTTTTTGCCTCAGTATTGTTCTTTCCGTTTTTAGCATTCTTTTCTTTGTTTACCAAGGGTTACGTGGGCTTTAGATTCACCCCTTTATTGATTGATTTTTGACAAACAGTTGCTCTAATAACTTCCTGTTGCATTGTTATTCTCATTGTATTGACATGAATACCTACATAGTTAGAGGTTGATGGTCTTTTTAGAGTAAGTAAGATTAATTGAATAATTTCATTTGGCTGCTGTTACATTGGATCTGTTTTGTTCTTGTTGCTTTTACTTTTCTAGAATAATCTATATTTGAGTTTACCTTGGTCATCATACTTGTTGAACAATTATCATCACACATATTTTGTTTCTAGGCACTCTCTGATCATTCCAAAATCTCATTACTCTTCCTTGGAAGCGACACCTCCGGATGTAAGTCTAGTCTATTTTATAGATTATTTTCTGATTTTGACTAGAAAGTACTGAAACCTGTTATAATTAGATTTTCTTAATAAGCATCTATACATCTTGTTTGTGAAGTTTTTTCCTTTGGATATATCCAAGCTGATTTGAAATGTGCTCGTTGAATTACAATGAGCTTTTAGTAAACCAACTCTGTTCGTTCTTTCCAAAGTTTCTTGCAGAACTGTCTTAATAATTGGCAATGCTCATACTCTTGTGGCACATATTTTGTTTATTTTTTTTATACTACTGGCTTAATGAACCAAAAAGATTCTACCATGTAGGTGGTCGCTGCAATGTGCTCAAAAGTTCCATTCATTGGCAGTGCGATTATGAGAGCTGCTGGTTGTGGTATGTTTCAAGGTTCTCGACTTGTTTATTTGTATCTCATCGTCTTAGTATTGGTTTACACTGTTACTTAGGAAGTAACTTATTTATCTTCTATCCGGGAGATCCAGCCACTGAAGTGGCTTGACTGTTGACACAATAGGTAAAATGGAAGTGCTTGTGGTTTAAATCTAAAATCCTTGAAAAGGTTGTATCCTACATAATAACCTGCAGAAGTTCTTCAGTTAGAATGACTTGGGCCAAACTGAGAACTCCACCTTCATCCCGTGTCCATATTGGGACATTTTATATCAATGACAGTTATGGATCAGGCATTTGTTAAGAACCCATCGATAAAGAAGTACTTGTAGCTACGCCTGAGAAAAAGATGAAGAGCACTTAAGTACTGGGTAAAATGATTCTCTGGCAAAATAATGACATTTCTTGGCAAAACCCGGATCCACTTTAGTTTATTCCTTTAAAAACTCTGGCTGTAGCCCTTGCAACCTTTAGTCCACCTGATCCAACTCTTTGTAAATACAAAGCTGATGAAAGGTGAAATAGAAGAAGAAAAATCAGCAGAAATTGAATTTTGAGAAAAAAGTATTGAAGCAAAGAAAATTCTTTCTGGATGAAATGGTCTGTTAGGATCTATACCATGGTTAGCTGGCAACTTGGAGGCTGCAGGTTAATTTGCCGATGCATTTGTGCTTTCTCTGGTGGTATCATCATGTTGCGATACATTCAACCTTCTATTTAACAAGCATTTAAAACTATTAGTGCCATGATACTTATGGTCGATGATTTTCCAATCCAGATTCTTTCAACTTGTTGGTTAATAATGGTGCTGCTGCTGGACAAGTCATATTTCACGTAAGTTGATTGGCTTCTCTAGTGGTTGTCTTCGCTCCTTGCCTAATCTCAAAGAATTGTACTTTGGTTTCTTTAAGCTGATCTATATGAGACATTCCCCTTTGCTTCATAGCTTTGTCAAAGATGAATGGTTGTATTATTTATGCCAAGGATGCTGTACCTACACATTCAGTCTTAGTTGGGAGTTCAATCTTACCATTTTGCATAGTGTGATCAAATGCAGACTCATATTGCCTTTTCTGCATTTGGTATGCAGACTCACATTCATATAATCCCTCGAAAAGCCAGTGATTGTTTGTGGACTTCAGAGGTATGGCTGCTCTTTTCATGCTTCTGTTATGCAAAGCCAAAGAAGGATGTGAATATGATGCCAATAATTGTTTCAAATTCTGGCAGAGCTTGCGAAGGCGTCCCCTTAACTTCAACCAGGATGCCTCTCGACTCCTCAACCGTGTGAGGGAGCAGTTGTCAAATGTGTCTGAGGAAAGCAAGGGCCAAGAATCTACTCTCTCGTGACATTATTGGGATCAGTTCTCTTCTTTTTCGTTATGTGCAGGAAAGAGTGTATGATTAGGAGGTTGAATGTATAGGCCATTCTTTTGTGTACTTGTGACTCAAAGGTGCATTCGCTTTCTTGTAAATTATTCCCTTACATAAGTTGTCCCAAGTTCCTCCTTTGTAGCGTACACACTCAAAAGGGTATTAAGCGTGAATTTGGTGTCAAGGGTCGTAGACTGGACTGGTGGTTTGCTTCATATCTGACATGGCCATGATTTTGACAGTTTGTTCTCTGCTATTCTGCCCTTTTCAACTTGACAAAACTGTTACTTGAACAAAAAAAAGGAAAAAAAAAAAAAGTTGACAAAACTGTTAGCATCCTGTTATCCCGGTGCAGAGAAGGATTGGATAATGTGGTGGCCAATGCAAGTAGAAATACATTATAGGTTTCTTCTGCTTGTAAGAGGGGGGATCAGCATAATAAACAAATCCATGCTTCACCATTTTCACATTTCTAACGCTTATGTTAGACAGAACTTAGTAGTGACGATGAGCTAATATACTTATCCAGCAAATTGCCAAGTTGATGTCTACTTTGTTGTAATGTGAATGCATACAAAGGCTGACAAAATCTATACAAACAATTGATGGCAGAGGGTACAAGAGCAGTTGAAGCTGCTAAACCCCTGCACTAGTTAATGGATATCGATGGTTGTTTATCTGATATATATTTGTTTTAGATATCTAACCATTTGCCCTGTCTATAAGCAAGACAATACAAAAAGGGTTTCCTTGTGTAAGATAGTAGGCCTAGATTCTCTCATAGATTTAAGTATAGACAGGTCCCCATACCGTTTTGCCGCATTTGGAGAAGTTGGACCTTTTCGGAGCTCGTCAAGAGCCAGCATCTCAACTCTTTTCTGCTCCATGAATGGCCGCTTCATCCTGTGCATCGCGTCTCCCAAGTCAATACATTTTTAGACACGTCCATTTCCTGAAGTAGAGCGCAGCATCCGATTCCTCGTCTCCCCCATCTGTCTTTTGGTGTCTATCTTCATTGATTTCTATAGGAAAATACCAGCTTTAGTTGCTGGAGATATTTTTAATCAGGAATTTTGGTGAAGCTGGTTAGTTTACAGCTGTGTCGCAACTTTGGAGCCGACCATTCTTCATGATTGAGGAAAATACAATTCGTGACCCTCAATAGCAACGTGTGGATCCCTAAAGTGTCAAAATTTGGCACGAGGGGCACTTAAAAATGTCAAAAGTTTGGAAATATACACTTAAGTGTCAAGATCGGAGGAAAAATAATCAGTTAAGTGTTAACGGCGAGAAAATCCAACTAAAATGTTGACGTAACACTTTTTTGGTGAGTTGAAGTCGAAACAGCATCGTTGCCCAAAATGACATTGTGTTGAGCATTGACATAATTAGATTAGCTCAAAACGACGTTGTTTGACTTTAATTAGATTTTTATATAATTAATAATTAAATAATATTAAAATGAAATTAAAAAAAGGGGCGAGAGAGGCTCCCCGCCTGTGTTGTTTTTTTTTTTTTTTTTTCATTTTTAATATTATATAATCAATATTTATATTAAAATTAAGCTTTGGCTAAAACGGCGTCATTTTTTTATAAAAGGTGAGTTAACGTGAAATTCGAATGAGCTGCATAGATGTTAGAAATTATTAAAATAAATCACATTGGATTTTCAGCGGTTTTCGCCGGAATTTGACACTTAAATGATCCAATTTCTTTTAAAAATAGCATTAAAATATATATTTCATAACTTTTGGTACTTAAATATTCCTTCATGTCAAGCTTTTCTCCTTGATAGTTGATACATGCATTCGCTCTTCTCTATTCAAGTACATATGTACACGAGACTAGTTGAATGGGAAACAATCCAAATATTCATCCCATGCTTTCGGAAACAGAAACATGCATAATCCAAAAAAATGTATAATACAACGGTGTTTGACAACGTTATAGGGAGATGGTAAGTTACAAAATTACATCTCATGGCTTTTTAACATCTATCGGTATAATCTAATATCATGCTCCATGGATTATTAACTCCAGCTCTTACAAACGTACCAAATTTTGATTAGTAATTATATTCAACCTTACTGCTGATTATCAATATTGACCTACTATAAACATTTGACAATATATGAACTCATATTTGAAGTGGCCCGATGCAAATGATTTATTGATCTATATTGGAACCTTATCATCTGTAATAAAAAATCTAAAATTAGTGTATTTGTGACAAATTTATTTCTTGTTAGTTTTTGTTAAATTTTACAATTAAATGGTTGAATTAGATGATGCATGGCAATTGAGAAGTGCATCAATTCTGAATTTTATCTTTATTTGTCACATGTATATTATTTTGTAATTTTTCGTAGTATTTATTTAATTTAGTGAATGATAAATTTATTATAAATACATTAAGTTTGAGGTTTTTTATATTTTAAAAATTAATTTTAAATAAAATTATCATAAATATATATATGATTTGATATTTTTCAAAATATCAGCCTCGTGGATTATTATGATCATACCAACCGCGAACGGTCCAGAATTCACCTACAGATTTACTAAAGCAGTACTTTCTAGAAGCACGTTTGATCCAATCCAATGACAGCATGTAAAAGCCAATCCGAGGCGCACAAACTTCTCATATCACGAATCAAATCAATCACAGTCAAGATTCGCCACTCCGTCTTATCCGTTCGCCACCGGGACCCACATCCCAGACAAACGTAAAGCAAAGCGACGGGTTTCTCGGACGACGTTGATTTTCTCTTCGTCGCATGTCGTACCAATCCAACGGTCAAGCACCGTTACCTCGCTCTCGAGTGTATCGTGCACCGTCACCTACCCGATGGGAATTTCCCGCGTAAGTTCCCGTCACTTTTTTAAACGCAGAAAATTTCCCGAGGATAGTTTCCCCCTATTAATTAATAATTCTCACTTTGATGTCACCTCGTACGAACGGAGAGGCGGCCGTTGACGGCGTACTCGTCGAAACCAACGCGCCGGCACTTCACGCCGCCGCCGGCCGGCCCGCTCGCCGGCTCGGGATTGACCGTCCGGCGGTACGGGCCGAGCCACTTGTTCGTCGTGTAGCGGCTCTTCCGCCAGGGGGGCACGGACAGCTCTCGGCCCTTGAGCGACCTCTTGGCCTCGTCGCACATCACCTTGGCGATCCTCTTCAGCTCGTCGCCCGTCCCGACGAAGACCTTCGGCAGCGACCGCAGCAGCCTCGCGTAACGGCTCGTCGGTCTCGCGATCTCGAACTCGCCGGCGAAGTCCAGATCGACGAAGTACCGGCTCTGCTGCTGCCACGCGACGGGGGCGGTGGCCGAGGCGGGGGACGGGCTCAGCACGTCGATGAACTCGTAGTTCCCGGCGGTCACGTCGCCCGAGGACTCCCACCGCGACTTGCAGACCGCCGCATTGTGGCCGGTCTCCCGCAGGTATGACATCACTCTCCGCCTGAGCACAGACTCGCTCGCGCTCAGGCCGGAGAACGCCTCCACGGCCCTCAGGACGCGATCCAGAAGCAGGTTCCGGTAAGGGTCCTCGGCTCCGGCGGCGAAAACCCGCGCCAGGACGTCCTCCAGCGAGTCTGCGCGCGAGTCGGGGTCCGAGTCGGCCGGGTCCGAGTCCGGGTCGCGACCGGGCGAGCCCACTTCCGAGCCGCCGTCGCCCTCTTCGAGGAAGCACTGGACAAGCTCGGAGAGGCGGGGAGTGCAGTCCTCCCCGTCGTGCTCGCTGCCGCTACTGACGTAGCTGAGGTGGCCGCTGGCGGCGCCGACGAGGAGCCGGGCCCGAGCTCGCTCGTCGAGGGGGTCGGTGACCCGCTTCGGCCGAGAGAAACCCTTCATCTGGCTCTCTCTAAATACTCTTAGCCTAGGGTTTTTGCTAGGGAAATGATGACGATGATGGTGGCTTCTGATGATTTCTTTCTTGAAAAGGGTTTCGTGGATGCTGAGGTTTCGTCGCGATCGGGCAGGGGATGGGGAGGGTGAGTACAAAGGAATCGAAGTGGGAGGGAGTTTATAAAGAAGAGAAGCAGGGGAGTGTCCATGCAAAGCAAGATCGCCAAAAGAATGTGTCTGCGAATATTCGGCTGGTAAAATATTTTATTTTAATGTTTTTCTCTCTTTGGCCAGAAAGTTCCTGGTCTGCTGATTTGACTCTTGACTATTGCTCTGAGTTCTTCTTCTTGTTTCTTTTTCGGACTTTTAACTCTTTTGTACGCGTGTATTTTGATTTATTTATTTCGTAATATTAGAATAATGTCTTGAATTTTGACGGGGAGTATAAATATGCGCTTCTTCTTTTATCATCAAGAAGTCATGAAAAAATTGATGTAAGACTGGTCCTCGCTAAGGTCGGATGCTTCGAGTTTTTGAAAAGCATAAATATTATGTTTGAAGTTCATTGTTTGTTGCTTTATATCCAGGCGGAGATATTTTCCACCCTTTGCGATTGAGATCCACTTCCTTTCCACTGGGTCGACAAGATGGTACACTTATGTGGTAAATTTATTATTTCTTATTGGGAGAAAAAGGCAAAAAAAAAGAAGAAGCATCAAAGTCTCTTTTTCATTTCTATATCAAACAATTGATGCTTTTCTTTTGACCATCAATGAGCGCTTTCACACGAAGCATGTAGAAAATTGTAGAGTATCTATATATACACTAACTACAATGATGTAAAAAAGTCTTGTACGTTGAGGCACCTTGATATTTCATTGCAAACATTCATTAATAATACTAGTTTTTGTCATTTCAAAGCGAGCAAAATTTAATTTTCCTTTTCAAATATTTCTTATTTTATGCAAAGGCTTGATTTAGTTTACTTTCATCTTTTAAGTTTTCGCATTGGAAAATATGATTTTGAATTTCATTCTGATAAATCTTTAAAGAGGGCTTTTAAAAAAAGAAATTCATCATGTCATTCCGTTATCAATTATGCGCCTATAAAAGACTACCCATAAGAAAAATGTTTAGTAGTAATATGCACGACAAAACCAAAAGTTTATAAACATACGACTATGCTAAAAAGTAATTCATGTTGATAATTTTCTATTCGACAAGTAATTCATAAGTTTGCTCGGCAACAAGACAAAATTCTTCTGTCGACGAAGCCAACATGTATAAAAGCAAAATGCAAACATATAAAAAGAAAAGACGGGGCTTTCGATATGCATGTCCATACCCACCTAAAACATTTAATACAAGAAAAAAGAAAACGGGCGATATTCATAATTATGGCAACTAGATTTTACAACATATAGACAAATAAGAGAAAAAGGAAACTGGATAAATTTGGGATTTACTGGCTTAAATGCCAATTGGTTGATGAGGAGTAATTTCTGTCTCTCAATGAAAATAGAGGGCATTTAGATTTAGTCATAAGAGTGAGGAAGCTACCTCTCTCTTTCTCACAACTTGAGAGTAACTTCCCGATCTTTCCGGTGTATTTCTTTAATCTTAAAAAGCGACCAAACACTAGTTTGTAATTAATAGGTTTATGACTAAGAACAATGTTTTTTAAATGTCGTTTCTTTTGAAAAAGGCAGGATTAGATTGAGAGGAAAAGGATATGCGGAAGCAATATCCTACTTACTCCCTTCACTTCGGGAGCATATCCGGCGGCACTCGGGAGGGTTTATTCTCCCGAATGCGGCCGTGTGGCCTACGCTCTCAGGATTGGCAGACGGTCGACGACGTGGACTTACGGCAGACTATGTTCGAAGGTACAAAACATATATATTCCAGGTGACTTCTTTTACATTTCTTGCAGACGTAGAGCATATTCTTTTGTGGAAATGAGGTTGATGCGATAGGGTTGTTTGTCCTCATGCTCCTCGTGTTCGGACTAAGTTCATATATTTCATTTGGTCACGCCGACACAAGTACGACCAATAGAGATAATCATCAGGTAACGAAATCCACGCTCTTAAATGCAACCATCAAGGTAAGGTAGTGGAGTCACAATGTAACCTCAAGTAGTAAAGTTACATAACTGTTGCCTAGTGGAGTTGTGTGAATGTCAAGGTAGTGGAGTCTTGGTAAATGTATGTGTAGCCGTCGCTTATGGGTTATAAATATCCTAAGGCTACGTTTAATTGTTTAGATTTCTAGCCATGATAAGACTAGATGGTATATGATATGAAATTCAAGGAATTTGTTATATCTTATTTATTGTTTGATAAATTATAGTAATAAAGACTAATATATTTATATCTTATCATGTCAATGTAAATGAACCTAAAAATTGCATAAATGGAGATGATAAAAATCTATTGACTTAATTTTTATTTGCTTATATTTTATTATTTTTCCTCTCTTTCTTAATTATTTTCTTTTTTATTTCTTTTTTTCCCCTTCCATCATTCTCTAATAAAATTTTAGTATATAGTAAACTATACTAATATACCTAACATATGTAATAAATTTAAAAACTAAATATATATTTTATGTACTGAATTTATATTAGAAGATAGAAATAAAATCAAATATTTAAATAAAAATATGAATAGATAAAAATGGAATTGTTTTTATTTTTCTTATTTTGAATTTTATTATATAAATTCAAATATTATTTTAAATTTATAAATTTAAGAAGCTTGTTATTCAAGAAAAATAACTTTCCTATAATGAATATGAAAAAACCTTATTTACCTTTATTTCACCTTCTTTATGGATAATTATATCCAAGCTATATATCTTTGATATTTTGAACTTTATTCTAATGTTGGCCTAAGTGTACTCTATGTAAGGGCCCACTCCCAATTAATTATAGAACTCAATGTCATTACTTGGCTGCAATTTATATGGCTGGCTGCGATTACCTCTTTACCTTTAAATTTTGCCATTTACTTTCCTATCCAAAACCAACAAAGCACCCTTCGCAACTGTTATCAATCCACATTTTGTGAGGTGCTTTGTCGACACTTTTTTATGAAACATCCTTTTGGCACACCTAGTGGGACTCGTTTTGTTGATTCGAATAGAGTATGATGGCAAGAATTAAAGAAAATCAATAAGAGTCAACAATGTTGTTGGCAACAACAAACAACGGCATATTATCACGAACTGGTAATGAGGCAGGTTGCTGCGTATTTGGAGTCCTTAGGTGCTGAAAGAGTGGTAGAGGGCAACCGATTGGGAAAAGTCGATCTTCCAAGGCACCTCAATGAAAAACTGTCAAGGAAGTTGCACCAAATCCTAGTATGGTGTTGATCATGAGAAGGATTGCTCAAAGAATCACGAAATGATATGGATAATTACATTGTGAGCCATATGTCAAATGTGATCAAGCAAATAATCATCAATGCTGCAAATGAAACTCAGTCGAGGCTAGGATTGTCCAATCAACTATAAATATTCCTAGTCAATCTAGTGGTATCATGGCATGTGCCATTAATTTTTTTGTTATTTACTTTCCTATCCAAAATCAACAAAGGACCTTTTGTAACCTTTGCTGATTATTATATCGATATACATTTGAAAAGGGGGTCAATTCCAAAAAAAACCTCAAACTTTAACTCCAGTCCCAAATATACCCCGAACTTTTTTTTGTCTCAAGAAAAACCCCAAACTTTAGGTTTAGTCCCAAATCTACCCCGAACTTTTCTTTTGTCTAAAAAAAAAACCTAAACTTTAATTTTAGTCCCAAATCTACCCCGAATTTTGTTTTGTCTAAAAAAATCTCAAATTGGTACACATATGACAAATTTAGCCAAAATTATTTTTTTGACCACTAAAATAAATTACCATATATTATTTTCCGTTAAATTTTACTGTCAAATTTCTAAATTAAATAACACGTCATAATTAACGGGTATATTAATTTGGGGTTTTACCCTCCTCCATTTGTACTTAAAAAATCACTAATTTTTTATTTGTTCTCAAATATACCCCATGATCTAATCTCAATTTAATATGGCATTTCCACATAGATAATAAATACACATAAACAAGATGTCATAGAAAATTATTTTCAAAATAAAACCATTTTAGGACATAAAAAATTAGGGATTACTAATACAGTTTTTGGACAAAGGCTAACGAGGGCAAATTTAGGATTAGAGTAAAATTTGATGATTTTCTTTTTGACAAAAAAAATTGGGATAGATTTGGGAATAGACTAAAAGTTTGGGGTTTTTCGAGACAAAAGAAAAGTTTGGGGTAAATTTGGGACTAAATCTAAAGTTTGAGGTTTTTTCGAGACAAAGAAAAGTTCGGGCGAGATTTGGACCGAACCTAAAGTTTGGGGATTTTCTTGAGACAAAAAAAAGTTCGGGGTATATTTGGGACTAAACCTAAAGTTTGGGGTTTTTTTTGGAATTGACCCTAAAAAATTAGGGATTACTAATACAGTTTTTGGACAAAGGCTAACGAGGGCAAATTTAGGATTAGAGTAAAATTTGATGATTTTCTTTTTGACAAAAAAAAATTGGGATAGATTTGGGAATAGACTAAAAGTTTGGGGTTTTTTCTGAGACAAAAGAAAAGTTTGGGGTAGATTTGGGACTAAATCTAAAGTTTGAGGTTTTTTTCGAGACAAAGAAAAAAGTTCGGGCGATTTGGGGCCGAATCTAAAGTTTGGGGTTTTTCTTGAGACAAAAAAAAGTTCGGGGTATATTTGGGACTAAACCTAAAGTTTGGGGTTTTTTTTGGAATTGATCCTTTGAAAAGGTACTTTTTTAACACTATTCGGCAAAACAGTTTCGTACTGGTTCTTGAACATTTTAGGTGAGTTTACTTTCATTTGATCCCTTAAGGTGGTTTTTGGATACCTTGTCGTGAATTTTCATATATTTTGGAAGCAAATGGTCCTGCCGGTATCTCGAATTGCCAATGATCGTCTCGCCACGTCGCCTCGCCGAGAAAAATCACAAGTAAGTGGACCTTTTGGGGGAAAAAATCTGAAGGCACTATGTCAGCAACAACGACAAAATCCATTACGAAGAGGATCCTAAGGTGAACGGTGGATACGACAACAACAATTGCAATAAACCAAGTCTTCTGCCACTAACTAAGGTCGCTCTGAATCTTATTATGCCATCGTAACATCTTCTTCCTTAACCTTCTGTGTCTTTCTCTTATCCCACCGTAGTAGTTGCGTGTCCATTCCTTGCTCATCCGCATGTCTAGGTTCGGCATGACAAAACCATTCAACGACGAATATTTGAGTCAGAACTTGGGTTTGATATTGCATTAGAATGTCCCCGTCAAAATGTTTAAACTTAGAAGGCGGAGGGAAATTATAGATCCCGTAAACAAAGAACAAACACGTGCTGTCGTCGTTTCCCTTTTTTCAATATTATTCATGGGAAGTTGGTTCGCACGAGCGGAGTAACGAGCGGCACGAGGTAGTACAACGTACTGCCTGAGGCGGGAGTCACGATTCGTGTGCACAGCATGGGCTGCTCATGGTGGGGGTTGTTGCCCGGGCTCGTCCACCACGGGAAAGGAAGCGACAAGAAGTCCTCCATTCATATTAGTAGGATAGCTATGGCCTGATGTAATACTTTATGTCTGTGTTCTCATGACAGCATTTGGGAAACTGGAGTAGCTCAACTATTTTTCCACGGTAAATCTTGATTTGCTATGACGATGTGAAACCTGCCTATCTAGATCACCACTAAAAGGACGAACAAGATGGCTTCTTCTTTGTGGAGTGGGAAAATGACGTGAATAGTCTCTAAATTTTGTCTTAATATATAATGTGACTTATGAATTTTTTATTCTTTTAATGTGGTCCGTAAATCTTAACTCAATGTGCAATGTGATCTTTAAAATTTTAATTTATTTAATGTAATCCATAAACTTTTGATAAATATTTAAATTAATCTTTAGATTATATAAAATATTCAATGCTATTCATGATTTTGAATTAATAGAAGTACTATATTAAACATTTTTATATGGTTCAGGGATTATATCAAACAAATATCGAAAGTCCATAGATCATATTAAACAAATTAAAATTTTAGAGATCACATCAAGTAGATTAAAAGTTTGTAAACCATATTACACATTAAGCCAAAATTGCATGGATTATTTGTGTCATTATCCCTTTTGAGTTTGGAGCCGACGTTATTATTTGTGATTCCATGTGGTTCAAGCGACTCGAACTCACTTATGTATGCTAAATTATTAGATGAGATCTGTTCACATGGCGATTCCCATCATGCGCATGGTTTGCGAATCATCTGATAGACCGATGAAATCTCAACACAAAAAGCAGCTCCTAATCGAGTAGACATTTTTTCCTGGACCCTAGAATCGTAACCAGGTGGGATCATGGCCTTTGATCGTGTTGGGTCCAATGCGAGTCCCTTTCGATCATGTTGGGCCCACGGGGAATGTCACGTCATCGGGGATTGCGCACCCGGGTCCAAGCGATAGGGCTTTTATCACGCGCCCTCCCTCCCTCCCTCCCTCCCTCCAAGTCTAATGAAGCTCGTCGGCTAATGCATGGTGTCGGTGAGGTTTCCAATTCGAGCTTGGGCTTGTAATTTTATGGGGGTCACGGGTCCTAGATTTGGTCTTGCATATCGTCGGGGGCTCGATCAAGTCCAGTGCTTTACAAGACACCGAGAGGGTGGCTCTCGAAGTCTCGATCCGAGAGGAGCTTCTTGGGCCGACTTCATGGCCAGTCCAATCGGCCATCGTGGTCTTTCGTAAGAGATCGTTCGATAGGCCCATGGGAAGCGATTGGGTTTCTAAGAAAAGCAGATCGATGGAGAGTTAATGGTAATTGGCAACAGCTGCTGGTTAGCATGTGTTAAAGAGGTGGTAAACGATGCATCGACATCAAATAATTCTTTCGTCTCATGGCCGTCCGTTAGAAGCAGAAGCAATCGTAAGCCGAAGATCGAGGGCCATTGTGTCTAGTGATGGAAGATGTACTGTTTCTCGAGCTCTTAGTCCCCCCAAAAAGGTCGCGATTCAAAAGGTCTCGTGAGCAGATGGATTCTCATTTGAAGAGGAAGCCCGACCTCGATGTTCAGGCCAGCGTCCTTTATGCAAGATTTCAGTTTCTGGTTGTGGAAGTTGAAGATGAAGACTTGTCATTTGGTGAGAAAGATGGTAGAGACTACATTGACAAAGCAAGAAATTCAAGGTATGAAATGCGTTTGCTTCTTATTGTTCTCTATCTGTTCTTTGTCCAGGCTTGTTGCACAGGCATTCTGATATTATGGATGGAGATAAAATTTTAATGGCTAATTTTATTTTATTTTATTTGTGTTACTTTCTGATTTTGGAGAAGCTAGATTGATGTCTTTGATCAAATTTGATGTGTGAGTTGACAAAATGAACCTGCAAGCCAAATCATCTATCTACAAATTTGAAGATCTCGTGTCATTAACATTGTTCCATGCTAAAATATCAATTAAAACAAAATAACACAAAATCAATTTTCTCCGTAGAGCATATATATTTTTTAATTAGTATAAGATGGAAATGGTAATAAATATTATCGATTCCTTTCAAAGCATTATTATAAGAGTCTCATACTTGCTAATAAATGCTTGATAAGAATTTTTGTTATAGCTACACCATGCACTATTTGCATCAAAGTTTGAGGTTGATGAGCTTGTCACCACAACCCTGCTGATAATATAGGTTGACATCTCGATAGTATAAAAATGGGTGTATTTATCAAGGTGGAACTGTAATTTTCCGTGATCAAAAGAACCAGTAAATGTCCTAGAGTCCTACAACTACCCAACCTCAAATCGCAATCTTTTTAACGATTCCCGATTACCTTCTTGATCGCAATTCGACAATCTCGTGGAATTCGGCAAAAACCCAAATGGGAAAAACCATATTGACAAAAATATCGATGGAGCATGTCTACATGGGGTGTGTGGACCTCCACTACGCGGCCATAAAAGAAAACTCGAATCTTCTCCACCGACCGCTTTAACATAAGCTTTTCTCAAGATGTAACTCGAAATTTTATATGGGACAAACAAGCAAAAAGCGCAGAGCTTTATGTTTTGATTGTAACCCTTCATAAGCACTTAATTAGTACTGTCAAGAAGACAAGGGCTGCGACTTCCCCAGCATCACCTACAAAACATATCTTTAATCAAAGCGACTGCTCCCCCCACCTCTCCCTCCCCTAAATGCCTTGTCTCGAACCACGTTCTTTCCTTCATACAAACCTGCAATTAAGTTAATTAATTTGGGTGGGAGGGGTGTCGTTTTAAGCTTTAATGAATAGGGTTTCAGCAGACACTGTTGTCTGTTCTCTCAGTGCTGTGCCGAGGACAGGACAAAGCCCAGACCACGGACGATGAAACCAGCCAATAGATTTCGAACCCTAATAATATAATTCGAGTACGTACAAGTGAAATTGAATATGCCATGGCCCAAAAGTGATTCTATTCCAAGAGAAGTTGGAAGGGGCATATGGGGGTTGTTCTGTGAGTAGCCAACAGCCCATTGCCCTCATCTGTTGGAACTATTTTTTCCCAAGATGCCCTGAATTTTTTTAAGCTTTCAATGCTCACTGGTGCCTCAATTGAAAACCAGATGAAAACAAATGGACCCAATTATTGGTTCGTGCTTGTCCTCTTGGCATTGATGCTGGATTTATCTGCTCCAAAATAAACTAGGCTATCGCTTTTAACGGGGCTCTTATTTGATTCGAGCAGACAAAGCCTAGGAGTTGGTAGCTGGGGATAAGGCGTGCCCTTTTCTTGGATCTTTGTTAGGGTCTTTTCAGTGTCGAAATGTTTGTGCAAAAATACCGGCGGCACGTTCTAGCAATTCGATTATAACTTGATAGGTACTCATCATTCGACCAGCGATACTTGTAGACCAATAACATTAAGAACGCTGGTGGATACGTGTGTTTTGAATTCGTGCCGGGTCTCGGATATTTGGGACATGTAATTTTCAAGTGAGGATTTATCGTATCAATGTAGATACGGAATTGTACATGGCTTATTCAGGAGATAGGACAAACATGCATAATCATGTGTCTACCGCATTATTACAAAATTAGGCTGGCAATGATTGCTTGCCAATTAACTTTAGATTTTCATATTTGCACTTTAATATCTGACATAATTAATGTGATTTTTTTTTTTTGGTATTCTCGTGACAGCTGCTAACGATTTATAACATTGTTACATGAATTCAACTAGGAGCATTAGATTGCCCAAGGAAAATTATAAAGCTTAGTAGCGTTGACTTGGAGATAAACTCTTGGGCAAGTGAACAAGAAGTGTAGAAAATTGTGTAGATTATTCCTAAATTTTTTCTATGCCCCCGAATTGTTCTCTGTGGAGAATTTTTAGACACTTTAATGCACTTCATCCCTAGAAAATTTTCGTATAAGGAAACCGAATGGTTGAACGGTCCTTCAAATTGTGCTAATTTTGCATTCGAATCCTCATGTTTTCTATTTATACAATTGTGCCCTTTAATTTGTATCAATCATACATTTGATTCATTTTATTATTTTATTATTAAGACACTTAATCATGTGGCGTGATTGCTAAGATGATAATTTTTTATACTCAACAAAACTGACATGATAACTTTTTATACTCAACGAAAGGATTAAGAACTTGAGCATTTGAAAGAACAACATTGTTTTGAATAAATTTGTCCACGTCATATTGCTGGCATACCACGTAAGATAGTTGGTAATAATTAGACCACCGAATCAGCAATTTCAAGTAAATATTTGGCAAGAAAGACTACGTTAAATTTTTACGCAAAGATATAGAACTACATTGAAATAATTGAAAGGTTTAGCATTACATTGTAATATGTACAATAAATTTAAGGCTAAATTATCTTTTGCTCAAACTAGATTGACTAGCCCCTAATAAAAGAAGGGGATATTCCCAAATCTCAACCTAGGCCTATTCGTGCCCAAAGAGTTGACTAGGTCCGAGTTTTGGAAATTTTGGTCTTTTATGCTTGCCCCTAAAATATGATGAAGTAAGAATGTCATATTGTGTTGTTAACCTATAAAATGCACAATACATACATTATCATGATAAATGGAGTTTGAATTGAGCACCGATAGCATTACGACTATTTTCATCTCATCGTAGGCTTTTAGACAAAAGAACAACAATAATCTAAAGTAAATCTGATGCCTGATCATTGTTGACGCTTAATAACCAGCATGAATTTATGTGTTAAATACACAATTGGAAGTGGAGAATTTCAGTTTATCAAACCAAAAAAAGTATTTATCAGGCCTCGTATCTCACAAGACCTAAGAATTTTTTTTTCCCTTTAGTGGTGATGTGAGAGAGAGAGAGAGAGAGAGAGAGAGAGAGAGAGAGAGAGAGGGGTTCCTGGTCAGCCATGCCACGGAAGTAATAGCGCAGGTTGCCCTAGTTGTTGGGTTTTGACTGGTTTCGAGAAACAAAAAAAGGCAAGACGCCCCAGAACTTCAAGGACAATAATGTATCTTGCTAGACACTTCTCAAAGCACAAATCTTTGCACGTGAACTACCGGTTGATTTTATATGTTTTTCTCAGTAATTCTCTTCAAGACCCAAAGTTTGTTTCCCAGCAGCTATTCCCCTCCCCCCCCAATCATCTTCTGTCTCTTTCCACCAAGCTGTCGAGTTCTTTCAGCAGAAACTTACTAGCTAAATAACGTGAGTTTTCTAGACCCTTGGCTAAGGCTGGATCATTCTATACAAAGTACCACCCCAAGTCTTCTAATCAGCATTACATATCACGAGAACGTTGATTGGGTTCTGATTTTTCTACGCAGGGAAACGACAAAAGGGTTGCTGCGTTCACTAGGGCATTCTTTTGGTTAGGGCATGGAGATGTTTCTATACGGCTCGCAAGACTGTTTCCGAAAATGACCGGACCACTCACTGATCTCGCACGGCCGATTCGGCCATGAAATCTGGATCTTTCTTGAACCCTTTTGCGGGAAACCAAAAGTGCAAGAGGGGTTATCTTTCTTTCCACCGAATGATTGCGCCACTGCATGACTTAGGGATTCTTTCTTATACTACAACACGGAAGAAATGAAAAAAAGACAAAATAGCATATCAACAACGACACCCTTTCCGTCGCTCCCACGAAAAGACACTTTCGAAAATATTCAACAAACCCGTCGATCTTGCCCACTGTATTTCCCCTTCCCGTGCGCTAGAGTGATGAAATGGCCAAGGGTGATGTACCTGCGGACCAATTGCATTAGAATATTTCGTTTCTAGTTGAACAACCCAGGGGTAACGAAGAAAAAAAGGGAATTTGATTCTGAGTTTAGTAAGGATAATGGGCGTTAGGTTTCTTTTATGGCAACCTCACGCTCTGCACTCTTCCATACCAAGGAAAAGAACAAAATTGCAGATCTCCGACAGCGATTGATTGGGGACCGTGATTTTTTCCTTTCATTTTCTGCTACTCTCGTGCAAAGACAAAGTCCTCAGCAACTATACTGGCTGCTTCGACAGACGTATAACCGATCGTTTTTACTTTCACTCGGCGCGTGAGAGTTCGACCTTTTACCATCTTTGAACTTAGGGAACAACGCCAGATGATGATTTCGCCAGTGATGATGGCAGAAAGCAAAAACGAGCATGCGAAGGAATAGTCTCTTGCTGCATTTACTTAGCACCTCCTCGGCGACCCCTTGAAAGGGTTATCTCCAATCTTTTCAACTCTCTAGCTCTTTCCAGGACAAATTCATAGAAAAGGCATCTTACCGATTGGGAGAAGAAGCTCACATCACCAACCGACTGATAAAAAAGCAAGCCCCACAGAAAACAAAATTCGTTATCGAATCATTGGCCCCATGAATATATTGGATCATTGCATGTTACATGTCTTTCCTCGGTTGCCAAAAAACAGTGAAAGAAACAGCTTACGAGTGTGAAAAACAAAAATCCATAGACCTGACTACATGATAGGCATCGACTAGTCCCGAGTGGGCGTGACATTACAGGATGGGAAAGTTAAGTCATCTTGAGACTATCTTCGAAATTCCCTTTCACAACGCGTCCGATAAAAGTTAACATCTCAAATATGTGATCGGACATTAGTTATGTGTACTGATTGCTCCTTGTAGCAAATAACATGAGGGAAGACATTCTTGTTCTTGTCAGCGACAAGCTGCGGGCTGCAGTAAATTTCGGTTAAACTTGTGATGTTCTTTTCAAGATCTACCATGATTAAACACCCTTTTTTCTTCCTCTCCTCCTCCTTTTCTCAGGTGAAATATTGACTGAGCATGACAATTGGCGGTGCGATTGTTCCGAGCTAACTTATAGCCGCTTTCTTTGATTTCCACCATCTCCAGCTTCCCATCTCGCAGCGAATTCAATGCCTCGCTCGCTCGAGCGCATCGCGATGTCGAGAAACGAGTTAACCGAATTCAAAACCGGTGAATTAAATAAAGGACGCCGATGAAACGTCAACATCAACATCCCGGCCCATGCATGGCCCTGAACTAGCACCGACTGAACTTAAGGAAAGGTCTGGTGATCCTTGTTTACACTCCAAAAGCCTTTAATGGCCTGGAGAGCTTCCTTTGACCGGTGCAGTTGGAATTTAATGGGTCGGAGACCCAATTCAATGAGGGGGAAAATAAGAGAAAAATGTGCAGGTGCAGCTAGAAGATTTGCAGAGAAGATTGTCATGCAGCAATCCTCTTCGGGATGTTCACGGATATCTGCAATATTAATTGCTGACGCCCCCACAGAATCTGCTCTCTCTCTCTCATTCTTTCTTTTGTCGATTGGTTTGACTGAGAATAGCGGTGGGATTTCCCTTTCAGAAAATCCCCATTGGAAGATACGATTAGCTTGCGAGGATGTCGCGGGCAGGCAATGATGGAATGCTGCATGCGTTTGGAAAATTGGCTGAGGAGGAATCGTTTTGAGTTATGGATTGAAAAGAGAGAGCAGGAAGAGCAGGAAGGATGTTGTGTCGAGCATTTGGGACGCGCCTTGGGCAAAGCACCAACGCATGCACTCTCTTTGGGGAGTCCGTGAACCCAAAAGAGCATATTCTTCGTGCGTGTGTGCATGATGAATTGAACATATATGGTTAGATTTGATGGTACTCGTGTGGAGCCGTCATGAGTTCAATCAGATTTAATGATTTAGATTTGATTTGGTACATGTTTGTGCATGTGTGTATGATGAAGTGAATCTAAATAATTAGATTTAGTGGGTCTCATATGAAGTCCCATGCAAATTCCATCAAATTTAATGATTTAGATTTGATTTGGTATGTGCATATCGTTTAACACAATCATAAAGAAAAGGAGCAAATTCATTTACAAATAGAACAAATATGTGTAAAAAGGAAGAATTGCAAAAAAAATCATAAATCTATTACAATTATGCCAATATCAATCCAAAATATTTTGCATTTGTGTTAATTAAGTCTATCCTGCTAATTTTGGCCAGTTAGTACCCATGTGATGATATCGGTGCCAACATGTTTATAAATGCATTTTTAAAATTACCCAATCGATATATGACTTGCTTACGCTAGTGAAAAATATCGCAATTGTTTGAAAAAAAAGAAAAAAAATGCCACGTGGATTTATGGACGCAAAAGTAAGTAGAAGAAAGCGCCTAATCTAAGGTTATAGCCAAAAAACAAGTAAAATAAAAAGTAAAAGATCCTAGGGACAAGAGATGATGAAAGAAGGAAACGGTGACGTGGATCGGACGGCCCAAAAAGAAAATCTATTACCGCGAGGGCCCATATATGTAGATAGATAGATTAAATATGTAAGTATTTCTTGCGTTGAACGTTCATTAATTTGTAAATGCTTTCTCTTTATATGTCTGCATGACATTGGAATACCGTCATCCAGGTATGAAATTTGCCTATCTAAAACTTAATTAAAGGAGGAACCTACCCAGAAGTCAAGGATCAAGGGTAAAATTAAAGATAGAAATGGATCTGCATCTCTACTAGTCATGAAACCATAACTCTACATATTGTTGAAAATGGAAATGTTTTATTTTAAGAGACGCGATTAATCATTTTTAAGAAAATTTTATCATATTTTTTGCGAAACAAACGAATCTTGACGCGTGTTATAATATGATTACGTGAAATAAAAGAAATTGCTTGAGGGACAGGAGTCGGTGATCCATGTAAAGCCGACAATGACCCGGTTTTCGGGGCGTGCGCGAATTAAAATGGGCATTGACCAAAACCCGAAGCCCACGTTTTGTGGAATTCTGCGAAAATGGGATTATTTTCCACCTCCTTGGAAAATTAATGAATTTTCACTTTTCTAAACGGACCCTTTTTTTTTTCTTCTCATTCTCAATTTTTTTTAATACAGTAGTGCTTACTTCCTGCTGCAATTTGGCCAGCGGATTAGCCTTCAATTTATGTATTAAACCTAAAATAAAAGATCAATTTCTCTCTGTTGACTCCAACCTGAGGCCTAAAATTAGGGCAGCCTATTTAATTATTTTCGGCCAAATATTTATTACTCTAGATTGAAATTTAAGGCTAGAAAATATGAGGAGAAAAGTTGTTGCTTGTGGAAATGGAAATCCCTCTCGTGCACGATGATATTGATAGAAAGAGACTTATCAAATTGGTCCTCACCCCTCAGGTCCAGTCAAAAATATTGTGCAAGCACACATCGATCTGTTGGGACTGTGTTTATAATGTTTTTGATATGGGAAGTTTCTTAAATTATTGCAACTGGAAAGAAAAAAAGAAGGAGAGAAAGAGATTGGTGGTTCGTAAATCACTTCATCAATAAGGCATCTGAAAAATTATAATGCATCATTTTCGCACCCTTAAGAGCGTCTGGAGATATAAACTAACCGATGTGCATTAAAACTGGTTTGGATACCATATGACTATTATAAGAAAAAAAATTAAGGAGTTAAAAAGACGTACCCCATTTTTCAACCAATGGCACACTTACGTACTTATAATTTTGCAAAATACCAAACCATGCCCGAATTTTACATTTAGAGACCACTTTGCGTCTTTATCATCAATTTATTGTTGTGTCGCTTTTACACAAAAATGTTGTTTTTCGTTTCAAAATATATGCATCCCAAATCCTAAACTTCCCAATTAGGGGTGTTTATCAATCCTTTTTCAACTTACGAATCGGATCAATTAGTTTTGGGTGATTTTTCAGGGATGTGTCTAAGTTCCAATTCCACGTAAGGAACTAGATTGAACAAATCGATTGCCCGAGATTTCTTGATTTTTATTTTTTTATTTTAGAGCAAACCTCATTAGTAATTTTTTTTTTTAATGTTGAAAAACTCCCAATTGTAGTGAATAAACAAAACTCTCAAAAAAGAAAGAAAAAATCACTTTTGGAACTAACCTTAGAATTGGCTTTTCGAGGAGGACAAGATCCAGGTACAAAACCCACTGGAGGAAACAGAGAAAAAAGCTTCGTGGGGGAATCATAAGGCCTCGGAGAAAAAGGGATTTCCGTAGCTTGGCCCAAAGAAAGAACTTGCCTAGGGAATCGAACTCATTGGATTATTCCAGGACATGAAACACGACGATGCCGCTATGCCTGAAAGCATCATTTTTCTTTTCCTTTAGTTTGATTTTCAATCAGGGGTGAGCAATCGAATAATCATTTAACACATGGCGATTACTTTGAATTGTGTGATTCACGACTTTGTAATTTAGACTCGAATAATTGGTGACAGCTAAAAAGACAATTTAACTTACGACATTTTTCTTTATGATGTCAATATAAATACACGTGCAATATAATAATACTCATCTGACTATTGTATCGTATTTCCTTGTAGTTTCATACGATCGAATTCATATCGAAAGAATCATTTCGCATCTATAATTAACGAATTAGATTCTTAAGGTGAATTAAAGAGAAAGCTATCCAAAAGAAAGGATATTTCCAAAAAAAAACTTCTTTCTCTTTCGGTTTCAAATGGATAAGGAGAAGATATCCGTCATCATCACCATCATTATCTTTGTAATTGTGCACGGTGGCTGAATTATACTGAAGCAATGTCAAAAACCTTAGGATTGAAGTTCTACTAACGAATGGTCAACACCTTCTGGCAAAAAACAAACAAATGGTCAACACCGTCGAGCACATCCCCTCCCCCCTCCTCCCACCGCCGATCGATTCTGGGACGATCCACGATTGCCGTCGCGAACCTTCTCGGCAGAGCAGGCTGTGAAACACGACCTCTGTCTCTCTCTCTCTCTCTCTCTCTCTCTCTGTGAACTGTGAAACACGAACTCTCGCTCTCCGTAGATGCGTGTGCAAGGGGGCAAAGGAGCTGGAAATTTCAAGAGGATATGACATCGACCCTTTTCGGTTGGCTTGACGTCCGAGGGCCGGCGACACCCGTCTCCGCCATTTCCGGACGAAGAAGACCACATGAGAGACAGAGCATGACCTCCTAAAATCACATCCGGGTTCAATGAAGCTGGATCGTGCGTGAGTCGAACTCGGACTCTATTCGAGGACGACGTATCCCGTCTTTCCAACCGTAGCATTCCGTAATCTTTGAAGAGACAGTACACGTGGACGGGAGGATTTGCGTGCGTTTCGGTCGTACCACTTATAAAAGAAAAAGAAGAAAAATTTACTTTGCATACTTTATCTTTTATGTCTTTTTCGGTCATTTTACATGAGAAATGTCAAACAGGAACTTGCCCCCTCGTTCCGTTATATAATCCGAGCTCCCCCGCTGTCCTTCCCTCCCCCTTTCCCCCTTTCCTCTTCCTCCTCCATTTGCCCTGATTATTCCCTTTCTTCGCTTTAGCCTATCTTCCATAATTTGCTCACCCACCACTCTCGCTTGTCAATTCAGCTGTAGCTTCAACCGGCCGTCAGTGGAACAAACCCACCATCTCCCTCCTGCTTCCCCCCCAGCTCCAACCCTGCTCGATCTTGGATTTTCTGCAGCTAAATTCTCGTGTCTGAACTGGGTAATCTTTAAAAAGTACAAACAACGGCGTGAGCTGAGAAAAGTTGCCATTTTTCTTCTGGGTTTCTTCCAGCCATGGAAAATGACTTCTTCGCGTGTGGAGGAACGCTCGTCCCGCCGCCAACATTGCAGGTTGGATCCTCATCCTCATCGTCGTCGTCGTCGTCGTCGTCAATGTTGTTGTTATCCACTTGGTAATCACTCTCTTATTCCATTGATGCGCAGTTCGCAGGGCTGAATTGCTTCTACAACCCAAGCTGGGAAAAGTCAACAACGGATCACGGAATGGCTAAGTTTGACTCTGCCCTGAGCTCCATTGGGTCCTCGCCTGCAGGGTCCACCTCCAACTCCAACGTTTCTAATGACAGCTTTGTGATGAGGGACCTGGTTGGGAAGCTTGGTGGCGTTAGCAATTCCAGCGAGCTTCCGCCGCATTCTCCTCACCCGTTCTCCACCGTGCCGGCAAAGGCGGATTCTCACATTGGTGGAGATAACAGTACCGACAATTCATGTTACAGCACTCCCGCGAACTCCCCACCGAAGCTGAATGTGCCCATGATTGATCACTTGTCCAAATTGGGACATGCCATGATGCCTTTGAACTCTGGCCTAGCAGAGTTCTCGCCCAATCCTGGGTTCCCGGAGCGAGCGGCGAGGTTTTCTTGCTTTGGCAGCAGGAGTTTCAATGACCGGTCAGGCCAATTTGGCAGAATTAATGACGAAATCCTGAATAGATCGATGCCGCCAGTGGCGAACGGGAAGTTGGCTCGGGTTTTCAGTAGCCCTTCTCTCAAGCCACTCGAATCTCGAATGGCTGCAGAGCAGAGCAAGAATTCGCCACCACCGCAGGACAGAGGCGAATTGTCAAATTCCCAAGAGGGATCTTCATTGACAGAGCAAATCCCAAGCGTGGAAACAGGTCTGAGAGCTTCCAACGATGCGGGCTCGAGGAAAAGAAAAGTGGCCCCTAAAGGGAAGGCAAAGGGATCTGCAGGAACCTTGCCATCTTCAAATGATGCGAAGGTAATGAAATAAATTACTCAGACGCACATGGCAATGTTTCAATTGTTTGTATTCATCAATTGGTTGTTGAAGCTGGGGAACTGCCATTCCAGGTTGATGAGGCTAATGAGAATTCCGATGCCAAGAGATGCAAGCAGAATGAAAGCGTAGGAAACGAGAACTGCTCTGGTAAGGCCGAGCACGATCCGAAAGAAAGTACTGGAACTGCATCAGAAGACAAACAAGCCAAGGTCGAGGTGAAAGACTACATTCATGTCAGAGCAAGGAGGGGTCAGGCAACTGATAGCCATAGCCTTGCTGAGAGAGTAAGAATTGCAGTCACCTTTACTAGTTTTCGGTCACAGATTAGACAATATCATGCTACGCCGGAGCTGATCATAGCTTGGCGGGCCTTTTGTTTTAGGTGCGTAGAGAGAAGATCAGCGAGCGCATGAAAATTCTCCAAGACCTCGTACCAGGCTGCAACAAGGTGTGTCGATGAATGATGATCCTGAAAAAGGAGAGATGTTCTAATTGCGTGATAATGCGAGCTTCGCTAATTTGGTTTTGGGTTTGCAATTTTCAGGCGATTGGAAAGGCCGTTATGCTCGATGAGATCATCAACTACGTCCAGTCGTTGCAACATCAAGTGGAGGTAATAAATTGATCCTTAAGAAGCCCGTGCTCTTTTTGATCGAAATGTTTTGGCGTAATGGTTTGCGGTTTTTTTGATTGTGCAGTTCCTTTCCATGAAGTTAGCTACCGTAAATTCTAGTCCAAATTACAAAGTGGATGCTCTTATGTCGAAGGAAGTAAGTATGGTTTAACTTCTAACATGGACAATTTCTCCATATTCTGAGAAGGCGACACTGATAGGTGCACATGATTTTGTCATTTCAGATGTTTCAATCCAACGACCCAATTCAATATCCTATCCTTCCGCCAGATTCCTCGGCGGCATCCATCTTATATGGTCACCACCAGCACCAGAAAAACCCAGCGGTACATAACAACATCACGGAGGGGACAACTACCCAATATCCAATGGACCCACTAAATGAGCCGCATTTTCCTCCGCTGGACGGATTAAACGATCATGGTATCACGGTAATACACGTTTCCCTGAAGCACTAATATGTAAATAACTCCATTCAGAATCCAGATAATCTTATTTCTTTCCGATTGATCATCTTCGACGCAGTCCTTCTGCGGCGATGACCTGCAGATGCTGGTTCAAATGGGTTTCGGCCAAGACAAGCTAACAGAAGCAGCATTGGATTATCAAGATTATCGCGGTATGCAGAAAAAAGGAGAAAATTGACCAGTTTGTGTTCATGAGAGGCGTTACATTCTTAGTAATGCAGTGGAAACTCTGGCTTGTTTCAGGTCAAAACCAGGTCTGCCACATGAAAATCGAGCTCTAGCAAGCTACTCAATTTTTTGTCACTGACTGCCTGGTGATGGAGGCCCTGTAAATACAAGTGGTGTTGTTCGGGAAAGTTTGCAAGATTGCCGAGCAAATTCGATCCTAGGTCCGACGAAGAGAAATATTTTTTTCACCCTATGATTATTCTTTTCCTGTTAGTATAGTTTGTCTCTGTATCTTGCCTATTAGTTCTTCGGAGGTAGTCTTCTTGCCGTATAGTGTTGGCTCAATTTGGTATTGTGGTGTTACAATGCTGTACAGCTTACAGCACCGAATGTAAGATAATATCCCACGAGTAGCTTTCATTTTCCTACTTATTGGACATTGTCACCTCACGATTTCAAGAGGGATTATTTAAATGGACTCGAAGGAAATTGTTTTCCGTTTTGTAATCTCCATCTCAGCGGGTCTTTCGATGGTCACAAATCAATCGAAAACAACTGATTAAACCGCGTAATCTGGTTGTTTTGATTCTCACTCTAGTTTGTTGGAACCAGCTGTTTGGTGTGTTGTTTCTATCTGCTTTGTCTGTCGCAAAAAGTCTTCAAATGAATGATTAGGACATTCGGTGAAATCTCAATCAGCCTCATCTGGGGTCAACAAAATCAATCCCCCATGATTTCTGCCATGTCCTTTGGCTCCTGTAACTTTCATTTGGTTGGGTTTAACCAAATGACAGGGTGAGAAAAAACAAACATTGAACCTTCCGTGTTCTGTCCACCTTCTTTCAACCGTGCAATTAAAGAACTCCATCGAGTGAAAAGGGCTGGAAGTTACAAGTAGAACCACTCCTTTAAGAACCGACCCCCTTTTCCTTCATCATTATTCACCATGGATATTATTCTAATTTGACATCAAAAGAAACCCCAGGTTGGCAATAAAAGAGATTCTGACTAGACCCAATGAATCAGAGACCTTTATAATCACATCAGCTTTATTAAATATACAAACTTGGGAACAGGGAAAGAGAGGGGTAATGTAGTGGAGTTCATGTATGGAAAAGGAAGATACCCTGAAATAAACTAGACTGTCATTGTTTTTTCTCTGGTAGTTTGTTGGTGAAAAAAAGATCCAGTTTATGGCATATTGCTTTGCAGCCTTAAGCACCGATTAAATATTGAGGGTGCATTATTGGGCCTGCAGATTAATGTTAGTATATAATTACAGAGGAAGATGCTCTGAATGTGGCTTTGCATGGAGGACATTTACTGACAGGATGTTCTTTAATATTGCTGGAATATGTTTTAGGTACAAGTCTTGACCCCACAAAAGGTCTCAAGAGAGGCCCAATCATGCAGCTTGTTTTGTACTGGATTGGTTTTCTTTTGTTTCCTTTTGCTTTACTTTACTACTTTTTTTCCACATTTCTGTCCCCTTGGATTTACTTGATTTTTTTATTATTTTAAAATTGGCCAAGAGGGCTTCCACAAGAAAAGGGTTTTGGTTCTTTACAACTTGGAATGTAAGGCAAAGCTTGAGACTTGACGGCAAAAGCAGAGTGAATGTGGAAGAATTACATGAGGTGGTCAGTTAACTTAGCCCTACAGAGTTCAGTGGAGTCAATGCTCATCACAAGATAATATTAACTTCAAATTGATGTCATCCAACTTTGAAATGGGGACACTCTGGACAGGCTTGAGTGGAAAGCGTGATGCAAGGTCAAGTTCCTTTTTTTTTTTTTTTTTCGGTATTTTTGTCGCTTTAATGCAGGTCAAGAGGGTTGGTGGATCAGTAAGTCAGGGAGGATGCCAGGCAACATCTATAAGATTGACCTGGGGAAATTTGGGGGAAATAGTGCTATAGCTCCTAAGTGATATGCTACTTCTCTATTGGAATCTAGCCAGAGACCAAGTTTCCAAATGAGTAATAAAATGTTGGTGAAGAAGTGGTTGCATTAAGCGCAACATTTACTTATGCATCACGTCAGAGCCATCTACCGTACTCACCCGAGACATTAAACGGTATCGCCTCGCCTCCTCGGCATTACTTCTTCTACCACCGTCGTACGAAGAAAAGAGATAATGGATGATCTATAGATCATATAATGATTTCTCCCGCCATCAGGTGCGGAAAGTCACGAGTCCGCCACTATAGCCACACTGCAATTCAGATCCAGAACAATACATAAGGTCCCGAGAGTTCTGCTCTGATATCGTTCTTAAAGACCCGACCCGACCCTAACCGACCAAGTGGGTAAAGGCCCAAATCCTCTCTCTTCAAACTTTCTTTGGGAGTGTGGGCTTGAGAAAGAAGAAAGATGGGCCGCTTGAAGATGGGAATCTGCACGAAACCGTGTGCTTCAGAAGCGCGAAACCTTGGGCAGGCTCGAAAGACCCACTAGAATGGCCACCGGCCCATTAGGATTCATGGACCCAAAGGGCCGAATCCACTCAACCCTGCCTTCTGCTACCTCACTTGGGCGGTGGCTTCTTCTGCCGGGCCCAAAATAATCGACCGTTTTAATGGGCATTGCGCTTCCAATGATTGTAACATCTTCCCCGAGCCCATTCCCAAAATCATGCCAAATGCAGCCAATCTTGAGAAGATGGAAGAAAGGATTTTATCTATATACAAATAAAATTTGATAAAATGTATTTTCAAATTGCATTGTGGAGCGATTTTTGTTTAAATGTTGTTTAAAAAAAATTACTTTTTTAAAGGATTTTTGGCTATAAATTTTTTCTAAAAGAGAAAAAAATTCAAACTTTCACCGGCAGGCCAAATCTAATGTTGGTCAACCTCGCCTAAGGCCGTCAGTTGCCAAATCTAGCTTTGCCATTGCCAGACTTGACTTGCCTATTGATAAAGGGATTTTCAAAAAAATTTAAGTTTTTTTTTCTCTTTTTGTTTGCCTTACTCTCGTCCTCAAAATGTTAATACTAAAAACTAAAAGCCCTCTAGGAAAATGCGATTGCATTTGGCAAAAAATTATGATTTTAGGTTGAGTAGTGTTTAAAGCACTCTGGCTATAGTTTTTAATATCCTTTTTAATGAAAAAACCTCAAAACTTTCTCCGCCACCAAAGGTCACACAACCTTGGGCGTCCATCAATGAGTGTAGTATGGGTCGCTATCGCTACCTAGGTTGCAAGAACCTAATGACCTTTGCCTGGGTAGTGGAACCTAGGCGACAATTGCTTAGGTGGTCTTTTAGGTCACGCAACCTCGCTGGTCCCATGTTGCTCAAATATGGCCTTGCTGGCTGTTCTTGCATAGAGAAGATGAGTAGTCACAATAGGTGTAAAACCAAAAAAAATGAAAAGAAACTAGTGAGGATAGTTTTTGAAAAGAAAAGAAAATCATTTGACCCTGAAGATGGCCTCTCACAAATGCTAAAGCTTAAGCAAGTGGGGACCTATCTTGGGCCTCCAACATTACCAAGGCTAGCATTTAGCGAAATGCCGAACCTAAAGTTGAACCAACAACCTTATTTCATTTTTTCGAAATGGGTTTTGGAGACTGAAAGCCTATTAAGACTACTAAATCAATCTTATCAAAGGTAAACTATAATTGATTTTGATTGATTCCTGATTCCCAAAATTGAGAGTTGGGGATGAGCCGGTCCAATGAAACTTATTACTTTTTCCCATTGTTTAATGTTATATATTATAATGAAATTAGAAAAGTTCATTACTTTTATTTTTTAAAGAAATAAAAAAAATATGTAGTTTGATCGGTCTGGTGTTGCTTTGAAACTAAGAAACAAACTCTTTGGATATCAGTTCCATTTATAAGAACTAGAAATTGGATCTGTTCCAGCGATTCTCAATTCGAGCTATTTATTTTGAACATTCCAAATGACACGATGCGGCTGAGTCTCGGGCAGTTCAGCAAGGGGATCAGCCAATCACCGGAATCACCAGATAGGAGGCTTCCGTGAAGAAATTCACGTCCTTTTTTTTTCGTTTTCTTTTCTACCGAGAACCCGAAGCGGAGCCGATTAAAAGCCGAGCGACCATGTCTTCTTCCCCCGTTCTACAGTTGAAGCCGTTCGAGACACTGTTTTTCACCTGTTAGAAAACTTCACGGGAATCCCTCGTCATCGAGCGGCAGGCGAAGAATCCCCACGCGACGCAAAATCGATGCAAGAGTGAGATCCTGTCCGAACGAAAGAAGAAGAGAGGGACGCGCGAAGGGCGTGGAGGGAAACGTCACGCGCCAGGCAAAAACAAGCAATCCGCCACAGTAACTGGGGACTTCAACCACCACCACACAGGCTCCCCCGTAAATCCGCCATTAGCTGTCTCTCTCTTCTTCTTCTCCTTCTTCTTCTTCTGCTTCTTCTCCTTGTTTTAATGGTAATTTTTATTTATTATTTATTTGGAAAAAATAATTTATTTTGGGTCTAATTTTTTGGTTTGTGTCAGTGAGAGAGAGAGAGAGAGAGAGAGAGAGTCGCACATGTTCATGTCCGGTTCCAACCTTCAAATCCCCATCATCCCCACAGCCCAATGGAACCTCCCAATACTCCCCCACCCCATCTGACGTCATCATCTCCTCCTCCTTCGTCATCATCTTCTTCTCCTCCGTCGTCGTCGTCGCCGTCGTGGTCGTCGTCGCCGCCTCATTCTCCGGATCCCTCGCGCCGATGACGGTCGCGCTCGATCGGGCCGAATCCACGCTCTCGTGATCCCCCTTTCTCTCTCTCTCTCTCTCTCTCTCTCTCTCCACCCCCGCACTCCACTCACCTGCCCCGCCCCGCCCCGCCATTGATGTCTCGAGCGCCGAACCGTGAGTTCCAGGAATGGTGGAACAAGCAGCGCGAGCGCAGCATCGACCTCTTCTCCCCCACCGACGGCCCCTCCACCAGCGCCGCCGCCGCCGCCGGCGACCCCTCCTCCCCCTCGAGATCCGGACCCCGCGGTCCGATCAGGCCGTCGAGAAGTCCCGCGCCCGCAGCGCCCGCCAGCTCTCCTGGGTCTGCCTCCTCCGGTTCCAGCAGATCGCCTCCCTCGTCGCCTCCGCTGCCGCCTCCTTCGTCTCCCTCATCCGCACCGCCAACCGGAGGATCGCCGCCTCCCCCGCGGACTCGTCGTCGTCGCGGCTGTACCGGATCATCAGGTTCTTCCTGATCCTCGTCCTGGTGCTGCTAGGGTTCGAGCTTCTGGCGTATTCCAAGGGATGGCATTTTAGCCCCCCCTCGGTCGGGTCGAAGGAGGTGCTGGGATTCGTGGGGCTGGTGTACACGAATTGGCTCGAGATTAGGGCTACGTATTTGGCGCCGCCGCTGCAGAGCTTGACCAACGTGTGCATTGTGCTGTTCCTGATACAGTCCGTGGATCGAGTGGTGTTGGTTTTGGGCTGCATTTGGATCAAAATCAAGGGGATAAAGCCGTGGCGTCAGTTGATTATGAGAAGAAGGAAGATTTGGAGAGTGAAAGTGGGGATGAGGTGTATCCCATGGTGTTGGTGCAGATTCCGATGTGCAACGAGAGGGAGGTAAGAAGATGTAGGTCTCTTTCTTCTCTCCCGAGACGCTGACTTTGATTCGCAGATTACTGTTAGCAGAATGTCGTGTGGTAGTTTAGCCGTGATTTCAATCTGGTGCTTTGCCTTCATTTTGACCAGTTAGCTCGATTATGGCATCTACTAGAGTATTGGCCATTTCGGATGTATGCTGTTTCAAGAATTTGAAGCTTGATTAAGCAACTTCATCGCACCAAACTATCGATTTAGTCAAACTCGGGAGCTTGGTCTAGCTATGTGATGTACCTAGTGTACAGAGCTTTAGTTGTTAAAAGCCTGAAAATTTACTGCTCGACATTCGTGTTTATCTTAGGATTAGGATGCAATAGTTGTTATCATGTTAAGGTCACTCCATTCTACACCCACAGTTGTGAACTTGAGATGAGTAAGCTTTTGAGTGTTTTGGACATCTTCCAAGTAAGTCAGGGAAGACTTCAACACGAATATGCATTCTTTTTTGTTTTGGTGCCTTTTCAACTCAATTTTATTGTTCTTTTCTTTCCTTCTCTCTTTTTACCTTTTTCATTTTCTTATTTGGGGGCGGCATGGATATGGTTAGGCAAGAGGCTAGTGCCAAATTTCCTGATTATTGATAAACAAAGCCTCTTTAGAATCTCTTCCAGGATTTTTCTAGGCATTATTAAGAAAATATTGTCTTACGGTCATCTAGTAAGCATCTGCATTGTGTGTTTCCCACACTTGAGGGCACATCACGTGTAAGACTGCGGATATGCTGCTAGCGATGGTTTGTTCCTGTGTTCTTGAGCCCTTTTTTTAGCAGCAGCATTGGTCTTCTGTTTTCTGGTTACAGAATTGATGTGGTTCGTATTAGGATTGAAATTTGTGGATTGATTGCAGGGATGGAGCTAGGAAGCTTTTTCAGTGGGGTCAATATATTATACAAAAAAATTAAAAGCAAGAGTTATGAGTTACGACATCAATATATTTCCTTTGACAATTAAGAAAATTGTAATAAAGATAGGAAAACTTTTGAGCAAAGTACAAAGAAAGAAAGATTAACTTAAAATATGCAAGATACATATCATTGGGTGATATCATCATCTCTTACAACTTAAAAGTGAAGAAAATGAAACTAAGCTTATCTCTCACAGTAGAGTTTGTTATGTCCAAGATGTTTGCTAATGGATTACTTGAGTATTGTTTACATTTTTTAAGTATTAGGATTTGCATAAGACCCACTCAATGAAGAAATGAAGTTCAACCAAAACCATTTGATGGCGATGGCATGACAAGGGCAAAACAAGTTAGTTAATGTAATTAAATCTATCCACATTTTAATTGATTAAATGGTTTTTGATTAATTTTATCAGATAAAATTTTTCACTAAGAAACTAAAATATTCATTGTTGCTGTCAATAAATGACTTGACAATTATCCATTAACTATCACATTGACTCATGTGAAATTACAAATATTTGGGGTAATTATAGCATCTACGTTGCTCAAAATTTTAACTTTTCACTATTTCTTTAGTACTTGGGCTTTGAAAGGTCCAACTTATTGAGAGATAATTGGGTCAACTTTCATGGATTAAAAGGTTGAGTAGGTTCAAGCTCCATAAGTTGATTAGATAAATAATTTTTTTCTTGACAAAAGCCACACATATTGAAAAATTTGGCAGTCGATGGGGTCAGTTGACCCTCTAAGCTTCATAACTCTCCAACCCTGATCGATTGCTCACCTTTTAAACATCTTTGTTACTTTACCTGCTCATTTAGATAAGCAAGACCAGCAATTATGCTTTCTTTGGCCATAACAGGAGTTATAAATGGATGCTTGATTGTTTAAATTCCTTCTTTATATAGCATTGCTGGGGAAGCTGGTTGTGAGATGAATTGCATGCAATAGTCTTATCTTTCAGTTATCCTTTTGATTGTATACTGTTTCTCGTTTGGTACCTCAGTATAAGTGTACCGCTACCAACATATTCTCTCAATGGTTTCCAACAGGTTTATCAACAATCTATTGCAGCAGTATGCATACAAGACTGGCCTAGGGAAAGAATGCTTGTGCAGGTTCTTGATGATTCCAATGATTTAGATGTTCAACTTCTGATCAAATCGGAAGTTCAGAAGTGGCAACAGAGAGGTGTGCGGATAGTCTACCGCCACCGTCTTATACGCACGGGATACAAGGCAGGAAATCTCAAATCAGCGATGAGCTGTGACTATGTCAAAGATTATGAATTTGTGGCAATCTTTGATGCAGATTTCCAGCCAGGACCAGATTTCTTGAAAAAGACCGTTCCTTATTTTGAGGTAACTCTAGAACAAACTTTTATGAAAGCCAATGCATAGTTGAAGTGTTCTGCTGCATATTGAAAGAAATTGATAAAGGAAGCTTGTCAATGAGTTCTGGCCAAAAGAAGGAAAAGATTGCATGAGGGCTTTGTTGGTTGAGCTGATCATTGATGAGTGAAGTGGTTGGTTGTTTTCTTTTTCGACTGTTGGTAAATCAAAATTTAAGTGTTAGAATGATGTTTGTCAACCTGACAATTTACGCTTCCAGTTATCTGACTAGAAATTATTTTCCTTCAAGGGAAACGATGATCTAGCATTGGTCCAGACAAGGTGGGCATTTGTGAACAAAGATGAGAACTTGCTTACCAGATTGCAGAACATAAATTTATCATTTCACTTTGAAGTTGAACAACAAGTTAATGGAGTGTTCATCAACTTCTTTGGCTTTAACGGGACTGCTGGTGTATGGAGAATTAAAGCACTTGAGGATTGTGGTGGCTGGCTTGAACGAACAACTGTTGAAGACATGGACATAGCTGTTCGTGCTCACCTTTGTGGATGGAAATTCATTTATTTGAATGATGTTAAGGTGGGTCGTGGTTGACTTCACATTTATTGTACTTGATGATGCCATATTTTATGCTCATTTTCCTATGTCATTGTGCAGTGTCTTTGTGAACTTCCAGAATCTTATGAGGCATACAAAAAGCAGCAGCACCGCTGGCATTCTGGTCCTATGCAATTGTTTCGATTGTGCTTCTTTGATATACTCCGTTCAAAGGTGAGGTCATCAAATTGCAGCTATTCGCATGTTTCTGAATACATTAGAGACTAGAAGATTGTCGAAAGGGATCTTATGGCAATGATGAAAGACCAGAATCAATTTTAGAATTTAACGATTTAATGATTAGTTGAGGATATTGGGCCTTTTGTTTTTTTTTTTTCATTGATAAGATTTTAGGATCAACTATGTCTCAAAATTTTTGAAGGTAGTACATGTTGCTTGTGTAGGCAGTGTTAGTAGGGAGGTCTTGATTTGATAGTCATTAGAGCCTCCCAAAACCATTTCAGTTTGCACAACCAGCTTAGAAACTAACTCAGTGCCACTGTCACTAATATTCACCTATGATTTTGAGCTATCAAGGCAGAGTGCATATTGTTGCACTTCGGTGAGATATTTTTTGCATACATAGGTAATTTCATCTACATGTTCTCATAGATGGTAAAGTGGTCTAGCTTCAACCGGGCACTGTCTTTTTGGTTTTGTCTCTTTCCTGTTTTATCTGTTTTTGCTCATACCCTCTCTTTTTCATTACAGGTGTCCTTGGCCAAGAAAGCCAACCTTATATTTCTGTTCTTCCTCCTACGAAAGCTTATCTTGCCCTTTTATTCATTCACTCTTTTCTGCATCATTCTCCCACTGACAATGTTTCTGCCAGAAGCCCAGCTACCTGCTTGGGTAGTTTGTTATGTTCCTGGGGTTATGTCCATTTTAAACATCCTTCCGGCTCCTCGGTCTTTTCCATTTATAGTTCCTTACCTTCTTTTCGAAAACACCATGTCAGTGACCAAATTTAATGCCATGATATCTGGACTGTTCAAATTTGGAAGCTCCTATGAGTGGATAGTTACAAAAAAGTTGGGAAGATCATCAGAGGCCGACCTACTGACCTTTGGTGAAAAAGAATCTGATCCTTTGTTAGAGACTTCAACTCTCCACAGGTCATCATCAGAGTCTGGCCTTGCTGAACTGAATAAGATGGAGATGACTAAGAAAGCTGGAAAACTTAGAAGAAATCGGCTGTACAGGAAGGAGCTTGGTCTTGCATTTATTCTATTGACGGCAGCTGTTAGAAGCTTGTTGTCTGCTCAGGGAATTCATTTCTACTTTCTTTTGTTTCAAGGTATAAGTTTCCTAGTTGTTGGCCTCGATTTAATTGGAGAGCAGGTTAGCTGAATTTTTTTTCTCCAGTTGCAGAGGCTCTGCCTATTTATTACTGGTTAGGTCACGTTCCCAGGTTTTTATCCATTTTTTTTTTCTGATATAGAGCTGTGGCAATTAGTGCCTGTTTTCACGGCTAAAAGACACAGCTGCATTGCTTTGTGATTGGGTCACCTTGTGGACCGATTATTTACTCGTGACCAAGGGACTGCCATACTATTGTTGTTGTCAATTTGCTACGTTATGTCAAATCTCTATATTATCAGGCACTCCGAGGTCAGATAAAGACTCGGAAATTGAGGGGAGAGTGATTTTTGGCTTTTGTTAAAGCCCATTTTGTTGTAGAGTCATTGGACTGCATAAATTGAGGCAGGCACTTCCAGATTATAGGTTTGAAATTCTTTTGAATTTGTCGTTGGCAATCTATGTACCGGATAGCTTTTACATCTCATACTTTCTTGTGTTATCAATGGATAGTTAGATATACGCTATTTTGTTTGCGAAAGATCTCATTGGAAGCTTTCTACATACTAATTGTCTTTTACTTTTCCCTTTTGTGCTGCTTATGGCTGAGAACCTGAGACTGGATTGACGTTGAAGTTTGGACTCTGGACCTGGGAAAATTTTGCCCATTTTTGGTGCTCATGCGAAGGCTGTGATGACATAGCTAATTCTCTTGTTCTGCTTTTCCAGTCGACATCTCAGTAAAGTTTACATTACTATTGTTAGACAGAAGCCAATAGGTATTCGACTGTCCATATTAGAACTTGATAGGGAGGTACTTAGGAGTTGAAGCATTTAAGATTTTAACTCTTTCCTGGCATTTTCCCAGCAAAAGAAAAGGTTAATTTTGCATGGCATTTGACATTTGTAATTATGGGTGTCAAATGGGTGAGTCGAGTTGAAAATGGTTGGATTCATAGACTTAATTAACCTATATTGACTTATTTTCATGCAATGTTATTTCGACAATCAATACTTGATCCAACTCATATCCGACTTGACTTATATTAATGAAACACATCCATACTTAATCCTAACTATGATAATAAGTATCAACTCATTTAATCATAAATTTTTAATGTTAATGCGTTATTTGGATGAGATTTTATATCAAATTAAAAAAGTAAAATAACAAAATATGAAGATATGAGTGAATAAAACCAAAAATGTCAAAAAAATTAAAGGGACTAAAGGGGACTGTGGTCTTTTGTTTTATTTTATTTTGCTAGATATTATTATTTTCATTAAAAATGAAAATAAAATTACTTATTATTTTTTCCTTCTTCCTCTTCGCCCGATTGTTGTCCACAGTGGCAACTGGCAAGGCTTGAGCTCACCCAATTCTGGCGAGCCTAGTTGAGCTAGAGTTTGGCAATGGTTTGGCCTTGACAAATCGGTGAGCTCAAGCTCACTCGAGGCCAAGAAGCTAAGCCTCACCAAGGTCCATGAGGCTTTGGCCTTGCCATCGGTGTGGCAAGCTTGAGTCTTGCTAGATCGGTGAGGCTTCGCCAAAGGAATGTGAAGCTTCTACCTCATCAAATTGGCAAGCCTTGTCCCTCATTTATGGCTGGTCATTAAAGAAGGAAAAAGAAAAAGGAAAAAAATAAAAAAGCCCATTTTTAATTAGCTTAAAATTTGTTAGGTAACCCGTTTAACCTAAGATCCATCTAGATAAAGCCAATGGATATTCTACTGCCCATATTAAAACTTGGTAGAGGCAATCAGGAGTTGAAGCATATAACGTTTGAACTTTTGGCATTATTAGACATTTTCATGTTAAGTAATTAAGATGTTAAATGGGTGCGATGAGGTCGAAAATAGTTTGATCCATATTAACTCATTTTGATACAATATAATTTCGATGACTCATATCCGATCTAACCATATTAGTAAAACATATCCATACTTAACCCTAATTATAAAAATAAATATCAACTCAATTAACCTTAGGCTCTTTATATTAACGTGTCACTTGGATAAACTTTTATATCATATTTCAAAATAAAATAATAAAATATGAAGATATAAGTAAACAGAACGAAAAATGTCAAAGCAAAAAAATCAAAGAGACCGAAGGTGATAATGTTCTTTTTCTTTTTAAAAAAAAATAATCAAAATTTAATTATTTGATTTGATTTGATTTTCTTCTTTTATTTTCTTCGCCTAATTATTGGTCATAGTAGTGACTAGTGACCTACTACAAGCGAGCTTGAGCTTACCCCAAACCAGTGAGCCGAGCCGAGCTAGAGTTTGGCAAGGGTTTGCTAGATTGACAAGGTTGGAACCTCGCTAGAAGTTTGTGAGGCCTCTGCCTCACCAAATTGGCATGGCGTGCTCAAGTTTGCCTGAGGATGACAAGCTCGAGTCTCGCCAGTGGTCCATGAGGATTCTGCCTCACCAAATTGGCAAGCTCATCCCTCGCCCGTGGCCGCCATCGGCAGGAAGGAAAAAGAAAAAAATCGAAAATATAAAAAAATATAAAAATGATCTATTTATAATCAACTTAAAACTTATAAGGTAACCCATTGCGCCCGAGACCTATTTATTATATGGATCTATCTCAGACCCACTAAGGCTCATTTGCTTTAGTATTATGTGGTCCATGGGGCTTTTGCCTCACCAAATTGGCGGGTTCATCCCTCATCTATGGCTAGCCATCGGTAGGAAGGAAAAAGGAAAAAGAGAAAAAAAAATCAGAAAATATAAAAAATATAAAAATGACCTGATTGTAATTAATTTAAAACTCATTAGGTAACCCATTGAGCTTGAGGCCTATTTATTATATGGATCTATCCTAGACCTAATAAGAACCATTTGTTTAGTACTTTCAGTTTACAACCCATTTTTACCCATATTTCACTATTGAGTTAATCCATGTACAATCAAATGAGTTAAAATATGAGTTTGTGCCCCATTTTAACAACTCTATAAGTAATATTTCTCCTAATGGTTTCAGGACCCTTTAACTACAAAATAATTTATGAAGCTACAATCTGAAAGAATTCTTGCGTTACTGGTATCTCAGCTACAGATTGCTCTAGATTTAAGACCTAATTCAAGGTTAACTTCCTTCTTTTTAAGACCTCGTTCTAATTTGCCCCCAAAATTCGATTGAACTTGGATTTCACCGAAATTTCATTGACTTGAATATAGGACATTTCCAAATTTAATTTCACCCCATCTACCGCCCATCCAAACTGATGAAAGAATATGCCAGGATGATGTCATTTTGTTAAAATGGTGGTGTTCCGACGTGGTTCAATACACAAGGCCATGGCGTGATATCAGAAGAAAAACGTAACTTAAGGAACAGACAAATCAAACTTTCTGAGGGGCAAAATCAGATTATGTCAAGAGTGGGAGACGATCTTGTGCCGTATATTAACGGACCTCTGCAGTAGAATCGGGAGGGGCTAAAAAGGACCCCTGCGATGGAGTCACCATCACCAAAACCCTTAGAACCAGACTCTTACAGAAGTGGACCATCATCATTTACGCCTTTCATCTCCCTAACGTCGCAACGCAGTAACTCAGCGCAGACCATTACGGTTGACACCTTTCATCCCCTCATGCCGCAATGCTAGATAAACACTAGATTAACAGAGCATCAGCAACATCTGCATCGACCACAGGAATTTGCTCTAGTTATCCAAGTTCCTTATAATATAAAACCGGCAAAAAAGAGGATCGAGAAGCAAGGCCTGGCTCTAGAGTGGATACAGCGTAGAGATATATGTGGCTGGTTTAATGATATCCCTCTTCCAGTTTTACTTACTCAGATTTATGTTTCTTTAGATAATTCCTTCGTGCAAGTATTTGTCAATGCCCAAGCAAGAGCAACAGCATCAATGCTTAAAGAAATAGTCTCGTCAATGAGTCAGAACCATATAGCAAAGAGAATAGTAATCTTATGGTCTAAAAGACAAGCTACAAAAATGACATTTTGACCACACAGGCCTCAACTTAGCAGTTCTCGAGAACCGGATCACAAAAATTATAATCCAAAACAAGCTCCTCAAATTGGTAGAGAAAAGCAACGAAAACGGTACACTCAAGCTGCACCAGCTCCTCCCTTGCCCTTCTTCCTCTGGATCTTCTTCATGTAGAATTCTAGCTCTTTTCCCTCCAGAATATACCTGAAGTAGGATGTAAGTGGATTAAGGTTTGAAGAATGAAGAAATAAAATGCATACGGAAATCAACCATGTAAACACAATGCACTCTGACCAAATTAAAAATAAAATAAAATAATGCACTTACCCGTCAGCTCTGCCACATTGACCAGGTCGGGAAGAAATGCAGGCCAACAACCTACCAGATCCAAATTGTTCTTCAATGTGTGGGTCAAGTTTACGGTCATTCTGACGCTTCTCAAGCTTCTTCAAAACATGAGCACTCTTCTTTGTTTCTTCGGCAGGTGCTTCACCCTCCTGTCATTTTACCAATTCATGAAACCATCAAACATCTACAAAGAGATAAAATGAATTCCTGAATTTGAACAAACATGACTGTGCTCCCCCTAGATCACCTTGTATAAAATGTTTAAGCAATAAGAGTCTTCTGATTTGAACATAGGAAAAAATAGGATCTTGTATTACCTCAGTAGCTTCCTTCTTAGCTGCTGCTGCTGCCTTCTTCTTCCTACCAATATCAACACCATAATGCTGGAGATACCACTGCTTAAATGGAGCCGCATCAACCTGAACAATTGCACTCTTCACCAGGGTCTGTGTTCTCACAAGCTCGTTGTTCGAGGCATTGTAGACCACATCAAGGATACGGGTCTTGCGGGTGACAGCCTCGCTACCCCATGAGTAATTCCCCGTGTCCAGCCTCAGGGCTCTCCACTTGACATTGCCTCCTCTCACACGGACTCTCCTCACAGTCTTGTTGCTTGAAAGTTTAGTGTTGGCTGGCTGACGACCCAACTCGTACCTTCATTTAGCAATGAAATAGGAAATTAATGAACAATAGTCTAAACAGATTGACAACATATGTAAAGAATATCCACAATATTCCACTATTTTCAGAGTCCACCTGACTCCTTACAGAAAAACCCTGGAGCTATATACTAGCAAGGAAGTAAGTCTGCCTCCTAGCACGCAATTTCTAACTATATGATTTCGCTAAAAGGCAAACAACAAATGACCCTTTCTCTCGTGCGGAGGGAAATGAACAACCTCACATAAATTGCTCAAATAAATTAATGACTACCAATAACCAAACAAGCACCATCACAAATTCCCCTCAGCTAAAAACGTTTCAGAAAGAAAAGGACACTGAAATCAAGCTTTCATGATGAACTGATGAACACGCCACAAAAGAGGCTGGCGTGACCATAAAGAGCGGCGGTGTTATATCCTCTGGCTACACAAGCCGGAACTCATCCATATTACCGCTCCACGGCACTAATTAACCATCTCGGCATCCTCGAGTCGTGGAGCGAACATAAAAACGTCGACTTTCACAACATATTCGGCAGCAGAGACAGAATCATCCAACCAGACTCAAAATCGCATTCATCTCACGCCTATTTAATAACCCATCACACTCTGGCTTTGTTGCACAGCCGACAAACCCCCTAGACGAGCTACGACGCATTCCGACCGCGAGAAGCGAACTAAAAACAAGCTCAACGGGGAACCCAATGAACCCACAAAGACGCACGAAGAAAAGGAGGGAAGAGAGAGAGAGAGAGAGGGAGGGAGGGAGAGAGGGAGCTTACTTTCGCTTCTTCCTCCAGGCCTTCTTCTTGCCACCGGTGGCGCGCCTCTTGTGCATGGAGTCCCGGGAGATACCTGCGTCACGAAGCAAGCGCCGAAACGCGACGACATTGATGAGGACCCAAATCCCACAAAAACCCAAAAGAAGGCAGAGCAAGCGACGATTCAATGGCGATGCGAGAGAGAGGGAGAAGGAGAAGGAGAGTAGAGGGGGGTTGAAGATCTCACCCATCTTGGCTGAGCGGCGGGGGCCTTCCTCTCTGCGCTCTGCAACTCCGCTTCGCTTACCGAAACCCTAGTCGACTCCACCGCACGCTTCTTATAGGGTTACTTACTGAGACGAGGTCATTATCGTCATTTTGTCCCACACAACAAGAGAAGCATTTTTTTCCCGGCCGTCGCTCCTTATAAGTTGTAATAAATTCATAATACATTCGTTTCGATAATTATAGGAAGACAATTGTTTTTTTTTTTAAGATCTTCTTGTGATTAGTAAAACAAATGGCATTTTACTTAATTATAATTCCTCAAAAATACAAGCTTTCTTAAATCTCAATTAGATCAGGACTTTTATTAATAGAATTTTGTTAATGTGTTGATATATTATTTGTCCACATTATTCTTCACAATCAATACTCAAACTATTTTGAATTAAGAACAATTAATAATTATCTGAACCCTTGCTAACAAGATAATTATCAATAAAATCTTTTATACTGTTTTTTAGATTTCGGAATTGGATATCAATGGAAAACAGTGGATGCCTCTTAAAATCGAGAGTACATACCAACTTAACACGCATGCACCATGTTAATGTTGTCATTATACGTGTTGATGGAATTATCTTTTCTTATAGATCCCCGACACATGATTCTCAAAATGTCATATTGGCTTGCAAGTGTTTCATAGACATGGATGTGCATGTCACGAAATCTTCTTTGCCATGGCACAAAACATTCAATCAGTGACATTCAAATGCTCTTAAAGCACCCTACTAATTTCACTGCAACTTCATCCCACACAACCAAGCAAGAGGTCATCGAAAGTGGCGTCGAGAAAGTTATATTCACTAGGGTTCAAACCTAACGTAACCGGTCGATCTCGTATCTCTGATTTTTTTGGGATGTACGCACATCTCCAGAGCACAGCTCATTTGCAATCCTCCATGCTTATGTACCGTTATGCGAAGCTTGCATAATATACCGAGTTCTTCACTTCCCGGTCGTCTTCTTTGGATCGGACAAGCTCCCTCGGTTGGGGCCACTAGCTCGTGAGAGGAAGGGCAAATGTTTGACTATGACCAACTGATGATCTCATCTTTATACCAGGTCCATACCATCCCATCCATCCATCCATCCATCCATGAAGAAGCAGGAACAATGTTTCAGTCCAGTTATGCTCCAGTCTCCAAAGTATCAACTCCTCCGGTACCGAGAAGATGTGCAGCATTTTGGAAGATTCTGCTTTCTCCTCCAGAAGGTTTCGGTACAACAAATGGGTTATACAATTACTTGTCAAAATTGGGAAATAGTGGCGAAGTAATCTGCTATAGCACATGTGCATCCTTCTCATGAACTCGTTATCCTAATTAACCATGCTCAATGGACATGGGTGGTGCGCATGCACAAAACCAAGATACATGTTGTGTGCACATAGAGTAGAGGAAGAGAATGAAGGAGCGCCAGAATTGTCAAGTAAAATAAATTAACTATACTCTCAACAGCTCCAAAATTAAATTATGGAAGTACAATCTGTAAGAGCTAAAACCAACTTGGTAGCTAAGGCGAAAGCAAAGCTCGTTGTTAGGCTACCATACAGAAATGAAAAGGGGGAGATTTGCTAAAGCTCTTGACGGGAAAACAAACCCATCTATAGCTCACTGTCATCTGCAGTTGCACTGCTTGGCTTCCCGTTCACAGAAACAAGCTCAGTGTCGAAGATAAGTGTTGCTCCACCTGGTACAATTCACGCTCAAGTTTCAGGTTAAATATTTTTTGAAGAATGCATGAAGATATGCAAACATCAAGTCTGCAATCATTTACAATGCTAGACAATGATATTTAGTTCAAGATGACATCAATTGAGGGAATATCGTCAACAAGAACCCTCCAACATTTATTGAACTACATTAAAAGGGGAAAAAAGCATGAGAAGATATCTTGTTTGATCAATGTATTTGTTTCTATCTCTTAGTAGTTTTCTCTCAATTTACCCAAAAAATTATTGTTTGTGATTATCTGCGGTCAATTGCTTGTCATGCTAAAGCTCAGCACCCTGTTGGCAAGATAGTCTATATAAGAGAGGACAGAGGAAAATTCCTACCAGGAATGGTCGGTGGTGAACCCTGGGCTCCGTAGCCAAGTTTTGCAGGAATTTTAAGCTTTCTCTTCTCACCTACACACATACCCAATAGTCCCTGGTCCCATCCTGTATTAAAGCAAAGAAACTCAGATCGTAAGTGACAACAATACACTGCTCTACCGTCACAAAAGGAAAGATACCGCAGCAACAATGAAGTTCAAGTGCTCTCTACATCACTTCAAGGTTCATAACAACATGGAGATCAGGCCTTGCCACCACACAAGATGTAATAGGATTGCCACCCCTCTTCTGATAGTTGAGAACTTTGGTAAACAATTTAGGGTTCAAAAAGTACGATAAGATGCTTCCCACTAGCCCAACCATAAAACCAAATTTAATAGAATTTGTCCAGATTCTTTTTTCATTTAGGAATTCATTACACTTACATTCTTATGAGTGCTAGAAGAAAATAAATATTTGCAGCAAAAAATCAAGTTCCTCATGGATGACAAACCTCATGAGGCCATATTTCCTAAACTTCCTTGGTAACAATGTGCTTTGCATAAAAGTACGAATGACTCTGGAGAGCTTATAATATCAGTAATCTGATCAGATGCATTCAGCTATCTGGAAAAGAGTTTGTACATAAGAGGTATTAACTCTTAAAGCTAATATAAGGTTCGTGTTTGATATAACACCACTGACCTTTTATTACTTGACCACTTCCAAGCTCAAATTCAATGGGATCACCTCTTTCAAAACTGGAGTCGAAAACAGTTCCATCAGTCAGCTTTCCCTGCCAACAATGACCAGAGTCATCACTTGCTACTAACAATAGCCGAGAATGGAATTACTCAAATTATACAACTTGACACTGTTCTTGTACTCGGATTTTCCATACAGATCAAGTACTTGAACTAACTGCACAAACACAAAGGAAAGGCCTGAATGAAGCAAAACTTTACCCGATAGTGTACTTTGACTCTATCACCTTTGTGAGCCTGGATATCACATTTTTCTGGTTTGTACTGTACAGAGGAAAACAATAATTCAAGTATTAGACTATCAAATTAAGATCTCAATAATAGGCTAATTAGTTTCTACCATGCAGAATAATGAAATAATAAATGCTTCTCTTGCAAAGTGTTGCTTTGTATGTTAAAATGACACTGGTTCTCCTCCCTGATCAATGAAGTGCTATAGTTATTTTTTCACTTAACTCCATCAGAAGTAAGCATTTAAATCTAATACAAACTAACGTTATTTTACTCACAATTTGATTTTTGAAACCATTATCATCAACCCTAACCCAAATAGCAAATTAATGCATATCAATGTACTCTCCAGTGGAGCCTTTACATGAATAATGTCCACAAAACTATATCATCTTCGTACATGTCGTTTAGCAGAAACTAAACAAAAGGGACACCTCCAACAGGTCGACAGTTGGACTAACCATGCCATTGTGTCATTTGTAACAAATCAATAAAGAAACAAACAGCCTCACTCCTGTTATCGTGGCATATATAGAATTACCCAAGCAAGGCTGCAAATGAACTCACATAATTTTCAGTTGAGGATAAAAGAAAGAACCCAAATGGAAGTCATGTACCATATGCAGTGCATATCCAATGACAGGAGGCCAATTAACCTCACTCTAGCTAACTCATCGCTCCACATGCTCTTAGCGAAGCAAAGCGCAACAACATTTGTATTAAGTTGTCAACCATCGAAACCCAGGACCAGGGAAAAGACTTAAGTAGCTATAATTACAGGATCACTCGACTGATATCATCAAAAATCCCAGTTCACATCTCTGGACGACAGCAAAAGAGCACCACGACCTAAATACAAACCAAATGCAAAAACCTCACACCCTAAAAAGACATGTCTTGATTCCTCAAGTGCAAATGACCGCCACGCCCTCATAAGATGACTCACATTGCCTTCTCACATGAATACAGTGTATTACGTATCTCAATCTAAAAATTGCAAAATAAGCAAAAGAACTTATTCCCAGCAAGAAACCCACGCCACGAAGCGCCGGGGAGGCGAGAAAACTCTGCAAAAGCGAATTAGACGCAAAGCGGAGAGCATATTTCTCTACAGGAAGATCGTCCTCGACAACAGGCCTACATGAGCTAAACCCATAAAGAGAAAAACGGCGAACAAGCGAGCAAAGCGGAGTTGCAGAGGATTCACCTTCACGCCGATCTGCAAATCCGTCACGTCGCCGGTCTTGGCATTGGCTGCAAGTCAGGAACCGCGACGCTCAATCAGGCGCAACATTCAAAAGTTTACATCGCCATGCCTATCTCGAACATCAGATCTAGAGAAGAGAGAGAGAGAGAGAGAGAGAGAGGGGGGGGGGTGTTTACCGAGAACCATAAGGAGCGAGAGAAGCACGATGGAGAGAACGCTCACGGCGCATCTGCTCAGACCCATCTCTCGAGCGCCGAATCGATTCCTGGAGCGAAGGAGAGAGAGAGAGACAGAGAGAGAGAAAGAAGAGTTCCTGAATCAACTCGGCTTCTGGGTCTATTCCTTCCATTGAGCTCAATCGTTGGAACGCCGAGTCTGCGGAATATTTGCCCAAACGGTCCTTAAATTCACACCTATTTGTACTTCCGCCCCACTTCAGCCAAAAAAAAAAAAAGTCGCTAGGACAACTCGATTTCTTAAATCTTAGGAATTATTTTCAAATTCGTTCTATCAATATATGATTACAATTACGTACGAGGAAAAGAGATCACTCCGTAAACATAATTTAATTTGTGAGTTTTCAGTATATCCTTCTTATAATGATAAAACATTGCAATATTCTTCAATCATATCCTGTCATCTAATGAGAAGTGCTTGAATTGGATAAGTTAGATGCATTTGCAGAGTTTTTCTAAATTAGAAATTTTAAGTATCCAATAATAGAATATTTATGATGTAAATAATACACAATGCCAATGCGGCATTTATTAGACTTCTCGTAAGTTTTAATACAAACAATGCACAAAAAAAATTATGCAAAAATAGTTATTTAAGCTAAGTTGGTGATAATTTGATTACCAAAGTAGCAAAACTGAGTATTCATCTCGATTGGTTCTACAATTGCAATTGTGAGGGAGATATGAGGGTCCATTTTTACCATGCCACATGAAAATCACGATTGCAAGGTTTTTAGATGATGTTGATGATATCGTCAAAGCTGACAAACCCAAAAAGCATGACATCTTAAAAACTCGAGTCAAAGCAAGGAGAAAAAATGTTGTATGATGATTGCGTCATGTGCCATGTCGATGTAATATCACTGCATTAACCAAACATCAGAACTCAGCAACAGATGGACAAGAGAAATTCCGTCCCAACGATGTCGTTTGAAATACATTTTGAAAGGCCAATCATGCAATGTGGAGTTTCAAAATCCGGATGATGTTGATCTTCAAGTACTCACGATCCACATCAAGCTACACAAGTCTTCATCAATTTCCTCAAACAAGAATCATGATACCATTCGTTCGAAATACCGTGTACAGATTAGCTGCTGGTTCCTATCATTACCAATATTAGCTATCAACCAACACTGCAACATGAATACTCTCACCCAATGCCACATCAATAAGTATGAATATTCATTCATTTCTAAAGTCCAACAAGACTGATTATTGTCAGAGTCCCAAATACTATACAAGGTGAAAAAAAATCGCCTAATTTTCTTCTTGAGCACGCCCTCCTTGAAAACTTGAGGCTCGACGCCGGATGCCCATCGATTTGCAAATCCGAAGAGACTCGGATAGGCACGTGAAACAATTGCTGCAGAACTTTGAAAAGATCTCTCTTTCTCCATTCTTCTTCCCAGTAGCAAGAAGAGGCTGACGAGTAGTGAGAAAACACCGATGCCACCAGCGAGAAAACATCCTAATCATCAGTATCAAACCCAAGGACACAGTTTGATAACATAGCAAGTTCGTTTGAAACTCTTGCATGCCTAACAAGCCTGCCTCGTGCAGTTGCAGGAATTCAACTGTGTCTAAGAGCAAATCTAAGGCAACATGGCACTTGTTGCGGGAGTTGTTGTCCAATGTTGTGCTTTTGCAATTTGCAGTTCACAGCATCTCTTCGTTAATCTAACTCAGCCAGATCATCCGTTTCTGAGATAGATTAACAAGGAGATGCGTGCACCACAAATTGCAAGGGCACATATTGGACGATCCACTCAACAAGTGCCATGTCGCACATCATGAATGCTGGAATAGGATAGTTACTGGTTGTCTTAGAGGATGGACGCTTCTCCTCCAGCATCATAGGCACAGCATCAGAAATGGTGGCGATACCATTTAAGAGGCAGTGCAGACTCACCACATGTGATTCGGCACTTTGCATACACTTTGCTCTCTTTTTAGGCCTCGACCACATCAGCATTTCCACTCTGCCAGCGAAATTCGGAACACGCAATCACGAACATAGAATTCTATTCTCGCTTAATGAAATTTATTCCATTCAACAGGATCTTGTAATTCTTCTGACCCATCATCGTATCCATCTTCCTAAATTCCTCCAGCAAATCAAAGGCTTCACTGCCCTTCCCTTCCCTGCACAATCCTTCCAACAATGTCTTGTAAGTCAAAAGGTCCGGAGCCATCGCTTCACGCAGCATGTCAAACACCACCTCCTTCGCCTCCTCGAATCTCCGCTCCATCGAAAGACTACAGATCAGAATCATATAAGCACTGCTCTTCGGCACCAGCTCTTTACTCCTCATTTCCTTATAAAGCCCCAGACCCTGCCCAACCCTCCCCTTCTCGCACAACCCCTTCACGATGTAACTATACGTATACGCATTCGGTTCGCAGCCATACAACCCCATCTCCCGAAATACCCGGATCGCCTCGTCGACCTCGAGGCACTTCGAGTACGCCTTAATGATCATGTTCAGCACAAAAGTGTCCGGGATGACCCCGGACGCCTTCATCTGCTTCGCCATCGACCGGACAGCGTGCAGGTACACATAGCACACATGCATCTTATTGAACCTCCTAAGCAGGGAATTGAACAAGAGAGTGTAGGTCTCGAGCGTGGGCTTACAGTCCTCGGAGCGGAACATCTTCTTGTACACGTCGAAGGCGCGGTTGAACAGGAACTTGCGGCCGCAGCAGAACCGGATGACCGAGTTGTAGAGGGGCACGCTCATCTCGCAGGCCCCGGCGACGACCTCCTCGACGAGGGTCTCGGCGTGGCGGTAGCGGCGGCCGGAGATGAGGATTTTGATCATGGCGAGGTAGGCGGCGGCGTCGTGCCGGTAGCCCCGCTGCTGGGCAGCCCAGCGGAAGATGTCGAGGGCGAGGTCGGCGTCGGACTGGGCGCGGAGGGCATCGGCGACCTCCGGCGGGCCAAAGCCGGGCCTGAGCTTCTCGATCCAGCCCTCGAATTGCTTCTCGAGAGGGGTCCGCGTTCTGGGGCTAGGGTTTTGCGGAGGCCGGGGCGGGGATTGTGCCGGTGCGGTGGTGATCGGGCGGTGGAAATGGAGAGAAAGATTGAGGAGGTGCGAGGAGGAGGAGGAGGAGGAGGAGAGGCGATTGGGCTTCGCGAGGAGTCGGAGGAGTGGAGGCATTGCAGAGATTGCACAGAGAGAGAGAGAGAGAGAGAGAGACTTGCAGTGCGGAAGAAGCGAAGAAGACGAAGAGACCAACGAAGCAGCTGAGAAAGGAGGGGAGAAAAGGCACTCTTTATTTAAGCTTGATTAAATACTAAACGTAAATGTATAACCCCTAATCTAAAAAATAATTGAATGATTTCAAAAAATATTTTTTAAAGAATCGATTACATCACATAAAATAATTAATTAATAAAAATATTTCCATTATCAACGACAATTTATATTTAAATACTTTTGTGGATGATTCATTCGCTTTTGATAAGCGATATAAATGATTATATTTAAAAAAATATTTATTTTTTTTGTTGGTTATACTCTACTTATATTCTAATAATCAAAAACTTTTGTTTTATCAAAACTCATTCTCGAAACTATATGGTCTCCACCCACTTCTCGGGATTCAAACTCACATCTCATTTCTTATGTAAGAATGATAACTACTAGGGCAACTCTAGTAATTAGAAAAGAAAAGAAATCCTTCATTTTGTACAAAATAAACACGCCAATAATATGTCAAGTCCTTCTTTTTTGGGACATTCTGAGTTTTGTTTAATGAGATATTCAAGCCTATCTTTCCATCATTTGAATTCGCATATGACATGTTATTATCTAACTATCGAATCCTTAAATATCTGTAAAAAAAAACCATTCAATCTTAAGAAGACCGCACGATCAGCTATGTATATCTAAATAAAAAAATCAGATTTAATCATGTTGATCCAACATAATTCCATTTTTAATTACTTACTTTTAATCCAAAATTGTAAATTAATAAAAAATATTAATATCCCAAAAACCCTAAATTGATATGATAAATTTACTATAAAAACCCTAAATTTTTATTAAATTTTATTGTCAAAGAGTTGAATAACACGTTGTAATCGATGGATGTATCAATTTGAGATTTTATCCTATTTTTGTGATTTTTTATGATATTAATTTAATGAAAAATATATTTATCACAAATGTATTAATTTAGGATTTTTTAGGGTAAAAAAATTAATTTGGGCAAATTCATCATTAGTTGGGAATTTCTTTATTAAAAATTTATTTTAAAGTAAATTTGTCATATATATTAATTTAATATTTTTTATAATATTAACTCTAATAAAAAAAAGTCCTAAATATTGATTTTAACTAGAAGCAACGAGGTAGTTCTTGATTATTTATTGTTCATATATTTTTCCCCTCTCGACTCTCAGGGTTTCCTCTTTCGGGAAACTCCCATGATAGAATTGAGCGGCTGAGCTTGCCCGAAGATCTCTTTGCCCGGAGACAATTCGTCGCGGTGGTGGCGACTCACTGTTGGCGACGCCACCGCCACTTCTTCTTTTCTTCGCGTGGTGATACTGAGCTGCACCGTGGCATCGCCAGCGGCGACGAGCTTGTCCTCCACAACATGCGAGCTTAGCTTCACCGACCACGACAAGCTCTAAAATGTGAACGGAAAAGAAGAAAACGTGAGAACGTGAAGAGTTTGGGGGTTTTGTTTTTAGGGTTTATTAAATTCTATCAATTTTTTTGACAAAATTGCCCTTATTCTAGCCACCAAAAATGCCACACACTTGCCGGCTAGCGAACATTTGGTTGCCCAACGATTTGAGGTCCTTATTTGAGACTGGTTTAGCCACTTCGGATATTTATTTGAGACAATTGTCACTTTGGGTCATTATTTGAGAAAATAGGCTCACTTCAGGTCATTTTTTGAAATTTTCCCATAATTAATTAATACAAATATTTTCATTATCAACGATAATTTATATTTAAATATTTTTGTAGATGATGAAAATATATTCCATTTACTTTTGATAGGCCATATAAATGATTGTATTTAAAAAAAAAAAAATTTATCAGTCATATTCTACTTCTATTCTAACACTCAAAAACTTTTGTCTTACCTTCTTACAAGGCGTGAAAGTCAAAATCTATTCTTGAAATTATATCGTCTCACCCCACTTCTCGGGCTTCAAACTCACATCTCATTTCTTATGTAAGAAGGATAACTACTTGGGCAACCCCAGTAATTAGAAAAGAAAAAAAATCCTTCGTTTTGTACAAAATAAACACGCTAATAATATGTCGAGTCCTTTTTTTTTTTTTGGGGGGATGAGATATTCAAGCCTATATTTCCATCATTTGAATTTGTGTATGACATGCTATTATCTAACTATCGAATCCTCAAATATCCATAGAAAAAACTATTCAATCTTAAGAAGACCTCACGATCAGCTATGTATATCTAAATCTTTTCAAGTGCTAAATAAAAAAAATCAGATTTAATAATGTTGATCCAACATAATTCCATTTTTAATTACTTACTTTTAGTCCAAAATTTTAAATTGATAAAGAAAAAAAAGGATTAATATCCCAAAAAACCCTAAATTGATACAATTGTTTTTAAATTTATCCTAAAATTAATATACCTCTAATAAATTTACCCTATATTAATTTTCATTAAATTTTATTATTAAATTATTAAGTTGAATAATACGTTATAGTTGACGGATGTATCAATTTGAGGTTTTATCTTTCCTTTTTGTGATTTTTCATGGTATTAATTTAACAAAAAATATATTTATCATAAATGCATTAATTTAGGATTTTTTAGGATAAAAAATTAATTTTGGACAAATTCACACCAGGACAAATTTTTTATTAAAAAATCATTTTAAAGAAGATTCGTCATATATATTAATTTAAGATTTTTCATAATATTAACTCTAAAAAAATCATAAATATTGATTTTAACTAGAAGCAACAGGGTAGTTCTCGATTATTTATTGTTCATATATTTTTCCTACATTTCAGAACAGGAAGATTTTATAAATTCCATTTATATTATAATGTTTCCACCTCGTACGGTTCAATTCTAGCACAATACAACTAAATTTCTCATCCTAAATCACCAAAAAGATCAATGTAATCTCATTGCAGCTTATTGAGTAAAAAACAAAAGTAGAAACCAAATTCCAAGGTCATCTGGCTAATTCATAGACAAAGAATGGACTCCTACTGTACTTGACTGCCAGCTTCGCCTCCGGAGCTCAACAGTTATTTATCGGCTCACGCCGTCCGACCGTGATCCGCTAGTTCCGGCGAGAAGGGGCAGGGAAACGGCTCGGGAAGCTAGCCGACCTTCGGGAACTTCTCTTTCCTCAGAGACTCAGCGATTCTCTTCGAGATGCAGTAAGCTGTGGACTGGATGGTGATCATGGGATTCACCCCCACCGCGGTCGGGAGCATGCTCCCGTCGCACACGAACAGGCCTCTCGCCTCCCAACTCTCGCCGTTCTCGTCGACTGCACCCGCTTCCTCGGATGGGCCCATTCGGCAGCTCCCCATCTGGTGCGCGCTGCAGTACACGGTCCAATGTTCCTGCCTCGACCCCAGGCCTCCGGGAGTAGTGATCGAGTCCAGGAATTCCTCTATGTCCTTTTGCTTGGCCCCTCTGCACTTGATTCTCTGCCCATCGCTTCGGTACGTGCCAACTTCGACGGCACCGGCCGCGATCAGGATCCTCAGTGCCTGCCTCAGCCCGAGCTTGAGCTTCTCCTTGTCTACTTGGCTTAGCCAGTAACTGATCGCACCCTCCTCTTTGACCACTCCCGAGCCCTGGTCTCTAACTAATGCAAAAAGATGAGCGGTTCTCGGATACTTGACCATCCTGTTCTTCAGATCAGCCCCCGACACCCACGGGAACAGCGAGGCGAATGCACCGGGCCCAAGAGCCGTAGTTTCTATGACGGCCTGCACTTCAGAGGAATCTTCCGATGCCACCTTGTGGAGTGAAGTGATGATTCCTCCTTCAAAGACTCTGCCTCTGCAACCAGTTGAATTTTCGGGAAAGTAACCCCAAACCAGTAATACTGGATGAATGTGGAGGTTCGTGCCTATGTTAGGATTCTTCAACCCACTGGAGATAAGCAAAGGAGGCGTGAAGAGGGAGCCGCACGCCGAGATTGTCACCTTGGCCTCAATGCGGAGCTTCTTCGAAAAATCCCTACTCGAGACCGTTGCAATCACTCCCGAGCATCTGTGACCCACCTTCTCATCATCGCTGGTCTCAATTATGAGTCTGTCCGCTTTGCATCCTGTCAAAATCACTGCACCGTGCTCAACAGCATCGACCAGCCATGTGCAGTCGGTACCACGCTTCTCTCCCATCCTACAACCGTAGCAGCACGATCCACAGTAATGGGTCTCAGGGGAGTTCCTCGGGATGGTTTCCACGTGCAAACCAAGGTTCAAGCACCCTTTTCTAAGAACTTGATTCTGGAAGCTTTCCTCGGTGCAGTTCTCTGTAACGCCGATTCTTTTGCAGACTGCGTCCATGGCAGATAAGTACTCAGAGCTCCCGAAAAGTGGGATCTTGTGATCCACAGACCATTCATGGAGTACAGAGCTTGGAGTCTTGATGGAAGCTGACCAGTTCACAGCGGAGCCTCCGCCTACGGTGGACCCGCCAAGATCATGAACTTCCCATCGACAGTCGAGAGCTGCCCACCTGATTCGTACATTTGTTTCAGCGAGGGGCCCTCCAGGGAGGAATAATCCTGTGGTGTGAAATAATCCCCTTTCTCCAGGACAACCACTTTCTGGCCAGACTGAGCAAGAATGGCGGCAGCAACTCCCCCACCACAACCAGAACCAATTATGACGGCGTCGCATTTAATATTGCAGGTATTTGTTTCAGAACTTTCCGTGACTTTAAGGCCTTTTCCTGCCAGAGACTGAAGGAGGGATGAACTGCTTTCATACATGGTCTCAATAACTCCCTTTTCTAGAGGCCTCTCCCTCTTGGATTTCACCGGCTTCTCTCGAGTGTCGACCTCATATCCAATCGCTTCCCATGATGGGTTCTTGGAGTTCTCATCTGTCTGCAAGAAGAGAAATAAAGAGATCAACTTCTAACAACCTTAAAGCTCAAGGGCCACAGAAATGTTCAGCAACCTAAACGCAGATAACAGAAGAACACAAAACAGAAGCGGTTAAATGTGATACATAGAACTTCAGCAAGAAGATGAAATGTACGTTTCCTAAGAAAACAAAGGATTGTCATTTACATAGTATCAGGTGAAGAGATAGAAACATATGGAAGTCACCTAACTCTCTCCTTTCTGTACAATCTGATCGAGTACGATCACTGTTTTGGTAGGACATTGAAATGGGAAGTTTATATCAGAGTTGTTATCATCTTTGACAAATGTACGGAGAACTGTATCTAGAGTCTGCATGGAGAACTTTTCTTTCGGGTTCCATAAGCCCTTGCTTAATCAACAGAGCTCAACCTGAGAACATCGACAGCTTTTTAATCAAACATCAATTTGCATGAGCCGCATCCTTCATTAAGATGAAGGAAAAACGCTGTGTACTCTAGTTTACTAACTGGGATGCTATCTTAGTTAGCATACCAACTTTCTAAACCAATCTTGGTAATGTATGCTTGGCATATTGCTTAAGAGCATAAACAACAAAAAAGACTTGCCCCATGGGGCCAGCCACCGATGTCGCAATCTTCCAATGGGATTGGTTTCTATTACAGCTAGCCTAGTATATTTAATTCAATACAGTGTAGAGTCATTCCTCATGTCATCATCATTGTAGGATCTCCGTCAAGACAAAGCTAATTGCCATGACTTTAGCCGACATCCCAACCTAATATCATCCTGACATACCATTCAAACACCATCAAGCACATGCATTTCTCTAAAATTCCACACCAGTCACCCCCGGCATTAACTAACCCTCGAAAAGTCCAACTTGGATCTAAAAAAAACCTGACGTGGTTAAGAAAAAAAGGAACATTACCCATGAGAAGAAGACGAACAAGCAGATAAGTTTGACCATTGCGAAGGCAACTTTCAGAGGGACCAGTGTCTTCTGCCTTGACCATCTGTTGAGGACCATCTCCCTCCTCTCCAATGGCATCTCGTGGAACTTGTGAATGAAAGGCCATCTCCAGTCTAAGCATAGGAACCCGCAGAGCAAGAAAGTCCCCAATCTGTAGGAGAGAATCTTCAAGACTAGGCTCACAACGAACACAGCTCTGCGCTGACCCCTCTTCACCATGTGCTCTGCAACCTGCCCCCCATTACAGAAGCAAAGGAAAAGAGGGTAAAAAGGAATTAGCTTTTTGGTCCCAATTCGGGAACGAACTTCTATTGGAAATATAAAAACAAGTGCGAGAGACTCATTCAACGCTCAAATAGAGCAACAAGAAGATACCCTTTCAAGAAAAGGAATCAAATTTCTGAACAGAGATGAAATTTACGCCAGAAATCCTGTATTTGCTTTTTCCGTTTCTAATTGACTTGAAGATGATTAGAAACTATGCGCAGCAAAGAAACTTCACCCCACGATGGTCGGGCCGGACCCAGAAAAGAAAGAAAAAAAGAAAGAAATTTTACCATGACCAGGCATGGGCTATAATTTTACTTGCAGAAGTATGCATGAACCTGCTCTAATCACAAAGAGAAGCAACCAGAAAACAAGCAAGACGGGAGCTTTTCGACCTCATCGGGGATCGGATGCTGAGACCCAGAAGCCCGGAAGAAGGAATACACGGCCTCATTGCGCGGGCTTCCGTCGCCGATGCTGTCCGGCGAGAGAGGAGGCACGAGGGTCTCGCACATGGCGGCGAGCGACTGGATTTGGTCGGCGGAGAAGCCATGGCTGAAGCCGGTCTCTCTCCTCCCTCCCCTCAACAGAGGATGACCGTCCCTTCCCATCGCTTTGACACGTATGACAATCTAGGACACCGTCTGCCCGAGCGAACCCTGCTTGCGGGAAAGATGATGCGTGGCTCACCCAGAGAGAGAGAGAGAGAGAGAGAGAGAGAGAGAGAGTTCTGCAGAAGAAGAGTGCAGGTTTGTTCTGGTACGAGATACGACGAGCCAGTTCAATTTATGGGCCTCGTGGAGCCCCGGCCGTCAATGATTCGTAAATAAACATCCGTCGGTAGGACTCGTGCCTCCCTCGATTTCCAGGACATCTCACGAAAGACCGAATCGAAGTACAATCCAATGAATTCATCTCCGTAATCGCTCTCCTCAGGTAAGAAAGAAAGTATTCAAATTTTCACGTGATTTTGACTTTTCACATCCTATAAAAAGAAAATTTTAAATTTTAAAAATTATAGTAAAAATAAAATAAGATGGACAATAAAAAAAAATACAATCATTCGGGTGGTCATGATCGAACCAGCTATCCGATGTCACGTCCTGAAGAATCTGTTTTCTTGCCAAAACAAGACGACATGGATGTGCAGTTAAATTCGATGTGAGACCAATCAAGATTGGGGACTCTCCTGAGTTGTCGATTCGCATTGTATTGTCCAATTCCAATATATGAAAAGGACAAAATTAGGGTCAATTTCAAGCGTCGGGGAGCCGACGGAAAGTCCAAGGCATAGCAACGGGGAGGCACCCATCAATCGGCTTTAACTTAATGGTTGCTTTTTGGGGCTCCGAGTGCGTATTCGATGGGGTGCATATAATAAAAGAGGAGCACGTCGTGTCCAACGAGTGCCTTTCGGGACATGGACGGGTTCCAGATGCGTTGCTTCTCAGTCAAGGAAAAAAAAAATTGACTGTGAAAGTTGAATTTGCAATGTAGTCTCTAAATTCCGTAAAAAAAAATTGTTGGAATAAAAATATTTAATAAATCATGCTTTAAAAGTTCAAGGATCACTCTGAGTAAATTAAAAATTTATGAACCACACTGCACATAATTTAGGAATCGTGTTGCACATTGGATGAATGTTCAAATGCTATTTATACCCTCAACTAGTATATATATGACAAATTTATCTCAAATTAATTTTTTTGATTGCCAAAAACCCTTAAATTGATACATTTATGATAAATTTACTATCCGTTAAATTAAATTGATATCGTAAAAAATTTACAAAACTAATACAACTATGACATACAGATAGTAAAATCTTAAATTGGTATACTAGTCAACTGTCTTGTGTCATCTAATCCAGTAATTTAACAATAAAATTTAATGAAAACTAACAAATGGTAAATTTGTTATAAATGTATCAGTTTATGGAAAATTTGTCAAATATGTATCAATTTAGAATTTTTGATGGTTAAAAATTAATATAAGATAAGTTTATTATAAATATATTAATTTAAGATTTTTCAAAATATTAATTCTTATTATTTTCTCCGAAAATGAAAATCGTTGGAATTGGGTGCGCCACGCATGCTCCTCATTCCTTTTACCGGAAGTCAGAATCTTATCTTGTTGCGTCAGATCTCTCTCTCTCTCTCTCTCTCTCTCCCTGGGCAAAATAACGATTATCGCCATTAATGGTTTGCTCGATTTTTTTGGTGAGGAAAAACGAAAGATTTCCGCTTTGAGCAGTCTGCTCGCGCTTTCCGTAATGAAAAGCCAAAGATGGAAAATTTGTCTGGAATCATGAACGGTTGCATGATCTCCATCTAGTCGAAAAAAAGAAAATGTCGATTCCAACGGCTATATGGGGTTGAATGTAATGTGTGTTTAAAGTAAGTTTTGCAATCAAATTTAATACAAATCACTAAAGAATTTAATACAAATCATATGATTAGTTTTTCAAGTTTTATTTTTTCTAAAATAAAACATATATGCACTCTTATTTTTGGAATTTGTTTTATTACTATATGCACTCTTAAATTTGCTCATCTTTCACATTTTATGTAGGCTTTCATCTTCATGAACTTTAGGTTACCTTTTAGTATGCATGTGAAATTTCATGTCACGCTCATGATCTCGTGACTTTTCATGACTTTTATAAAAATAGATGAAATGAGGGTTGCTTTCTTTTTTTCTTTTTCCGGTGATATAATGGAAAGAGTAATCATAGTATGTAGGGTGATCGGTTCCCACCTTGAAAGAGCGAGCTAGACCAGATAGAGTTGGTTCTCTATCCACCTACCCGTTCTGAGCCTCAAGTTGGATTGGGACCAGCCATAGTTTTTCTTTTTTCCCCTTCTAAAACATGTACATGTTTTTGTAGATCCTCCTATAGTTCAAATAAGCCTTTGAACTCATATCATCTTAAGGATTGGTTTGCCATTGCCAAGAATATAATATTTATACAACTACCACAATCGATCCTCAACATTGATTCTCATGCCCTCACAAAAATTAAAGATCAGTAATCGAAATTTGAATTACATATTGACTATATTTGAACCACGACAAGAAAACAAATGAAGAAATTTGAGATGTTACCAAATAAGAAACTTCAACATTTTCCCTCTTAACCAACCTCCGAAGGAATGGAGATTATGAAGAATCAATAGCACTAATCCCAAATAAAAAATTTGAAATCACATGATCTCAACTTTTCCCAAATTCTTAATTTATGCACACACACAAAAAACATTTTTCGCTACCCTTCCTACATGGGAAGAGAAGAGGTGAGGAGTTCAAATCCCATTTTCAGGAGTTAGGGTGGGATGTTTAGTTTTAAATGCGGGTTTAAACTTCCATGCTCTACAAAGAAACGGGACAAAACTCCGAGGTGAGTTGGGAATTAGAATAAGCAAAAAAGAGAGTAGAACGGACTAAAAAGAAATAAAGAAGGAAAGTGTATGTGTTTAAGTTGAAGACATTTATGCAAGTGCCCGATCTAAGTCTAAGATCAATCACATTGGGGGCTGTTCAATGCCCTAATGTCTGCTCGAAAGCCTGAGTTGGGAATTAGAATAAGCTGAAAAATGAGTAGAACAGACTAACAGAAAAAAGAAAGAAGGAAAGTGTATGTGTTTAAGTTGAAGACATTTATGCACGTGCCAATCTAAGTCTTAGATCAACCATATTGGGGGTTGTTCAATGCCCTAATGTCCCACATTGGGGGCTGTTCAATGCCCTAATGTCCCGCTCGAAAGCCATTTTCTTAAATTGACATTAGCTCTCGTACTCTCATATTCAAACCGACCAATTCCCCTAAAGTCTCGCAACACGGTACCCTTGTTCACACAGACAGATCACCTACTACATTAAATCATGGGAAAAAGTCATAAAGAAAAACCTTAAAGTATGTTCATTCCAAAACATGTAAGCTAAACTTTTCTAATGACATAAAAAATCCCAAAAGATGCACACGCGCATCGCATCAGAGCCGTCGATTAGCATCGTGAAAAATATGCCTACGTGAATGATCGAAGGGAAATGGTGTCGACATGGAGCTGATGTGATTTGCAACGTCCATCAGCGACCCCTTGTGGGCTTAAATTTGACAAGCCTCTACCTGTTTAGGCACGGGGAGGATTTGGTTATGCGCTGAATTATTTTAACATCATTTCGATACCATTTTCATTTATTTCTAGAATGTTTGGCAAGCAACTTGAATTCCATATTGTCTACACGCATCATACATCATTTGCATTGAAAACTAGGCTTATATTGTCTGCACATATCATGCATTATTGCATTGAAAATTAGACTTATATTTCCACAGACAAATTTTAGGTTTCAATTGATTCTTGAATACAGCCTGTACGAGCTCACATTCAATGAGAGCCTACCAAGGCCGGCCAGTTGATCAAGCAAGTACTTGATGGGATTGTGACAGGCTAATTAAGCTCAATTATGGCCCATCTCTTATGTGAATTTCGGCCTGGCCGAATTCTGGCCCCTTCTTGACGGATGGTAAGTGTACTACATGGGCACTATGAGGAGACTTTTTGAGGCTTCTTCTTTTTCTTCTCTAAAATTATTAATGCAAGTCGCGCATTCTTATTAAATGCAATGCTCGTGTATCATTTCTAGTTCACAAACGAGACCGACAAAGAGCGATTAAGAAAGTTCGTGGCAGGCAGAAATTTAAATTTCCGATAGCCAACCCCCTACCAGCAAAAGGGGCGCACCAGCCGAAGCTTCAGCAAGTACTCATTAGCGATATTGTCGTTGTTGTGCATAGCGGCTATTTAATTCCGTCAAATACATGTAAATCCCCAATCTAGACATGAGTAGGTCCTTAGAAGATTTAAAAAAGAAGAAAGAAGCAAAAGATCCACCATGAAGTAGGAAATCCTGCAATGTCACTTTCTGTATTCTCTCGTTCTTTAGTGAAAAAAAAAAGATTTGAGAAGGGATTAGAGATAGGGGTGTCAAAAAGGGATGCGCCCGACCCGATCCAACTCGGATCAACCCGACCCTAAACTTAGGGTATTTTCGAGTCGGGTCAAAATATTATCTGAGTATGAAGCCGGTATCATTTAAAGCCGAGCCGAGCCGAACCAAGCCGACCTGAGCCTAGGGGTGCAAAAGAACTGGAACCGATGGTTCCTAAAGGGACCGGTTTGGTTCCCGATTCCATGGATGGATCCGCCCACCCGAACCAAACCGGTATTATAATAATAATATATATTAATTTTTATTATAAAAAATAATATTTTGTTGGTTGAAAAAAATTAAAATTTTGAAGTCCCATGTTTCTTATTGTTCTATTTGGAGCCCTAATTTCTTATTTGCCGAATAGCCCTTGCAATTCTTATTGTCGAAGTCTTGAAGAGCACAACAAAGGTCAAGAGACTAGTTCATTAATGCATATTGAGTATGCGTGATTGCTTATGAGACCGGTTCCATGGATCCACCCGAAAACCGGACCGCCGGTTCGATCCGGTTCCTGGGTGGATCCATGAAACCAACGGGCGGTTCCCGGATCCAAATTTTTGGAATCGGTCCTTAGCGGGCGGTTCTTGGTTCTAGGGTGGGAACCGTCCACCTGGACCATGCACACTCCTACCTAAGCCGATATCTATACTCAAAATATTATTTGAGTATTGTTTAATAAAGAGCATAATGTTCTAAAGTTTTTGAACTAAATAAGAAATTAAAACTAAACTTGTAAAGGGTTATGCTTTAGCCTGACCCGACCCGATTTTTTTTTTTTTTATCTAATGCGTTTCGGGTTGAGTAGGGTCAAAGCATGACCCTTTACAATTGGGGTCGGGTCGGGTAATATCAAGACCCGACCCAACCCATTGACACCCCTAATTAGAAAGACTCGCGGTTGAATGAAAATAAACACCACGTCAGGATTTCGGTCATAATTACTGTTGGATAAGCAGATATAATAGCTTCCCGTACTTGGTGTGAGTGGGTGGGTGTGAAATGCTCTTTGCTTGTCTGACTGCCCTTCGGGTCAAGTCTTACAATCAACTGTCAACTCAAGTACCCTTGGTTGTAAGACTTTGCCCAGCAACATTTTGGTTGTTGTGCATCGCAACTATTTAATTCTTGTCAAAAAGATGTACATCCCATCCCCCCGGCGAATTTTTTTTTTTTTTTTTCCCCTAACAATGGCATGTTAGACGTGGATGGCCTCTCGCCGCCATAGACCGCCACTGCGGCGCCGGTTGAATTTGGTACATGGACGGGTGTAATCATGCGCCGGCATGAGTGGAGCACTCACGTTTTGGCAATCGGGCAAAAGGGGCGGGACCTTTCGCATGGGTCGATCCCTCCTATTGTGATTGACTGGGACCGCATGATGCGCCATAGTTTTGCCCCGACATCGGAGCTCGTCACCGACCCGAGGCTAGGGACCTCCACCTCGGCGTGGTGGTGATTTGCCGCACCGATGAGCGCCGAGAAGAGGAGCCCTAGATCTCTCTTTTGTATTCCTCGTCTCTTTTTTGTTTCGCAATCATGAGGCGTTGGCAAATTAAGCATCAGTTGCCTAAATTTAAGAGTGCACTATAGTTTTGGGTTTCGTTGAATCAATATTTATTTGGACTCCATTCGTTTTGTGAAAAATAATTTTCAAATTTTCCATTAACAAAAAAAAAATCTATAGTAGGAAAAAATACTTTCATCTTTTTAAATAAGGAAATATATTTTCCTCACTCACTTTCTCTTATTTCACTCCTACTAACCCCCACTTCTTTCTTTATTCTTTTTTTCAAAAAATTGATTTTTTGATTATTTTCTATTTCTATTTCTTTTTCCTTTCTTTCTTTTCTTTTGTTTTCCTTGTTTCTTGGCTGAGCATCGGCCACACCTTGGCGACCAGGCAAGCTCGAGGGCCGCTGAACTTTAAATAAAAAAGAAAAAGAAAAAGAAAAAGAAAAAAGAAACAAGTAGAAAGAAAATTAAAAAATAAAAATTCGAGTTTTTAATAAAAGAGATAATAGAAAAAAGAAAATAAAAAATTATGAAAAGCAAAGAAAGAGAAAAAGCAAATTGAATTTTCCATCCCCATCAATGAAAAGTACTTTCTAGCATTTTCAAGTTTCAATTAAATATCAGAAAATATTGTCATTTTTTTGGAAAATATTTTTAAAAAATGCCACATTCTTTGCGAAATGGACAGAGTGTTAATGTCGTTATTGATCTCTTCTTGATTTGATCATTCAGGCATAAAATTAAAAAGTTGCATAGTGATATAATTAAAGGTTGCTTTAGAATGATTGTGAAAATATTTGAATCACGGCAAGAAAACAAATAAGAAATTAAAGATGTTGTCAAATAAGAAAATTCAACATCTTCCCTTCTAAACCATCAGGGCAAACTCCAGTGGCCACCCTTTCCATATGGGAAAAGAGAGGCAAGAGATTCAAATTCCTATCTTCTTATAAGATTGAGATGAATATGTTTAGTTTCAGGAATGAATTTTGACTCCCACATTTATAAAAGGCAAGACAAAAGTTTAAGAGTGAGTTAAGAATTAGAGTAAGACAAACTAAAAAAAAGCATCTTCCCTCCTTACTCCCCTTCGAACGAATAGAGTTTATTAAGAATCAACACCACTTATCCCAAAAAAAAAAAAAATCAAAATCGCGTAATCTCAAATTTTCACAAATTCTTAATTTCTGCCAAAAAAAAAAAAAAAAACCTTCTGGAAAGCCCATGTCTCCAGGTCAAAGACATTTATGTAAAGTGCCCAATCTAAGTCAAGATCAACCAAACCAGACCCCATCCAAATGTGCTAATGTCCACTCGACCGCTATGCTCTTAAATGTGCTCTCATATTCAGACCAACTGACTCCCTTTAGCCCTGACTCTTGTCCACACACACACCCTCGCCAATACCCATTTCAAACCATCAACTGTTGCATTAAATTACAAGAAAAAGTTGCACGTCCGTGGCACATTGGAGTCCCATGAGCAACATTAAAAATCTACCTACATGAATGACAAAAAGGCAAATGGTGTTTGACATGACCCTCATGTGAGTTGCAACCTCCGTTGACCGTGACCCCTTGTGGGCTTGAGTTTGATGGGCCCTGACTCATTTAAGTATGAGGACTTAGTTACACACGATTACTCTAACACTATTTCAATATCATTTCTTTTATTTCAAAAAATGTTTGGTAGGTAGCTTGGATTCCATACCATGTGCGTGCATCGTACATTATTGCAATGAAAACGAGAGTTATAATCCTAGCAAAAATAACATTATGTTGCATTTCCATGGGCAAAATTTAGGTTTCAATTAGTTTTTGAATGCAACATATGCAAGCTACCTTCAAAAAGGCCTATCAAGGCCGGTCAATCAAGCAAGTACTTGATGGAATTGTTTTCGGCTTGTGATGGGCCGAACTAAGCTTGACTTTGGCCCGTCTCCTATGTGAATTTCGGCCAGCCCCCTTGTGCTCTCTCAATGGCCAAGCTTTGGCCCCTCTGCGGGCTTAAATTTTGGTCAAGATAATTATATGAAAGAATCTTAATAAAGGGTAAATGTATTACACGTATTGCAAATTTGAATTATTTTTTGAACTTTTTCCCTAAAATTATTAATGCAAGTTTCACCTTCTTATTAAATGCAATGTATGTATATCCTTTCTAGTTCATAAAATAATAAAGAAAAGAGTAATTAAAAACGTTTGTAATAGAATAAATTTCCGATCAAGGGTTTGAAGTTGACCAAATCCTTAAAAGGTTCGAGAGGAAGAAATGGACAGGAGATTCGTCTTAGGATAGGAGGCCTTGCAATGTTACCTTCCCATATTCCTTCTGTGTCGGAAGACAAAAATAGATAGGGAATTCAGGTGGCCTATAATGGTGAAGGTAGACATGACGTCGGGATTTCGGTCTTGGCTATTGATGAGTATGCAGATATACTGGCTTCCTGTGCTTGGGATGACCCTTCTACTGGGTTAGCTTGTACTTTCGTATAGTTGTCTTGTAATTAACTTGCCAATTCAGTACCCCTGATTACAATACAACTGTGCATGAAAAAAGTTTGTAATAATCTGAAAATAATTTTCCGATAGAGGTTATGCAACCCCAAGCAGCAAAAGGGACTCACCATCCGAAGCTTCAACAAATAAATATCGGTGAAATTTTAATTGCTGTGCATCGTGGCTATTTAATTCCTGTCAAACACACGTAAATCCCCTCCAATTTTGTTTTCTTTATATTTTTTTCCTACTAACCACGGCATCTTAAACATCGATGGCCTCCCGTCCCGGCAGATCGCCGTGGCACCGGTTGAATTCGACACACGAACAGGTGTAATTATGCACTGGCTTGCGGGTCTCGCAGCCGGGTTGAGGGTGCGGCGATTTGCATTCTATCGCAGCAAACCGGGACCGGCGCCCTCTGCCTCGGCTCGGCAGACTGCCGCCGTGCCGACGAGCGCCAAGAAGAGGAGCGCACGCTTCATGATCTCTCCCTCTTTTGTATTCCTCTGTCTCTCTTCTGTTTTCCAGAAGGGATCGTGGAGAAGTCTTGAGCCGTTGCAATCGGATTTATAGCAAAGGGTGGAACATAATTTAACCGTAGTCCTGCAATTATGAGGGCGATGCGAATTAAGCTTCGGTTTTAACTAATGATGAATTAAATGTACTTTTAATGTTGTTATTGATCTCTTTCCTGATTTGATCGTTGAGGCATGTAATTAACAAGTCGTGTGGTCATATAATCAAAGGTTGTTTCAGAAACGATTGTGAAAATATTCAAATGAATTGTAATATGCGCACTATTTTTTCGAAGATATATGGTTTCAATGATGAATGCAGGAATAATTTCAAAAGACTGACTGGTTTTTTAGTATATCGGGGCATAAAGGTTAGCTTGAGTGGGTAAATGTTTTTTAATTACCAAAATTTTGGGGAATTACAAAAAAAAAGGTTTTATTACATTCGTACTAGATTTAGTCATAAATCTTTTAATTTGATTGATTTTTTTTCCTAAACCTTTTTGACATTGGCACCATTGAGTTCATCCAGTCAATTTTGATAGGAAATCATTGACTTGGATGTATACCGTTTTACATGACACAGATGGTGTAGGACGGTGGGAGTTGACGTGAACATTTTTAAATAATTTTTTGAGCTTCTTATTAATTTTTTCCTTTTTCTTTTTACTGTTAAGGGCCCGCTGGCCAATGGGCGAGGGTCGAACCATCCTTTTGAATCTGCTCCGTCACGGGTAGAAATCCCATAGGCCCAAGAGAATCGAATGGGGCTCGACTAATCACCAATCTTGACCTCTCGTGCGCGCACTTCGGCCCAATTTGGACATGTTGGACCAAGTCCTTGAAAGATTGCTCTGTTTCATTCATTTATTTTTGTTGATCTTTCGCAATTATTGGCTACAAAATTAACGCATTGATCAGCCTCTTCTTCTTTTGTAACAATTTGATAAATAAACATAATCTGATTTCAAAACCTTAATGCCCCTCGATTGGTTTGTTAAGATGGGAAAAGTGGTTCCTACCAAGACAATTACTCTTGACGATCTTTTGTATCTAATTTAAGATATTGTTTTGATATTTTTCTATTCTACGAGGATATTGTCGAAGAGCTGTGTCTTACATTTTACGCATCCTCAATCAAACCTAATTTAGGGATCTTGTAATATCTTTCAAAACCTTTTTCCTTCATTTTTCTCACAAAAGAGAAAATCAATGAAATACAAAAACTTTAATTTTTTTCATGGGAATCCAGAATAGGAATAAAGACTTCCACTTCGCGAGTGATATAAAGGGGTGACAACATAGTTGGCCTAAATCTCCATCGTTAATTCTTCATTCATTTTCTTTTCCCAAAGAAAACGTTGACAAGATTTTTATCCATCATCAAAATCATCTTCATCTTCAGACTCCCTAATATTCCAAGTCTCAAACATATCCAACTTGATACCCATCAAGGAGGAGATGTTTCTTGAAAAATCATCTTATTTGGCATTATATTTTAAGAACCACAATTCAAATGTCACAACCTCAATCTTTACATTGATGGAACCTGATGTGGATTGAATGGAATAACTACTAAATTTTGACAAAATAAAAGACATAGATCGAAAAACGATCAAGATTCTAATTCTCCTGAATCAACGTTAATTAGGGTTTCTCACTCGACCCCTCAAAAGTTGACCACTAATTCAAAATTCAAAAAAAAATTCCGTCCAATGGTTTTCACTCGGGAATATGATTTTATACTTAAAATGTAATGGGAGGGGAAGAACAAAGGGAAAAGACAATGGACTGACATCACCTTTAAGCATTTAAATGAGATATTCCATGCTTTAGAATATCTAAAATTCAAAAATTTACGGGCGATAAACTTTCAATTTCAAAGAATCCATCATCAAGCTCAAAATGATGATCTTTTCCTGGGTTTGCATTCTCGATGGGTCTTTCAATGGTTCCCGCCGCTAAATTCCATGCTCCTTTGCATCCTCTATTCGTGTTCGTGCTCATCAAACTTCTATCACTATTGAAGATTTACATAATCTCCAACTCTCTGAAGAACTGAGCATCATTGATGATTCAATATCCAAAACTACTACTGCTTTTGTTGCAAACCGACAACCTCGAACTCCTTCTCCTGGGCAACACTAATTCACACTTCATTCATATAGGGGTGGCACTGGTTATAAAGGATGCAGTAGGAGTCATTCCAATCAAGCCAGACTTCTCCCTACTCCATCATTTCGACCTCAAGGTCATCAACTGAACACTGGCCGGTTGATTTGTCAGATCTGCAACAAACATGGCCATAATGCCATTGACTGCTATCATCTCATGAATTATGCATACCACGGTCACAATCCTCCCGAAAAACTTGCTACCATGGCTATTGCACCACTTACTGACGATGGCACTTGGTATACTGATACTGGCGCCAGCCACCATATTACAGCCGATCTGGGTAATCTCTCCATCTCCGCTCCCTATAGTGGTTCTGATGAAGGTCAGGTTGGAAATGGCCAATGTTTGTCTAATAATCATGTTGGTTCCACTTCTCTCTCACATCCTGCTTCTTCCATGCATTTGACTAATGTACTCTACTGTCCTCTAGCATCTACCAATTTAATTTTAGTCAGTCGTTTTGCTAAAGACAATAATTGCTATTTTCTATTTGATGATTCTCAATTTTTTGTGAAGGACAAGTTAACGAAGCAAATTCTGCACCACGGTTGGATTGAGAATGGGCTTTATCCTATGCGGTTTCCCAAACCTCGCTTCAAACCTTAAGTTTCATTTTCTTCCCGCATCAACTCCTCCACCTGGCATCATCATCTTGGCCACCCTTTAGCAGCTATTCAAAATTTTATTTTTAAACAGCTTCAAATATCAAATAAGCATGACAACTCTCTGTGTTCTGCATGTCAGTTAGGCAAAAGTTGCAAGTTACCCTTTTCGTTGTCTCACACACGCACTCAATTTCCACTTGAACTAATTCATTGTGATGCATGGGGACCTGCCCCTGTGTCTTCTATTTCAAAATTCTCTTATTATGTATTCTCGTTACAGTTGGATATTTCCTATGCGCCATAAATCTGATTTTTATGAAATTTTTATGGCTTTCAAATTGCAAGTTGAAAATCAATTTAACCATCGAATTAAATTCTTCCTCTCTGATGCTGGTGGCGAATTCACTAGTGATGCACTTGAATCTTATTTTCATATTCATGGCGTTGATAATCAATTTTCTTGCCCACATACACCTGAACAAAATGGTGTCGTTGAGCGAAAACATCGTCATGTGGTTGAAACTGGTTTCACCCTTTTAGCTTAAGCTGGTATGCCCTCTCGCTTTTGGTTTGAAGCCTTCAATACAGCTGTATATCTCATCAACCGCATGCCTATTATTTCTCAAATTTCCCCATATCAACGATTGTTTCAACAAATTCCTGATTATTCTCATTTACGAGCCTTTGGATGCCTTTGTTATCCCTAGCTCCGTCCCTATTGTTCTAACAAATTGGAGTTCCGCTCTTCTTCGTGTTGTTTTCTAGGCTATAGTATCTCTCATAAAGGGTATCGCTACTATGACATGCAAAGTCACCGAGTTTACATATCTTGTCACATCAAATTTGATGAATATATTTACCCGTTTATCACAAACTCTAACTCTCCGAAATCTCCTACCACTTTACCCTCACTTGGTCCTATCTCCATCTGGCTACCATCAACCTTCGCCCCCACGGATACCGCATGGGTTGAGCCCACCATTAGCCCCGCCGACGGTGTTGCCTCTGCTTCGCTAACTATAAATGAACCCCAATCTCCTCCTTTACCTCCCTCTATACCACCTACCACCATACTACACCTTCTCCCACCACCTCCCACCCGCACTCATCCCATGATCACACGTTCTCAACATGGTATTTTCAAACAAAAAACCTTTACTTCTTGTTATCCTATTGCTTTATCTTCTTCTCTTCCCTTGGAGCTGACATGCTACACTTAAGCTTCCAAATCACCTTAATGGCGAAAAGTTATGGATGAGGGATTTAATTCCTTGCAAGAACAACACACTTGGTCTCTTGTGCCATTTAATCCAACTATGAACGTTGTCGACTGCAAATGGGTTTATCGGATAAAACAAAACCCAGATGGCACCATCAGTCGCTACAAAGCTCGCCTCGTAGCGAAAAGATTTCACCAACAACCTAGCATTGACTTTGTGGACACTTTTAGTCATGTTGTAAAGCATACTACTATTCGGGTCATTCTCACGTTGGCGGTCACTTATGGATGGGCAATTCAATAACTTGATGTTGAATGTGCATTTTTACACGGTGATCTCCAGGAAACTGTATTTGTGGCTCAACCCTAAGGCTATGTTGATCCTGTTGCTCTTCATTCTGTTTGCTTAATGCACAAATCCATCTATAGTCTACGGCAAGCACCTCGCGCTTGGTTTGAAAAATTCACAGCTTGACTAGAAGATATTGGTTTTTCAACCACTATCTCAGATCCGTCCCTCTTCATTTATAGTCATGGCTCTACCATTATCTATCTCTTATCATATGTTGATGGCATTATTTTAATAGAAAATGATTCCAAAGCTATGTCTACTATTATTGAGGAACTTTGCCACTCATTCAAGATGAAGGACTTAGGCCCTTTGACATATTTCTTGGGCATTCAGCTTGTTCGACGAAACCCCATCATATCTTCCTTAATCAGGCAAAGTATATTCATGACCTCCTATCTCGCACCAATATGTTGGACAACAAGCTTGTTTCCAGCCTGACTACCTTGAATAAACTCGGTCATTCAAGCAGTGACCCTATCTCGAATCCTACACTATAGAGGAGTGTTGTTAGAGCACTTCAATATGTTACTCTCAGTCGTCTGACTCCCGACGTTAGTTAAAAATGCTGTTAATCACCCATTTAATCCGTTTTGACCCAAATTCATGTAATTGTCAATTTCTCAAACACCCATTAAGAACACCATTGGTGTGCTATAAAACATATCCTTATTTAACTTTTTTAACTTTTGACTTGATTTAACTTTCATATTCAACTTTCATTTGACCCATATTTAACTTTCACTTGACCCATATTTGACCAATTTAATTAAAAGTGAGTCATAATATGGGTTTATGAACCATTTTGACACCTCTAGTCCTGACGTTAGCTATGTTGTTAATCAGGCTTGTCAATTTCTCAAAGCACCCGAAGAACACCATTGGCGTGCTGTAAACCGTATCCTTCGCTATTTGAAAGACACAATCTCTTATGGCATATAGATTCAACATGGTCCTATTTCTTTACATGCATATTGTGACGTTGACTGGGCTAGCAGTCCCGATGATCATCGCTCTACTAGTGGCTATTGTTTATTTCTCGGGGCCAATCCTATTTCTTAGAGTGCAAAGAAGCAACCTACTATTGCACGTTCTTCTACAGAGGCCGAGTATTGTTGTCTTGCTCAAATAGCTACTGAAATTCAATGGCTCTTCTCTCTTCTCCGAGAATTATGAATCTCGCTCCCACGTGCTCCCGTATTGTGGTGCGACAATATCTCTGCCATTGCTCTAACTCGGAATCCAATTTTTCGTAGTCGCACTAAACACATTGAAATAGATTATCATTATGTTCATGAATTGGTTGGTCGCCAGTTACTTGACATCCGTTACATCAACACCTATGAACAAATCGCAGACATCTTCAGCAAAGGACTGTCATAAGCACGGGTTCGTCTTTTACAATCCAAGCTTCACATTGTTGACAATGCTTCGCTTGCGGGAGGGTGATAACATTTCTAGTCAACAATCTTATCTTTTGTATCTAATTTAAGATATTGTTGATATTATTTCCGTATTTTTTCTGGTTGCCTTAAGCATCCTCAATCTTCCCTAATTTAGGGATCTTGTAATATCTTTATATATAGTATGTACAAAAGAGATCAAATCAATGAAATACAAAAACTTTGATTTCTTCACCTTGATTGGTTTGTTAAGATGGGAAAAGGGCCGAAAAAGGGTTCCTACCAAGACAATTACTAGGGGTCTTGACGACTTTCGTGTCTTATTAATGAAACTAGTTTTGCAATTTTTTCTATCTCTATGAGGATATTGTCGAAGAGCTGTGTCTATACATTTTACCAGTTATCAAATCGGTGGATATTGTGATTTTTAATTGATTGAACAATTCTTGTTTAGTTTTGATAAGTGTTGTGATTGCTGATAGTGGCAGGTGATAAGTATGGAAGCTAGGTGAACATAAAATATCATTCTATACTTTGTCGAGTTTGTCTTGATCAGTTGGTTAAAGGGTGAGGGGTAGCGAGCCCTATTGACCTCCTATGATCATTCATTGTCCTGCTCTCGCCGCATCAAGTTACAACTATTCAAACACCACCTACGACATAAATCTTCGAAATTAGCAAGCTTATCACCACAGCTCGATTAAGATGCTAGGAAACCAACAAGTTCTCTTTACAAGAGGCTCACCACAATTAGGCATCACGGCACAAGTCATCCAGATGCCTTGCTCACGAGGAAGATCGGGCCTGCAGCCTTGAAAAAAAAAAAAAAAAAACGCAACTCGTCCTTTCCATCACTTCGGTCAAAACGAACGGTGGCGGCAGCGGTCGAGGAAGAGGACCACCAAAATCACTAGCAGGCCTCGAAAGTTAGTTGCAGTTTGACGGTCCGAATGTCCGCCGCTCAACGTCGGAAAGGCAGTTTGGACGAAAAAAGAAAGATGCGTCGGCAAAAAGCAGTCAAAAACGACTCGTGGGCCATGGTCGTTTTGATGGTTTTGAACTCCGGACCACGGTATCGCGCTCCAGCCCATTTAATTCCCGATTAAACAAGTCGTTTTTTTTTTTTAATTTATATATTTTTCGATGCCACAAGTTGTTCCCCCATGCGATCCAAGGCTGGCCGCGCATGCAAAAGGGCCGACAATTTAAATTAATATTATATTAGAAATTTCCAGGTCAACCGAAGCCGCGTGACGTCATATATCCATAGGTCTCATCGGAATTTTCGTTTTGGCCGTGCGTCTCTTGCATCAGCCTTAGAGCTCTAATCCAGATTTTGGGGTTCGCGCGTGCTGTTGGGAATCACGAGCTAACGACTTTCTTATAGTATTTTTTTTTATTTTCTATTGAATTAAATATAATAATTTCTTTTTGATTATGTCTCCTTCAATGGAGTCCAATGCAGCCCGCAATTAACTCTATCTATAACGATAGTAATTGACACCTCCACTAAGATTGTAAAGATGGGATTTGGTCCTCTAAAGGGATAAAGCTTAAATTCAAATGGCGAGCTCTTCAAGATAGAATGTCGATTAATCCACACTAATATGAGATTGGTAATGAAGATATATTGTTAAGCAATTTAGATAGTTGTTAGATGTAACAAAACGCATTTTGATCAAATGTCGTCTGCGACTCATCTCGTCGCTTGGTCATTTTTATTTAGATTGATTCATGCATATAGCATTGCTCGTGCATATCAATCCACACACTCGAGCTAGTGGCCTAATGACAAGAGCGACTAACCACTGAAGGAGGCAGAGAGAAAAAGTCACATGCTTGGAAAAAAAAGTGGTTATATTGATATGTGAATATATTAGGAAAAGATAAGATTCTCGAAGTGATTTGGAAGATACTGAGATTATCTATCTTGTGTGTTAAAAGTATTCATCCCCGTGCTGTACGAAAGTACCATCTATCCTTTTTTGATATAATTTGCCATTGTTAATTATAAAAATACTAATTTTAAATTTATTCTTTAAAAAGAAAAAAAAAATTAATAGTGCTCATTAATCAAGATTAGCCTAGATGGACAGGTAAGATGTTGACAATGACATGATACCTTATCCCATACTTCTTCTTTTTTTATTTATTTATTTATTTATTTTTACCCCCATATACTCCTAATATACTTTGTCCTTATTGCAAATTTAGTATATGGTAGCATATCAGTATATTCTATTTTTTTCGAGGGGATCAAATCATATCAGTATATCTGGCCATATACTAATGTACTCCACACAAAGCTAGAAATATGCAATAAAGTTTATGAATAGAAACTAAATTTTATTTAGGGAAAAAAATATCTCCTAAAATTATTGTTGGGATATTTATCTTATTCTCGACCCAAACCAAATCGCGGGCCCCACTCCTAATCACCAATCGAGAATCCGGCCGACACGTTCCGGCGCCGGCGGGACCACCACTCCCATCATCGTTTTCCCCTCTGCAAACCCTATCCACTGCACTCCGTAACTCTCTCTCTCTCTCTCTCTCCTCCCTAAATCCTCTCTCTCTCTCTCTCTCTCCCTGGAGCATCCGCTTACGGTTGATGGACAGTCGTCTCTTCACTCACTCGACTCCGACGCCGCCGACGCCGTTCTTGCCTGCCGCGGCGAGACGCCCCGTCGCCCGTGGCCTCCTGCGGATCGTCGGCCGCCGGCCGCGACGATCGCGGACCGCCTTCGTCGTCGTCGTCGCCGGTGCGAGCCGCTGCGAGTCGAGCAGCTTGAACACGCCCCTGGTGCCGGAGTCGGCCGCGGGGAGGTACCTGACCCGGGTCCTGCAGAACCAGCGGCAGCTGTTCCACGCCGCCGTGGCGGAGGAGCTGAAACAGCTGGCCGAGGACCGCGAAGCGGCGGTCTCGCGGGTTCTGCTTAGCGCCGGCTCCGATGAAGCTTGCCTCCACAGGTACTACTGGCTTGTTTGGGTTTGACTGTATCTAGACAGGCATAGTTTGAACCTTAAGTTTGCTGGATCATATTCGGTGTAGAAAATTCAATTAGATTACATAATATAATATGCTCTGTTTGGCATTCAGATTGAAAGAAGGTCGTTTCATTATCTTACTTGCTTCTGGATGGTGATATAGTTCTCAAGTGACAATTCTGCTGTGAGTCTGTGACATCGAAAGACAAATTACCAAACCATCCTTAGCAAACAGAAACTGCCGGACTGGTATGCTGAATTAGATTAGTCTCGTCTGTCGAGAGTATTTAAGGAATACAGTGCATGTAGCTGGCTTAAACTTTTCATGACGGCGATGAGAAACAAAAATGGGTCCTTTTGTACGTTTTGACGACAGGAGAAATATGACTTCTGGAGTTGAATTGGACTTTCTCTCATGGGGGTCATACTTCAACATGCTTATCCCACACATGTATTCTCCAAACCGATTCGGTTGATTTTGTTTATGGAAATCCAAGATGGATTAGTTTCTGCTCGTATTGTCTAAATTGTTTGAGAGATCAGGGATGCTTTGCCTAAAAAGAAAATTGAGGTTAATCAAATCATTGTTTAGCATATTGTTTGCAAGAACAATAAAGAAAGAGCTGTTCGGTGTTACGGCAGCTTATAAGATGAGTAGCGGAATTGAGGTACAACACGCCACTGTGGGTCTACTTATGCTCTCTGTAAGTTCTGTCTTTTTCATAAAACCTCTGGGCCCTAGAATGCGTACACATGAGCATGTGCAAAGATGGAAGCAAGCATGAGAATTGGCGTTCATTTATATGATGTAGAAAAAGCTGAAAGATGAATCCAGCCTCTGAAGAGTCTGAAGATGACCTCATATACTTCACTAGCAGCCCTTTTGGTACTTTTGCCTATGTAGATGGTGGTGCATAAAAGGTGTCTATCAATGATGATAGACTTAACCATCAATGAGAATTTGAGCTTACTCATGGAGCCTTGGTTGTGTGTATTCTTCCAGACTCATGCAATATGGCCTGCCATCTTTAGCATTCACAAGCAAATAGGACCATACTCTGAGAACTGTACTCTCAATCAAAAAATGTCTTTGTATCTGCATGATAACCTTAAGTTGCTAGCTCCGCATTTGCTTTATACATTGCCTTTGTCCATCCCCTTGCTGCTGCACTTTCAAACAGTTAAGTATTTCTGCTTGGATACGGTGCCATCTTGGGAAATGATAAATGGCGTTTTGGAAGTGCATGGCAGAAGATAGTGTGTTTTGGGTAATTAAGTACATCTGATAGAGCAAGATGAAAGCTTGAAGCTTGATAGCAAAAAATGTAATAAGCGAGTGTGGATCAGAAGGGATTGTCCTGCTTTACTCACTCTGCCCCCTTTCCCAACAATGCTTGGACTTATTTTTCCCTATTATTTGAGTGTACTGTCTAAGTTCTTTTTTGACCTGCTACACTTTTACTTGACTATGTTTCTTTCTCAGTGTGCTATTTCTTACTAATTGTTTTTCCTGGATCTGATTATGACTCTGGTCAGAACCATATTATCTCTCTGCTATTTATAGAGTTTGAATGAGTTTTAGTCTAAACAGTTTTGACTAGGATAGTTTTTCTTAATAATGTGCCTGCTGCAGTTCTTAAGAGACGGATACCTGACTAGTGGTATTTTGTCATTGATCATTGTTATAGCGTACATTATCAAATTATATCTACCATCTCGCATATACAGATTTTTTGGTTATCATAATAATTACAGTTTCGACTCACTGGCCCATTAATAGATATGTCGCCAGCACTTTCATGACATAAGCAGATTTAGGGTTTTAAATATCTTCCCAAGATTGAACATTACATTTGACACAGTTCAAAGCAGGAGGATTACTTGGAAATGGGGATAATGCTAGAAGGGGCTTTCGAAATTATCTGAAACATCAGAGTATGGAAAGAGCATCATGCCAATTTCCACTTGACTCTCTGCCCTGCTTAGTGAGCATTGAGGAAACCATTGGGTTTTAGAAGTAGAAGCCATGATTTCCGGGATTTGTTGTGAATTGAAGACATGATGATGGTCAATCAGAAGCAAGAAAAATGCCAGATTGCCTGCATATCGATTAACTGAAGCATGTATTTCTGAAATTTCATGTTTCAATTCCAGCTGAAGCTTTAGATCTTCCCTTTGATCTGATTAAACTGTGTATGTGAAACCCAGGAGGATTGCAGAAATCAAAGAGCGCGATCGTCAAGTTGCAATCAAAGATGTTATGTACATGCTTATACTTTACAAGTTCTCGGAGATCAGAGTTCATTTGGTGCCCAAGCTTTCCAGATGCATTTACAATGGCAGACTAGAGATATGGCCTGCAAAAGACTGGGAATTAGAATCCATTCATGGCATCGATGTTTTGGAGATGATAAAAGAGCACGTTTCTGCTGTCACTGGCCTGAGAGCAGATTCTAGTGTTACAGACAACTGGGCGACTACTCACATTCAACGACTCCAACTCGGTCAGCTTTATGCAGCCTCTGTTTTATATGGTTACTTCTTGAAATCTGCTTCTTTGAGGCACCACCTCGAGTGTAGTCTAGCTTTATCTCCCCAGGGGCACTGTGTCTACCACAGGAACTCCCTTCATTCTCCAAAAATTTGGCCATATGGATGGAACAATCTTGTTTGCGGTCGTGTTAGCAACAATAAACTGTCTTTAGGCCAAGCATCAATTCAGGATAGAGACCATGAGAAGTTGAGATGTTACGTGATGGGGTTTGACCCCGAGACCTTGCAGAGATGCGCAAAAGTCAGATCCAGGGAGGCCATCGATCTGATCGAGAAGCATAGCTGTGCTCTCTTCGGGGATGGGAAGATGGGCTTGATCAGTAGTGACGACGTCATACTTACCTCATTTTCGAGCCTAAAGAGATTGGTCCTGGAGGCCATTGCGTTTGGTTCCTTCCTCTGGGATGTGGAAGAGCATGTCGATACTGTTTATAAGCTCAATGATAACTAACGGGAAGGGGCGGGGGTTGCAGAACTAAGTTGGGGTTTATCTCCATCAGCCACTGATGTATATAAGAGCTCAAATAAGCGCGAATCGTTCTGTACACCTCCTGTACATAGGAGTCTCAGGTATGGCAATCTTATGTTTTATATGACGGTACTAAGAGTAGCATGTACAGCTTTTGCTTGTTGCAAGCTTTTGTTTTTTTTTTTTTTTTTGGGTCTGAGTTGTTGCAACCTTTTGTTGCACGGTGTATAAAGTGATGATTGGACTGCTAGTAAAAATTTCACAGTAAACCCATTTCCTTTTTATTTCATGGACCGAGATTTTGGACTATGAATTTTCAATACGATAACTGCACGTGCAAGACAAGGTGAAGACGTTGCGTGGAAGCTCTCTCTCTATCCCGCTCTCTACTTCTGTCGGGTAGAAACCTTCTGGTTTCATACCAGAAGACCAGTGCGACGTCTAAAGCTGCGGACTTTTATGGAATGTCTTTATTGCGTCATCAAAAACGTATCGTAGGTTCTATGGGACCATTGATCGATTCTCGCCCGTTCGTGAGACGATAACGAATATGTGAATTCCGAAGAGTCCTTTTTCAAAAGTCGAGTCACGACTAATTTTTCTGTCCATGGGAAAAGTATTCAGCGAACTCCAAGTAACAGACCATCGAGACCACGCCGATCGTGTTGTGTCGTCACACTTTTAGTTCCGTATATTGGTACAAAATACTAAGCAACGGGAATTCACGGTCATTAAAAGTGAATTTGTATGAACGATGTTCTCATGTTTGTCATGGACGAGTTTTCATAATCATTTAAGACGCCGCTTGGATTTCGCTACTCTCGCTAGTTGAATGAGATTGTTAGCTAATGCATGATTTTTCTGGCAACAAAAAAGAATAGGAGGTGTTTCTAATATTTATAAAGTGACTAATCAAATAAATTAGAGACTGCTCATACTCTAAATGGTTTAAATAAAATTCATTTTAATTAATATGGTTTCGAATAAGCTCTCAATCTATCGCTGAACAAGAAGTTTCTACGGGGAAAACACGAGGACGAGGTCAACCATTGAGCTCCATTTGATTGTCTATAGCCAAATAAGACATCACGAACATCACAAATTTCGAAATTATTATATTTCACCTAGCGAAACTCAACATAGGAAATTGATCATAAATCAACAATCTTATTTCGACTTGTCCCTTACGAAGTCAACCTTTGGAATAAGCCAACTTTTGGTGTTCCGAAGCTAAGCTGATTCGACGAAACGAGCCTTATAATATAAAGAGAAAATTCCCGGGTCGTTTCCATTTGCCTTGGCTTCCAATCTTCCCTCTTCCAAGAAGTTGCGTTCACAACAACTCCTGCCGAAACCCCAAGACACGCAAATCAATCCCGGCAATGCCAACTCCTTTCCATACAAAAAGAGAGAAAAAGATAAAAAGATAAAATAATCAAAATCCTGCTGATAACTCCCAGGTTTTTGTCTTCAACGATATTAACTTACACAACCTTAAACCTCACGAACCCGAACATCCTCGCCACCACCACCTCCATTTCCTCTACGTCCTCCCCGGGCAGAAACATGTCGTACTTCAACTCTTACCCTTCGTCCAACTTCTTCTTCCTCGTCCTCCTCTTCACCGCCACGGTCGCCCTCTCCCTCTTCCTCTCCGACTCCTCCTCCTCCGCCGCCGAGGCCGGCCTCTCCTTCCTCCAGCTCGCCATCTCCACCTCTTACTCGATCTGTCGGGCCGTCTTCGCAGGTGCCGCCTACTTCCTCGCGTTCGTGATCAACGGGCTGCGAGTCCCCGGCGAGGCCCTCCACTCGGGGCTCCAGCAGGTCGCAGAGGCGATCAGGTCGCTGGCAAATTACTTAGTGGGGATCGCCGCAGACGCCGTGAGCTCGCTGGTGTCATTCATTCTGGAGCTTGCAAAGGAAGCCGCGGGAAAATTCGTCGAGCTTGCGACAGAAGGAGCGACTGCTTTGCCGAGAAGGGGAAGGAAGGGATCGAGGGCTTGTTCAAGGTCGCGATGGAGGTGGTGCGGATCGTGGCGGAGGTGGCGGCCGGTGCGGTGGCGCAGTTATTGAATGTGTTCAAGGAAGCGGTCAATTCCGCCATGGAGAAAGTGAAATGAAGTTCGGTGCCATTGACTTTGCTTTCTTTGTAAACAACAAATTAACGTCGTAGCAATTAGTTTCTTTTTTTCTCTTGAGTAGTTTTTATATGAAGGGTTTTGGGTGACGAAGATTAGTGAAAGAGAAATATAAACAATGATAATCAAATTTTCAAAAATGTAGTTACCTGTGCTGAACGAGGCTGCCATTTTTGCTTATAATATGTCTTTTTAAAAAAAAATGTTATTTTGAGAGTGATTGTTGCCGTTGATAGAGTTGAACATGTTGCCGAAAATAATATCTTTTTATTCGAGAGAATAATCTAATAATTTAAGCTTTTAAAATAATTATCAGTTCTCATATGGTACCGGATGCATTTGCCTTCTCGATTAAATTTACTCACATTTAATATCCAGGCAAAAAGACCAGATATATTGAATCACGCTTTCATTTAATAATTTAAATTTTTTGAAAAATTAGTTAAAATCTCACGAATTCTCACATTATTAATAATGAGAGAAGAATATGAATTATTTATTTTCTTTGTCAAGCAGGGAAATGAAGTTCGGCGCCATTGACTTTGCTTTCTTTGTAAACAACAAATTAACGTCGTAGCAATTAGTTTCTTTTTTTCTCTAAGGTTTTTGGACGGTGAAGATTAGTGAAAGAGAAATATAAACAATGATAATCAAATTTTCAAAAGCGTAATCACCTGTGCTGAACGAGGCTGCCATTTTTGCTTATGATATTTGTGTTCTATTTTTAATATCAATTTGAGAATGT